>JAZDUH010000152.1:42532500-43741209 GCA_036419115.1 Scarus forsteni | reverse complement strand
GTTTTCAAGCACACACATCCCCCAGTTTTCAAGCACACATCCCCAGTTTTCAAGCACACATATCCCCAGTTTTCAAGCACACATATCCCCAGTTTCCAAGCACACCATCTTCACCCAGTCATGACCCTTTTCACTTAACCCCAAAACATACATTGTAAAATCCATGATATAATGTGTATTCGCACCAGTCATGAGTAAAAAAATTCGACAAACTGTTTTGGTTTGAAAAAATTACGTATGAACCACTTTACTGTTTCATTACATATGGAAAGCGTCTCATTGCTTTCTTTGGCTGTGTCAGCTTAGAGCTCAGCCTTTGAAGTGAATCAACACGGAGAACCGGGTAGAGGTTCAGTTTAACAGAGTTGCATTCAGTACTGAAGATCCAACATAACATGATAGACTACTCTGAGTAAAGTAAAACAGTTATTGTAGGGCTAAGCATCATAACATGAGAATTATATATCACACAGAATCATGTCACTCAGAAGAGCTTCGTAGTGAAGTGGTATTATAATGGACTCGCAACTGGCGATTCCGAGTTCGATTCCCGGGCAAACTTGCCAAAATTATATATTTCAATTAAAAATAATAATTGACATCTGGCCTCAAAATCTCCTAAGCTATGTGATATTTAGATTTGTTTTAGGGTGTAATATGACTAATGTTAGACTTAAGTATGGACCTACTATGAACTTCAATTAGACGTCACAAATACATTGTCTTTATTTTCCTTTTTCAAAATGTATTTTATTGTGCGAGTGAGCGTGAAACCATACATCCATACAGTGTGCGCAAACAGAAAGCGCGTGTGACTAAAACCCAAATGACTCATGAAACAATAGCTTCAACATCATTTCAATTGCACTTCATTTTATTGACCACTAGATGACCTACTCGAGCATTGTATCATTGAAGCCTCGAGCAATGAAGCATTTTTTCGAATCAGGTGTCGGAGCCTCAACAAAGCCTCGAGCGCCCATCACTACCTGACACCTATCGTTGACAATCATGGCCAGACCACAGCTCCAACACAGCCACTCGAGCCTGGCTGTGCTCATGGCTGCAAGAGAAGTCTCAGTGAGGGTGCGGACCTGACTCCTCTTGTTGAAATGGAAGGTATTAATAATTAGAGACCAACTTCATTGGGTTACCTTGTTGAGTCACAGCAGTTGGGATATTGACTGGTAACTCATTAGAATTTGACAAGACTAGAGCTTAGTCTTGTCTGTGTTTTAAACCAGTTTCAAAGTTGTCAGATGATACTGAACAACTTTAAAAGCAACTTATAAAAACTCAAAAGCCTGTGTTTCGGAAACAGCTGATAAAAAGACACGTCACAGCTGTCAGGATGTCAGCTTCTGAAGATGACGGCAGTGAACATCGAAACATGTAAAGGTAACCACACCTTTTTGTCTTTAAAAAAGAACACTACAAACAAGTTGTATTTCTCCTGTTTCAAATTATGCTGCAGGTATATGAGGATACAAAGAAAGCAAAAGTTCAGATGCTGTTCAAAATAGAGCAATACGATATTTTTTAGGTATCCATAAATTTGCCCCTATTCTAGCTGCTCAGGGTGACATGGGTTGGATTCCTGGATCAATACTGAGAAAATGTGAAATGATTAGACTTTGGAACCAATCTATTAAAATGACAGAAAATAGGATTAATAAGAAGATTTTTATTTTTAGTAAAATGCAGTACTCTCCCAGGGCTGCAGAACTCCTTTCTATTACATTATGTTTTTTTGAAGTGGCCTTTCAAGTTGGTTCAGCTGAATACATCAGAGCCATATATAGTAGCCTTAAATTCAAAATGTGACACATAGGTGGCCATCACCAGTGACAAACCTCACAAGGAGTCTCCATAAGGGTGCTGGACCTGACACCTATTGTTGACAATCATGGCCAGGCCACAGCTCCAACACAGCCACTCGAGCCTGGCTGTGCTCATGGCTGCGGGAAGTGTCTCAGTAAGGGTGCCAGACCTGACTCCTCTTATTGACAACCATAGCCAAGCCACAGCTCCAACACAGCCATTAGAGGCTGCCTGTGCTCATGGCTGCAGGAGGAGTCTCAGTAAGGGTGCTGGACCTGACTCCTCTTGTTGACAACCATGGCCAAGCCACAGCTCCAACACAGCCATTAGAGGCTGCCTGTGCTCATGGCTGCAAGAGGAGTCTCAGTGAGGGTGCCAGACCTAATTCCACTAGTTCACAACCATAGCCAAGCCACAGCTCCAACACAGTCATTAGAGGCTGGCTGTGCTCTTGGCTGAGAAAGCAGCCTTGGTCGTTTGTGATGTGTGAATCTTCCTCCTTTCCTCACCTATGGTGCAGATCCTGACTCCATTTCCTGTTTACCATGGCCAAGCCACACCCCCAACACTAGAAAACTCTGCCTATAGGTTTACAATTCCTATTGTCTCCAAATCCTGCAATGACTGGTCTGGCTGTCTAAGAACAACCCTGTCTATGCAAGAAAGCTGTGGATACTTTGAGATTGTTTCAACTGAACCGCACAGTCAAGTACATGAATATGAAGCCCACACACCTGTGTGGACTACTCCATAGGATGTAGTCAACAGTTTTACTCAGTTATGTTTCCATTGTGTTCCTGTGTTTGCCGCATTTTGGAGCAATCCACCAGTAACATGTTGAGGACTTTTGCATAACAGCACAACCCTTTGTTTTTTGGAAATACTAACCCTCCCCAGTTCTTGTGTGAAAAATCTGAAATTTTGTGACAAGTCTGATTCTCAACATGTTGTTGAAATATTCAGTAATCTGCCATTGTGGGTCAACAGTCAAATTCTGGCTATTCAATCATGGCCAAGTCACACCCACCCTCGGGTCTTCACTTCCTCATTTCTCCAAGTCATGAACATATTGATCAGTGTGTCGAATAAGTCCTCCGTCTATGCAGAAACAAGCTGGAGACATTTTCGGGATTGGTTCAATTGATGTAGCAGAGCAGTATGTCTTAGCCTGAAATTCAAAATGGGAGACAAAGTCTGTTAGACTGAAAACACCAAACAAAGCCAACCATGAGTCAGGGAGCCGTTCAAATAGGGATGTTGAAAATAATTTGAGAAACATTATGGGTCAAATGGAAGTATTATGAAGCAAACATAATGTCACCTTCTTAAAATAATGACCCAAGTCAGGTTTTCAAGTTTTTCAGAAAACAGAAAAACTTAGCCAAATAATAGGAAAATGATATATACAAATAATTTCAAACAAAAATGTTATTTCAATAGATGACAATTAACATACAAACAATGACTTTGCTCAAATTTATGCATCGAGTGATTAAATGACTTAGGCCAAATGATGAACATGACTTTGTGATTTACAAAATTTTGAACCTGACTAAGGCCAAATTACGAAGGACATCTGACTAGACAACAATGTGCATTACTCTTTTTTCCACTACTGTGACAGACCATGGGGAAGGGAAGCCACGAACATTTGAAGTTGCAACTAGAGACTCAAGAGACAGCAAGGTTTTGCTGTTAATGGCCATTTAGTCAGAAATAAGATCAAACATCACAACTTTAATAACTCTTAGCTCAACCAGAAAAGTGGCAGATAACCATGTCCTCCGTGATAATGTAGTATGATTTTCCAACTCTGCACAGTAAAGCTCAACTAACAAGCTAACCAAATGAACTGAAGGCCAAGGAGGGATCGCATCTCCTAATTTTTCCACCCAGTTTTTATTGCTGAGGTTATGAAAAACATTTCATCCCATAAATCCTCATTCATAGTTATCTTAAGTGATGCCTATTTATGTGGCAAATTGTCAAAGAAGTGGTGACACTCAATAGGCATGACATGAGTCGTTCCAGAAATCCTGCTGATAGCACTGCATGCATTACTACTCTGGAAGGTACTCCTTTTCCTTTTTCTAATTAATTTTCTGATAGAATCTCTTCTTAATGTCTTTATGCATGAACAGCGAGGGTGGGAACAGTCTTATATTTTCATTGTGTTCAATCTTATACTTTTTAATTTATTTTTGTTAATTTCTTTGTTTATGTAAGCACTTTGTCTCGTGAGTCACGGCGCAGGTTGTGGTTTTTGGGCTTGTTTCTAGGCGTGAAGTTGCTTCTTGGGGCTCGTAAGTCTGTGTGAATCCCCTGATTATCTTCCAGCTCCTGACATAAAGGAAAACACGACTGCAGTAGGCAGTTTGTCCACTTCCTCGTTTCCTGGTTATATGCACGCCCCAAACACACTCACGCACATCGCGCATGCTCCAGAGCCAAAGTTGCCAGGTCTGCTTGTGATAGCGGCGGTCTTTTCTTGAATAGATAGCCTACTTGCACTATGATATTGAAATGTAATGTGAAGCGAAAATTAACACACTTTGTGTAGACTTCTCTTTTAAAAAGTAGTAGATCACAGTAGGAAAGGAAATAGCTGGAGGTTGCTTATTTTGGGCTTATTTTTATCGACCTGGTTGCTTATTTCAGAAGCAAAATGTGGAACACTAGTAGGAGCTCTGATTCCACAGGGTATGTGACATTTTGTAAAATAAAGAGCACAAAAACTGTTATGTTCTCTGTAGTAGAACTTTATGTAGGCCTTCACATTTAGGAATAGATATGGGGTTCTGTCCATGATCAAGCAATGTAAAAAGTAACGGAAAAAGTAACTTGAGAAGTTACTCTTCATAGAGGTAACTAAGTAAAGTAAAGAGTTACTTTTTCAGATGTAATGAGTAATGAGCAAACACTAATTTTTAAAAGTAATTTCACCAACACTGGTCATGACAACACCAAATATTGTCCACAATATTGACATTTGACACAAAATGATGAAACCAAGATTCATGTGTTAAATGATGACTGAAAGGCAAAGGCAGAAGCAAATTGCTTATAAAGGCCTCTCCTATATTGTCAACTCTTTTTAGGCTACTATCCTCCAAAAAAGCAAAAAGCAACAACATAGATACTTAATCACTCTTATTAGCTTCAAAAATAGTTTTACAAACCATTTTCTTAAAAACAAATAAAGAATGACAAGTTTTTAAATTAATTCTGGCATCATTCAGAATTTAACTCCAATAATGGAACACGTCTCCTTTTCATACCTGTTTTAGCTTTTTGTACAGTAAATTTGCAAAGCGCCTCTGAGATTATATGGACTGTCTTGAATTACAAAAACCTCTGTATTGAGTCAGGGAGCATTTTTGATTTTGCTTTGAACATAATTTGCATTATTTTATAATAAAACAGATCAGAAAATTTCATAACATGAGAATTAAGAAAAAGTGGCTCGTATGTGCATAATAGTCAGCTCTATTGATAATCGTATGGCTAAGCTTCTGTAGTTTTATTATTGAATTTAAGGTGGTTTTGAAGGTGGATCCCCACAATTCCACACAGTAAGATATATAGGGAGCAATCAATGAGTAGTAAATCAAATGTAAGGCCTTGGAATTCAATATATTTCTGGATTTATACAGGATTGCAAGTGATTTTGAGATTTTCCTTTTATGTATTCAATGTGTTGTTTCCATATTAGTTTTTCATCAATGACAACTCCATGGAATTTAGTCTCAGAAACTCTTTCAGTGTCAACATTGCAGATTTTTAATTTAACATTACAATCACGATCATTTTGATTCCCAAAAACCATACATTTTGTTTTCTTAATATTTAAAGATAATTTATTGACATCAAACCAAGTCTTGAGATTTTCCAGCTCCATTTCTACACAGCACAAAAGCTCCTTCAGATTCTTACGAACAAAACAAATTGGTATCATCTGCAAATATTACATATCTAAAAAAATCTGTTACATTGCAGATGTCAGTGATGTAAAGAATGAACATTATTGGACCAATCACTGATCCTTGTGGCACACCACATGTGATCTTTCTAAGTGCTGACATAGTATCATTGATTTGTACACACTGGTGCCTATTACATAAATAACTTTCCAACCAAGAATAAGCAGCCCCTCGTATTCCATACACCTGTAATTTCTTCAGTAACTGTCTGTGGTCTATGGTGTCAAAAGCCTTCTGCAGATCAATATACAGACCAATACAACACTCACCATTTTCATTTGCATTTGCTACTTCTTCTACCATTTGCATTACTGTATGAACAATTTTAATTGTTTTACAAACAATTTCTCTAGAATTTTAGAAAACTGCGGCAGAAGTGATATTGGTCTGTAATTTTCCTCACAGTTTTTATCTCCATTTTTATAAATTGGGATCACCTTTGCTAACTTCATGTTGTTAGGAAAGATTCCTTTTGGAAAGACAGATTACAAACATAGGTCAGGGGTCTGACAATATAATCAATAACTTCTTTAATAGTCACTGTATCAATGGAGTTTATGTCGGTGATCGCTTATCTTTTAATTTTTTTACAATTTCAATAACATCAGTTTTGTGTATCCCACTTAAAAACATAGAACTAACATTAGTGTTAAATTATTAAACATATATTTGTTTTCATCAGATACAGTAATCTGTTTTGCCAAAGAAGCTCCAACATCAACAAAGTAATCATTGAACTCGTCAACAATATTTTTTAAATCATCCACTTTATTTTTGACTTTATTTATAAAAAAGTCTGGAAGTTCTGAATTATTAATTTTATTATGTATAATATGATTGATTACCTTCCAAGTTTTTTGTATTTTATTTTTTACTATCCTCCAGCATTTTACTATAGTATTCCTTTTTTGAATCCTCATAATGGTGGTTACTTTGTTCTTATGCTCTGACGGCCACACCCGGCCTTGAGTCGCCTGGGCGAGATTACATACAAAGTCTATGCAAACCACAGCGTCTTGGCCAAATTCGCCCAGGCGGCGCGTTGGGCGTGTTTGGCGCGGCGCGTTTGGGCGTCGGCGTTTTGGCGCCCCAAACACCTCGGCCTTCGAGTTGAAAATATTGAACTTTCAAAGCCAGTTCGGCCACGGCAGCCAATCAGCGATGACATTTCCCCGATGTCATTGATTTGATGGCGTGTGGCGCTCCAGCGACCTCCTGCTCCCACTCAAGCTCCTCTCAAAGATGGAGAGAGGTTTATCGGCACTGTTTGCTATCATCCGGAGCTAAACTACTCGGCGTGTGTCCTCTACAGAGACTGGAACAAAAGGAGCAGGCTTGGGTGAAAGTCTCTGAGGAGACAGGTTTTGAAGGTAAGTTCTGTAAATAATCGTTTCCAGCTGGATTTGCCTGCGGGTCATCACTGCGTCCGACCGGCTCCGGCTCTCTACTGCGCCTGCGCCCAGGCATACGTCGTCCCACAGCTTGTCAAAATGTCCAGCGTCCAAGCTTCGGGCGTTAAGCGCGGCGTCACAGGCTTCTGTAGCGTTAAAATTCGCCAATTTCGTCGGTGTGGCCGTAGCATTATAGCACTTATATTTTTCCTCACTTTCACTAGTTCTCTGCAGTAAAAACTTTTTGTACAGTTGATTTTTCTTATTACATGCCTTTTGCAGACCCTTTGTAATCCATGGTTTACCTTCATATTGATCTTTCACCCTGCACATTTTTATAGGACAATGCTTATTATATAATTTTAAAAATGTAGACAGAAAAGCATCATATGCTAGATCTGGATCTTCAACATAAACCTCATCCCAGTTAGAATTCTTAAGATCCATTTTGAAGGCTTCTGTTCTTTCTAATGTTTTCAATCTCTTTAATTTGCAAGGTGTCTATTTTTATCAACATTTAGAAATTAAATTATGCGTTACTACAAAAACAGGAAGGTGATCACTGACATCACTTATGAGCAAACCACATGTTACTTGGTGATGAGTATTTGTAAAAATATTGTCTATGAGTGTTGCACTGTCTTTGGTTATTCGACTCGGTTTATCAATTAGGGGCCAGATACCTAAACTGAACATTGTGTTACAAAATTCTGTTGTCATTTTATGTTCATTCCATTTCATTAAATCAATATTGAAATCACCACAAACAAAAACTTGTTTCTTATCACATACCTTACCTAGAATGTCAACCATGGAACTAACAAAGGAATCGATGCAAGAGCCAGGTGTCCTATATATACAACTCACAATAATACTTTTCAGATTAGTGGAATGAATTTCAATTGTCAGACTCTCCATGATATCATCCACAACTGTGCTGTCAACCACTCTACACTGAAAATCTTCCTGTACAAAGACAGCCACTCCACCACCATTTTTATTTTTGCGGTTTACACTAAAAAGATTGTATCCCCTAGTATAAAATTGGAGCCCTTTTCATTTGTCAGCCAGGTTTAAGCTGATGGCAATGACTTGAAAAAATATGTTTTAATGATTGCAGATTTTCTTTGATGTGATCAAAATTTGCATAGAGCTTTGACTATTGAAGTGTATGATTGAAAATCCATTCAGACTGAGTTCATTAAACTGATTTTCTGTGTAGTATTTGGATGCAGAATTCAAATCTTTGTAAAATTTACATCTGGATCAATGTCTTTCTCAAAGCTAAATGATTTATGTTCAGCACATAAGAAACTTATGTGTGACTCTTCATATATTCTATTGAAACAGGGCTCAGCTAAATTATTTTCATTCTCATAAAATCCTCATACTCCTGTCCCAAGGAGAAGACATGTTATCTGTCATATCCTAACTGATAAAAAGTAAATATAAACAAAACAGCAAACCAAAAGTAACACAATTTAACAGTATCGTGTATAATACAAACTGTTCTCTTGCCATCATAAAGCAAAGAATATAACTCAAAGTGATACCGAAAAATTCTATTTTTATACAGCAAACATGGCACCAGCTCTTCATCTTGCTACTTTGTTCCAATAAAACAGATAAACATTTTCTAATCCTCATTGAGTCGCCATTTGCTAACCAAGCTACATCCATTGTTACTTGTATCGTCCTTCTCTTTGTGTGTTAAATTCAGTGATGGACAGCAACATAGTAGACTTAAGTACATTTTTGAGTATCTGTACTTTACTTGGTTTAGGTTTTGGTTATGGGTCATTTTATTTTTTCAAACCAATTTCCACTTGGAATTTTAAACATGTCCCTGTTGTACAATATAAAGATAGCTCTATATAAGTTCATATACAAAAATTATTGAGTATTACAGTAGTTAGACAGGTATATTATTTACACCCATGACATCACAACCTCCAGCTCCCAGCTCAACTGTTCGGCAGAGGTCGATATATTCAAAAATATTTAATGTGTTAAAAAATCGTTTGTTTCTGTCAGTCTTAGGGTACAGAAAGAACTGCTAACTAACCAAAATAACTGATTTCTTTGTGTAGGGTTTAAAATGCAAGTTATCATATACATATATATATATATATATACAGATATATAAATAGATATAGATATAGATATAGATACATAGACAGATAGATAGATAGATATAATTATATTTCTTTTATATATTTTTTAACATATATATATATATATAATACAATATACAGAAATGAAATATCTATGGATATAGATAGCTTTATGTCTTATTCTCTGCAGTTGAGCTAGGAGTAAAGGGTTAATATTGAAGCATCAGTGTTAGATCAGCTTGTTACTTGTACCACAAAGGATATAACAAAAAACACACCACCATTAATATTAATTTAAATTCATTCAATCTCAATCAGTCAATCTTTATTTGTATAGTGCCAATTCATAACAAGTGTTATCTCAAGACACTTTACAATAGAGCATAAAGCTCTTCATATTATGGATACACATATATGCATAGATACATATATACATATATAAAATACACATATACATATATATACAAATATATACATCCAACACCAACATGAATCCATATAGCCAATCATGGATCCCTCCATCATGGCGGCAAGAAAAAACCTTCTGTTAAGCAGCAGGAAATCTTGAATGTGGATCCCAGTCTCATGATGAACAGCAAATCCACGCGATGCTGTGTTGGGTGTGAGGACAAAGGAAGGGAGGAAAGAGGAGACAAGTGGACTAAAGTAAGAACTAAAGTTAGCGACAGGTTCATGGACCATCGACCTGTCGTCTGATTTATTAGAGGTTAGCCTCTTGAGATGCTACATCTCATTTTCAGGAGGGTCCTCATGTCTGAATGGTTGTGGGGATCAATTTATAGAAGTATAATCTTAGATATTCTTACTGAAAATAAGAATTTATGGTAGTGATGAACTCATGGGTGCCCAGACCACAAGGTCATTCCTACCATATTTGTCTCCATTAAATATAAATGTGTTAAAAGCCTCTTGAGATGTGACATCCCATTTTCAGAGGGACCTCATGCCTATGTGGTAATAAAAATAGATACTGTAGATGTATCGATCATGGATATGGAGATCATGCATGAACAGCTATAATGATAATGGGAATGGAGTGTTCCTAATAAAATGGCCAACTATGTGTCATGTTTATAATTGTAGTTTTGAGGCTTCGTGGCTCCACAGCAGCAGGCAGTCTCCACCAGGATCCCAGGCCACCTGCAAGACAAGAGCCAGAAAGCAGTACAGGAGCAAACAAAGCGGGGCAAAAGCAGATGCAGAGAGAGAGGAGGAGAGAGAGAGAGAGAGAGAGAGCCCAATGTGACAGATCTGACATTAGTTAGCTAATGTTCCTGAATCGAGGTTAGGTTTTTAGGGAGGGTTTGATTACTGCTGTTTTAAAAGACTGTGGATGCGTAGCCTGTTGATAGAGATATATTTACTGATATTTTTTATGTTTACTTTTATTTAAAGACATTAGTGCTGCATTTCCCCAGCCTCCAATCCTCAGGCTGCACTGCCAGCTTAACGCCACAGTGCCACTCCTGCCGATGTTCTGTGATGGGGGCTACCCCTGCCTCAAGCAGTGCCCTCATCACCATCTACCAGGTGGAGGTCCATCCTTTGTTTTTTGGGCACTTTAGGTCCTGTGCAGGAAGGACAACACATTACAGAAAAACAGAATTATGTAATCATGACTGTACACTCACATCATACAGAATCCACTTGTTGATCACATCACAGCAAACCAATTTTTTTTAATGACAAGGGCAGGTACCTGTGGCATTACGCCTCCACGTGAACAGGCAGCAACCCTCCAGGCTATCAGGCGCCTGGTTTACTCATCAGTCCTAGAAAGAGCAAAACATTGAACCTTACAGACATCGAAGGGAAACATGAGAGTAATGACATGATATGCTGCAGATAAACATCCATAGCTGACACTAGCTATATATTCACAGGCTATCTACCAAGCTAAAAGGTAGCTAATAGCTGCGAATCGAGCAGTATTTATGATTGATAAAGCCCTCCCCACACTTCTAACATCAGCATCCTCTACAGCGAAGGCAAACATTAATCCCATATTAACCACATCACAAACAGCGATGTAGAGTCACAGGTACCGGTGTTTTACAGATACCTGTGTTTTACAGGTATCTGCAGCTGACTGAGGCAACCGAGAGCTACGGGGCCTTGGCGGCAATTAAAATACACCAATAGATAGAAATGTCCGAGTGGTGCTTCTGATCATATAGTCCCTGTGCAGGGTCTAACCTGCTGGTTAATTTTATTTGCCCGATTATTCAGGGTAATGCTCGGACCCCGGCAGCTGTTAACCCAACTAGCATTAGCATTCAAGGTAGCTGCTAGTCCAACTAAGCGTTAGCATAACTGATAACAGACCATTACGTGGTACAAAACAAACAAAAAAAACAACACACAACAAGTGCGCTCTCAAGGACAACAGCTTATGGTGCTTGGTGAAAACAACATGTGTTTATAACTTACCTTTGAACAGCGCAGTCACATCCACTGTCGTCAGTACAGAGCCACAGCTCACCGCTGCCATCGTTGATGAGGAAATGAGTACGTTGAGTGTCCACAGCTGCATATTCAAAATCCGGGCCGATTTGAGTACATCATCCGGGTACTTTTGCATACTCATTTTTCGCATACTATGTATACTGTTTTTCATTTTGACGCAGTACTCTCAAAATTTTAAGTATTTGAGTATGGAAGTATGCGATTTGGGATACACTATAAGTTTTCCAAAAATTGCTTGTTGTCACACGTCAAAAACTACCGCTACGTATAAATAAAGTATTTATAAACATTAATTTAATCAAAAAGGATCATTATGAAAAGTTAAACCTATATTTAAAACTATCTAAGGTTTATTAATTGAAATGTAATTTTCACCATTTATGTTCCTGGTAAGTGGTGCACTCTGCTCCAGTTGACCTTTTGAAATGAACAACTGAAACAAACGAGCCTCAACTTACCATGACTCTGAAAACTTCTTTTAGGATGTGTCCGAATTAAAAACTTTCAGGGTCAGCAGTGCGCCCTATTCTGACCCTGGCCGTATCTTGTAATAATTTGTTCTTGTTCTGTGTGAGTGAGTGCTCTTGCAGAGAGGATCTCTGGTGCAGCAGCTCTCAGGTGCCCAGTGCGATTAGCGGAGGAAGCTGAATCGTCTGAGGAGAAGCAGCCCTCCGTTGGCCACAGAAAGCGGCTCCCCTTTCAAGCTGCAGGGAGCAGCTGGAAGTCGGCGTTCTTCTGACAGCAGCTTTGAATCCCTGTCCGGTCTCCAAACCCTTTATTGTGATTATTTGTAACCTTTGTATTTGCTAGTTTGACTGTTTGTACTACCAGATAATTGCTGTAGTTTTGGGCTAAATCCTTATTTTGCATGCCAGCCTTTGCTGCCCTTTTGTTTTTGTACCCTATTTCTTGTTGTTAATATCTTGGCTTTTAGTTTACTGTATACAGTTAAACTAAAAAGCCAAGAACAAAACAAGGCTGGAGTGGAGGCTAATTTGCTGGTTTTTTGGAGACAGGAGGAACAATTGCCTGCTGGCCAGACAAAATGTTGCATTGGAAAACAAAAACTGGAGTAAAGATGGATCCACTGCGCTGCTGTTTTTCTTTTTTTGGTTGGGGGCAGTTACTGCTGCTGCTCCAGCTGGGTCAGCCGGGTCTGCAGCAAACTGCCGCCTGCTTTTGATGTTACTAGTTTTTTAGCCTTCCTCCAAAGACTGATCTTCTCGCTTTCATGGAACAGGTGTGTGATTCCTTGTAGTTTTTCTGGGAGTCGACAGCGCTTGATGTTAGATGGTCCATCTCCTCCTTTCCAGTTTCCTGCACAGCCTTACAGATGACCTCCTGTGCAGTCAGTTTTGATGTAAGGAGAAGGCTGCTGCTCTTCTGGGCCTCCAGCTCCTCCTTGAGCTCTTTAATCTGCCGACCAAGAGCTCCTCTTTATTGGAGGCCTCAATCTTGTGGGCCTCCACCTCCAGGCAGAGTGTCGTTTTCTAGTTTGAGCTCATTGGTCAGGCGGATTTTTCCATGGTCTCGTGCTCAAGGATGTTAACTTTCCTAACCAGCTCTCCGAACTCTTCTCTGGAGTCATCCAGAAGCTTCTGGAGTTCAGATTGGACTCCTGAGTGGTTTTGAGTCCGGAGGCTGTATTCATGTTGGTCTGTTTGGCAGCTTTAAGGTCTGCCTTCAAACTCTCGTTCTGCAGAGCACTGCTGGAGGCGTCATACTCTAGGTTCTTTATCTTCAGAATGAGCTTTTTGTTTTCCAATGTTACATTTTTGGTCAGCTCTTGACTCTTCTGGATTTCCTCAGATAATTGCTCTTCAAGGCTGTTAACTTTCCTAACCAGCTCTCCACACTCTGTTCTGGAGGCTTCCAGAACCTTCTGGAGTCAATCTGGAGATTGGACTCCTGTGTCAATTCTGAGTGTGGAGGCTGTGTCGATGTTGCTCTTTTTCAACTCTTTAATCTCACACTCGAGGTCCTTTACCTTCTGAGTCAGGCGTGGTTTTCCGTGTTAAACTCTCTGGCCAGCCTCTGTCTCTGGTGGAAGTCGTTTTCTTGCTCCTCCTCGAGTCTTTTGACCTCCGTATACAGCTCAGGCATAATTTCTGGGTGTCAGCCAGAAGTTCCTCTTTAGTTTGTGGTGACGTTTCATCTGGGCGGCTGCTTTTTCTCTTCTTCAAAGTTTTCCTTCAGACCGGACTGCTCCAGTGCTCTGCTGAAGGCCTCCCTTTCAGATGTCTTAGAGTTAGAAGGTGGCTTCTGCAGAGTCTTGTCCTCCTGGCCTTCCCCTCCAGCTGTTTCTGGAGGTCATCAGCCCTGGCTGTCTGAAGGTCTCTTTCCCTCACTGTCTCCTCCAGCTTCATCTTTAGAGCTTCAACTTCTTGCTCCAGAGCCTTCTCCTTTGCAGGCGGTTCTGCACAGTTGGTGCCAGCTCACGCTGTGCAGGGCCTTTCTTTTCTCCACAGCTCTCAAACAACTCAAGGTATGGCTCTGGAGTTTGAGGTGTTCAATCTCACGTCTGTTCTGCTCCTTCGTTCTAATCTTATTGAAGGGCCTGTTGTTCTGCTGGCGGGATCGATCCTGATGGGGCTGATGGTAATAGCCACCGAAATCCTCCCTCTGTCCTTGGACCTGACCAGGACCAGTCAGGTACTGGTCCTGGTTTTTAAACTGGCGGCTCCTGCTGTTGGTACCCTTGAGCCGTGTTGTTTGCTGCATTCATGGGGCGGTTGTTCTTGGGCCTCCAAGCTTGTTTGCGATCCATAGTTGACAAAAAAAAGTGCTGTGCTCTGCTGCAGTTGACTGCTGAAATGCTCAGGGTCAACGGCGCTTTGCTACAGTCACCTTCTGAATGATCCGGGAATACTCCGTACGCTGCTACAGTAGACTGCTGAATACTCAGTGTCGATACTGTGCTGTGCTCTGCTAGATGTCGAAGAGGGTTTCATCGAGCTCTTCTTTTTATACTTTCAGCAGCTTCTCTGATCCTCTTCAATCCTTTGATGAGTTGAGTTCCATGACTAAACTCAAAGTTGTTTCCATGACAACACAGAATAACGGATCTATGAGTTATTGATTTTAAAAATAAACAAAATGGCCAACTTCTCCCAAATATGTAACATAAAACCTTTTTTTTATTTTAGAGGTCCATAAATTTCATCGCACTTAGGTAATAATAAGACAAAGTTTTCTCTTTTTTCTTTGAAATTTCATGAGAATTTGGTGAAAATTAGCACATAACTTCTCTAAAATAATGTCCAAATTCATTGCATAAGTCACAACTGGTAGGTTACTGTTTTTTCCAGTTTCTTTGAAATTTACTTCAATTGATATTGCACATTTTTATAAAAACTGCACTATTTAAATTAAAACCTGTTCAGAAAGTTTCTTTAGCTTTAATTGTCTGTTTTTTTCTTTTAGGGTTTTACATGTATTATATGTTAAACATAGGAAATAATGGTCAATCATGCAAATTAGTCTAGAAAAATCAAAGTAAAAAAAGCGTGATAAAATCGTGATCCTGATTTTGTTTTTTTATTTTTCAAAAATCGTGATATGATATACACTCAACAAAAATATAAGCATAACACTTTTGTTTTTGCTCCGTGTTTCATGAGATGGACTTAAAGATCTAAAATTCATTCCAGATACACAATATTACCATTTCTCTCAAACATTGTTCACAAATCTGTCTAAATGTTTGATAGTGAGCACTTCTACTTTGCTGAGATAATCCATCCCACCTCACAGGTGTGCCACATCAAGATGCTCATCAGACACCATGATTAGTGCACAGGTGTGCCTTAGACTATCCACAATAAAAGGCCACCCTGAAATGTGCAATTTTTTTGCTTTATTGGGGGTCTGAGGACTCAGAACCAGTCAGTATCTGGTGTGACCACCATTTGCCTCATGCAGTGCAACACATCTTCGCATAGAGTTTATCAGATTGTCAATTGTGGCCTGTGGTCTGCAGTTTTGAGGCGGTTGGATGTACTGCCATATTCTCTGAAAGCGCCTTTGGAGGCGGCTTATGGTGGAGAAATAGACATTCAATGCACGAGCAACAGATCTGGTTGACATTCCTGCTGTCAGCATGCCAATTGCGCTCCCTCAATGCTTGTGACATCTGTGGCATTTTGCTGTGAGACAAAACTGCACATTTCAGGGTGGCCTTTTATTGTGGACAGTCTAAGGCACACCTGTGCAATAATCATGATGTCTGATGAGCATCTTGATGTGGCACACCTGTGAGGTGGGATGGATTATCTCAGCAATGCAGAAGTGCTCACTATCAAACATTTAGACAGATTTGTGAACAACATTTGAAAGAAATGGTAATATTGTTTATCTGGAATGAATTTTAGACCTTGGAGTCCATCTCATGAAAAATGGGAGCAAAAACAAAAGTGTTGCGTTTATATTTTTGTTGAGTATATTTGCCATATTGCCCACCCTACCTACTTTATTGTTTAGTGAGTCTCCCAAGACATAACAAATTTTTCACAGTTTTTCCAAAGATATTATGCAAGGCTGCAAGTCAGTCTTGATGCATCAGAAACATTATAAGACCACTTCTCACCAACTCTCTGTGGTCTGATGAAGGGATAATCAGCCATATTTCTGAGGAAAGAGGATACACTGTAAAAAGTATATTTCAACTAATGTATTAAAACATATAAGCTGCTGATGTGGAAAGAAAGGCACATGAAATTTGCCTTGAATTATTCCCAATTTTGGGGATTTTTTCACAGTGTCGTTTGTGTGCAAAGACCTTAAGACTGTGTTGTGTGCAGAGTTCTCTAGGGATGGGGCGATACACTTAAACTCACGATCGCTGCACCTCGATATGCCGGGTCCGCGATATGATACATCGATGCGATACAATATCAAAAAGTAAAAAAAGAAAAAATATTACTGTGTAATTACAACTTATTTGTTTTTGTTTGAGTTGCACACAGGAAAACACAAGGCCTAAGAGGCCAAACACAAACAATAACACTCTCTCTAACCCTACAGAGGTTAGAAAGAGTGTATGCTAATGACTTGTTTTACGCCGTCTTAGTCTTTCTTAATGAGAAAGCCAAAATACTGCCAGACAGTTACTCCTCATCCCCCCAATTGAGGAGTTATACAGTCTGATGGCCTGAAGACAAAGGAGTTTCTCAGTCTGTTGGTCCTGCACTTGGGGAGGAGCAGTCTTCGCTGGACAGGCTCATCTGGTTGTTGATGACCATGTGTAGAGGGTGATTGGCATCATCCAGAATGTCCAGCAGTTTGTCCAGTGTCCTCTTCTCTGCCACCGTCACCAAGAGTCCAGCTTCATGCCAACCACAGAACCAGCCCTCCTGATCAGTTTTTCAATCCTGGATGTGTCCTTGGTCCTTGAATATCTGATGAAACTGGCTCTTGGTAGCTGATGATAATGAAGCTGGCAGTTGGTGGCATCTTTCAAAAAAAGCACACTCTGCTGGTATCCTCAGAAATGCCTCCTGGCAATGATGGTTGAAAAAGATATGCATAGGATATACAAGAAAAAGAGTCTTAATAAGAAGTGCAATAAGGTCAGAAAAAGATCAAAAAGGAAAACTTTTGAAAATTGTTAGAAAAATTAAGGGAAAAAACACAAAAACAGCTAAAATATGGAGAACAAACTGGACAGGCTGCTGCTGTTTACAGCGCCATGGCAACAACACACTATCGCTATTACCCGGCGTGGCGTCTTTATTTTGTGATCCATTTTTTCAAACTCGATGCATTTAAACCGCGTACTGATCACGATATATTGCCAAAGCGATATTTCATCCCATCCTAGAGTTACGCCCATCATCGCCATAGCTGTTTACATTCAGATATGAAACTCCACAAAGACATGGGAATCGAACCAGCAACCGTTTTGCTACAAGCAGACGTAGGCTCCCTGCTGCGCCCTTGTGCTGCCCCAACAATGGTTTTGTAATTGTGTAAAAATCGAAGACATCTCAACACCATCGGCCCTTTTTACACAGTACCACAAAACACAAAATGATGAAATCAAGTGTGTTGTTGTCATTATTGTTCATTATGATAGTAACACTGCTGTTGATTTGGTAACACTTTACTTTAGAGGTCCGCAAATTTCATCGCACTTAGGTAATAATTAGACAAAGTTTCTTCTTATTTCTTTGAAATTACCCCCAAAATTTCATGAGAATTTGGTGAAAATTAGCGAAAAACTTCTTTACAATTCTAATATTTTGCATGTGATCTCAATTATGCATATCAGCAAACTTGGTACTAAAGAACTTGGTGAAATTAAATAACAAATAGCTAACTATCAACTGCTTATTGGGAAATTGAATTATTCACGTAACACTTCAAAGGTAATTATCACAGGAAACAACGAACCTAACTTCTGTATCCAAGAACTAAGCAGCTATTTATCACCTGCTTCTCTGGAAACAACAGAAATGTTGGAATTCTTCTAAAACATTTTGTGGTGGTTTGTGATTTAATTTCAAATAAATTATTTGCTGATCACCTTCTTACCTTCAATTCAGAGTAAATTTCAAAGAAACTGGAAAAAACAGTAACCTACCAGTTGTGACTTGCAACATTGAATTTGGACATTATTTTAGAGAGTTATGTGCTCATTTACACCAAATTCTCATGAAAATTCAAAAAAAAAGAAACTTTGTCTAATTATTATCTAAGTGCAATGAAATTTGCAGACCTCTAAAGTAAAGTGTTACCGTTGATTTTAATGAGGATATTATCTCCATTTCACAGTGTAAAATAAGCTTATACTGATTGAATAGTGTAGTTGCAGGTTGATATACTCAGAGTTGAAGCTAACATTGATCCCAAAAACCAGACAGTGTGTCTCTGCATGTGATGGGTGATGACTTGGACATTGGTTTTGGCTGATGAGAGAGGGATAGAGACATAAATCAAAAACACTGATTTTTAAAAATGATCTTTCTGTCGAATTAGATTAACTACCACACTTTCCTTGGTGCTTTCAGAACAAGGTGAATCAGATCTTATGTGCTCATGTTGCAGATGTTGAATGAGGGCTTAATGTTTACTGAAGCTTAAAATTAAATCAGAGAAAAACCATCTTTAAGCACAGGCCATTGTCTTTACCATTCAGTTTCACCTGCTTCTTTATGGTTTGTATTTTATTTTTGTTTTTCTTCTCTATGTTGTTTATTATCATGTTATTATGCACCCTTTAAAACACTATGCATTGTGTCATAAAGATTTAAAATAAACTTCTTTAAACATGTTTTGACAAACTTTTTAATCTTTAAATCTTAAATACAGCCTGGCTAATGTTTTCTCTCAACTTTGACTTCATCTTTACTGGCACATTTGGGTCATTCCGCCAAGAAATCTGTTGTCGTAACTCTTCAAAATTAAACTTCATTTTTCATCCAATTTCAATTTAGAATTTAATAATCTACACATTTACTCATTAAAAATGAATACTGGCCAATCTCAGGCTACTTTATTTAATTTGTTGCAACTTTCGACAGTTTATTAGCATTGCAATTTTTTCTCTGCTGTTACCAAAACTCAGGGGCGTTTACATGGCCTTGGCGGTCAATTCCGCAAACATTTCGTTGCGTTTTGGCCTTCCGTTTGGATGAGACCACGTTGCGTTTCCACAGCATAAACTTTGGCTCGCTCCCCAAAGCGGAAAGATTTGAATCCGCTCCTCCATCCGGCCTCGTGTAAACACAAAGCAGAAGCGTTTCAGAAGCGCTGGCGTCACACGCATCGCAGTACTCTTTCACATGGAGGCTGCGTGCGCATACCAGGAACAACAACAACCGGCCGTCTGCGGTAGCGTGTGGCGTCTTACCGTGCTCGGTTTGTTATCCAGAAAAAACTATCAGACAGATTTGTTGTCGAACTGATTTGTTGTCCATAAAAAGAAACTCCTGCTTTTCTGTGTGTCTATTACGCCATTGTTGTTTGTGTGAAAGTTTTTCTTCTTCGTTAGGTGTGTTGTAGCAGCGCTGCCTCTCTGCAGACCTACAGTGCCATCTACTGAACCGGCATGCACACTACAGCGGATTTACAGGGGATTAACTTCGTCTCAGGCGTTGTCATCTAAGCAGAAGAATTGGCATAAAGAAAGAATCTTTGCATCTTCAAGTCAGGAGTTTACATGTAAGCGGCCCTCAAATACCATTTTTAAACCATGAATAAGTATAATAATAATAAGAATATCAACCACATACAATGTTTTCCCTTAGAAAAAGGGTTTATTTAGAAAAATGGTTGGTTATATGATGAAAATACTAACATTTATGACAAAAAAATGACCTTTTTGCTGTTACTCTTTATTTGGGTAACAGCAATGACTTTTCACTTACAATTAGCAGTTGTGTGAAATCTAGCCACTTAGCATCTATGCTAGGAGCTTGAGCACATGGAGCACATTCTTAAGATTGAACTGAATATTTTACTGTTGATATCAACAAATGTTGTCTTAGAGATAACTTAGGTAACAGGACTGAGTTTTTAGATTGACCATCTCTAAAACAGCTCATATATCATTAAATTTAAGGAAAAATAAAAGAGATAACTAACTTTTGGTCTTCCCATGACTTGCAGAAGACCTAAATGATGTCACTTCCTGCAGAACATGTCACTGGTGGAATGTTCCAGAATTTTAAAGCTGGGGAATGTGTTTGGTGAAAACCTGGGGACAGCACTAAAGTGTGAATTTTAACCAAAATATAAAGACTAAAAGTGTAGATAGAATATGGAGTCACACTTAAAGCAAAAAGAAAATTTTCTTTGGAAGGATTTTGTTCATGATGCGTTTTAGTAAAGTGTAGAGTTTGGCTGTGGGGACAGGCAAGAAATGCTATGTATAAGTGTTTTTGGATGCCATTTTAAAATATTAAAATATATATATATATGTAATTTCTACAAATATTAATGTGTATGGTGTTTAGTATAACAATAAAAAATTGTAATATATTACTTGTCTTTATACATTTAATATACAATAATATGCTGGGGACAGAAATTTCACTCTTTTAGGCGGAATCGCAGATTTATGAAATTTGCTTGGTATCCGGGAAAATACATCAGAACACATTCAGGCCAAGTCAGTCACAAGAAGAAAAACATTTAAGTATGAAAGGATAAAACAGAGGATGTAAACCACAGAAAACATCAAGAGACAACCAAGACTAAAGCCATCAGTTAAAAAAAAGCGACACTGTGGTGCCATACCTTTGATGCGGTGTACATTTTAGGACATCCTCAGTCTCAGGAAAACCTCCGTCAGACCAAGCGGCCTCAGACTTCAAAATAAAAGTCATCAGACAAAAGCGGCGTCAAATTAAACTGCCTCAACCAAAAGCGGCGTCAGATAAAAGCGGCCTCAAAATGAAAGCCATCAGACAAAACACTGGATAAGCGGACTTAAATAAAAAACAGCGTCAGGTCGTAACATCCAACTGAACATTATTTTTAAGAGACCGGAAGTCGCATGGCGTCATCAAAAGTCGGTACCATAGACATTATTATATTATATATGTCTGAAATGGCATACTAACATACTACATACTACACACTCATCTGTATATACTGTATACTACATACTATAAGTATGATTAGAATGCCAACCGTTCACACTGTAGTATACTACTAATTTTCCCATGATGCATTTCAAACCCTGGGCGACAGAAATCAGAAGCACACCAGGCTATTAAATATCTCTGTTGATTCGTCACCACGTAGAATACCAAAATGTGATCATTCGATCCATAAAAGCGCTGAACACAAATTTCATTTCGACATTTAGGACATTAGATTTATGCGCCATTATGCTATCGAAGAAACTTCGGTCGGCTCCAAAACAAGAGCCCAATTTACAAAAGCATTAAAGAACTAAAGGAGATAATAAAAGATGCTTTTATTTTGAAAACAGGAAGTTTGCTAGTGGCTGATTTTTAGCTGAATGCCGTCTCAAGGCGATTTAACATTTATGATGTTCACGATGATTATGATTTTTTATTACGACCTGGCGCTGTTTTTCATTTGAGTCCGTTTATCCAGTGTTTTGTCTGATGGCTTTTCGTTTTGAGGCCGTTTTATCTGGCGTCGTTTTGGGTGAGAGCAGTTTAATTTGTCGCCGTTTTGTCTGATGACTTTTATTTTGAAGCCTGAGGCCGTTTGGTATGATGGGGGTTTTTCTGAGGCCGTTTGGTCTGAGAAATGACAGAAGTTTTCCTGAGACTGAGGATGTCCTAAAATGTACACCGTACTTTGGTTTGAAGCTCCTGCCTGAAGGAGAGGATGGTCAGGAAACTGAATTTTGTTCTTAGCTCTAGGTTTTACTCCACCCATGACTTTACAGCAATCTTTACAACCTGTTCAAGCCTCTGCTTTACCAGATGAAGAAAGGCTCACAAACCAGGAAATAAAAACAAAGGTGACAACAGACTCAACCATGATGTTATAAAAGACTGTCATCGATGTACAGCACACTCCACAGTCGGTCAATTTCCTAGAAAGGGCAGCCACTGCTGTGCTTCTTAAAAACTGTTCCTATATTATCACTAGCTAAGCAGTTTGGTAAACTTAATTTTCTTAATGTGTGTTTAAAATGTGCTGGACAATAGTAGTAGTAGTAGTAAAGTTTATTTAGGACAAATTAATAACAATAACAATGATAGTAATACAAATAAGGTAATAATAATGATATCAATGATGATAATCACAAATAAACCAAAAATAGAATACTGCAGTAGACTGAGATAAACAAAAGATAAATAAAAAAAAAATACTTTACAGAAGCCAAAGCATGAAACTAAAGAGTAAAACTTGTCATGTGATTAAATAAATCATATATCCAAAAAGAGTGAGTGGAAGTAAATCTTATTTATACCCACCCCCATTTAATTAATAATTAATAATAATTTATCATTTCCTTTCTGCTCCTTCACTCTTTATACGAATATAAATATACAGACATTAACACACACATACATATATATACCTACATACATACATATATACACATATATACATATATATACATATACACATATACATACATACACATACACACACACATAAATATATACATACATATATACACATACATATACATACATATACACATATACCTACACACACACATACATATATATATTCACATACATACATACACATACACAGAAAATACATACACACATATATACAATAATATTATTCATATATCCGTTTACAGCATATATAAATCATCATCATTTATCATACAGGCCAGTGACACCAAAAAAAACAGCAATCAGCAACAACAACAAAATAGTAGTAATAAATAAAACAAAACAATAATAATAAAAAAAAAAAAAAAACATGATGAAATAACTAATACCCCTCCCCCCACACACACCCACACACACACTAGAAAGTGCACCCTGTGAATTCTAAGAGTCCTCCTGATAAGACCTAAACACCATGTATTTGATTTTTTTTTAGAATGAGACTAATTGGACTTGAGTTTTTAAAATTACTTATTATTTATGAAATGACAAAAACAGATTGGAAAAATGAATATCTACCCAAAAGACTTGATCAGTAATTTATAAATAAACAATAATCTTTTATAAAAGTAATAAAATTAAGAGTCAATAGAATACAGTGACACTGAAAGAGAGTTTTTGCATCCTTGATAGAGAAAAATTATTTTGGGGATGCAGAGATGAAAGTCAAAATGTCGGGATTAACGTTGAAATAGCGACAATAAAGTTGAAATAGTTTTGTGATAGAAGTCGAAATGTCAAAAAATAGACAGAAATGTTGAGAATAAAATTGAAATACATTTTATGTCAACTTTATTCAGACATTTCAACTTTTATTCCAAAATTGTTATATAACTTTGTTCTGGATATTTCAACATTAATGTTGCCTTCCCTAAATTTATTTCTTCGTACTTCATTGATATACAAATGAAAGAATCTAAAGAGTCTAAAGTTTTAGTGCTCATTTTTCCAAGAGACCTGGTACTTTAAATATCAACTTCAGCACTTTAATTAGTAATTCTAGCACTTTATACTCGACTCCAGCACTTTATTGCCTAAATCTAGCTCTTTAACATCTGCTACTGACCACCTGTGTACAATAAAAACTATGATTGTAATGTATTGTAAAATGTTTTATTATGATAATGTTTCTCTGTTCTTTCTTTAAAAGAAGCAAAACAAGAAGAACAGAACCTTTTAAATATTATATTTGTATTTTCTTCCTTTAACCTGTTTGTTTTTTATATATATTAGCTGGGGGACTACCAATGGAAATTAGCTTGGTAGCTAGAGTTGGGTACATTTACATTTTATTTTTTTTAAAGTGTGTATGAATGTACATTGTCCCTCTGTATCAAATAAACTAAATTGAAATTGAAATGTGAATTATCTTGAGTTTTTCAAGATGAATTTTGGATTAAAATGTTTGATGACTAAGGTTTTAAGCTTTTGGTGCAGCAGGCTGCTGGTGATTTAAGGCGGGGCCTTGACACAAGGTGCTCTCACCTCTCGGGCTGTAGCAGGGCTGAACGATTTGAGAAAATAATGTAATTGCGATTTTTTTTCCCAATATTGCGATTTACTCTGCAACTGTTTTAATGTTCCTCATCTTCTGTATTCTTAAACAAACATAAGCAGTAAATCTTTTTATAGTAAAACCAATATTAAAATTTATCTATCGTGCAAAATATCTACTGCAGTATTCTGTTTTTGGTTTATTTGTGATTATCATCATTGATATCATTATTATTACCTTATTTGTATTACTATCATTGTTATTGTTATTAATTTGTCCGAAATAAACTTTACTACTACTACTACTATTGTCCAGCACATTTTAAACACACATTAAGAAAATTAAGTTTACCAAACTGCTTAGCTAGTGATAATATAGGAACAGTTTTTAGAAGCACAGCAGTGGCTGCCCTTTCTCAGAAACCGACCGTTGTGGAGTGTGCTGTACATCGATGACAGTCTTTTATAACATCATGGTTGAGTCTGTTGTCACCTTTGTTTTTATTTCCTGGTTTGTGAGCCTTTCTTCATCTGGTAAAGCAGAGGCTTGAACAGGTTGTAAAGATTGCTGTAAAGTCATGGGTGGAGTAAAACCTAGAGCTAAGAACAAAATTCAGTTTCCTGACCATCCTCTCCTTCAGGCAGGAGCTTCAAACCAAAGTCACGGTGTACATTTTAGGACATCCTCAGTCTCAGGAAAACTTCTGTCATTTCTCAGACCAACGGCCTCAGAAAAACCCCCATCATACCAAAGCGGCCTCAGGCTTCAAAATAAAAGTCATCAGACAAAAGCGGCGTCAAATTAAACTGCCTCACCCAAAAGCGGCGTCAGATAAAAGCGGCCTCAAAAGCGAAAGCCATCAGACAAAACACTGGATAAAGCGGACTCAAATGAAAAACAGCGTCAGGTCGTAACAAAATCATAATCATCGTAACATCATAAATGTTAAATCGTCTTGAGACCGGCATTCAGCTAAAGTCAGCCACTAGCTAACTTCCTGTTTTCAAAATAAAAGCATCTTTCATAACCTCCTTTTAGTTCTTACGCACATTTGTAAACTGGGCTCTTGTTTTGGAGCCGACCGGAAGTTTCTTCGGTAGCATAATGGTGCGCATAACGAAATGTCCGAAATGCCGAAATGAAATTTGTGTCTGTGCGTTTATGGATCGAATGATCACATTTTGGTATTCTCGTGGTGACGAATCAACAGAGATATTTAATAGCCTGGTGTGCTTCTGATTTCTGTCGTCAGGGTTTGAAATGCATCATGGGAAAATTAGTAGTACACTACAGTGTGAACGGTTGGCATTCTAATCATACTTATAGTATGTAGTATACAGTATATACAGATGAGTGTGTAGTATGTAGTATGTTAGTATGCCATTTCAGACATATATAATATAATAATGTCTATGGTACCGACTTTTGATGGCGTCATCGCACTTCGGTCTCTTAAAAATAATGTTCAGTTGGATGTTACGACCTGACGCTGTTTTTTATTTAAGTCCGTTTATCCAGTGTTTTGTCTGATGGCTTTCGTTTTGAGGCCGTTTTATCTGACGTCGTTTTGGTTGAGGCAGTTTAATTTGACGCCGTTTTGTCTGATGACTTTTATTTTGAAGTCTGAGGCCGTTTGGTCTGGAGGTTTTCCTGAGACTGAGGATGTCCTAAAATGTACACCGTACCAAAGGTATGGCACCACAGTGTCGCCTCTTTTTTTAACTGATGGCTTTAGTCTTGGTTGTCTCTTGATGTTTTCTGTGGTTTACATCCTCTGTTTTATCCTTTCATACTTAAATGTTTTTCTTCTTGTGACTGACTTGGCCTGAATGTGTTCTGATGTATTTTCCCGGGATACCAAGCAAATTTCATAAATCTGCGATTCCGCCAAAAGAGTGAAATTTCTGTCCCCAGCATATTATTGTATATTAAATGTATAAAGACAAGTAATATATTACAATTTTTTTATTGTTATACTAAACACCATACACATTAATATTTGTAGAAATTACATATATATATATATTTTAATATTTTAAAATGGCATCAAAACACTTATACATAGCATTTCTTGCCTGTCCCCACAGCCAAACTCTACACTTTACTAAAAGCATCATGAACAAAATCCTTCCAAAGAAAATTTTCTTTTGCTTTAAGTGTGACTCCATATTCTATCTACACTTTTAGTCTTTATATTTTGGTTAAAATTCACACTTTAGTGCTGTCCCCAGGTTTTCACCAAACACATTCCCCAGCTTTAAAATTCTGGAACATTCCACCAGTGACATGTTCTGCAGGAAGTGACATCATTTAGGTCTTCTGCAAGTCATGGGAAGACCAAAAGTTAGTTATCTCTTTTATTTTTCCTTAAATTTAATGATATATGAGCTGTTTTAGAGATGGTCAATCTAAAAACTCAGTCCTGTTACCTAAGTTATCTCTAAGACAACATTTGTTGATATCAACAGTAAAATATTCAGTTCAATCTTAAGAATGTGCTCCATGTGCTCAAGCTCCTAGCATAGATGCTAAGTGGCTAGATTTCACACAACTGCTAATTGTAAGTGAAAAAGTCATTGCTGTTACCCAAATAAAGAGTAACAGCAAAAAAAGTCATTTTTTTGTCATAAATGTTAGTATTTTCATCATATAACCAACCATTTTTCTAAATAAACCCTTTTTCTAAGGGAAAACATTGTATGTGGTTGATATTCTTATTATTATTATACTTATTCATGGTTTAAAAATGGTATTTGAGGGGCCGTTTACATGTAAACTCCTGACTTGAAGATGCAAAGATTCTTTCTTTCCGTTTTCGAATTCTTCTGCGTTTACATGACAACGCTCTGAGACGAGTTAATCCCCTGTAAATCCGCTGTAGTGTGCATGCCGGTTCAGTAGATGGCACTGTAGGTCTGCAGAGAGGCAGCGCTGCTACAACACACGAACGAAGAAGAAAAACTTTCACACAAACAACAATGGCGAATAGACACACAGAAAAGCAGGAGTTTCTTTTATGGACAACAAATCAGTTCGGACAACAAATCTGTCTGGATAGTTTTTTCTGGATAACAAACCGAGCACGGTAAGACGCTCACCGCGTTACTCGGCAGGCGGCGAAGCTGTTGTTGTTCCTGGTATGCGCCGCAGCCTCCATGTGAAAGAGTACTGCGCATGCGGTGGCGTCAGCGTTCCCCTGAAAGCGCTCTGCTTTGTGTTTACGAGGCGGATGGAGGGCGGATTCAAATCTTTCCGCTTTGGGGAGGCGGTTTCAAAGTTTGCGTTTTCGGTGGAAAGCATAGCGTGGTCTCATCAAGCGGAAGGCCAAAAGCGCGAAATGTTTGCGGAATTGACCGTTTTTCGGCGTCATGTAAGCGGCCCTGAGTTTTGGTAACAGCAGAGAAAAAATTGCAATGCTAATAAACTGTCGAAAGTTGCAACAAATTAAATAAAGTAGCCTGAGATTGGCCAGTATTCATTTTTAATGAGTAAATGTGTAGATTATTAAATTCTAAATTGAAATTGGATGAAAAATGAAGTTTAATTTTGAAGAGTTACGACAACAGATTTCCCTCTTTTGGCGGAATGACCCAAATGTGCCAGTAAAGATGAAGTCAAAGTTGAGAGAAAACATTAGCCAGGCTGTATTTAAGATTTAAAGATTAAAAAGTTTGTCAAAACATGTTTAAAGAAGTTTATTTTAAATCTTTATGACACAATGCATAGTGTTTTAAAGGGTGCATAATAACATGATAATAAACAACATAGAGAAGAAAAAACAAAAATAAAATACAAACCATAAAGAAGCAGGTGAAACTGAATGGTAAAGACAATGGCCTGTGCTTAAAGATGGTTTTTCTCTGATTTAATTTTAAGCTTCAGTAAACATTAAGCCCTCATTCAACATCTGCAACATGAGCACATAAGATCTGATTCACCTTGTTCTGAAAGCACCAAGGAAAGTGTGGTAGTTAATCTAATTCGACAGAAAGATCATTTTTTAAAAATCAGTGTTTTTGATTTATGTCTCTATCCCTCTCTCATCAGCCAAAACCAATGACCAAGTCATCACCCATCACATGCAGAGACACACTGTCTGGTTTTGGGATCAATGTTAGCTTCAACTCTGAGTATATCAACCTGCAACTACACTATTCAATCAGTATAAGCTTATTTTACACTGTGAAATGGAGATAATATCCTCATTAAAATCCCGGTAACACTTTACTTTAGAGGTCCGCAAATTTCATTGCACTTAAGTAGTAATTAGACAAAGTTTTCTCTTTTTTCTTTGAATTTTCATGAGAATTTGGTGTAAATTAGCACATAACTCTCTAAAATAATGTCCAAATTCAACGTTGCAAGTCACAACTGCTAGGTTACTGTTTTTTCCAGTTTCTTTGAAATTTACTCTGAATTGAAGGTAAGAAGGTGATGATCAGCAAATAAGTTATTTGAAATTAAATCACAAACCACCACAAAATGTTTTAGAAGTATTCCAACATTTCTGCTGTTTCAGAGAAGCAGGTGATAAATAGCTGCTTAGTTCTTGGATACAGAAGTTAGGTTCGTTGTTTCCTGTGATAATTACCTTTGAAGTGTTCGTGAACAATTCAATTTCCCAATAAGCAGTTGATAGTTAGCTATTTGTTATTTAATTTCACCAAGTTCTTTAGTACCAAGTTTGCTGATATGCATAATTGAGATCACATGCAAAATATTATAATTGTAAAGAAGTTTTTCGCTAATTTTCACCAAATTCTCATGAAATTTTGGGGTAATTTCAAGAAATAAGACAAAACTTCGTCTAATTATTACCTAAGTGCGATGAAATTTGCGGACCTCTAAAGTGAAGTGTTACCAAATCAACAGCAGTGTTACTATCATAATGAACAATAATGACAACAACACACTTGATTTCATCATTTTGTGTTTTGTGGTACTGTGTAAAAAGGCCGATGGTGTTGAGATGTCTTGATTTTTACACAATTACAAAACCATTGTTGGGGCAGCACAAGGCGCAGCAGGGAGCCTCGTCCGTTGTAGCAAAACGGTTGCTGGTTCGATTCCCATGTCTTTGTGGAGTTTCATATCTGAATGTAAACAGCTATGGCGATGATGTGGGCGAACTCTAGGGATGGGATGAAATATCGTTTGGCAATATATACGTGATCAATGCGTGTCGAAATGCATCGAGTTTGAAAAAATGGATCACAAAATAAAAGGCGTCACGTCGGGTAATAGCGCATAGTGTGTTGTTGCCATGGCGCTGTAAACAGCAGCAGCCTGTCAGTTTGTTCTCCATATTTTAGCTGTTTTTGTGTTTTTTCCCTTAATTTTTCTAACAATTTTCAAAAGTTTTCCTTTTTTGATCTTTTTCTGACCTTATTGCACTTCTTATTAAGACTCTTTTTCTTGTATATCCTATGCATATCTTTTTCAAGCATCATTGCTGCCAGGAGGCATTTCTGAGGATACCAGCTGAGTGTTCTTTTTTGAAAGATGCCACCAACTGCCAACTTCATTATCATCAGCTACCAAGAGCCAGTTTCATCAGATATTCAAGGACCAAGGACACATCCAGGATTGAAAAACTGATCAGGAAGGCTGGTTCTGTGGTTGGCATGAAGCTGGACTCTTTGGTGACGGTGGCAGAGGAGAGGACACTGGACAAACTGCTGGACATTCTGGATGATGCCAATCACCCTCTACAAATGGTCATCAACAACCAGATGAGCCTGTCCAGCGCAAGACTGCTCCTCCCCAAGTGCAGGACCAACAGACTGAGAAACTCCTTTGTCCCTCAGGCCATCAGACTGTATAACTCCTCAATTGGGATGAGGAGTAACTGTCTGGCAGTATTTTGGCTTTCTCATTAAAAAAAAGGCGAAGGCGGCGAAAACAAGCTCGTTAGCATACACTCTCACTAACCTCTCTAGGGTTAGAGAGTGTTATTGTAATGTTTGGCCTGTTAGGCCTTGTGTTTTCCTGTGTGCAACTCAAACAAAAACAAATAAGTTGTAATTACACAGTAATATTTTTTCTTTTTACTTTTTGATATTGTATCGTGTCGATGTATCATATATGACCGGGCATATCGAGGTGCAGCGTATCGTGAGTTTAAGTGTATCGTCCCATCCCTAGAGAACTCTGCACACAACACAGTCTTAAGGTCTTTGCACACAAACGACACTGTGAAAAAATCCCCAAAATTGGGAATAATTCAAGGCAAATTTCATGTGCCTTTCTTTCCCACATCAACAGCGATATGTTTTAATACATTAGTTGAAATATACTTTTTACAGTGTATCCTCTTTCCTCAGAAATATGGCTGATTATCCCTTCATCAGACCACAGAGAGTTGGTGAGAAGTGGTCTTATAATGCTCTCTGATGCATCAAGACTGACTTGCAGCCTTGCATAATATCTTTGGAAAAACTGTGAAAAATTTGTTATGTCTTGGGAGACTCACTAAACAATAAAGTAGGTAGGGGTGGGCAATATGGCAAATATACTCAACAAAAATATAAGCATAACACTTTTGTTTTTGCTCCCATTTTTCATGAGATGGACTCCAAGGTCTAAAATTCATTCCAGATAAACAATATTACCATTTCTTTCAAATGTTGTTCACAAATCTGTCTAAATGTTTGATAGTGAGCACTTCTGCATTGCTGAGATAATCCATCCCACCTCACAGGTGTGCCACATCAAGATGCTCATCAGACATCATGATTATTGCACAGGTGTGCCTTAGACTATCCACAATAAAGGCCACCCTGAAATGTGCAGTTTGTCTCACAGCAAATGCCACAGATGTCACAAGCATTGAGGAGGCGTGCAATTGGCATGCTGACAGCAGGAATGTCAACCAGATCTGTTGCTCGTGCATTGAATGTTCATTTCTCCACCATCAGCCGTCTCCAGAAGGGTTTCAGAGAATATGGCAGTACATCCAACCGGCCTCAAAACTGCAGACCACAGGCCACAATTGACAATCTGATAAACTCTATGCGAAGATGTGTTGCACTGCATGAGGCAAATGGTGGTCACACCAGATACTGACTGGTTCTGAGTCCTCAGACCCCCAATAAAGCAAAAAAAATTGCACATTTCAGGGTGGCCTTTTATTGTGGACAGTCTAAGGCACACCTGTGCACTAATCATGGTGTCTGATGAGCATCTTGATGTGGCACACCTGTGAGGTGGGATGGATTATCTCAGCAAAGTAGAAGTGCTCACTATCAAACATTTAGACAGATTTGTGAACAATGTTTGAGAGAAATGGTTATATTGTGTATCTGGAATGAATTTTAGATCTTTAAGTCCATCTCATGAAAAATGGGAGCAAAAACAAAAGTGTTGCGTTTATATTTTTGTTGAGTGTATATCATATCACGATTTTTGAAAAATAAAAAAAACAAAATCAGGATCACGATTTTATCACGTTTCTTTTTTACTTTGATTTTTCTAGACTAATTTGCATGATTGACCATTATTTCCCTATGTTTAACATATAATACATGTAAAACCCTAAAAGAAAAAAACAGACAATTAAAGCTAAAGAAACTTTCTGAACAGGTTTTAATTTAAATAGTGCAGTTTAAATAAAAATGTGCAATATCAATTGAAGTAAATTTCAAAGAAACTGGAAAAAACAGTAACCTACCAGTTGTGACTTGCGACAATGAATTTGGACATTATTTTAGAGAAGTTATGTGCTAATTTTCACCAAATTCTCATGAAATTTCAAAGAAAAAAGAGAAAACTTTGTCTAATTATTACCTAAGTGCGATGAAATTTGCGGACCTCTAAAATAAAAAAGGTTTTATGTTACATATTTGGGAGAAGTTGGCCATTTTGTTTATTTTTAAAATCAATAACTCATAGATCCGTGTTATTCTGTGTTGTCATGGAAACAACTTTGAGTTTAGTCATGGAACTCAACTCATCAAAGGATTGAAGAGGATCAGAGAAGCTGCTGAAAGTATAAAAGAAGAGCTCGATGAAACCCTCTTGACATCTAGCAGAAACACAGCACAATGTCGACACTGAGTATTCAGCAGTCTACTGTAGCAGCGTCAGTATTCGGATCATTCAGAAAGTGACTGTAGCAAAGCGCCGTTGACCCTGAGCATTTCAGCAGTCAACTGCAGCAGAGCACAGCACTTTTTTTTGTCAACTATGGATCGCAAACAAGCTTGGAGGCCCAAGAACAACCGCCCCATGAATGCAGCAAACAACACGGCCCGCGGTACCAACAGCAGGAGCCGTCAGTTTAAAAACCAGGACCAGTACCTGACTGGTCCTGGTCGAATCAGGACAGAGGGAGGATTTAGGTGGCTATTACCATCAGCCCCATCAGGATCGATCCGCCAGCAGAACAACAGGCCCTTCAATAAGATTAGAGCGAAGGAGCAGAACAGGCGTGAGATTGAACACCTCAAACTCCAGAGCCATACCTTGAGTTGTTTGAGAGCTGTGGAGAAAAAGGCCCTGCACAGCGGTGAGCTGGCACCAACTGTGCAGAACCGGCCTGCAAAGGAGAAGGCTCTGGAGCAAGAAGTTGAAGCTCTAAAGATGAAGCTGGAGGAGACAGTGAGGAAAGAGACCTTCAGACAGCCAGGGCTGATGACCTCCAGAAACAGCTGGAGGGAAGGCCAGGGAGGACAAGACTCTGCAGAAGCCACCTTCTAACTCTAAGACATCTGAAAGGGAGGCCTTCAGCAGAGCACTGGAGCAGTCCGGTCTGAAGGAAAACTTTGAAGAAGAAAAAAAAAAGCAGCCGCCCAGATGAAACGTCACCACAAACTAAAGAGGAACTTCTGGCTGACACCCAGAAACTATGCCTGGAGCTGTACGCGGAGGTCAAAAGACTCGAGGAGGAGCAAGAAAACGACTTCCACCAGAGACAGAGGCTGGCCAGAGAGTTTAACACGGAAAACCACGCTCTGACTCAGAAGGTAAAGGACCTCGAGTGTGAGATTAAAGAGTTGAAAAAGAGCAACATCGACACAGCCTCCAGACTCAGAACCACACAGGAGTCAATCTCCAGATTGGACTCCAGAAAAATTCTGGATGCCTCCAGAACAGAGTGTGGAGAGCTGATTAGGAAAGTTAACAGCCTTGAAGAGCAATTATCTGAGGAAATCCAGAAGAGTCAAGAGCTGACCAAAAATGTAACATTGGAAAACAAAAAGCTCATTCTGAAGATAAAGAACCTAGAGTATGAGGCCTCCAGCAGTGCTCTGCAGAACGAGAGTTTGAAGGCAGACCTTAAAGCTGCCAAACAGACCAACATGAATACAGCCTCCGGACTCAAAACCACTCAGGAGTCCAATCTGGAACTCCAGAAGCTTCTGGATGACTCCAGAGAAGAGTTCGGAGAGCTGGTTCGGAAAGTTAACATCCTTGAGCACGAGACCATGGAAAAAATCCGCCTGACCAATGAGCTCAAACTAGACAAGCGACACTCTCGTCTGGAGGTGGAGGCCCACAAGATTGAGGCCTCCAATAAAGAGGAGCTCTTTGGTCGGCAGATTAAAGAGCTCAAGGAGGAGCTGGAGGCCCAGAAGAGCAGCAGCCTTCTCCTTACATCAAAACTGACTGCACAGGAGGTCATCTGTAAGGCTGTGCAGGAAACTGGAAAGGAGGAGATGGACCATCTAACATCAAGCGCTGTCGACTCCCAGAAAAAACTACAAGGAATCACACACCTGTTCCATGAAAGCGAGAAGATCAGTCTTTGGAGGAAGGCTAAAAAACTAGTAACATCAAAAAGCAGGCGGCAGTTTAAGCTGCAGACCCGGCTGACCCAGCTGGAGCAGCAGCAGTAACTGCCCCCCACCAAAAAAGAAAAAACAGCAGCGCAGTGGATCCATCTTTACTCCAGTTTTTGTTTTCCAATGCAACATTTTTGTTCCTCCGTCAGCAGTAATTGTTCCCTCCTGTCTCCAAAACCAGCAAACCAGCCTCCATAATTTGTTCTTTGTGGAGCTCTCAGGTGCCCTGGCACTATTAGCGGAGAAGCTGAATCGTCTGAGGTAGAAGCAGCCCTCCCATTGGCCACGGAGAAACTGCTCCCCTTTCAAGAAGCTGAAGGATGCAGCTGGAAGTCGGCGTTCTTCTGACAGCAGCTTTGAATCCCTGTTGGCCTCCAAACCCTTTATTGTGATTGTTGTAACCTTTGTATTTGCTAGTTTGACTGTTTGTACTACCAGATATTTGCTGTAGTTTTGGGTAAATCCTTATTTTGTGTGCCAGCCTTTGCTGCCTTTTGTTTTGTACCCTATTTCTTGTTGTTAATATCTTGGCTTTTAGTTTAACTGTATACAGTAAACTAAAAGCCAAGATATAAAAACAACTGAAGTTCAGGAGCACCTGAGAGCTGCTACCAAGATCTCTCTGCGGCAAGAGCACTCACTCACACAGAACAAGAACAAATTACTACAAGATACGGCCAGGGCACGTAACAGGAAGCGCACCGTTGACCCTGAAAGTTTCTTTAATTCGGACACATCCTAAAAAGAAGTTTTCAGAGTCATGGTAAGTTGAGGCTCGTTTGTTTCAGTTGTTCATTTCAAAAGGTCAACTGGAGCAGAGTGCACCACTTACCAGGAACATAAATGGTGAAAATTACATTTCAATTAATAAACCTTAGATAGTTTTAAATATAGGTTTAACTTTTCATAATGATCCTTTTGATTAAATTAATGTTTATAAATACTTTATTTTCATATAATACACTTATTCCTCAATAGGGTGGTGGCGGTTTTGGACTTATGATGCAATCTCTTAATATGACAAAAATATGTAAAGATAATGTTTTTAGGAAACTTGTTTATTGGGGAAGTTTCACTAATTGGTATTTGCAGTTGTTATTGCAACCGACATAGTATTTAAAAGTTTTCCAAATATCTGTCAGTGCATGAAAAAAGTTTTATTTCTCTCTCTAATGTGATTTTTCTGATTAACACGTCAGAAAAATGTCTTTTAGAAACTCTTTCACGTGTATTTATCTTTATTTTATGTATGCGTCTTTCCTACAACAGAAGTTCAGGTGAATATGTATTTAATAAATCAGCCTGTTACAAACTCAAACCTTCGCCTTCACAAACCTGTAGGACACTCCTGCTCCCCCCTCACTATCAGGCCCATTACAGGAGCTCCATTCAGACCATAATCTCATTCAGACCCCCCCCCCCCCTCCAGTAACACTATCTGGAGCTGCTAATAAGATAACCAGTGAGCTCCTCGGTCCCTCTTAGTCTATTAGCGTCCTCACTTTCAATTTAAAATTATTTTCATTATCTCGTGCACATCATGCTCCCGCTTGTCCTCGGGGAGAGAGAGAAAGCGAAGCCTCAGTCAAGAGCAGAGATCGTCCACTGAGCACTTAGCTGCATTTCAAATTATCTGATTATGTCTCTGACGGCGGGAGAATTTTGATATAAAAAGCGTCAGAGAGCTAGCGGCGGCGTTTGGGCTGAAACAAACAGAACTGAGAGTGTTAAAGTTTCAAAAAGACTCTGCGAGGGTTTAAATTATCACTGCAGGCAGGATAATTAAGACACGGAGACACTGTTGTAAAGGCGTGACCCAAGCCAAAGCGTGTGTTTGTTGTGATGCTAATGAATGCAGCTCGGACCTTCCTCAGAACTCTGCATTGCTTTACAACTTCTTTTTCAACAACTTACAGGATGCAAAGCCACGAGGTAATGTATCTCTTTCTAGTTACGTGGCGGTAGTTTTTGGCGATGTGACAACAAGCAATTTTTGGAAAACTTATAGTGTATCCCAAATCGCATACTTCCATACTCAAATACTTAAAATTTTGAGAGTACTGCGTCAAAATGAAAAACAGTATACATAGTATCACGAAAAATGAGTATGCAAAAGTACCGGATGATGTACTCAAATCGGCCCGGATTTTGAATATGCAGCTGTGGACACTCAACGTACTCATTTCCTCATCAACGATGGCAGCGGTGAGCTGTGGCTCTGTACTGGCGACAGTGGATGTGACTGCGCTGTTCAAAAGGTAAGTTATAAACACATGTTGTTTTCACCAAGCACCATAAGCTGTTGTCCTTGAGGCGCACTTGTTGTGTATGTTGTTTTTGTTTGTTTTGTACCACGAATGGTCTGCTATCAGTTATGCTAGCAGCTAGTTGGACTAGCAAGCTACCTTGAATGCTAATGCTAGTTGGGTTAACAGCTGCCGGGGTCCGAGCATTACCCTGAATAATCGGGCAAATAAAATTAACCAGCAGGTTAGACCCTGCACAGGGACTATATGATCAGAAGCACCACTCGGACATTTCTATCTATTGGTGTATTTTAATTGTCGCGGCGTCCCGTGTAGCTCTCGGTTGCCTCAGTCAGCTGCAGATACCTGTAAAACACAGGTATCTGTAAAACACCGGTACCTGTGACTCTACATCGCTGTTTGTGATGTGGTTAATATGGGATTAATGTTTGCCTTCGCTGTAGAGGATGCTGATGTTAGAAGTGTGGGGAGGGCTTTATCAATCATAAATACTCGTTCGATTCGGCAGCTATTAGCTACCTTTAGCTTGGTAGATAGCCTGTGAATATATAGCTAGTGTCAGCTATGGATGTTTATCTGCAGCATATCATGTCATTACTCTCATGTTTCCCTTTCGATGTCTGTAAGGTTCAATGTTTTTGCTCTTTCTAGGGACTGATGAGTAAACCAGGCGCCTGATAGCCTGGAGGGTTGCTGCCTGTTCACGTGGGCGTAATGCCACAGGTACCTGCCCTTGTCATTAAAAATTGGTTTGCTGTGATGTGATCAACAAGTGGATTCTGTATGATGTGAGTGTACAGTCATGATTACATAATTCTGTTTTTCTGTAATGTGTTGTCCTTCCTGCACAGGACCTAAAGTGCCCAAAAAACAAAGGATGGACCTCCACCTGGTAGATGGTGATGAGGGCACTGCTTGAGGCAGGGGTAGCCCCATCACAGAACATCGGCAGGAGTGGCACTGTGGCGTTAAGCTGGCAGTGCAGCCTGGGGATTGGAGGCTGGGGAAATGCAGCACTAATGTCTTTAAATAAAAGTAAACATAAAAAATATCAGTAAATATATCTCTATCAACAGGCTACCTACCACAGTCTTTTAAAACAGCAGTACTCAAACCCCTCCCTAAAAAACCTAACCTCGATTCAGGAACATTAGCTAACTAATGTCAGATCTGTCACATTGGGCTCTCTCTCTCTCTCTCCCTCTCTCTCTCTCCCTCTCTCTCTCTCTGCATCTGCTTTTGCCCCGTTTGTTTGCTCCTGTACTCGTTTCTGGCTCTTGTCTTGCAGGTGGCCTGGGATCCTGGTGGAGACTGCCTGCTGCTGTGGAGCCACGAAGCCTCAAAAACTACAATTATAAACATGACACATAGTTGGCCATTTTATTAGGAACACTCCATTCCCATTATCATTATAGCTGTTCATGCATGATCTCCATATCCATGATCGATACATCTACAGTATCTATTTTTATTACCACATAGGCATGAGGTCCCTCTGAAAATGGGATGTCACATCTCAAGAGGCTTTTAACACATTTATATTTAATGGAGACAAATATGGTAGGAATGACCTTGTGGTCTGGGCACCCATGAGTTCATCACTACCATAAATTCTTATTTTCAGTAAGAATATCTAAGATTATACTTCTATAAATTGATCCCCACAACCATTCAGACATGAGGACCCTCCTGAAAATGAGATGTAGCATCTCAAGAGGCTAACCTCTAATAAATCAGGCGACAGGTCGATGGTCCATGAACCTGTCGCTAACTTTAGTTCTTACTTTAGTCCACTTGTCTCCTCTTTCCTCCCTTCCTTTGCCCTCACACCCAACACAGCATCGCGTGGATTTGCTGTTCATCATGAGACTGGGATCCACATTCAAGATTTCCTGCTGCTTAACAGAAGGTTTTTTCTTGCCGCCATGATGGAGAGGATCCATGATTAGCTATATGGATTCATGTTGGTGTTGGATGTATATATTTGTATATATATGTATATGTGTATTTTATATATGTATATATGTATCTATGCATATATGTGTATCCATAATATGAAGAGCTTTATGCTCTATTGTAAAGTGTCTTGAGATAACACTTGTTATGAATTGGCACTATACAAATAAAGATTGACTGATTGAGATTGAATGAATTTAAATTAATATTAATGGTGGTGTGTTTTTTGTTATATCCTTTGTGGTACAAGTAACAAGCTGATCTAACACTGATGCTTCAATATTAACCCTTTACTCCTAGCTCAACTGCAGAGAATAAGACATAAAGCTATCTATATCCATAGATATTTCATTTCTGTATATTGTATATATATATATATATATATGTTAAAAAATATATAAAAGAAATATAATTATATCTATCTATCTATCTGTCTATGTATCTATATCTATATCTATATCTATTTATATATCTGTATATATATATATATATATGTATATGATAACTTGCATTTTAAACCCTACACAAAAGAAATCAGTTATTTTGGTTAGTTAGCAGTTCTTTCTGTACCCTAAGACTGACAGAAACAAAGCGATTTTTTAACACATTAAATATTTTTGAATATATAGGACCTCTGCCGAACAGTTGAGCTGGGAGCTGGAGGTTGTGATGTCATGGGTGTAAATAATATACCTGTCGAACTACTGTAATACTCAATAATTTTTGTATATGAACTTATATAGAGCTATCTTTATATTGTACAACAGGGACATGTTTAAAATTCCAAGTGGAAATTGGTTTGAAAAAATAAAATGACCCATAACCAAAACCTAAACCAAGTAAAAGTACAGATACTCAAAAATGTACTTAAGTCTACTATGTTGCTGTCCATCACTGAATTTAACACACAAAGAGAAGGACGATACAAGTAACAATGGATGTAGCTTGGTTAGCAAATGGCGCACTCAATGAGGATTAGAAAATGTTTATCTGTTTTATTGGAACAAAGTAGCAAGATGAAGAGCTGGTGCCATGTTTGCTGTATAAAAATAGAATTTTTCGGTATCACTTTGAGTTATATTCTTTGCTTTATGATGGCAAGAGAACAGTTTGTATTATACACGTATACTGTTAAATTGTGTTACTTTTGGTTTGCTGTTTTGTTTATATTTACTTTTTATCAGTTAGGATATGACAGATAACATGTCTTCTCCCTTGGGACAGGAGTATGAGGATTTTTATGAGAATGAAAATAATTTAGCTGAGCCCTGTTTCAATAGAATATATGAAGAGTCACACATAAGTTTCTTATGTGCTGAACATAAATCATTTAGCTTTGAGAAAGACATTGATCCAGATGTAGAATTTTTACAAAGATTTGAATTCTGCATCCAAATACTACACAGAAAATCAGTTTAATGAACTCAGTCTGAATGGATTTTCAATCATACACTTCAATAGTCAAAGCCTCTATGCAAATTTTGATCACATCAAGAAAATCTGCAATCATTAAAACATATTTTTCAAGTCATTGCCATCAGCGAAACCTGGCTGACAAATGAAAAGGGCTCCAATTTTATACTAGGGGATACAATCTTTTTAGTGTAAACCGCATAAAAATAAAAATGGTGGTGGAGTGGCTGTCTTTGTACAGGAAGATTTTCAGTGTAGAGTGGTTGACAGCACAGTTGTGGATGATATCATGGAGAGTCTGACAATTGAAATTCATTCCACTAATCTGAAAAGTATTATTGTGAGTTGTATATATAGGACACCTGGCTCTTGCATCGATTCCTTTGTTAGTTCCATGGTTGACATTCTAGGTAAGGTTTGTGATAAGAAACAAGTTTTTGTTTGTGGTGATTTCAATATTGATTTAATGAAATGGAATGAACATAAAATGACAACAGAATTTTGTAACACAATGTTCAGTTTAGGTATCTGGCCCTAATTGATAAACCGAGTCGAATAACCAAAGACAGTGCAACACTCATAGACAATATTTTTACAAATACTCATCACCAAGTAACATGTGGTTTGCTCATAAGTGATGTCAGTGATCACCTTCCTGTTTTTGTAATGCTTGTATAATTTAATTTCTAAATGTTCAGTTGATAAAAATAGACATCCTTGCAAATTAAAGAGATTGAAAACATTAGAAAAGAACAGAAGCCTTCAAAATGGATCTTAAGAATTCTAACTGGGATGAGGTTTATGTTGAAGATCCAGATCTAGCATATGATGCTTTTCTGTCTACATTTTTAAAATTATATAATAAGCATTGTCCTATAAAAATGTGCAGGGTGAAAGATCAATATGAAGGTAAACCATGGATTACAAAGGGTCTGCAAAAGGCATGTAATAAGAAAAATCAACTGTACAAAAAGTTTTTACTGCAGAGAACTAGTGAAAGTGAGAAAAAATATAAGTGCTATAATGCTACGGCCACACGGACGCAAATTAGCGAGGTACTAGCAGCGTAAAGCCTGTGCGCCAGCTGGGCGCTGGACATTTTGACAAGCTGTGGGGGCGTGCGTCTGGGCGCAGCGCAGTAGAGAGCGGAGCGGTCGGACGCAGTGATGACCCGTGCAGGCAAATCCAGCTGGAAGCGATTATTTACAGAACTTACCTTCAAAACCTGTCTCCTCAGAGACTTTCACCCAAAGCCTGCTCCTTTTGTTCCAGTCTCTGTAGAGGACACCGCCGAGTAGTTTAGCTCCGGATGATAGCAAACAGTGCCGATAAACCTCTCCTCCAAGTAACCACCATTATGAGGATTCAAAAAAAGGTAGACTATAGTACAATGCTGGAGGATAGTAAAAATAACAGACAAAAAACTTGGAAGGTAATCAATCATATTATACATAATAAAATTAATAATATAGAACTTCCATTATTTATTTTAAATAAAGTCAAAAATAAAGTGGATGATTTAAAAAATATTGTTGATGAGTTCAATGATTACTTTGTTGATGTTGGAGCTTCTTTGGCAAAACAGATTACTGTATCTGATGAAAACAAATATATGTTTAATAATTTGATTAACATTAATGTTAGTTCTATGTTTTTAAGTGGGATACACAAAACTGATGTTATTGAAATTGTAAAAAAATTAAAAGATAAGCGATCACTCGACATAAACTCCATTGATACAGTGACTATTAAAGAAGTTATTGATTATATTGTCAGACTCCTGACCTATGTTTGTAATCTGTCTTTCCAAAAGGAATCTTTCCTAACAACATGAAGTTAGCAAAGGTGATCCCAATTTATAAAAATGGAGATAAAAACTGTGAGGAAAATTACAGACCAATATCACTTCTGCCGCAGTTTTCTAAAATTCTAGAGAAATTGTTTGTAAAACAATTAAAATTGTTCATACAGTAATGCAAATGGTAGAAGAAGTAGCGAATGCAAATGAAAATGGTGAGTGTTGTATTGGTCTGTATATTGATCTGCAGAAGGCTTTTGACACCATAGACCACAGACAGTTACTGAAGAAATTACAGGTGTATGGAATACGAGGGGTTGCTTATTCTTGGTTGGAAAGTTATTTATGTAATAGGCACCAGTGTGTACAAATCAATGATACTATGTCAGCACTTAGAAAGATCACATGTGGTGTGCCACAAGGATCAGTGATTGGTCCAATAATGTTCATTCTTTACATCACTGACATCTGCAATGGAACAGATGTTTTTAGATATGTAATATTTGCAGATGATACCAATTTGTTTTGCTCCGGTAAGAATCTGAAGGAGCTTTTGTGCTGTGTAGAAATGGAGCTGGAAAATCTCAAGACTTGGTTTGATGTCAATAAATTATCTTTAAATATTAAGAAAAAAAAATGTATGGTTTTTGGGAATCAAAATGATCGTGATTGTAATGTTAAATTAAAAATCTGCAATGTTGACACTGAAAGAGTTTCTGAGACTAAATTCCATGGAGTTGTCATTGATGAAAAACTAATATGGAAACAACACATTGAATACATAAAAGGGAAAATCTCAAAATCACTTGCAATCCTGTATAAATCCAGAAATATATTGAATTCCAAGGCCTTACATTTGATTTACTACTCATTGATTGCTCCCTATATATCTTACTGTGTGGAATTGTGGGGATCCACCTTCAAAACCACCTTAAATTCAATAATAAAACTACAGAAGCGAGCTATACGTATTTTCAATAGAGCTGACTATTATGCACATACGGAGCCACTTTTTCTTAATTCTCATGTTATGAAATTTTCTGATCTGTTTTATTATAAAATAATGCAAATTATGTTCAAAGCAAAATCAAAAATGCTCCCTGACTCAATACAGAGGTTTTTTGTAATTCAAGACAGTCCATATAATCTCAGAGGCGTTTGCAAATTTACTGTACAAAAAGCTAAAACAGGTATGAAAAGGAGACGTGTCTCCATTATTGGAGTTAAATTCTGGAATGATGCCAGAATTAATTTAAAAACTTGTCATTCTTTATTTGTTTTTAAGAAAATGGTTTGTAAAACTATTTTTGAAGCTAATAAGAGTGATTAAGTATCTGTGTTGTTGCTTTTTTGCTTTTTTTGGAGGATGGTAGCCTAAAAAGAGTTGACAATATAGGATAGGCCTTTATAAGCAATTTGCTTCTGCCTTTGCCTTTTCAGTCATTATTTAACACATGAATCTTAGTTTTGTCATTTTGTGTCAAATGTCAATATTGTGTACAATATTTGGTGTTGTCATGACCAGTGTTGGGGAAGTTACTTTTAAAAAGTAGTGTTTGCTCATTACTCATTACATCTGAAAAAAGTAACTCTTTACTTTACTTAGTTACCCTCTATGAAGAGTAACTTCTCAAGTTACTTTTCCGTTACTTTTACATTGCTTGATCATGGACAGAACCCCATATCTATTCCTAAATGTGAAGGCCTACATAAAGTTCTACTACAGAGAACATAACAGTTTTTGTGCTCTTTATTTTACAAAATGTCACATACCCTGTGGAATCAGAGCTCCCGCCCAGTGTTCCACATTTTGCTTCTGAAATAAGCAACCAGGTCGATAAAAATAAGCCCAAAATAAGCAACCTCCAGCTATTTCCTTTCCTACTGTGATCTACTACTTTTTAAAAAGAGAAGTCTACACAAAGTGTGTTAATTTTCGTCTACATTACATTTCAATATCATAGTGCAAGTAGGCTATCTATTCAAGAAAAGACCGTCGCTTATCACAAGCAGACCTGGCAACTTTGGCTCTGGAGCATGCTTGGCGATGTGCGTGAGAGTGTGTTTGGGGGCGTGCATATAACCAGGAAAGCGAGGAAGTGGACAAACTGCCTACTGCAGTCGTGTTTTCCTTTATGTCAGGAGCTGGAAGATAATCAGGGGGATTCACACAGACTTACGAGCCCCAAGAAGCAACTTCACGTCTAGAAACAAGCCCAAAAAACCACAACCTGCCGTGACTCACGAGACAAAGTGCTTACATAAACAAAGAAATTACCAAAAATAAACTAAAAAGTATAAGATTGAACACAATGAAAATATAAGACTGTTCCCACCCTCGCTGTCTGCGTACAAAGACATTAAGAAGAGATTCTATCAGAAAATTAATTAGAAAAAAGGAAAAGGAGTACCTTCCAGAGTAGTAATGCATGCAGTGCTATCAGCAGGATTTCTGGAACGACTCATGTCATGCCTATTGAGTGTCACCACTTCTTTGACAATTTGCCACATAAATAGGCATCACTTAAGATAACTATGAATGAGGATTTATGGGATGAAATGTTTTTCAAAACCTCAGCAATAAAAACTGGGTGGAAAAATTAGGAGATGCGCTTCCCCAAGATGTTTGTTTTTTTGTTGGTTAGCTTGTTAGTTGAGCTTTACTGTGCAGAGTTGGAAAATCATACTACATTATCACGGAGGACATGGTTATCTGCCACTTTTCTGGTTGAGCTAAGAGTTATTAAAGTTGTGATGTTTGATCTTATTTCTGACTAAAATGGCCATTAACAGCAAAACCTTGCTGTCTCTTGAGTCTCTAGTTGCAACTTCAAATGTTCGTGGCTTCCCCTTCCCCATGGTCTGTCACAGTAGTGGAAAAAAAGAGTAATGCACATTATTGTCTAGTCAGATTTCCTTCGGTAATTTGGCCTTAGTCAGGTTCAAAATTTTGTAAATCACAAAGTCATGTTCATCATTTGGTCTAAGTCATTTAATCACTCGATGCGACAAATTTGAGCAAAGTCATTGTTTGTATGTTAATTGTCATCTATTGAAATAACATTTTTGTTTGAAATTATTTGTATATATCATTTTCCTATTATTTGGCTAAGTTTTTCTGTTTTCTGAAAAACTTGAAAACCTGACTTGGGCCATTATTTTAAGAAGGTGACATTATGTTTGCTTCATAATACTGCCATTTGACCCATAATGTTTCTCAAATTATTTTCAACATCCCTATTTGAACGGCTCCCTGACTCATGGTTGGCTTTGTTTGGTGTTTTCAGTCTAACAGACTTTGTCTCCCATTTTGAATTTCAGGCTAAGACATACTGCTCTGCTACATCAATTGAACCAATCCCGAAAATGTCTCCAGCTTGTTTCTGCATAGACGGAGGACTTATTCGACACACTGATCAATATGTTCATGACTTGGAGAAATGAGGAAGTGAAGACCCGAGGGTGGGTGTGACTTGGCCATGATTGAATAGCCAGAATTTGACTGTTGACCCACAATGGCAGATTACTGAATATTTCAACATGTTGAGAATCAGACTTGTGCACAAAATTTCAGATTTTTCACACAAGAACTGGGGAGGGTTAGTATTTCCAAAAAACAAAGGGTTGTGCTGTTATGCAAAAGTCCTCAACATGTTACTGGTGGATTGCTCCAAAATGCGGCAAACACAGGAACACAATGGAAACATAACTGAGTAAAACTGTTGACTACATCCTATGGAGTAGTCCACACAGGTGTGTGGGCTTCATATTCATGTACTTGACTGTGCGGTTCAGTTGAAACAATCTCAAAGTATCCACAGCTTTCTTTTGCATAGACAGGGTAGTTCTTAGACAGCCAGACCAGTGATTGCAGGATTTGGAGACAATAGGAATTGTAAACCTATAGGCAGAGTTTTCTAGTGTTGGGGGTGTGGCTTGGCCATGGTAAACAGGAAATGGAGTCAGGATCTGCACCATAGGTGAGGAAAGGAGGAAGATTCACACATCACAAACGACCATGGCTGCTTTCTCAGCCAAGAGCACAGCCAGCCTCTAATGACTGTGTTGGAGCTGTGGCTTGGCTATGGTTGTCAACAAGAGGAATCAGGTCCGGCACCCTCACTGAGACTCCTCTTGCAGCCATGAGCACAGGCAGCCTCTAATGGCTGTGTTGGAGCTGTGGCTTGGCCATGGTTGTCAACAAGAGGAGTCAGGTCCAGCACTCTTACTGAGACTCCTCTTGCAGCCGTGAGCACAGCCAGCCTCGAGTGGCTGTGTTGGAACTGTGGCTTGGCCATGATTGTCAACAAGAGGTGTCAGGTCCAGCAACCTTATGCAGACTCCTTGTGAGGTTTGTCACTGGTGATGGCCACCTATATGTCACATTTTCAATTTAAGGCTACCATATATGGCTCTGATATATTAGTAAGTAAGTAAGTAAAATTTATTTGTAGAGTGCTTTTCACAGATAAAAATCACAAAGTGCTGTACATAGATAGGTGCAATAAAACAATCTTAAAAAGGGCTGAAAAAAATAAAATGCCAAAAACAAACAAAAACAAAACAAAAACAAACAAAAAAAAAAAAATCATCCAAAAGCTTTCCTAAATAACAATGCTTTCAAGTGCCTTTTAAAAGAGTCCACAGAGTCAACAACACGAAACACATATATAACACATATATTCAGCTGAACCAACTTGAAAGGCCACTTCATAAAAAACATAATGTAATAGAAAGGAGTTCTGCAGCCCTGGGAGAGTACTGCATTTTACTAAAAATAAAAATCTTCTTATTAATCCTATTTTCTGTCATTTTAATAGATCGGTTCCAAAGTCTAATCATTTCACATTTTCTCAGTATTGATCCAGGAATCCAACCCATGTCACCCTGAGCAGCTAGAATAGGGGCAAATTTATGGATACCTAAAAAATATCGTATTGCTCTATTTTGAACAGCATCTGAACTTTTGCTTTCTTTGTATCCTCATATACCTGCAGCATAATTTGAAACAGGAGAAATACATCTTGTTTGTAGTGTTCTTTTTTAAAGACAAAAAGGTGTGGTTACCTTTACATGTTTCGATGTTCACTGCCGTCTTCTTCAGAAGCTGTCATCCTGACAGCTGTGACGTGTCTTTTTATCAGCTGTTTCCGGAAACACAGGCTTTTGAGTTTTTACAAGCTGCTTTTAAAGTTGTTCAGTATCATCTGACAACTTTGAAACTGGTTTAAACACAGACAAGACTAAGCTCATAGTCTTGTCAAATTCTAATGAGTTACCAGTCAATACCCCAACTGCTGTGACTCAACAAGGTAACCCAATGAAGTTGGTCTCTAATTATTAATACCTTCCATTTCAACAAGAGGAGTCAGGTCCGGCACCCTCACTGAGACTTCTCTTGCAGCCATGAGCACAGCCAGGCTCGAGTGGCTGTGTTGGAGCTGTGGTCTGGCCATGATTGTCAACGATAGGTGTCAGGTAGTGATGGGCGCTCGAGGCTTTGTTGAGGCTCCGACACCTGATTTGAAAAAATGCTTCATTGCTCAAGGCTTCAATGATACAATGCTCGAGTAGGTCATCTAGTGATCAATAAAATGAAGTGCAATTGAAATGATGTTGAAGCCATTGTTTCATGAGTCATTTGGGTTTTGCGTCGCTAATGCGTTTCTGTTTGCGCACATTGTATGGATGTATGGTTTCACGCTCACTCGCACAATAAAATACATTTTGAAAAAGGAAAATAAAGACAATGTATTTGTGACGTCTAATTGAAGTTCATAGTAGGTCCATACTTAAGTCTAACATTAGTCATATTACACCCTAAAACAAATCTAAATATCACATAGCTTAGGAGATTTTGAGGCCAGATGTCAATTATTATTTTTAATTGAAATATATAATTTTGGCAAGTTTGCCCAGGAATTGAACTCGGAATCGCCAGTTGCGAGTCCATTATAATACCACTTCACTACGAAGCTCTTCTAAGTGACATGATTCTGTGTGATATATAATTCTCATGTTATGATGCTTAGCCCTACAATAACTGTTTTACTTTACTCAGAGTAGTCTATCATGTTATGTTGGATCTTCAGTACTGAATGCAACTCTGTTAAACTGAACCTCTACCCGGTTCTCCGTGTTGATTCACTTCAAAGGCTGAGCTCTAAGCTGACACAGCCAAATAAAGCAATGAGACGCTTTCCATATGTAATGAAACAGTAAAGTGGTTCATACGTAATTCTTTCAAACCAAAACAGTTTGTCTTCGAATTTTTTTTACTCATGACTGGTGCGAATACACATTATATCATGGATTTTTACAATGTATGTTTTGGGGTTAAGTGAAAAGGGGTCATGACTGGGTGAAGATGGTGTGCTTGGAAACTGGGGATATGTGTGCTTGAAAACTGGGGATATGTGTGCTTGAAAACTGGGGATGTGTGTGCTTGAAAACTGGGGATGTGTGTGCTTGAAAACTATAGATATGTGTGCTTGAAAACTATGGATGTGTGTGCTTGAAAACTGGGGATGTGTGTGCTTGAAAACTGGGGATATGTGTGCTTGAAAACTGGGGATGTGTGTGCCTGAAAACTGGGGATGTGTGTGCTTGTGGAACTTATGAATTTTTATTTAAAAACAACAACATTTCAACAGTCTTAGGACTTAGTCTGTTTCTTTTTTTCGAAACAATTTCTCCTGCCTTCGAGAATATTCTTTCACATGGCACAGATGAGGCTGGGGTGCAAAGAAAGTGTTTTGCCAGGTCATACAAGTTTGGAAAGACATTTTTGTGCATGGCCCAGTACGCCAGTGGATCTTCACTTCTTCTTAGTGGTGGCTCAGCCAGGTATCTATTGACTTCAACTATTGCGTCTGCAGTGGCACTTTGTGTTTGCCTGGCTCTGTTTGCATCGTCATCCAGCAATCTCCACAGGTCAACTCCTGAAAAATTATTTTAGATTATTATCTCAAGAAATGTCATTATTCATTTTGCACTGATAAAAGAATAACAATGAAATACCTGTGGAGACTGCCGCTTGTGGTGGAGGATGAGGCTGTGGTGGTGGTGGAGGATGAGGCTGTGGTGGTGCTGGTGGAGGTGGCTGAGGGTGAGGCTGAGTCTGAGGAGGAGCTGGTGCTGGCAGCTGCTGCCTTTGCCTGGCAGTTCTGATATTAATGACCTTTGTACATTCGTTTATCAGACGGTCCTTGGCAGCAGCTGCCATTCTTGGATTGAAAAACCCCAAAGTTTTGAATCTTGGATCCAGTAGTGTGGATATTGCTAGGGAACTTTCTTTTTCTTTATCCAGAAGTCTGTCCCCCAAGCATCTCAATAAATTTTGAGCAAGGCCTAAAGCCATTGGAGTCGTTACTTGTGCTGAGAGTTGTTCGATGCTGTGTCGCAACACTCTGTACAGGGGTATGACCTTTGAGTCACTGACTCGCTTCTCCTCCGACAGCTCCTGAGTAGCCACTTGGAATGCAGACAGCAGCTGAAATGACAGGACAACAACAATTAAATAAACCAACTACATAGTAATGGTGCACATAAAGCATTTCTCTGGTTCTCTGGCTATTACACACCTTGAGGCATTCTTCAATGTTCTCATGGGCCTGGTTTGTCAGGGGAGTCACCTCTGTGTTCAGGGACACCAGAGCTGCTGCCACTGCATCTTTTTCTTCGTAAATACGTTGCAGCATGTCAAATGTGCTGTTCCATCTGGTCTCCACCTCTAAAAGCAGTTTTTTTGGAGTTCTGCCCAGTTGGTGTTGCAGTTGGGCGAGCCTTTGTTTCGCTGTGGTACTTGTCCGAAAGTAGGTGACAATCCTCCTTGTAGCTGTTCTGATATTCTCCAGGCCAGGAGTAGCTTCCATAGCATTTTTCACCACAAGGTTGAGGCAGTGTGCAATGCATTTTGAATGCCTTAAAGTTAGGGTGTTGACTGCGGCATTCATATTGCTGACTGCATCTGTGACGATGCACCGAATCTTCTGGGTAAGTCCCCACTCTGCCATCAGTGAAGCTATTTCAGTGGCAATATTGGCTGCTGTGTGGGACCTTGGAAAGGCCTTGGCCCCCAGAAGAAGAGTGGCCAACTCATCCTTTTGATTGACATAGTGGCAAGTTACAGCTAAATATGCTTCCATGTTCAGTGAGGTCCACATATCAGCAGTGAGACTCACAGTCTCAACGTCCTTGAGCTCAGCTTTTGCCTTCTCCCTCTCCTCCTCATACCTGGCAACCACCATGTCCTTGACAGCCTTTCTTGTTGGAAGAGCGTATGAGGGGTCCAACTTTGCCACAAGCTCTTGAAATCCATCATCTTCCACCACAGAGAACGGCTGGGAGTCCTTGATAATGAAACCGACCAGGGCATTATCAAGATCCCGCTTTCTATTGCCTGAAAAATATCCGTATATAACACCATAATTTAGCTTAAACATGCTTAGCATCATAGGCCAATAAAAAAAAAACCATCTTAACATTATTTATCCTATATAACTGCAATGGCCTACCTGGGTTGGTGGCAACAGTTGGCTGCTGCCGGTTCTCTGGTGCCGGATCAGTGTCTCCATCATGCTTGGCCCTCAAGTGCCTAAGATAAAATAAGATAATTAAGAGAATATCAAACATTATTGATTCCAAGATTGGGAAATTTCTGTGTTAACAGAGCTCAGATGACAAAAGGAGAAATAGAAATTCACAGGGGATATTAACAAGAAGACTACTAACATTACAGACATACCTCAGCATTGACGAAGTGTTATTTGTGTATGACAGCCTCGCATCACACAGCATACACTGGACCTGTAAAATATTAATCAGCCAGTTTGATTGTGTCATTTTGTAACTTTGGTATTAGTTATGGATAATACTGAATGACCAAAGTCAAACAAACTGAATGACATAGCATTAGAGTAGCAGTTCCCATGTGGTGTGAGGTAAAATGGCCGCTGTTTTTTTTTTGGTAGGGAATCCAGTATAGGCCTAAAGCAGATTGAATCAAAGTAACAGACGTACATACCTTATTATCCGGCAACAGCTGGAAATGGTCCCATGCACGGGACCTTTTTCGGTTAGTTCCGCTCTTGACTCCATCTATCCGGATATATATAGATATATATCGAGGTAGATGGCCTATCTCTCTCTCCCTTTCTGTATATAAATATAGAATATATCTATCTATCTATCGCTCTCTCTGTATAGCTATAATATAACTATATCTGCCTTATCTATATCTATAAATATCTACCTCTCTCTCTGTATGTATATATATATATATATATATATATATATATATATATATATGTAAATCGTATCTATATAAATCTTTCTTATCTATATATTCTATAATCTATCTTATCTATATATCTTATATATATCTATATATTATCTATATATCTATATTATCTATATATTATATCTATCTATCTATCTATCTATCTATCTATCTATCTATCTACCTAAGTACCTACCTTTCTATCTATCAATCTATCTATCAATCTATCTATCTGAAAATAACTACCTACAATCTATCAATCTATCTATCTGTCTATATGAATTAACTAAACTTATTTACTACACGCAATCTAACTCTCAACAAACTAATAGCAACAACAGCACAAAACCAACCTACTCTGCACATTTTTTTTTAAATGAGTGCCTATTTATTGAATATCCTATCCCTGAACACGCTCCATTCCGCCAAACGATTCACATGACAAACCGAGCCAATCAGGTGTTTCGTTTGATGTCCGAGCCACAGCAGTGGTTCGATACACTCAACTGTTTCATACGTCACTCAACTGTTTCGGACGTCACTCATCACGTGACCGATACACGCTCCGGCACAGTGCTTCGATACGTTTGCTTCATGAGCTACGGCGCATGTGTCGGAGCCTCGGGTATCAGCGGACCATCACTAGTGTCAGGTCCAGCACCCTTATGGAGACTCCTTGTGAGGTTTGTCACTGGTGATGGCCACCTATGTGTCACATTTTGAATTTAAGGCTATCATATATGGCTCTGATGTATTCAGCTGAACCAACTTGAAAGGCCACTTCAAAAAAAAACGTAATGTAATAGAAAGGAGTTCTGCAGCCCTGGGAGAGTACTGCATTTTACTAAAAATAAAAATCTTCTTATTAATCCTATTTTCTGTCATTTTAATAGATTGGTTCCAAAGTCTAATCATTTCACATTTTCTCAGTATTGATCCAGGAATCCAACCCATGTCACCCTGAGCAGCTAGAATAGGGGCAAATTTATGGATACCTAAAAAATATCGTATTGCTCTATTTTGAACAGCATCTGAACTTTTGCTGTCTTTGTATCCTCATATACCTGCAGCATAATTTGAAACAGGAGAAATACAACTTGTTTGTAGTGTTCTTTTTTAAAGACAAAAAGGTGTGGTTACCTTTACATGTTTCGATGTTCACTGCCGTCTTCTTCAGAAGCTGTCATCCTGACAGCTGTGATGTGTCTTTTTATCAGCTGTTTCCGGAAACACAGGCTTTTGAGTTTTTACAAGCTGATTTTAAAGTTGTTCAGTATCATCTGACAACTTTGAAACTGGTTTAAACACAGACAAGACTAAGCTCATAGTCTTGTCAAATTCTAATGAGTTACTGGTCAATATCCCAACTGCTGTGACTCAACAAGGTAACCCAATGAAGTTGGTCTCCAATTATTAATACCTTCCATTTTATACACAAGGTTTCCCAGATTATTTTTAACATCCCTATTTGAATGGCTCCCTGACTCATGGTTGACTTTGTTTGGTATTTTCAGTCTTACAGGCTTCCTTTCACATTGTAGATTTGTAAATTTTAGGACAAGACATACTGCTCTGCTTTATTCAATTGAACCAACCTGAAACTGTCTTCAGCTTGTTTCTGCATAGACACATGAGTTCTACAACAGCCTGATCAATCTGTTAATGACTTGGAGAAATGAGGAAGTCCAGACCTGAAGGTGGACTTCTAAAGTGTTGGGGGTGTGGCTAGACCATGATGCACCAGAAATTGAGAAGAAAACAGCACCCTAAGCCAGGGATACATCCAAAATATATTTAGGAAATTCAAAGGCAGAAGGCTTGACCGAAGGGGGGCCCAGCCCTGGCCCCCTGCCCATCCCAGCTTGCAATGTTTCCCTGGCTCAGGGTGCAGATGTCTTCTCAAACTGGTGCATCATGGTCAAGCCACACCCCCAACACTTTAGAAGTCCACCTTCAGGTCTGAACTTCCTCATTTCTCCCAGTCATGAATCAGGTTGATCAAGGCTGTTGTAGAACTCCTGTTTCCATTCAGAAACAAGCTAGAAACATTTTCAGGTTGGTTCAATTGAATATAGCAGAGTAGTATGTCTTATCCTTGTAATTCACAATGTAACACAAAATCTGTTAGATTAAAAATACCAAACAAAGTCAACCATGAGTCAGGGAGCCGTTCAAATAGGGATGTTGAAAAATTCTGGGAAACACTTTGAGTCCAATGGAAGTATCAAGAAACAGATATTACATTCTACTGTGGAGCCTGTCTGTACTTTCCTAATCTCACAGAGTCTTCTGCTGATATCGAGAATATGGATATGAAGCCCACACCCTTGTGTGGACTACTCCATAGGATGTAGTCAGCAGTTTTACTCAGTTTTGTTTCCATTGTGTTCCTGTGCTTGTTGCATTTTGGAGCAGCCCACCAGTAACATGTTGAGGACTTTTGCATAACTGCGCAACCCTTTGTTTTTTGGAAATACTGACCCTCCCCAGTTCTTGTGTGAAAAATCTGAAACTTTGTGCACAAGTCTGATTCTCAACATGTTGTTGAAATATTCGGTAATCTGCCATTTTGGGTCAACAGTCAAACTTTGGCTATCAATCATGGCCAAGTCACACCCGCCCTCAGGTCTGCACTTCCTCAGTCCTCCTATTCATGAATACAGTGGTCAGGCTGTCATAGAAGTCCATCGTCTATGCAGAAGAAAGCTGGAGACATTTTCGGGGTTGGTTCAATTGAATATAGCAGAGCAGTATGTCTTAGCCTAATTCACGATATGACACGAAGTCTGTTTAGACTGAAATTACCAAACAAATCCAACCACGAGTCAGGGAGCCGTTCAAATAGGGATGTTGAAAATCATCTGAGAACCATTATGGTAGAAATGGAATTATCATGAAGTGCATGAAGCTTATGACATGCTGCTATACCTATTATCTGTAGTTTCTTAATCCCAAAAAGGCTGCTGCCGATGTGTGGGGATTATGGAGAAAAAACAAGTATATGGATATGAAGCCCAGACACTTGTGTGGACTACTCCATAGAATGTGGTCAACCGTTTTACTCGGTTTTGTTTCCATTGTGTTCCTGTGTTTGCCGCATTTTGGAGCAACCCACCAGTAAAACGTTGAGGCCTTTTGCATAACAGCGCAACCCTGCTGAGTGCTGAGTCAGCATTTCAACATATTAGTCTCCCTAAACTCCATTTTGTTTTTTCTTCTTCTTCTTATTCCTCCAGATTTTGGCACCTTTCACAGGCTTCAAATTTGCACAGATTTTCACAGAAAAAAATGTCATATGCAGCATGTTCATGAGAAGTGCTCTTGTATTTTTCACAGGTTTAACAGTTATACTTTTTACAGTAAAAAATAACTTTTGCATGTATTTTACATTGAAATCAAAGGGACATTTCCGCAGCTCTGCTGAAAACTTCAGTAACTTTGAATCTCCACAGATTGGGCATGCTTTCACCTACAGACTCCATTCATGCTTTAAAAGCTGCACTGACTTCTCGGCTATTTTTACATATCTTCAGCTGTTTGCTGGCTTCCACAGTTTTTTAAATATGATTTTTTAAGCAACACCAACTTTTGAGGACATCCTTCTTGCTAGAGCACGTCACGTGACTTTAGACCGACGCTCTGGACAGCCGAGTGCTTCACCTTGAAGCGCGTTTGTAACTCGCGACTGTGTTAGCATGTTTATGAGTACAGACATCAGAATTTTATTACGCGTTAGAGCAGGTTCTTGGGATGCTCAAGGTAAAATCCCTTTCCTGATATCTAATCCGATTTGGACACAGCGAGCGTTCGATTACCTGGAAGTACCGAGCGTTATCAGTGCTCCTATGAGGACAAAAATCATGCTTTCCATGGCTCAGCATATTTAGCCCCGTGGTCAAGTAGTTAGCACAGTGAACTGCTGATCTGGAGACCCGAGTTCAAGTCCAGGTTGAGGCAGAGGTACTTTTCTTCTCCATCTAGTACAGATTTTTCTCTACTATGGCGTAATCATGCTTGTCTTTACACTCTCAACCTTACCTTGGACGTATTACACTGACTGGCCACTTTATTAGGTACATCTACAAATATCAACACATTTAACCATGTTACAAAACAGTCATTCATTTTCTGCTTTCTTTCACAACTGCAAACAGTTTTAGTGCACTGTTCACTACCTGCTACAGTTTCTGAGATATGACTGTTGAAGCAGCATCAACTTTTGCACATTTCTGTGAAGTTACAGTGTGGTCACGTGAGCCTGCACACCTGAGCTCCAGTATCTCTAATGTTCTGCAAACATTTTTATTGCACGTTTCACACATTTTCAGCCGTGATTTACCGCTCACAACTATTCATGTCACATTTTCAACTTTCTTTGCATTACTTTTAGCAATTTCATTTCACAGTTTCAGCAGTCACACTCAGCATTTCAACGCATTTCCTTCATGGAAATGCAAATTCTCGAGTATTTTATGATTTCTATTATTATTTTAATACAAAATTAGATGCTACTATAGCACATTTTAGCCTTTTTTAAGGACTAACTTCCCCACAGACTTCTTCACTGAAAACTTGGTCTTCATATTTCATACAAAGTTAGGCACAACTTTGCCTCTTTTTTAAACAAAATTTGTGTAATATAAGAACTAACTTTTTCATGGACTTACTATAACAAAGTGACATATGAGTTTTTTCTTTGATGGCTCTCGATCTAATGTTGGGTCCCTAAACTGGCCCATAGTCATTCAAGCTTTGAGAACCCTGTAAAAATGTTTATAACTCTGTAGGAGTTTATGTAATTCAATATAATGCAGTAAAAGGTATTCTGTTGTTCACATTTTTATTCATACTGGATTGACCAAAAAAAGGGCATGTCTGCCATGTTTGTGGAATTCAGTGAATCCTCAGCAGTCTGCTCTCCCCCTCCCTCCCGGACTCTCTCTCTCTGCTCCTGCTGCAGGGGCGGAGTTTCTCTGTTCTGCAACCTGCACACCTGCCTCCCATCATCTCATCAACTCCCCTATTTAAGACGGCCCCTGTGAGGAACTTGGCTCAGGAGTATTGGACCCGGCCGAAATGGGCTTCCTTCACAGGGTGGCTGGGCTCTCCCTTAGAGATAGGGTGAGAAGTTTGGTCATTCGGGAGGGGCTCGGAGTAGAGCACTGCTGCAGTACTGCTCCTACGCATTGAGAGGAGCCAGATGAGGTGGCTCGGGCATCTGGTCAGGATGCCTCCTGGACGCTTCCCTGGTGAGGTGTTCGGGCACGGCCCACCAGTAGGCAGCCCCGTGGAAGACCCAGAGACTATGTCTCTCCAGCATGTCCTGGGAAAGCCTCGGGATCCCCCGGGAAGAGCTGAACAAGGTGGCCGGGGAGAGGGAAGTCTGGGCTTAGGCTGCTGCCCCCACGACTGAATTTTATAATATCTTACAGTGTGAGTTAAATTGTAAATTTACAGTAAATTATTGGTTAATTGCATTACTTTTACAGTAATTCATCGTGAATATCTTCACAGCAATTTACTGTGTTTATTTCACAGTAATTTACAGCAAGTCCACAGCTAAACACTGCTGTATTACAGTAATTCCTTGGGCATGGCAACTGTGAATTTACCGTAAAGTGCTGTTGTTTCAATGTAAACTACTGTGAAACTATCACAGTAAATTACTGTGAATTAATTACAGTAAATTGCTGTGAAAATATTATACTTGTACAGACTTGCTGTGAAAGTAATGCTATTATTAACCAGTAACTTACCGTAATTTTAGAGTGACATTTTTTTACAGTGTACCCTCTGAAAAGGGCTCTCATCCACCTTGTTGACCAGGAGCAAATTCACATGGAGGACAACTTGGCAGGTAGCTGAGATTGCACTTGACCGGATGGTGCAGTCCTGGAATGCACACAGGATCCAAGGTTAGCATACCACTTTTTAAAATTCTCTTTGAGCCTGCTATGTACCTCTATGCATTGTGTTTTTCATTGTGAATATGTCTGTTGCTAATTTTATCCACTTTTTTCAACACAGGGTAGATTGAAATGTTTAAATGTGGTATGTTCAGATAGATGCCTCCAGATTATTGTGTGAAGTTACAAGGCAGAGATGTACGTTATCATATTGCTGTTGATATGACACTACAATAAAACCTGTGTTGCACTGTCATGCTTCACATACGGTAACTATTATGGCAGAGCTTGCAATGTATCACCAGGATGAGAATGAGCTCAGCAGCTAACTCTTGCACATTTACATTGATGTCTCTGATATATTAATTGATCTATCTCGCTCCAACAGTGGCATGCGACCATACAAGTTTGGTAGTCATGTTTGACACCCCTAGGCCTTATTTTTAAACCATACCTTGCCATTATTAAGAAGAGCAGACATAACCTAATATTTGGTAAAGATGTAAGGTCCGATATAGTCCATCTTATCCACAAGATGCTATGTTAAACATGATGGAGTACTATCTCAAAGAAGCAAATATATGAACAGTAATTTATAGGCTACTCTATAAAAGAGTTAGCACAACTACAAGCCAAGTAGTAGCGATCAATCATTTGAAATATTTTGACCTAGATATATTAAACTAATTAAGTTTTTTCCATGTACTGAACATTGAAGCCAAACATACTTAGACTTTATACTTTTCTGTATAACTAAGTATAATTAAGTGTAATATATAAGAATAACATAAAAGTTAACTGAATACTTTAATATATATATTTTTTTTATGTGTACTAACAGCTCACTTGAAAAAGATTCCAAGGACTCCTGAGGATTACAGGACAAGGTGGATTGATATGCATGATGGTGATAAGTTAATTACCCAAACCTTCGCCCCTGATTTGTGTTTTGATTTGCTTATTTTAGGCAAGGGTGTCCCAAATCAACTGAGTCTGGGTGGATGCCCAAAGAAGCGACTAGCAGAGTGTTTGCCAGAGGCTGCAGAAGCTGCACACTCTTACCACCAGGAAGTGAGGTCCCCGCTGACACAGGTGTCACTCTTCGGGAGAAACCCATTCTCCACAGTTGAGCACCAGACAGCAGCTGAACACGAATTTGCACAGCAGTACTCTGACATTTCTGAACTCTTTGACCATACTGTCAACAATGAGCCAACCTGTTTTCAAAACGGAATTAAAGACCTAATTCATATTGCAAGACGGCATGTGTAAAGACAGAGTATGCAGGGTCGGGTGTAGGTAGACATGCATGCACCTAAATGTCTTGATGTTTTAATGTTGCGTTGCTAATGCATTGTTTTGACAACTGGGCATTTTTTGTACATATTTGACTTTATCTTTGTGAATAACAGGCTCTGTTGATATATTGGCATGAATTTTGCCAAGGATGTGTATTTGGATTTGGATAATTCAGGGGGAAAAACATTTCTATGTCTTTAATGCACTGTCTACACAAAATAGCTACACTGAGTTTGCTATGGATTTTTTTTGTGTCATTCACTCACATTAAAAACACATTTTTTTGAATGCACTGCCATTGCAGTTTGATTTTGATTTCTTTTCTCTTTTTTTTGGCTTGGTGTTTACATCCCTTCGAATTTGTACTTTTTGTTGTTTTATTGTTTCTAGCAGATTGTGCCATCTTCCCATGTACCATCTATAGTATCTGTCAAACACCAACAAGCTTCTGTTTACAATATATACTGTATATTGTTACACACTGCCCAACAATTCTGTAAATATGTTGAACTAAAATTATTTGGGTGTGTTTTAGGGATGTCATAGTGTGGTGTGCATGTGTGTGTCGAGGAATTAGTGTGTGTGTGTGTGTGAGAGAGAGAGAGAGAGAGAGAGAGAGAGAGGGAGTCTGAGTTAATAATGTTCAAGCAAAAGCTTGCTTCCACTGCAAAATTTCTCTTGGCTTTTGCTTTTTTCTTTTCTTGAATGTGTTTGGAAGTTACTTTTAATGATGTTAACTGGACCTTATAAATTCCCTAAACACATAAAAGTGTTTGTTTGTTTGTTTGTTTGCAACATGACGTCTTCAATTCTATACAAGAAATGTGTACTTATATTCCACATCTCCGATTTGACTGTCATGTCCATAAGACCATGTTGGTAATTAATGTTTTCATTTAAACATATTATCTCTTGGGACAGGGGTTCCCAAACTTTTTCAGTGTCAAGGACACCCACAATAGATGCACAATAGGCCATGGACCCCTAATTCAGATGATTTTGTCTTAAAGGCAGTGTGGTTCCCAACCTGGAGGTCAGGACCCTCACAAGGGGTGACTGGATTAATGAAAAGGGTTCAAGAGATAATAGGACAGGATAGAATACAGGTATAATACACATTTTGCACAGACTTTATTTCCCAAGCTTTTGTCTCATTTTTGCTTTATGTCTTACCTTCTCAAGCCTCTAAAAGTTATTCAAAAGAAAAGCGAAATAAGTCTTTGCAGCACTGCCAGGTAAGTCATTAGAATATTACTCAGCAACTATTTTGATAAAGGAATAATTGTTTTAGTCTTAGCTGTTGGCTTCTCAGAGTGATGAATTGCTTTTCTTTATGAAACATGCTGATGACATGAATATCTTGAGTTTTGAGCTGGTAGTCTGAGTAAACCAGATATTTTATCAACAAGTGCTGTTTTTTCATTATTTGCACTGGTCCGCACACCCTATAAAATATTCAAAGCGGAAAGTAACTTATACTTGAGTAAATTATTAAGCAGGTAACATTTTACTTTTACTTAAATAGGTTTCTTAAATAGTCATTTTACTTCTACTTCAGTAATTGTACTTTTACTTGAGTAGCCTACAGATTTTCAGTGCTCTACCCTCACATGCAGCATTTTGTGGGCTACATGTAGAATTGTGTTCTATATAACCTTTATTCATTTGTACACTTCTTTTCATTTGCTAATACCTTTCTCACATTGTGTGTATATTTTTACTAAATTGTTTCCATTTTGTTCCTCTCTTATTTTTGAAAAACCAGCTGATTTTCATTTTCCATTTCTAAAAACTGTGAATAAAATTTTAGAAGACAGAAACAAAAAAACGGCCGTTTTTCATACTGTGAGACCGGAAGTTTCCTTTTCAAAGTAAGAGCACCTGCCAGGGCGGTGCTGCTGTGTAGGACCATAGACTAGAGAGTGGACAGCGTGGCTCCGCCAACAAAACTTTTCAGAAAAAAAGAGGACTTGAGTACAAGGCAGCCGAATGATATCTTCAAATCACCACAACAATCAAAGGTGAGAAACATCTCTACGAGGTGTATTAATTTTCTAAAGTTTGACCACAGCCCATCAGGAATGACTGGAGAGCCGGTGTTGTGCCAAAATTTGATTTCCGGTACGCGGGAGCGCGCACAGTCGTCATAGTTGAAAAGAGCAGCTTCTGTGGCTCTTCGGCTTCATCGAGCTCAAACAACCAGTTTGTTATGATCATCTCACAATGTTTATTTGTTTTTGCATTTGATAGCCTCCTGTACGTCTGCTTGCCTTATAAAGCTGTTCAATAGGCAAGTTAGTGATTTTAATCTGGCGTGTATTTGCTCTAATAAACTGACGGAGCTTCTTTTTTCTGCACCAAAATTACATTAGATCCCTCAACAGAGTTGACCCCACAAAGTGCTTTGTACGGTTTGAAGTATGAGAAAAATGACATTACAATGTTAAAATCAGCTTATTTTGCTTGCCCAAAACTGATTCATGCCTCTGGTATTGTACAGTACATGCAAGTAGGCTAGTGGTTGGAGATAAATCTTGTAAATATTACTCTGCTGTGTTATATTTAGTTATTTTTGGACTAAATATTCATATTTACTATATCAGAGGCATGAATCAGTTTTTGGCGAGCAATAAATCTGATTTTTTCATTGTAATGTGCTTTTACTATTTTTAAGTGGTAAAAAGTACTCGTTGGAGTCAAATGTTGTAAATATTACTCTGCTGTGTTATATTTAGTTATTTTGGGGCAATATATCCGTCTTTGTACTGTATCAGAGGCATAAGGTCCGTGTATAAAGTATAATTCATTGTTGTTGCTCAGATTGTAAATAGAAAACACTCGTTTTCGGGGGTATTTCCTATTTCTCTGACGCATGGAGTGGAATGTAATTCGGCACAACACAGCGGCGCCAAGCGACCGCTTTTCCCTTTATCCAACTTGTACAATGAAAATTGAAAATAGGAAGTCCAGGGGCGGAAGTGCCTTCAAAGTAAAAGCATCGCGTTTCGAACGATGCGTGTTGTTGGAGACGGCGAAGTTTAAGGAGAGGAAATTAACAATCACAGCAATTTCCTACATAATTAACATCATTCATAATTAATATACGGTGATATTTTGACTTCATTCTCACGATGGAGCCCCGCTGATTTTCACAATAAGGGCACTATGTTTCGGTGACCCAAACGTCATGATTGACGTAGGTCACGTGACGTATGTTGTCTCCCTTACGGACTCATTTCCGACTGAATGTTTAAATTTTTACATAAAAAACAGGAGTTAACATTAGGTAGTCTATTAGGGAGCACATTACAGGAAGGAGTAGGTATTTTGATGAATTATTTGAGCGAAACGGGGTTAGGTAATAGGATATCATTTTTTTGATATTTTTTATTTTTATTTTCATTTATATTTATTTAATTATTTATTTATTTATTTATTTTTCTCTCTGACCAAGGCTGCGGTCGAAAAGTCATTTTTGCTTAGAAGGTTCCTAACGGAGTGAAATGAACCGGAAGTAGTTTGTGATTAGAGCTGTTCGAATAGCTTAAATGCATAGGAAAGGTGGCTCAATGCTTCCTTTATTATCTCCTTTAGCAAAGGATACAGCGGACCATCCTTTATGAAAGGAGAGGAGATTATTCTGTCCCACAATTCTCCGCGGCAACAGCTTTTATAAACAGCGCGTATTCCGACTGCTTCCGAATTCAACCGAATAATGACGAACGAAGCACACAGATCATGTGAGTTCCCACTGCTGTTCATCCTTTCTAAAGTTTACCAAAACCTGCCTTAACTTTCCAGCAGTCTGATTCTCTGAAGAGAGCAGGATCTGAGACATTTGATGTTGATTATGTTTTAAACTTGGTTCAATTTTAATCATTTGTACTCTATTAGATTTTGGTTTTAACAATTTCTGTTTTTCTTTCATTCAGTTCATTTATTTTCATGCACTGATTGGTGTTCATGTTGATAATGAGAGGACAGATTTATTTAAATCCTCACTTCCAACTTCGGTTATGCGAATGTAATTCTTACCAGGTTATTATGTTCAATGTTGTCTGAAAGGAAAAACATTGTCATGATACATGATGCATGATGCGTCTTTAGTAGTCCACTTTCGGAAAATTGTAGTTTCACCGCACCATCCGCCTCCACATGATGACGTAGCGTAGTGAAAGTGTAGTCGGATTCTCTCTGCATGGCCGTAAGTCCTTTTGAATTCTCCTTTCTCCTTTCCTTAACCCCGTGACGTTTTCCATCAGGGTTAAGGAAAAGTAGATAGGAAAGGAGGTGACTATTCGACCGCAGCCCAAGTCCTGACTCACGCTCCAGTCCAGTAGGTGGCGGTAAATGCACCTAAAAGTTGGCTGCCAACCGCCAATAAAAAGAAGGAAAGTAAGAATGGACACGCCCACTGTTGTCACTTGAGCTGTGTCCCGTGATAGCCGTTACCCTCGTCAGCTGTTAGCATCTCTGACTTTTGCCTCTTTAAGCCATGTCATATAGATAGCTTGAATAAAGTTGTTGTGTATGTTAAACTGCGTATAAGCCTTTTAAAGATGCTGTCACGTCTACTGAAGGAGCACCAGGCGAAGCAGAATGAGAGGAAGGAGCTGCAGGGTGAGAGAAGAGCTACATGGCTAACATGCTAACACGCTAAAAACAAATCAGAATGAGATATAAGAGGGGGAGACAATAACATTGATGATTTTCTTACCGATGTGTTCTTTTTTGTGTTCTCACAGAGAGACGCAGGCGTGAAGCTATTGCAGCAGCCACTTGCCTGACAGAAGCTCTAGTGGATCATCTCAATGTTGGGTAAGAATACTCTGGCTTCCTCCCCCAGCCATCTGATAATTCTGCTGAGGTTAACCTGACATACTCTTAAATAAATAACTTTGAGTCTGTGACGTGATGCTAGATGAAGTTTTCAAAACAACGATTGAAGACACTAGGCCACTGAAAGTGAAGTAATGTTCGAGATGAATATCAACTCCATGGTAGGAAGGGGCAACATAAAAATAAAAACTATAACTATATATTCAAGTGAGTACAGACTTTTGACTTTTTCCAGAAATCTTAGGACTGACATTTCATGTTTTTTCTAATATCAGCTGTTTATATGGGTGCACAGAAACCTATAGATGCACCTAAGGCTGTGCCATATGACGATATTAAATCGTTAAGGATTATAACGTGGGGAGGATCTCATACAGCAGAAAGATCGTCAGATCTTCTGTGTGGGCGCAGAGACTTTGACGCGCACCCGACTAGCCAATCGTACCACATTACACGCAGTACATGGTAGTATCTCCTGTTTGGTTATGTAGCGTGAAGCCATGGCGGAAAGATAAAAGGAGATAAAAGCTTGAAGATGTCTGAACAAAAATCTGTTCTAAAGCAGCTGTATTATTCACTCAGATTATAGACATTGCAGTTAGATAACATTTGTTTTGAATTGTTGCACTTTAAGAGATAATGTTAATATTGTTGTTCATTACCGTTTATGTTCACATTTATTGCACATTTTTTATAAAAACTGCACTATTCAAATTAAAACCTGTTCAGAGAGTTTATTTGGCTGTAATTGTCCTTTTTTTCTTTTGGGGTTTAACATGTTTTATATGTTAAACATAGGGAAAAAACGGTCAAACATGCAAATTAGTCTAGAAAAAATCAAAGTAAAAAAGAATTGTGATAAAATCGTGATCGTGATTTTATTTAAAAAAAAATCTTGATATGATATTTTTGCCATATCGTCCACCCCTAGATGCACCCCAGAATAGAGTAGAATGTCCTTTATTGTTAATAAACTGAATGCACAATGAGATTGGAGAGCTTTTCTTTAAGTACAAGTAGCTAGTTATGAGTAAAGTATAAAATATGAGTAAAGTTTAAGTTTAAAAACATACACAAGATGGAATCATTAAGGACAGTGCAATTGACCCTTTACAGTTATATAATAAAATAGAATATTAAGAAACAGAATATAACAGATATATTAAGAGAAGTATAATGCACATGATGGGGGATTATTTACAGAATAGTTGAAGTGCACAATGGTGCTTAATACTCACAGAGGAATATATATCACATATGATTATTGTTTGCTGAATGATTGTATTGCACTGAATGAATAAATACTGAAGTAGTATACAGAGCAGAGGAATAACAGCAGTTTTAGTTGTGGATATTTTGCTCATTGTTCATTATGTTGATGCAAAAAGGGTGAACTTTAGACAATCATTTGTGATGTCGTAGATAACTTGCCTAATAAGAAATAAACACCAAGTCCTGCCCACTCAAAGGCAACAAAACTACTTTGCTTCCACCCTTTCGACCTCCTCATGCGTGAGAGAACACATCTCCCCCCCTCATTTTTAACTGGGCTGATCACAGAAGTACAGCCGGTCACATCATGCTGTCATATCAGGTTAGTCTAGAAGAATTGCATTACATCGCTATGAGGCCCAGGACCCAGCGCACATCTGACACCCACAACACAACAGCTCCAACCTGTAGGGAGCGCTGTGAGTATTGCTCTGCAAGGCGCCATGTTGGATGCAGACTCTTCCCATGATTTGCTTTGACTGACATCTGTCAATCAATGTGATAGGGACCATGCCCACACAGTCCAGAGAAATTATCTCAAGTGTAAAATTAGCAGTCCAAGGATGCTTAATGGCGTGATTAATTTTATATTGTACTAAAATTTTAGTAAGTAAAGTTATGTTCCCAGGGCCTTTAATGTAAAATGATATGAAAAGATTGTTGTAAAAAGAAATTTTGAAAAAAAGAAAGAAAGAAAAGCAAAAGTCAAGTCAAAGTTTATTTCTAATGTATGTTTTAAAACAACCTATGTTGACCAAAGTCCTGTACAGGGTACAAAATAAAATCATGCATACAGGTAATACTGATAAACACAGTAATGGAACAAAAACTAACAGAATATTGAAAACAAATATATAAAAATAGAAATAAAATTAGAATAAAACACGAGGGATGCACAATATATGTCTGTGTTTTCAAATTGATTATCACTGACACTTATATCATGACCATATTTTATGTCAAGAGCACAGAGCCTTAACTTAACTTGAACTAACCCCATGCATAATGCTTGTCTTGGTTGTTCAGAGTTGCCCAGGCGTATGTAAATCAGCGTAAACTGGATCATGAGGTGAAGACACTCCAGGTGCAGGCGAGCCAATTCTCTAAACAGACTGCTCAGTGGATCAGCATGGTGGAGGGTTTCAATCAGGCACTGAAGGTAAGATGCAATCTGTGACAAAGACATATGTCTTTGAAGGTGTTTTTGTTTCATTCTCCTGCTTTTAAATCAATAAATGCTGTGGATCCAGCAGAACCAAGCCTGAGGCCTGTCAAGCTGCTGTCATCAGCGTTTTGCCACTAAGACAAAAATGATGAGCATCAGACCTGCAAGACTTACAATCATATTATTCTGTCTCTGGATTACCACACAATTCATCAGCAGAGTTGTTGGTGGGCTTTTTGGTAAAACATGTCCCATTAATTAACATTTTAAAGAGATGACGTAGTTACCTTATTTCACCTGAGAAACATGTCCAAGATTAGGTCAATCCTATCATTCAAGGACCCTGTGGTCCCTGCCATGACTGGGTCATTTAGATTGGATTATTCTAATGTCCGTCTGTCAGGACTGCATAAGATGAGTTTTCAATGTCTACAGAGGGTACAAAATGCAGCCATTCGTTCTTAAACTGGATTATGTAAATATGAGGAAAGTATTATGGCCTTCTTCACTGACTAAAAAAGTCTGCTGTGATTGAGGGTTTTTTTGTGATTAAACAGACTGTTCCCCCCCTTTACATCAACAGTTTCAGCTTCTTCCATCTGGCTCACTACTCAGACTTCCACTAGCAAAACTAACAGACATAAACATTATTTTGTACCTTCTGCCATCTCCCTACTGAACTCCAGGTAGCCCAGTGTATCTGCAACTGTCCTGTCTCAAATAAAGTGGCTTCTATTTATTGAATCTTGTATTTATCATATTTTATAGTTTGTATTTTTATCCATGTTTTCTCATTTGCCTTTTTTTGATCAAGTTTGATGCTGTTGACTGAAGAGTCAAGTTCATTGCCCTGCTAAACTTTTAAAGTCTTATATATTTTTGCCAAAATTGTATATGTATTTCATTTTCTGCTCCCACTCCTTCACAGCTGTACAGCTCATTTCCCCATGTGAGGACAAATAAATAAAGTGTAAAGCCAGGATGGTATGAAGTCAAGCTTCAAGTTTAAGGCTATTGCACACATTAAATGCATCTAAAGTCACCTTTAGGTCAGTGCTTGGCTAATAAATGTACAAATGTAATTTTGAAAATGTCCTCTTTAGTTCAGCATGTGTGACATTTCTCGTAAAAAAAAAGTGCTTGAGGTTTTATGAAGTCACCTGGGTTTGTTAAGCATGTCGTTATTTGTTTCTAGTAAGCACTTAATTTTACATGGCCCCTCTCCTATAGAAATATCCTACCCACGATTCTTGTGCCTGTGCTCCATCGCAGGGATGAGCCTTTGCCTGACTTTCACCAGAACTGCTGACGGCTTGGTCTGCCACTGGCTCTAAAACATACAGCAGCCCTTCCCTGGTCTGTTTGTCCTCATGGTCCAGCATTTTCTTTGAGTCATCTCAGTCAGAAAAATTTACTGGCATAGGTGATTGCTGTGAAGCCGTTTACAAGAGAGTGTAGGCTACTGCCAGGGATGGTTGAATGTTTGTTAGTAGCTAACACTGGCACAGAGATACAGAATACTGTAGTGCCCATTCAGAGGTATTTTGATGATCAGTTTCCTTCACAGATTCCTACCTCTGTCTCCTCCTTCGCTGGCAGAACATTGATTTCCTGAATCATACTGTTGGCTGCTAGCTTATAGTTGAAATGATACAACATTTAAGAGAGCCCAAACTTATTCACAGATGGCCAGTCTTTGCAAAAACAAAAAAGATAGATATTAAGTACCCCCATTGCTAAAGCGGCGTATCAGTGCTTTTCTAGTCTGTAGGTGTAGTGACTAAGTCGTCCTATGCATTAGTCGCCACCGGCCGCTAATTGGTCTAAACGAAAGTTGGTGTGTACTCTGAAAAAAACAGTGTCCAGGCTCACTATCACTTTGCAGTCATCACATTCTTTTATTCCGGTTCGGCTACATCTATTTTGTCCTTAAAACAACTTAAAAGGTACACAATACGAACAATATCTTCCCCAAGCACAGTCAAATACTGTTTGCTTCACCCATCAATCAGCGGCACCTGTTGCTGATGCCAGTGCCTGAAGACTCTTCCTGAATAGAATACCCATTACACCCCCCTTGTGTTTGGATGAGTCGGTATAAAAAATGAAATCAAATACATGGCTCCTACAGTAGGAATGAATGTGTAAGTACAGCTGTATGAATCACACCTTCTTACAGGTCATTTCTTGTTTTACTACAGTTTTCCTATCAAAGGAACCACGACATTGGTCTTTTAGGTTGAACTGATTAATCCAGACAGCTGTTTGTCAGACATAGGAAAGCACATTAGTTTTGTCTAAAGGACTTGAAACAAACCCTGGATCAGAGCGGATTTGACAGATGGTAAAAGCAATTCATAAATGAGCTTCCCCTTCTTCGGCAATTATCCAGCCTGCGTCATACTGAGTAGGATCTGGATAAAGGGATACCTGAGGTGTTGTTAAATGTGTTGCCTGCAGGAGTGATCATAGAGCAGGGTGTTTAAATTTTGTTCCTGCTCCTCTGTTTCATAAAGGAAATTGGTGATGTGGAGAACTGGGCCCGCAGTATAGAGATGGACATGAGGACAATCGCCACTGCTCTGGAGTACGTACACAAAGGTCAACTTCAGACTGCCTCCTCATAGCCTTCATGGTGGGACGCTGAAACTACACACACTGGAAAACATGAATCCTGTTGACTTGGTTTGTGCGAATGTTTTCAACTGGACTGATGCTGATGGTTCTTTGCCAGTAGAAATGCGTGACGTTTGGTGCAGTTTATGTCTGAAGACACAACTTGTATAAATGTAGTTAACCTGCTTGAAATAGGCTTACGGGGCCAAAGATGAAGGCTTCTTTATGCACTTGGTACCTGAATTGTGTCAATGTTTGTAAATTATGTTCATGCACAGTGATAACTGCATTTTTTTTTTGTAAGACAAGTCGAATTTTGTTACCATTAAGTTAAATGGTGGTGCGTTGTTTTAAATAAAGTTTATAAAGTGTATAGAATCTCAAGTGTTTCCTCTAAGTAGATACACTGTCAAAGTGTGAAGTTGTCTTATCTTAATTCATCTCTTCACTATTTCAAAACTTAACCTTTCTTATGTACTATTACAAAGAAACGGTTCAGGTTGAAAAATGTAATCTATCCCTACAATGAATTTAAATTCTTTCCACCACATGATATCAAGTTTTCCAATTATGTAAAGTGTTACAACAAATACCAAATTCTCATTACCAAGGTAACTGCCAAGGTTGAAGGGAACTGTAATTGTTATGTTGGCACCATAAGGATGGTTGATACTTTATCGAACAATTTTTCAGGTACTAATCAATTAATTAAACTCAATTCATTTATTCATAGATAGTTCAGACAAATTCAATGGAAGCTCTAAAGTGCTACAGTATACGAAAGCACAGGAAAAAGTGATTGATGAAAAGATGGGATGTAAAGAGGGGTTTGGGGACTAATGCACTCCACAATTTCAATAAGATAACAATATAAATTTGAATGATAAGAATTAGAGACAACACATTTGAAGGCAAAGCAGCTGAATAACAGTAGAATGAAAAGTTAAAATAAGTACAAACAATAAGATTTAAATGATTTTAAAAATGTAAAATGATTAAGTGTTAACCAATGGCCAAAAACATAGTTACAATAAAAGATACTCAAGTAGTATGATAAGAAGAAAAGTCTTGCAAGCAGTACTTTTTTAAAGGTGATGTATTAAAGTTGCATTTTTAATGACATAGGGCTGAGTTAATGTATTTTATGTCTAGAATGTGTTTATGAACTGAAATAAAATGTTCACTGCACATCAGGACCGGTGCTGAACTGAACAGTAGATCAATGAAGCTCAATATGAGTGAAAAAGAAGGTGCTGTGGGACGAAGCTGTGGAATCAGTTACATTTCAGGTACACTTAAAGCTTTCCAAAATGATCTAAGTAAGACAATCAAGAATAAAGAATTACTGGAAAACATAGTTGATCATGCTGCATTATATATCAAGTTTACATGTATTTATTTCTATATATTTTAGATACTTTCTGTCACTTTCAGTGTGATCCAAATGTATATATGTAAGAAGTGATGCATATTTGGCACAGACTTAAATCAGTGGATGATTTATTTTAATAACTTGGTTTTAAATGTTTAATAGAATCATCTTCATCCTGTTTTCTCTTTGTTGTTTGTATCTTTTTCTCTGCTTTGATTTTACAGCCCTATTCTGGGCTAAATTCATGTTAACTAAACACTTGGCAAAAAACTGCCAAAGTCCTGACCTGAAAATGAACTCATATCTGCAAACAGTCAAACCAAACTTTGTCTCTAACCCTGTGTTGTTCTTTTAATGCCACTTTGCCTCCGGTTAAACCACCAATGTTGCATAAGTGGAGGCATAAGGCCAGATGACAAAATGATACCTAGTAAGTCTTAATTAAGGGACATAATTTTGCAACAAATGTACCAAACGCTGGATATATATTTACCCCGCTCAGTGATTGGACCACTCTGGGACTGTGTGACGTGAAGGGGAGGTTATGTCACGCTGCACGAGGCCACTGAGGGGTCGCGTGTGAGGGCATGTGTATTTGGTAATATATTACATTCCACACCTGATTCTTTTATTTGAACCTAAAATGTAGAAATATTCGTTGATTGTGTGTTGTTAAAAAAAATAAAAAAACAACAGAGAATTATGTCTCCTGACAGACAGCCGTACTGCTGATTCACTGAATTATCTCAATCATTTTTCGGTGCAGATTTCAAGTTTTTAAGGTGATAGAGCTCATGTTGAAGCCAAATGATCATTCATAATACCACTGATAATGGCCCCTTGATGTTTTTGCAGTGATGCATTAAAAAGCTAGAGTATATATAATGAACAATAGCCACTTGTTAAAGTCAGTTTGAAGATTTACTATCAATAAGGGCAACAGTTGCATATTCAAATAGTCAAATAGAACACTTAATATGCGTGGTATATATACACCCAAAAGCTAATAAAGTTAGTCAGTGAACTGGACAAGCCATTGAGATTATGTACATACACATACACATTTTATAAGTGAAGCATAAAGCCTGAACATGTGAGTGTACTTTTTAACACGCTTACAACATAAAGCCTGTATTGTGTGATTTAACACTGGACTTCAACAAATTCTAATAAGTACGAAATAAAATTTCAACAACAAAAAAACAACACTAAAGAAAAATAACCTCATGCTGATGTAATTTAAATGATATAATGCACTGTGAGAAGTTGAAGTATCTAAAAATAGCTTCCTGAAATCTAAGCTCACATTGTGTTCAGAAAATTCTCAGGAGTTTTTCATAATTCCCACCTCTTTTCCCTTCTCACACACACATGCAAAGAAACAAGTGGTTACGGATTGGGGATTACCAATTGCCGACTTGTCTTAAGGGATAAACTGCGGGGATAAAGCCTCTCTCTGAATCAGTCTCTGTGAGTTAAGACAGAGGAATAAAGCAGAAAGGGAAAGGAAAGAGGATCGAATACAACCGGGGATCACCTCAAAGAAGGAAGAAAGGAAAGGTAGGATGATATTTTCTTACATACTTTTACCACTGAATCACAGTCAAATTATTTGAATTAATGTTTGTTTTATCATCTGTTTTATTTATTCAGTGCTAAATTACTGCTGTATATAAATGTTTCTGGTGCAAATATGTCACAGGGCAGTTACACAGATAAAGTATTGCAATAAATAAATATCAAGCTGTGTTTAAGCAGTTTTATTTAATCAAATTGTAGTGACATTTAGGAATTGTCTGGCTTTTCTGGTGTACTCTTGGGACATGAAGTAGAATTTTCTGGTGAAACTACATGACATGTTGGAGTCAGTAGTGACAAATTAAACCATACTAGTTGTTCTCTGGTGCCATCTGTAACTAAAATTTATTAAACTTCATTTGCTGAAAGCCTCTGTGGTCTTACTTTTTCAGGAGTTTATCCATTCAAGAACACGTCCAGAACCAGCTGGAATAGATTCAAATCAAAGACTGAAGAACCTTGGATTATTTCTAAATGAGGTGAGAAATGAAATAAAGTTCATGTTTTAGAAATAACCATTTCGGCCCTCTTTAAGGGACATCTTAACTGCACTTGTTCTCAAGTCATTTATGCAATCAGTTAAAAAAAAACTTAACCTCAAACCCTGTAATTACTCACAATTAATATGTTTAATTAAGTGGCCGCACCGGGTAAAACAAATGTTTTTATTCCAGCAGATTCAGGGAGGCTTCCTGTATCTGACTGTCTACTGGCCTTTCAATATCATGAGTGTTATTATCCGTTGTATCTTTTCTTTTTTGTTTTCTCTCTAATAAGTTGTGAAACTAATTGGTTTTCTAGCAATGAGCAGCTTAAGCAGCTTGGTCACAGGCATTAAAATAATGCACAATGCAGCCCTCCCTCATCGGGGTCAGATTCCTTTCTTTCTTTCTTTCTTTCTTCATAAGAGTATTATCCAAAGATTTCTCACGTGCCCACAGCAGCTGTGTAATACAGGAACTGCATTTCTAGTACTCCATGAACCAACTCATTGTGTCCCGTTGCTATCGGGGGGGTTTAATAAAGGTTAATAAAAAGTCAAATATTTAAAAAATCAAGACTGGGTTTGTTTGTTAGGGTTACATTATCTTTGTGTATTAACTTTTAATTCCAAACAAATTTAAAAAATACAAATAAAGAGATTTTCTTGGTTAGCTTGTAACAAAAACATCTCATGTCTCTACTTCTGATTTTTTTCCAGTCAGTGGTGGTCAGAGCCGAACCGTAATTCTCAAAGCAGCATGGATACCAACGCTATCTATGAACTTTTAGGGTAAGAGAAACTTTTGCTACATCACATTTCCTTGGTGGTAAGTTTGGAGCAGTAGATTAAGCTTTAATTCAGGGAAGAATAAGGGGAGTGAGACGGACTGAATTAAGAAATGAACAGGGTTTTTTTATTTTGTACCTCAAGAAAAAACGGTTCCGTGGTTTCCACTGTTGAAGAAGAAGCCAATGCACACAAACAAACACTTCAGGCAGTGACAAAAAAGGAAAAAAGAGGAGGTTTGTGTAGTTAACAACTCTGTCCCACGCTCTATGGTAAGAGTGTGTTGGCAAAAATCTTGTGACACAATACTCAGAATCATGGGTGACTGTTTCAATTTATCACAATTTATCACAGTACTATAGCAGAATGTTTCTTACCTGATCAGTATATGTGTATAAATATATATTTTCTGATGTGTTAACCATGTCTTTCTAACTATTATATATCAAAGCACTTTTTTAATTTCAGCATGACTATTTTGTTGTGTTATTTTAGGTTATCCACAGTGTATCTATTATTCTAAGCAGCTGAAACAAGCATTAAAAATATGTTTGCTCTACATGTTAAACACATAAGTTGTGCTTAATTTTTTGTCAGATCATGAGACGAGTCACAGAAACCGGGACACAAATGCACAAGACCACACCAGATGTCAGAGTAGGCAATAAGAGTTTGTTTTACCAGAAAAAGGTTGGTACATGGTAAGAAGTCAGATCAGGCAACAGTATTAAAAAAAAACAAAAAAAAAAACCTGAAGCAAAAGGCTAGGTCCAAAATACGGTCAAGGTTGTGATAACACAAAAAGACTGTAATGAATGCTGGAATGTGACTATGAGGTACAACAAACTGGCACAGGACAAAGGGAGACCTGAGGTTAAATACACAAGGTAATGAGGGATGATGGGGAGAACACTCAGTATGTAGGTGTGACAAGACAGGGGCAGGGCTGACAGGAACACTACTACAACACAGAAAAGGGTTAGTGTTTCAAAATAAAACAGCAAAGACAAAAAAACAAAACAAAAACTTGACAGACTTGACAGTGTCAGATTATATAATCAGCCTCTTAATGAAAAGCAGGCAGAGGCAGGTCTTGGGATAAATACCTTTTTGTTAAAAATAAATAGGGTATGTATTGTTAATCATGAATCATTTTGAATCTAAAATCATTTATGAATCTAATCGTGACCCCAGAATAGAACTAAAATGTTATTTTCACCCACTGAAAGATTCACACCTCAATTCTGTTTCTCATGCCGGGACCTAATGTAAACCTCCAAACTTGGAGAAAGCTATTCCTAAAGTTTGGGTGGCCCAGTGCTTATCTCAGGACATCCCATGCACGAGGGCTGTTTCCTCTGTTTGGTGACCTGGGTCTAATTACGGCCTTTCCTGCACGTCAATCCTCAGTCTCTCTTCTCCTAGTTTCCAGCTCTATTCATTGTTCTTTCTGAACAAAAGCACAAAGTAAAGCGAAATATAAAAATAATAAAGCTTGATCATGCTTTGTCCTAACATCTCCTCTTTGTTATCTCCTCAGGGAAAACGCAGCGTTGTACATCGGCGGCACTGTCGTCGTGCTGTGGGTTCTCATCTGGCTATATAGGGACAGCATAGAGATTGACAACATTTCTGAAAAGTATGTTTTTGTGACCGGCTGTGACTCAGGGTTTGGAAACCTGCTGTGTAAGAAGCTGGATCGAAAAGGTTTCCGAGTGCTGGCTGGGTGTCTGACAGAAAAGGGAGCTGATGACCTGAAGAGGGTGGCGGGGCCTCATTTAAAAACTGTCCTGTTGGATGTGACCAATCAGGACAGCATTGAGAAAGCCATGGAGTGGACTAAGAAGGAGGTTGGAGAAAAGGGTAAAGGATGAGTTCTTTTTACATTATAAGCTTGTGTTTTATAAATAAATTCATCAATGGTACAAATGGTCTCCCTCCCTGTGTCTCCATGTCTTTTGTAGGACTTTGGGGAATCGTAAACAATGCTGGACGCTCGTTACCCATGGGTCCATCAGAGTGGATGACAGTGGAGGATTTCCACAGCACACTTAAAGTCAACATGAACGGAGTAATTGGCATGACAATGACCTTCCTGCCTCTCATCAAAAAGGCTCAAGGTCGTATCGTGAATGTGGCATCAGTGCTGGGGAGGGTGGCTGCCAATGGTGGGGGGTACTGCATCTCCAAGTTTGCAGTGGAGTGTTTCTCTGACTGCCTCAGGTAAGATTAACACCGTCACATGATAAAATAATAGTAACCTTTATTCACTGTGTGTGGCAAGCCTGTAAAATTTTAGAAAAAATGGGACAGCGAATAAAGTTTGATGTATTTTGTAGCGAAAAATATTTTAAACCAGTCTTTCAATTCAGGGCAGCACACTGGTGCGGCATGTAGTGCACGTGCCTTACAAGAAGATGGTTGCTGGTTCAGACCCTGTCAACCAGAGCCTTTCTGTCTGGGGTTTGCATGTTCTCCCTGTGTATGCACGGGTTCTCTCTTGGTACACCAGTGTCCTCCCACTGACCAAAAACATACTCATTAGGTTAGTCAGTGTCTCCACATTGCCCTTCGCTGTGGGTGGGAGTGTGGATGGTTGTCTATCTCTCTATGTGGCCATGTGATTGACTGGCAACCAGTTCAGGTTGTACCCGCCTCTTGCCAAATGTCAGCTGGGATAGGCTCCAGGTCTCTGCAAACTGAAAGGATAAGATAACGGGTGGATGAAGGTCAGTTCAACATGAGGCACAACAGGACACAACTTAAGAAGACACGACACAGTATGAAAAGATATAACACAACACTAAACAGCTTGACACAATCTACAACAACACTATACATCATGACAACAGTCCATAGAAACTGTTTGGGGAAGATAAAAAAACATATTCTGAATTGGACTTGACAATTATTCTGTCAGTCACATTTATTATAGACTAATCAGATGTTGTAGTCATATGTTGTTGCAATATGAGTAAGCATGTTAACTCACCAAAACATGTCTGAAGTGGGGCAAAATATCTTTTCAATTCAGAAATGCATTCAGTGATTTTATTTGTTCTTAATTTAAGTCATCCAGTTCTAATAAAACTGTTTCTGAAGCAGGTAGCATCTATGCTAACTTCTGTGCAAGCTGCAGACATAATATGACACAATAAGGTATAATACAATCTAAAAATATTGATATTGTATGTCTGAACCAATATGATAAAATACAACACTGTTTAGTATGTGTGACATGATGCGTCACAATAGGACATGACAGGACTCTACGTGAAACAATACAACACAGCAGAAGATTCCTAGCAAAGAAATAAAGTGGAAAAAAATGTGTGCAACCTTTAAGTTATGTAATGTAAATTAATGTCTCAAACCTTTTTTATTTATTTATTTATTTATTTATTTTTTATTAAGCTTGAGCAGATACAGGTCTTAGGAATACAGTATGATTCAGAGAACCTATCAATGATCTGCAGCTACTCAGTCCGGAGCATGTAAGCAAAATGTTTGAAAGTGTAATGTCCTTGAGCTTAAGGATTACAGTCACAGACTGTTGGATCTTAGCAATTTTATTTGAGATTTAATGATCAATAAGGACTTGGTTTTGTGTATGTTGTACAGAAGTGTCTGGTGTTTTTTTTTTTTTTTTGATAAAATCATTTCTGATGTTGTGGTACTGCAACTTTGAAATATAACTTCTATCTGAACACCGCTGCATTTCATACAGTGCTCCATGTATGTGTTGTGATTAATGGTACAACATAAGGAGAGGAACTAAGCGATCCAGTCTACATTTGAACCAGACAAGGAAATCAGCCATGTTAATTAGTCAACAACATATTATTTTATTTCTATATTTAAATATTTTAATATACCCATTTTTGATAGAGGCTTTGGTGAAAATATGGTTCAAATTTTATAATTCATTTAAACCATCATATTTGCCTCTCATTCCTGTTTTTAGGAGAGATATAAACTACTTTGGAGTGAATGTGTGCATCATTGAGCCTGGGTTTTTTAAGACTCAAGTGACAAGCCTTGATCCCCTTGAGAGGGAGCTGCATCGCCTCTGGGACCAGCTCAGCCCTGAAGTGAAAGCCAGCTATGGAGACAAGTACCTGGATAAATGTGAGTTTGCAGTTTTTGTCCTTTTACTTGCATTAACTGCAATACATCTTAGGGGAAGTCTTTTGATTTAGCACTCACAAGATTTGAGGTCGACAAATTCTGACTTTGCTCCGCATTTTGTTCACCGTTGAGTCAGAGTGGACATGAGTACAAAGTCTAAATGAAATCCCTGGATCCTGTGGCTTTGGGGGCCGTGTGGTGGGTCTCGGGTGCCCTGGTGGCTCTGGGGGGGGGGGGGGGGGGGCCTTGGCCGTGGTCTCCCTGGGTATGGGCAGCTACTTGGGTGTTCGGTGACCACCTCACATGCATGTGTGTACAGACACTCAAGCTCCTGTTGAGACTAACCATAAATAAACGATTGGTCCCGTCAGAACATGCTGAGTTGGGCACTACAACACATCTTCTCACGTCCTGTGACACATGCTCCTCCATATCTCACCCCTGTGGGTCCACCCCCTTTTATCAAGACCCCACATCTCTGGTGTCACTGGTTTCTTACAGCCTTTACTTCCTGTATGGACTTAGATCAGCACAGCACTTGGACTACTATCTTAAAGGGGACATATCGTGCTTGTTTCTCCTTTTCACTATGCCAGACTAGGATGCCTGTAAAGCATTTCTGCCCTCAGTACAAGTCATTTAGTTCCTTCATTGCCCCACAATAGCGTTCTCAAAATCCTCATTTTAGGCCATTATCAAGCTCTAGTTGAAACACGAGGATCTCAGGGTGACCTTCAGTTACCTCGCAACGTCACAGCCCTTTGTGCTCTGATTGGTCAGTTCTATCGGGGGTTGAGCCAGCCTGTCCTTCTTCTTCTACTGTATTTTCTGGCAGGCTCAAAGCAGCGACCACGTATTGAGTTCCCCTACAGGCCAGAGCTGGTACTGAGTGACTGTGAGCTAGGGATCTATAAACCCCTGCTGGACGGATGTGTTCCTCGGTGACGGTTTTGTGGCTAACGGACATCACAGAGGAGGAAGTGTTTTATCAGATTACTCCAATAAAAAGAAATGTACCTCGTGATGTCACGACGTTTTAAATCTCGCGGACATCTCGCAATGACCTATTTTCAGAGGCATCAAATCTCGTTCTAGGATATCAGAAAAAATACAATATCTCATTTTTTGAAAATTAAGGGGGTGTAAGGTCTTGTTTTCAAATTTATTATATTATATGTAAGTATTAAATCATGCATCAGCATGATGTGTCTCCTTTAAACTAATTACAAACCTGTTTGTCCTCCTCCCAGTTGTCTTGTCTTGTCCTGTCTGTCACTATTTCCCCTTCTTTCACACTGTGTGTGGCACGGCCCTCCCCTTCAGCTCACATCAGGGGTTAAATAAAGTTTGATTTGATGGAGTAGCCTACAGGGAGAGCTGGTGATGGTCACTATAGCAGTGAATCATATTTACTTATCTGTCACTGCTAGAAAGAAAATGCATTGGCCTTTCAAACGCTGCCATCAGACACAGTGCTCAGCTGAAAAGATAATGCAGACAAGGGAAAAAAATGAAATCACTCAAAGCACTTTTCAAGATTTTCGGCTACCAAAAAGAAGGAATGAACATGAGGCCCACAACTTTGACCTTTAATATATGACCTCTAAAATAATACTAATTGAACCATTAGCAGTGTGTTCATTTGTTTAGAGGTGGTAGGATATCCCACAAACTTAGTCTTGAGATATAGTGTTCAAAAGTAAGAGAATGACCATGTAGACTGGTGGCTTTGACTTTGACTAAATGTATGTATGCATGTATGTGTATCCATAAAATGACGAGTTTGGCTTTAGCCTGCTCTATTTTAAAGTATCTTGAGATAACAGTTGTTATGAATTGGAGCTATACAAATACAGGTACACTGATTGATTGACTTTACACTTATGACCTCCAAAACCTTTCAGCTCATGCTTGCATCAGAGTGGACATTTATCCTGTTTACAATGAAATCCTTTGTAACTTTCTTTAGATTTTGAATTTACAAGTATGAACACAAGAAGCAGTGACTGTGACTATTGACAGATTGCCTCAAACTATAATCATTTCATCCTGTAATATGGGCTGACTTTTTTTTTATTTGAGTTGAATTTCTTGTTGCTTATTCAAAATATCATGTTAACAAGAATGTCTTGACTCATAAATAAGCATTTCAAAAACAAAATACCCCTTCACCAGCACTATGTGATAGCCAATGAGAAACAGACACAACAGAGAATCCTTTGGTTTCATTTTTAATTATCTGTACATTTGATATACCTCTCATTTTCAGACATTAACATCCAGCGTCTGATCATGAACGCCATCTGCGATGGAGACCTCAGCAAGGTGACAAACTGCATGGAGCATGCCCTGACCTCTGCCTACCCTCGCACCAGGTACAGCGCCGGCTGGGACGCCAAGCTGCTCTGGATCCCACTCTCTTACATGCCTTCGTTTGTGGTCGATATCGGGCTGAAGTTGGTGCTGCCTCGTCCTTTAAAGAGTGTCTAACTCAAACGATGTCTTCAAAGTTTTCAGCCATTTTTATCTTGGTTTGATGCAGTAACGAGTTTTACATTTGAAAAATATATATGTTTGCCTTTAACATGCCCATGTTCCTTATCTACATCAGCCATACAGTGAGCGGATGAGGCATTGCAACTTTATATTTATATGAGCTAAATCTGCCATGTTCAAGTATTTTTCCCTTTCTGATGTCTGCTTCAGATAGGGACAGTATGAAAGAAATTAGTGAAACAATATAGTTTAACTGATTGCTTGTGTTGTTTTTTTTCTGTTTAATGCTCTGCTGTGCCTTTTAATGCTGTTATTTATGTTCCTTGATATGAAGGCTGCTAACCATCCGCTGCTAAATAAACAGGACTTTACGACATGAAACAATTTTTATCAGAATGTAATGATCAGCTTAATTTGTACAGAAATAAAAGCAGTGTATGAAAGCTCTTACACAAGATGCCTTCAATAACAGCTTAGAAGCCACGCCATGTTTTTATTTTTTTAATATCCTGGTCATTATGAAAATGATGAATAAATGATTTGTAACTTCAGAAGTCCTGACTTTGTCTTAAAAATGCCCCAAAGTTTCTGTGGCTGTCTTAAAGATGCTATGAGGAGCTTCTAAGTAATTACAAAAAGTCTCACTTTTAGATATATGCCTGATCAAAATACACACTTTAAGATGAGTTTTATAGCATCAAAATAGGTTATCTATAAATGCTATCCCTTAGCTAAGTGGTCAGGCCGGACAGGGCTGGACTGGCCTGGATACTCAACTTCGGGAACAAGACAATTAAAACTAGAGCAAATTTATATTATTCAGACACGTCTTGAGCACCGGGCTGTAAGTAGCGATATAAAGCGGGCTACAAAATTACGATACTAAGTTTCCCAAAAATAGCTTGTTGTCACACGTCAAAAACTACCACTACGTAACTAGAAAGAGATACATTACCTCGTCACTTTGCATCCTGTAAGTTGTTGAAAAAAGAAGTTGTAAAGCAATGCAGAGTTCTGAGGAAGGTCCGAGCTGCATTCATTATCATCACAACAAACACACGCTTTGGCTTGGGTCACGTCTTTACGACAGTCGCAGCGCGTGCTCATGGGTAGCAGAGTCTTTATGTCAACAGAAATAGATTCTCCTCATAGCACCTTTAACTTAAGAATATTTTTTAGTAGTGAGCTGTGTGTGATATATTGTATGTTGATTTATGACAACTTGAAGTTTTGAAGACTTTTAAAAATTTAGAGACACAAACTTTTATGCAATATTAGCCATAAACTGGTAAAAAAATGTGTCATCTCTTAATCGGAGCCTAAATGGGTTCTAGAGTCCAACTGTGTATGCTCATGTTCTGTATTGATTTTGTATTCGGTGCATTTTTGGTACATTAAGTGTTCCCTGATTTTCTAAAAACAAGTATAAACCTACAACTCTGACAAAAATGTTTTAGGTTGAAATCGCTTTCACAATAAAGGTATGGGGAAATGCCTCTAGAGTGCCACTGAGATGGACAAAAAGTTGATGGGACCCATGCTCTACTAAGTTTTGAATTTATTTCCTTATTAAGATAATTAGTCTGTTTCCGAGGTAATGCTTGATCAAAATAGTTGTTTTCTACATTTGCCATGGAATAAAAGATGATAATTGTATAACAAAGGCTGCATAATGCAGATACACGGGCTATAATGCACAAACAAACATAACTTATTGACATGTATGAGCTGTGCGGGTCAGGTTCTGCTAGGTTATGCCTTGGCTGCAGATGGGGCCAAGGGCTCTGTGTTTTACTGACTTTTAGGTAAGAGTAAACAAAATAAATGTTGGTAGGATTGTTTCCAGGGCTACCATATTGCCAAAAAATCTAAGTTGAGGCCATAAAATTGGGCCAGCTGATTTGTCATGGATAAGGAGTGGGCCAGCTGCATTGCACATATCAACACACAGCTCAGTCTTTATCATGACACTGGCAGTATGGAGCCCAAAGTGCCTCTACGGGTACTCCTCAGATGTTCATCTGGCATGGCTTTGCCTGTCTGCCTTTTTCTCATGGTGTACTTCTTTGTTGTTGATGTTAAGAGACCAATGACCGGTTAGGTTGTGCAGAGAGCGTCCTCTGTTGGATTTCGCAGTTCATTGCTGCAGGTGCCCAAAAGTTCAGCTGAACTGTATTTTCAATTCATTATATACTGTATATTGACAGTTCAGATTTGAGTTTTTCCATCCAAGTTTGAACAGATGTTTTATCATCGAGTATTAAGTGACAGCCCTGATTGCTACTGTACTAAATGTCATAACAAGGGTTTACTTCCATGTTAGCGGGTCTCTTTGTTTTGTTTCACCTAAACTCCAGGACATAGATGCTGTAATTGAACTGCTTAAACTGCACTAGCAGTATGTAATGATTAAAAAAAATAAATGTTTAATGCAGTGTGCAAACATTTATAAAATTGCAAAAAAGCACAGATTTCACTTATTCTTTAGGAAGAATCTGCAATATGTTTTGGACTAGTCCATCTTTTTTACTGTTTCCCACAATGCAGAGCATCAACACATCTGACATTAAAATGCACAGCAACAGCTTTTTTCCATGGAGACACAATTAGCAGAACAAGCATTGGTCCAATTTCATTTGAAGAAAGGAAATGAAATCTCAATAAATCAACTTTTTTCTGTTGTCGTTACATACATGGACACATTTCACAGGTAGATGTCCAGCTGTGAAAATCAGGAAATCTAAATAAATCATTCCTAAGATTTATTCATTCCATTACTTTTGTATTTAAAACTGTAAAATGAATAAATGTGAATTATTTTATTTCAAATTCAATTAACTGCCTCATATTTACAGCTTTTTGTCATGTGATACATATCAACATCAAGTACAGTAAGATTGCTATGAGAGGGAATAATCAATGTTGGTAATTGACTCGGATGTTAAATCACTAAGAGATTTCCAGAAACTCAGACACCAGGACCCTCACATACAGCCTCGTGGCATGTGTCAGTTTTCCAAAACACATTCCTGGCTCTTGATTGGCTACTGTATCTGTCAGTCAAAAGAAACCAACCACAGGAGGGGGTGTGCTTGTACAGACCCCCCTGTTGCTTTCAAGTACCCCTTGTAAAAATGTATTTTAGGCTATCTCTTAAATTCTGCTAACAAAGTTGGCAAGTGCCTTTTCATGTGGCTTAAACATCACATGATTAAGTGAAACAAAATGACCGTCTACTCTCACAGATTAAGACCAGAAACACTCACCGGACTTTGCTGTTTACTATGGAGGGTCTACTATGGAGGATCCTTCTGAAGATGTTGACATGTTAGTCTCATCATCGAAGGACACAAAATGATGTTTGTTCATACATAACAGGGAAATTTAACAAGATACTCAAGATATTAAGCAACTGATTAGGGTATTAAAAATGTGAGCCATGATATCCAGAAAACAACTTGGAATTTCTAATCATTTAAAAGAATGTATGTATATTTGCAGCATGTACAGATTCAATAATTTCTCTTTGTGTATATGTAAGCAGGAATTTAAGTTATTTGACATTAAGAGCTGCCATTAATGATCAAACTGTTGTTGCTTTCTTGAAATTTTAACATTCATTTTGTCAATGCAGAGTAAATATCCAGGATGAATAGATAAATGGAGGGCTGTATTACGGTGCAGTAAGTTGTAGGTTGCAAATAGCCAATCAGTTCTCTCGATGTTAGTTGGATCAGTTTCAGGGAGGCCTAATCCACACTGTCCACCACTGGATCATCCACTGCTCTGGATAAGAACGATGCTCCATGCAGATGGAAGATGGCACATCTCCACATGCAAAATCAAGACCATGATTTGTTCTGCTGTTAGATGCTGATTTTCTATTTGACTTTATCCACCGGTCAAGCCCAAGCTTCATGTTGTAATTTGGGGCCAATTTCAGCTTATTTGTAGAATTTACTGAGGCCAACAAAAGGAGGGTCAGAGTTGACCCCAGGGTAATTTGTTGGACACCTTGAGTACATGTCAACAGGCAATTCAGGCAACTACTAGGTCAACAAGGACCGCTGTCAGACATTTTGGGCCCCCATAAAACAATATCAGATTGGACCCTCTGTCAAACCAGCTCTGTGCAGTCTTGCAATCTATTAGGGAACAGTAAAATACCTAAACAAAACAAACACCCTACAAAGGGCCTCTTTTAAATATATTTTTAAATCTTTTTTATGATAGTTAACCAATCAAAAAAGGCCTAAATCCTACTTCTAATTTAAAATAAGAAAGGCTTAGCATCTTGTATGTGAATAGAAAGGAGATCTTAAAACACCTTTGGCAAAAAGTTACTAAATTAATGTATAAATCTGTCAGTCATTGCCTTTAGAATCTTCCTGATATCCCCCCTTTATGGCCCCTGCTTGCAATTTTATTAAAAAAGACCCTTTGGCATCACACCTGGCAGTACCCACTTCTGCAACAGTGCCAAGTTTGGCAATGTTTTTTTTATTCGTCAGAGTTATCACAGTAAATTAAAAGGGAAAAGCTTTTGTATGTCTGCCGGTTATTCTTGATATTAGTCCATAGTTTGACTGCAGGGCTTTTCATTCCTCCATTACCTGACTGAATGACACTCGCCTACCAAATTTGACCGAGGCTTGAACTATTGCATCAGCACAGATCGTCAGACAAGTCAAATTTCCGACAACACCTGAACGCATCAAACTTCAGAGTCGTTGACCTGCTGGGAGCTTCTGCCATCAGCTCTAACAAGCAGCTGCTGTGTTTCTACTTTACTCTCTCTTTCTATCAAACTCTGTGTCGGACATGCTGTGTTTCAGAGCTCTGAGGCTCACAAACTCTTCTCAGCTCGTCGTCAAACACTCAGACGCACTGAGGAGAGTCTTTCTCCTCCAGCCGGCATGCTGTCAGAGCACCAAAACCACAGCGGCGTCCCAGCGACGGACGACCACACGCCTGGACCAGGTCCACCTGAAACAGTGAGTCTGACCAAGTCTGCACAGCAACCTGCTGCTGCCTGCACTCATTATTCCCCAAAACCTCTTCTTACTGATACACATCATCCACTGGATTTTCATCTGCGTTGTGCTTTTGTTCTTTTTCTGCCTATTGTGTTTTTTTGTGTAGGTATATAGGTATATATATTTGTATTATGTATCTACTTCTATATCTACCTAATTAAATTTAAACTATCTCTACCTATTTTTATATCTTATTTTATCCTCATAACTCATTTTATTCATTCTAACTGCAAACTAAATTGTTTGCACCAATTTACCAAGTCAAATTAGTTATGGAAGTTTACTAAGTTACAGTTCTGATTCTGATTAGACAGTTAACCTGGCAGCAGTGGTTAAATTGGTTATTCAGCACATTAAAGTTAACAACTATTAACTCCATAAAGTGTTGACATGCTGAGTAAGGCTAAAATGATCTTGCTTTGAAAGTGTTAACTTACTTGAAATATATCCAACGTTGCTTTTATTATGTAACACTTAAAAGAAAAAACATTAAAAGTCATGAAATCACCAAAAGATCTAAAATAATACAAACCCCTGCAACTAAGCAGGCACAAATCATTGAACTAAAAGTGAAGTTGTGTTATCGTTCAAAACTTTATTAATATTTCAACCAATAATCATAATGATTCTAAGAATAAGAATCATATTACAAGGACAACAATAATTCAAACAAAATAAAACACAACATAACTGGCAGGTTGAAAGTTGAAAGGAATAAAGTTCTTTAAAGGAAGAGCACACCGAGACACGGGACATTTGAATTAATGCTTATATTATCAAAGATATTTATAAATGTAACTCTGAGTTCTTAGAAATAATGTCATTATTCCACTGATCAAAGATGTTTGGATAGTGTGAGCCCTTCTGAATCATCATACAGGATGTGCCATCATACAACGTTCAACATATTTTGTTTTATACATTTAAACAAGTGAGGTTATTTCGAACCTTTAGAATAAATTATGTTGATCCCTTGGGTTTGATATTACGATGGAAAATGTAACTGGTTAAACTGTTTTTCTTTTCAAAGGAACATGAAGGTAAACCCTCAAAGGAAACCCCTGAATAATTACCAGTTAACTTGCAATTCTAATCATTAATTCATCGACGTTGTTGCCAGATCTATGTGAGTGTTTCACAGAAAAATGCTTATACTTTACTCTGTCAGGAATGTAAACTCAAAGTCTCCCAGCTCTGGAGTGGAGGACATGCTTTTCTACACCATCACTGAAGGAAAAGAGCACGTCCCACTGTCACTGTTTACAGCAGTAAGTCCTTAACGGCACGTCCATCGACCAGTTTATATCAATCAAGTAAGCCATAATGAGAATGTTTTCTTTTTGGATTATTCATGTCTTCAGGCCCTGAAGAGAACTGGCCTTCACCCGTCAGATCCCCGGCTGAAGGAATGCATGGGGAAGCTTCAGAAGGCTGTGAATGAGTCGGATGGTGAGGTGATGATGGACAGAGAGCTCTTCCACAGGTGAGATTTTAAATACAGTATGTAGGCATCATGATGGACCCTCTCTGCATCGCCTCCACTAAAATAGCTTCAATCCTCACTCTGTCACATTTTCTCCACTGGGAGAGAGCATTGAAACAAATTTTCTTCCATTATTGGACATCCAGAAAAGCATGTAGAATAATGTTTTCAGGTGTAAGGAACCTCACCTCCTGGTGTTCAGACCTCCTCCCTCTTTTTGCAACTATTCTCTTTCGGTTTTTGGATGTGCATGTCATTTCCTCCGAACTAATCTTGTTTTTCCCACTGGAGATCCCCTCTGGAGAGATGCTTCCTCAGTTGGAATAGCAAATTTGAAAAGTAATTGTCTTTTTTAGGATGGTATCAGCGTTGTCACAATCTGGAGCTCACAGAAACAGAGCCTTGGTCGCTTAAGCCAGTGATGCTGTGGCAATAAAAGGGCAATGAGATCGATTTTGTTGCCCTTTTGGTGGTTTATTTAGGTGTATGTATATGAGTAATTTGTTTTTATGTAATTATTTGCACACTTAAAGAGAAGTCAAAGATAACAGTGAACAAGATCAAGTCACATGTGCAGGTGAGATAGAAACATAATTTGGGCTTATTTGAAAACCTCACCGTAAGAGTAATTATGGATAAAATTAACAGAAGAAAACATAACATCCTAGTGACAAAAGAAAACTAGAAAAGCACTCGGAGAGCGCAGACCTCCGCCAGCACCACAGTCCTCCACCATATTGTCATTTTGACCATAAATATTAGTCCTACCTTTATTTCATTGAAATATTTAGATTCCTTGACCATGAAAACATACCATTAGCAATTGGATACATAATGATATCTATTTTAGTTTAGTAGTTATTCACAAAAATCACATTTTTCATCATGACGCCAGACGCTGGTCTAGATCAACACTAAAATTGAATCAGTTCTTCCTTTTCCCATGCTGAACATTTCCTGAAAATTTCATCAAAATCCATCCATGACTTTTTGAGTTATTTTGTTCACAGATGGACGGACAGACAGACAGACAAACTCTCCAGAAAACATAACCTCCTTGGCAGAGGTAACAATCAAAACAAAAATCAAATAAAGGAAATACATTTTACCAAAATGAGAGAGAACTCCAATGCAGAAATAGAATATGACACAACAAAGCGGTACATTTGTGTATTTTGTCAAGCTAAATTGATATTTAAACATTACACAGATTATCATGAACAAAAAGTCTTAACATTGAAAAAACGTTCAATGTTCAACTTCAATCTGTATCTATCTATTTTGTTGAACAGTGACCTTTAAATGTATGATACAGTGGCACAGATTATTGGTCTTCCTTGTTGAATAAAAGTTGTCTTAAGAGTTTATGATAAAGAATTTTTTTAGCTGTCTTGCAATTGGTTACTCATGTATTTGATTTAACAATAAAATCATACATTTAAAGAGTATTATCAGAGTAATATCAGAAAAAGAAAATATAAGACATTTCAAATAAAGTGGAGATAAAACATCACTGAATCTGGAATAGGGATGTCACGGTTACCGGTAAAATGGTAAACCGCAATAAAATTTCCCACGATAATCGTTACCGTGTCCAATTAAGATTACTGTTATATTGTGCTTGATCACCACACTGCCTCAGTAACGCACGGTGATGCTACTCTTTGCCTGGAAAAGCCGGAACTATGTATCTGCCCTCGATTAAGGAGCCTCACGCGAGGTGCACATGCGCAGTTTGCATTGTTTTGCCTCTGAGTTTGACACATTTATTGACAAAAAAGACAAAAGAACTGTTATGAATATAATAATAAAGGGGTTAAATGATTTCAATTCTGTATAAAAGTACTTTTAGAACATTTTGAGCACACTGCAACAATACCGTGATAATAATAACCGTGATAATTTTGGTTACAATAACCGTGATACAAAATTTTCATATCGTTACATCCCTAATCTGGAAAAAGTCGCTAATCTGACAAAATGTTTCTGCAAAAGTAACATTTTATGTAGATATGTTGAAAAAATGTTACCCATACAATGTCATCACTGAAACCATTTTTTTTGTCAAGAATACAAAATCTTTACCTCAAAAAATGTTGTTGGTTGTAATATGATAGTCAGTTTGTGTAGAGAACGGTTGTTTAAAAAAACAATAGTTCCTTCTTTAAAAAAAATCTCTCATAGATCAAACGTCCTTAAGAGCAGTTTGACTCATCTCTGTGGGGCTGAACCTCCCATCTCCAAAACACTACTTTTCAGGGAGTGAAATTTGATTATCTTTTCTGTAATTAAGACACAACTGGGTTGATATTAACTGAATCGACAGCACACCCTGGAACAGTCTGATATAACTGCACTCTATACCCTTAGAAGTGTAGATTTTAGGGGTGTAACGAAATGGTCAACTCACAAAACGATACGAAACAGGGCTCACAATACGAAATAAAGATTATAGAAAATCCCCAACAGTAGGAAGTTGTGCAAAAATCTAATTTTCTTTATTTTCTTCCTAATGCAGACATACAAAAAATATTGCTGCATCAGTACAAAATAAATGCTCTTTGAAGAAAAACTAAATTGTGCAAATACAAACATAAAATCTCAATAAAAAGTGCTTTATTGTTGTTGTAACAATCAGGATAAGTACATTCTTGGATGAAAAGGAAAACAAATAGCAGTCCTCAGAGCTGCAGTTTAGACCTATAAATGTCTGAACTGTGAACTATTATATTTAGCCTGTAACAGTGCATATACTTCTGATCTTCAAGTATGATCAAATTCTGTCAACTCAACTGTAAATGCAAAAATCAAATGTTGTTTGTTTTATGCAGACTTACACCAGCATACAGTTGCTGCCTGTCTCCAGTTCAAAGTAGTTGGTAGTTGTACTTGCTGCAGGATACGGCGAACTGTGGCGGCATATTTTGCACATGGTTGTTGTTTTGTCCGCAGTGTTCTCACCGTTCTCTCGTCTTTACATAGGAGGCCAAAATAGGTCCACACAACCGATTTATTTGACAAAGGAGCGTCAGCTAATTCCTTGACCTTGTGTTCCTCCATATTGAAGCAAGTGTTTTGCTATGGTAGGCGAGGAGGGTAAAAAATCACCAGTGTCAGTGGTGCGCGCGCACCTTTCCTGTTTTTATTTCATGCGTCTTTGAATTTTATTTTCATCATTTTTTTATTTCGCGAAATTTCGTGTCACGAAATTTCGTTACATCCCCTATATATATTTACATACACATATACACAACATTTTTGTGTGTGGTGGCAAGTGTATGTATGTACTCTAGATGTATAATTACATTTTTGTTTTTTACAATTACACTTTATTTTTTTTTTGCCATTTTACTCATTTTGTCCATAAGCTACAGACTGTGTGTGTTTTCCTAAAGTTTTTATGTTTCACTTGCACAAGTGTTTAGAATGTGTTTATTTGTTTATTCTATTTTTACTTCCATGTATTTTATTATTATTATAGCTACGATTTTCCTTTTTTTCATTTAATAGAAGAACTACATTTTTTACTCAATGGCGCTCAACGGTGAACATATTTTTATATGAGGGCAATATGGTACGCCCCTGTCACATTTCTTCCATTTATGTAGCTATGCTAAAATGCCACTAGTAGTCTATCATAGTGGCATGTTCCTCCTCAGATCAGAAGCAGTAAATCTGGTTGCATTTTCTCCACTGGAGTTTTCAACCTGGAGTAAAGGTGTCACATTTTCTCCTGAAGATGATCTCCTTAAGAGGAAACCTGTCACAACTTTACCCTAAAAAGCTTCACAGGAAGCATATTTTTTTTCCTAGATGGGCAAAGCATGTACCTTTTTCCTTGTTTAGCATAACTTTATGAAGAAACATCTCGAGGCACATTTTGACAGCAAACCTTTTTCCCAGAGTTTTTGTTCAGTTGCCGTACTGGGAGTTCATTTGTCCTCGAATGATGCCTCTCATGAAAGACTTAGATCTCAGCACTGACGGCCTCATGGTGTTTTGTTTTCCATTCTCCAACCGGTGCAGGCATGAGACTCCAACTATTTTTAGTCTGACCTTCAACAACAATCCTTTTCAATGCAGGATTTGTTGAGTGTGACCTGCTGCTTGTCTCTCTTTCTTCTCTGCCCCTTCATTCTTCACACATCTTTAATGTTACTAATTATGAACCATTCAGGATTAAAGAAGAGCGTGGTATTGTGTAGAGGTCTGGGACTGCAGAGGGCTGAAACAGAAACAGAATACAGTTTTATTAAAGTTGATTTGTTTTCTAATGTTAAGGTTTGACAGACTTTGAGTTTTGACTATATTATGTAACTCCCCGAGGTATTTAAAGACACTGTCAGGTTTATTTACTGTCACGTTGAGCAAAGCAAAGGTCTGTCACTCGGACTGATGGCAGACAGCTGCTGCTCCCATCTGTCAACGGCTCAACACACTCTCTCTCACACTCGTGCAGTGTTACAGTCGAATCAAAGGAAGTGATTCATTTCCAGAACGTTCTACTCTGCTTCTTTTCATCGAGTTGTTTTTCTTTCAGGTGTGTTGGTGGAAATATCGTCTTACTGATTCAGGCCTTCAGGAAGAAGTTCATCATCCCAGAGTTTGACGTATTTGCACAGAAAATTAATGAAATCTACAGCAGAGTGCAAAGCTTCAGTGATGGGAAGGTAAAAATGACATACTTTATATAATCTGTATTTTATGAAAATAGATACATTGATGAATACATTGATAACTGTTTGGTATTTTTAAGAGCATATAAAGGCTGGATGGTGCATTGAATTCATATGTATCTTCTAAAAGAAGATTTGTAGTTTGATGATATCTATGTGGTAGGGCTGGGTGATATGGCCTAGAAATGAAATCCCAGAATATCCAACAACAAAAGAAACACAATTTTCAATTTAAATTTTCTCATCACTCAAACAAAAAAGTATAAACAGTACAGACTTTTCATAAATTAAGTTTGCTATTTTGCTTAATTCATCAAAATATGCCACAAAAGTAAGATGTTTTTCCCTCTTATAGCCTATATAGTGCAGTAACAAGGAAAAGATGGGCAAAGCTTGTCCACTGATAATTAGCTTAGCTCAAACACTGGGAGTCAATGGGTAGCGTTAGCCCGCCTCTGCCTGTAGTCATCAGATAAACTCTTCGGCAACTCTAAATGGTCCTGTGTGCTTTTTGCGACTCTTTTTTTATGGTGTTATGTTATCTATTTTTAAGATTAACATTTAATGCCATTTTCAAAAGAATTACATGTGAACTAAACTGCAGGGTGCATGCGCAAACCACTGCAGACGTGCTTGTAGGTTAGCAAAACAAAGCCTCTGTTTACGAGTAGAAGATCGGTACGTAGGATTATGGCAGAGTTTGTAATAAAGGATGATCTTTTCAGGCTTTAGTTTTGGATGGCGTAGTGCATATTATTAATATACAATGTCGTGGATGCCCATGCAAGGTTAATCTCAATTTTCTGGATTTTAGCACAATGTAAACATTCATAGTCTGTCGTCCCAAACTAAGAATTTAGCTTGAAGTGGCTCAGCATTTTCCTCTAGTTTGGCTAAAGTTGGCCTAAACATCAGTGTGTGAATGCAGTTTTAGAATTAAGGCTGTAATTTTATTATAAAAATTACATTTTGTAATTTGGATGTAGGGATGCTTGTCCACATAGACACTGAAAGCTGAACTTTATTCACAGACCATCAAAGTAAAACTCTCTTCCTATTCATTCTTATTAAACAGGACATACCTTAAAATGTCCCTTAGCATAAAATGTCCTCATATTGTCACAATAATGACGATGGGATGCCGGTACATTCTCAACTGCTCTGTTAAACGTGTTGCTTCCATTTAAACTCACTGAACTCTGTCCCTGTGTTTCACTCTCTGATTTCAGGTTGCAGACTACATACCTCAGCTGGCCAAGTTCAGCCCCAGACTGTGGGGTGTGTCTCTGTGTACGGTGGACGGGCAGAGGTACAGATACACAGTCCTGCTCAGTATTATTGGCACCCCTTCATTATTTTCATTACTTTAACAATATCTTCAGAAATAAATTGAAATGTACCAAATTTATGTTATCAGGATCGTTTAATTGAAGGCCCAAAATACTTGCACAAAAAAATCATTTTTACAAGGTATATATTGGAATTTCAAGAAGGGAACTGAAAAAAAAGCATGTGCAGCAATGATGGCACCCCTCTTCAGTATTTTGTTGCACACCCTTTGGCACTGATGACATCCTCCAAATGTTTCTTGTAGCCATCTATAAGCTTCTTGCACTTCTCAGCTGGTATTTTCTCCCACTCTTCCTGTGCAAAGTGTTCAAGCTCTTGAACATTTGCAGGTTTCTTTTTCCCAATGACAGATTTCAGCCATACCAAAGATTTTCAATCAGATTGAGATCAGGACTCATTGCTGGCCATTTTAAAACAGGCCATTTTTTCCTTTTCAACCATTCCTGTGTGCTTTTGGATGTGTGCTTTGGGTCTTTGTCTTGTCGAAGGGCCCACAATCTCCGACTCAGACCAAGTGTTCTTACACTGGGTTGGACATTTCGCTCTAAAATTTCTGGATAATTCTCTGATTTCATGATTCCTGTGATACGGTCAAGGCCTCCAGTACCCGATGCAGCAATGCAGCCCCAAACCATTATGGAACCTCCACCATGCTCGATTGTTGATAGGCTGTTCTTTTCCTTGTAGGCTTCAAGTGGTTGCAATTCAAACTGCCTATTCTAAATATGACTGCACAATCATAGTAGCTAATGAAGTATAATTTACAAACCTTAATATGTGAACATTACTTCTGCCAAGTTTGATTCTGATAAAGTGATGCAGAGCAAAGTTAGAGAGGTTTGTAAGGAAACTGTACTATCACGTTGTGTACTTAAACTTCATGGGTGCCAATAATGATGAGTAGGACTGTAATATGTGGTCATTAAAATATTAAGCACTAGGATAGTTTGCAATACCATGTGATTTAAAACAGTACAGTAGCTTTTTTTTGTTTTGTTTTGTTGTGTCAATACTAAGAGGACTACTATTTCAAGAAAATCTGTAGAATAGACATAAAATCTTTTAACACTAAGTGCACATGCAAAGAGAATTGTCACAAATAAACTAGTAGGGTTGTTTTACTAATTAGATGGATCGCAAGTTTGACTGCATTTTTATTCATTTAACTTAATATGGAGTCCCAAAAACTTCTATTTTTGCTGCCATGTTCCTGAAGTTGGTGTCTCTGTGATTTGAGTATTTGTTTCAAAATTCCAATATCTGTCAAAGCAATGATCATCAGTTGGAGGCTCGGGGGCTACATTGGTTTAGGGAAACAGAAAACATTCAGACTCTTTATGTTTTAATTGTTTCTTGTTCCTGCAGACATTCAGTGGGCGACACCAGGCAGCCGTTCTGCCTTCAGTCGTGTGTCAAACCTCTGCAGTACGCTATCGCTGTCCATGAGGCGGGCACAGAGCAGATCCACAGATATGTGGGCATGGAGCCCAGCGGACTCAAGTTCAACATGCTGTCCCTGGATGATGAAGGTGGGAACAGACTGATTAGAGATATAAAGTCACCTGTTTAACCAGCACGAGAAACAACTGACTGCTCACTGGATAAATGATCTCTCGCAGCTGGAACTGAAGTTTCATGTTACTTTAGAGCACAGGACATTCCTTTAAGTTAAATCATTTTTTCAAACAAACATGCAATTATAATGTTTTGCTGATTAGATGATACACAAAACCCAATAAATTATGAAAAAAATAAGTATTTAATTGAGACAAAACTTGAGATCAACATTTCCTTTAGCCTCTTGATGTAAATATCCCCAAAAAGTTGAGTGTTCAAACGACTTCTTTCAAAGTAAGTGAAACTTAAATGAACCTGTCCCTGTCATGGTTACAGTCTGTTTGTGTCAGAAACAGATGTTAGTGTGTCAAGAGGTTTAATTCTCAAACTAAATTGCTCCTTAGGTTTATAAAAGTGGACATTTGTGATGATGAGGTCAACTGTTATGGTACATTTGTACATTCTGACAATATACAGCCAATAATACCTGCTGTGAATATCAGAAAAATGTTTGTATCGGCTGATACTGATATTGTTCCAATTATATTTTGCATCTCTAATAAAAAACATTTATGAACTACTTTGATAATACAAACCCATGATAAATACTTATGAAATATATGACATCCGTTTCATTTTGTCATCTGTTTTATTTAATCTCATGTAAACAATAATATATGAATGATCATGTATTTATTTTATGTTGTCTAAAAACATGCAAAAAAAGGCTGAAAACATGAAGAAAGAAAGAAAGAAAGAAAGAAAGAAAGAAAGAGAAAAAGTTGTTTTCACAAAGTATTGATGTGTATTTTCATTTTTTTGTTTTTTAACTTGGACTTCTAACCTTAAAGAAACACACTGCAACAAAAACACTGATAAAATACTTGTTATATGCAATTACTACAAATAATAATTTTTTTGTGTTTACCTTGATTGATTTTTTTTTTGAAAACAGGTTTGTGTGTAATTTTTTTAAAGCAACCTCTCGACATGCTCAACATGTATATATTTACCCGTACAATAAAGATAACACAACCTTTAAATACATAAGAAATCATTTAAGTGCTCAAATGCAAAGCAATCATTTCATTCTTATCTTCTTGTCCTAACAGATAAACCTCACAACCCGATGGTGAATGCTGGAGCCATAGTGATCAGTTCTCTTATAAAGGTAAACATACAGATCTGTTTGGACTCGTTTGTGACTGCTGAGTCAGCACAAACTCTACTGTACAGTAAAATTTAGTTTCTCTTCATTCACTTGAAAATACTTTGACACAAATATTTGATCAGGGACCCAGCCAGCCTGGGCAGGATCTCTTGATACCAGAAATGTATCTTTGATATAGCAGGAGTAGTTGTACAGAAATGGAAGCAATATTTACTTTCTGATAAAACAGCAGCAAAAAACAACAACAAAAAAGTAGAAATAATATGCAGCCAGCAGATGTATTGTTTAGTTTTCAATCATCTTAAGACACTTAAACCTTATCCTGTTCATAAACTTACAGTTTTATTTTGTCCCATTGTTAAGGCATTCCTGAACTCCTCATGAACTCCGTTGTCTTTGATATTTATTTCATCTAACCCAAGCACAAATCTGTGTAGAAAACTTTAACCTCAAGGCATCCACAAGAGGACGAGTTCAATCACAGTCAGATCTAAGAGCAAAACATTTTTATGTCCTTATTTATGAATCCTACATTTCTGTGGAATTTAACGCTGCTGTTTCATAGTTGATGCAATTTTGTTGTTCCTCAATGTTCATTGTGCTCACAATGGTACAATTTTATTTGAACTCTTTCATGAAAAATAACTGTTTAATTTTAGTTCTATAAGTCCTACATAAAATGGATCAAAGTTCTCATAAAAGTTAATAAGCTTATATTTTAGAATTATACTTTCTAAAAGACAGCACAATATCAATAACTATAACATATGTTAAAAATAAACCTTAACCTTCAAGCCACCTTAACCACCTATTGATTAATGCAATATTTAATAAATCATTAGTAAATGTGATATCATCTCTTAAGAGGAGATTCTTAAAAATGATACCTGGAATAGCACTCCTGTCATGGAGTAGCATTGACAACAATCCAATCCTACATTTTTAATGATTATATATTTCATATTCAATTGACTGTAATAGCTCAATTATTTAACTGTTTATCAGCATTATGTGATTATTTTGATTATTAGCATTAGCATCAGTTTTAAAATCCGCCCCTATGGTCATTATAGTGACACATCACTGACTGCATGTAGTGATTCCCTGTTTGATGTTTGTGGATGCAGAAATGATTGAATGATTCCAATCAGCTATTTCCACAGAGGGAAATAACATTGTCTTTGTTTACAGCCTCGATCAAACAAGGCAGAAAAGTTTGACTATGTGAGTAAAGTTTCTTTTCTTTTTTAGACTGTAACTATAAAATATGGTGTTAATATCTCAGAATTCACAGCTGTGCTGCAGAGATGTTAAACATTTACTACCCCCATGTTTTATCTTTGTTCTGAAAGGTCATGGACTTTGTGAAGAAGATGGCTGGTCAAGAGTATGTGGGATTCAGCAATGCCATGTGAGCGTCCTGTGAGAAAAATTTCAGCGGTCTAGATGCTTATAAATCTTTGTTTGAAGTGGTGAAGTCTGAAGACACAGTTCTGTAAATTGCCTGTCCACTGCTCTGTTGCATTATTGATGTTGGAGTATTGAGCGCTGTGCCTCTGTGTCTCAGGTTTCAGTCAGAAAAAGAAACAGGTGACAGAAACTTTGCCATCGGATACTACATGAAAGAGAAGAAGGTCAGTAGACAAATGCTAAAAAGCTGCTTGAGATGAAACCGGATGATAATGTTTGATGTAATTAAGTCTTTTAAAATCTTAATCGAAGGAAGTGGAATTTTGATGAGTAAGATAATTTACCCACTTCAGATTCAGAGCCAGTCTAGGGGTGCACTGAACATTTGATAATTCTATTGCAAAGGATTTATTACTCTTTATATGGTAGTAATATGAACCCTATTTTGCCTTTATAAAGCTTTTTTTGCCATTTTGATATTGTCGATAAGTTTTGATAAACTGTTAACAAGATCCCGTAAAAGCTGGGGTCGGTAATTTTGGAAAACTAGCATGAATTAAAATGTAGCATCTCCTCAGGGCTCCGTTCTGGCCATGAAACTACCGTATTTTACCTATTTTATCCTCTTTCACGACGTCCTCCTTTATTATCGTTCTCCGGTAAATGTCTCGTCTGACAATATAATAATAAAAAACATTCCTCTGCCTTTCCAAACTGAACTCCGTCACTAGCCTTAATGAGGCGGTAATGCTCCAAAATGATGGATGCTAACCGCCGTAAAACTGAAGAAGAAGAAAAAGCCTTGCGAGAACATCCACCTGCAGTAGCCTGGGTGGCAGCTGTCACGAGATTAGAGCCAACAGCAGAACAAACCAAGAAAAACAAAGTGTCAATTTTAGATTTCTTGTACGCCTGTCTACAAATGTAAGGGATACTGGAGCTTGGTTGGGGTTGTGGGACGGCTTGTAGCGGGCTTCCCTTATTTTCAAAGCCAAAACTTGACAGGTAAGCATTCTCCAGCGGACTTGGATCCCTCTCAGCTTGACTACATGAACTGAATCAGAGTCTGTGCACGCCGGCAAAATGTAGGCACAGGGGGCGGGCAGAACGGCGACGAGATTTGATTGGTCTAAAAATTGGTGACCCAATATTTTTATTGGTTGGTGGTTTCCCTGTTTTACTCCTGCTGTAGATAGGGGATATTTTTCGCTCTGTTTTAAGAACACATTATGAATTGATTGCCATCGGGTCATAAAGATCATTTTAACCAGTATTACAAAAAGTGTATCTAATTCAGATTACCAACCCCAGCTTTAATCCTCATAGATATAAAAAAAAATGAAAAACAAGTTTTCATCAATACCTATTGAATTTTGTTTGTGTAAACCTATTAAGGTTTATAAATATGTGCAAGCATGGCTTATCAATGGGGCAAGGGCTGTAGCCCTGTTGCAAATGTGCAAACTCACTATTAATTCCTAATGCAAAATGTAAGGCCAGTTTTTATGGGGTTATCGAAACAAACCAATCGAGAATTATCCTTATAAAGACTGATAAAGTTCTCTGACAATATAAGTACTATTCAAAACAGGTACTTTATCTGTAATTACATTTCTTAAGGGAGAACTTCAGGCATTTATTATTTTAGCTATTCCATGCTTACGCACTCCAATGTGTCTTAAAACTTGAACCTGGTCGAGAAAAGAAGCTGTTTTACTTTGGTGTGTTTTTGGAGGAACCCTGTAAAGACCTCTAAAGAAAGAAAATCTGTTCCCTTTTGAGGGTCTAGATTTGAGGGAACTCAATGATCATGATTTTTCTGTACATCAGCCAGCATTAATCAATCAATCAAAGAGCCATAATGATCATATTTCGATCCACAGTGTTTCCCGCCGGGTGCAGATATGATCGATGCCCTGGACTTCTACTTCCAGGTAAACATCTCTGCCATGAACGAGCGATCATTAAACATCCTTTTGTTTTCTGTCCCCTGTGGCTCCGTATTGATTTATCTGTTGTACAAATAGTTCTCATGACTCATAGATTTGTCCGTGAGCTGATCTCTTTGTGTCTCAGCTCTGCTCCATCGAGGTCACCTGTGAGTCAGGGAGCATCATGGCTGCCACTCTAGCCAACGGAGGGATCTGTCCAATCACAGGCGAGCGTGTGCTGAGCGCTGAGGCGGTGCGAAACACGCTGAGTCTGATGCACTCCTGTGGCATGTATGACTTCTCTGGACAGATGGCTTTTCATGTGAGGAGCAGAAACATTTGTAGAAGTTTTGTATGACCAGATGTTCAGCTTGATTCTTTTTCATTCTCTAAGGAAACTGTAAACCTTTTTTCTTCATACACAAAGGTGGGCTTGCCGGCTAAATCCGGGGTCTCTGGTGCCGTGCTGCTGGTGATCCCTAATGTTATGGGAGTGATGTGTTGGTCTCCTCCCCTGGACAGAGTTGGAAACAGCGTCAGAGGGATACACTTCTGTCAGGCAAGACAAGTAGCCACAAATTTGTTGAGAGAAGGGTGTGAAAGCTCAACAATGTGGTTTAAAATAAAGCTTTAGAGTGTTGGATGCTATTGGAAAACAGAAGAAACTTTATCTACATGAACAGAGAGAAAATCAGGCGCTCAACCCATAAATATGTAATGCTAATACTATTTTTAAAAGCCCTTGATACAAAGGCTGAATAATCTAAAAATCAGGTTTGGACTGCTGATCTTCCATGGGGCAAAAGCAAAAGCCACATCACAGATTAATGAGTTTGTTTTTGGTTTTTAAATTACCACCAGGTGGTGCCAAAGTCCTTTGTATTTATCTGTTTGTCTGTCTGTCTGTCTGTCTGTCTGTCTATTTGTCTTTCTGTCTTTCTTTGTATATCTGTTTGTCTGTATGACTACGAGGCAAGTTATCTATCTATCTATCTATCTATCTATCTATCTATCTATCTATCTATCTATCTATCTATCTATCTTATTTCTATTTATCAATCTATATCTACCTTTCTATCTATCTTATTTCTATTTATCAATCTATATCTACCTTTCTATCTATCTATCTATCTATCGTCTATCTATCTATCTATCTATCTATCTATCTATCTATCTATCTATCTTATTTCTATTTATCAATCTATATCTACCTTTCTATCTATCAATCTATCTATCGTCTATCTATCTATCTATCTATCTATCTATCTATCGTCTATCTATCTATCTATCATCTATCTATCTATCTATCTATCTATCTATCTATCTATCTATCTATCTATCTATCATATTTCTATTTATCAATCTATATCTACCTTTCTATCTATCAATCTATCTATCGTCTATCTATCTATCTATCTATCTATCGTCTATCTATCTATCTATCATCTATCTATCTATCTATCTATCTATCTATCTATCTATCTATCTATCTATCTATCTATCTATCTTATTTCTATTTATCAATCTATATCTACCTTTCTATCTATCAATCTATCTATCGTCTATCTATCTATCTACCTATCTATCGTCTATCTATCTATCTATCTATCTATCGTCTATCTATCTATCTATCTATCTATCTATCATATTTCTATTTATCAATCTATATCTACCTTTCTATCTATCAATCTATCTATCGTCTATCTATCTATCTATCTATCTATCATTTATCTATCTATCTATCTATCTATCTATCTATCTATCTATCTTATTTCTATTTATCAATCTATATCTACCTTTCTATCTATCAATCTATCTATCGTCTATCTATCTATCTATCTATCGTCTATCTATCTATCTATCTATCTATCTATCTATCTATCTATCTATCTATCTATCTATCTATCTATCTATCTATCTATCTTATTTCTATTTATCAATCTATATCTACCTTTCTATCTATCAATCTATCTATCGTCTATCTATCTATCTATCTATCTATCGTCTATCTATCTATCTATCTATCTATCATATTTCTATTTATCAATCTATATCTACCTTTCTATCTATCAATCTATCTATCGTCTATCTATCTATCTATCTATCTATCTATCTATCTATCTATCTATCTATCTATCTATCTATCTATCTATCTATCTATCAATCTATCATTTATCTGTCTATCTATCATCTATCTATCTATCTATCCATCTATCTATCTATCTATCATCTAGCTGTCTATCCGTCTATCTATCTGTCTATCTATCTATTTATATCTATCATCTATCTGTCTATCTATCTATCTATCATCTTTCTATCTATCTATCTATATCTACCTTTCTATCTATCAGTCTATCATCTATATTTCTATCTATCATCTGTCTATCTATCATCTATCTATCTAAGTATCTATATTTCTATCATTTATCTGTCTATCCACCTATCTGTCTGTCTGTCTATCTATCTATCTATCTATCATCTAGCCGTCTATCTGTCTATTTATATCTATCTATCTGTCTATCTGTCTATCTGTCTATCTATCTGTCTATCTATCTATCATCATCTATATTTATATCTATCATCTATCTATCTATCTATCTATTAATAAAACATTTAAGAACAACATTGAAAAATAAGTTATATAATCTATGGATACTTCTCTATGTATTTACTTGTTTGTTTTTAATCCACAGGAGCTCGTATCACTCTTCAATTTCCACAATTATGACAACTTGAGGCATTTTGTAAAGAAGCAGGACCCTCGCAGACAGGAGGGAGAGGACAGGGTTTGTTTGTCCTTCAGAAATGACCTTTATTAAATGTTTGAAAGTGTCTTCTGCTCTTCTGCATTTCTATTTTTTTTTCTATTTACAGAACAAGTCCGTTGTCAATTTGATGTTTGCTGCCTACAGTGGGGACGTGTCTGCACTGAGAAGGTACATAAGTATAAAGTGTTGTCTTGTTCTTTCTAGTTCACCTTAATGTTGTTTTGTGAAAATGCACATGTTCGTGTCACCAAAGGAAAGAACCAAAGTTTTAGATTCAGAGAGATTTAAAGTCAGCTAGTTCGGTTCTGCAGTCCCTGGAACTTTTCTAATGGGAGAAAAAGATTTCTTATAATATTGTCCTTCATTTGACAACTCAATGATGCTTATAGATTCTACTCTTGGCTTTGAGAGCATCATATTACCTGTGATTAATAAAGAAAAAATTAACTGGGCTTTGATTTATTCCTTCAGGTTTGCTCTGTCATCCATGGACATGGACCTGAAAGATTATGATTCCCGGACAGCGCTGCACATAGCTGCAGCAGAGGGTAAGCTCATATGACGTGTGACTGTGGTAGCATTTCTGAACGAGTAACTCACTGTAGCAGTTCTTAAATCAGGCAAACTATACAACAGTCAGGCAATGATGCATTAATGTATGACCTCAAAGTGAACATAAACAATCTACAAAACTAAATCCCTGGCTCTTAAAGGTCAGGTCAGGATATGAAACTGAAGAAATATGAACTTAAATAAACTGAGACAAAAAGAATTTACTCAGGCTCCAGTAACTTAAAGGCCACATTTATACAGCAGTGTTTGCTTGTTTATCTCCTGTCTTTAAGCTCTTCTGTAATCTGCTGGTCATTTGTCTTCTGCAGAGCTGAGATGCACTGGTATGGGAAGGTACAATACAAAATCAAACAATGTATCAAACAGGAGTCATGATAATCCTGTGCAGTATGACACTGCACAATTAGAGCTAATATACAGACCCCATTTCCAGTGAAGTTGGAACATTGTGTAAAATGTAAATACAAACAGAAAATAGTGATTTGCAAATCTTTTAACCTTCAGTGCTTAACTAATTTATCAAACCACCGGTCACAAAAAGTAACCTGACACACCAGATGGACTCCTCAATATATTCCAATAGTCCATCTGGCTAAGAGCTCATACAAAGTAGAGGACGGAACCTTTCCAAAGCATATCCGCCAGATGATTAGGTGATCAGTCTGTCAATCACAATCATTATGGGCCACTCTAATTACGTAGTCGGGGGTCGCCACTGTGGAAGTGTAAAGGACAGAACATTTAAAACTTTGTAAAACAAACTCGGGGTAAAACAAACTCGGGGTAAAAGATGTCAAAAGTGGAGGGAAAATAAAGTTTCTGTTGAGAAGTTCTTAGTGTTGTTTTTGTTTTCAATTATTCAAGAAATGTGGTCCAGATCTGATAAAACTGCTACTGTAGCTGTTCTCAGTGCACGCAGTCACTTCCTGCTGTTCTCATGCTTGTAGCTCCCACTTCCTGCTTTAATCAGACCGTCCCACTTGAGCCCCTCATGATTGTTTTAGATTGGAGCTTGGCTAGATAAATCTGTCTTATTTGAGACATTAAATCAGATCCAGCTGCACTGCAAAGTTATTTAAACGAGAAGTCATAAATATTAAGAAATCTTTAAAACTGTTCAAAACAGAAAATCTTGTTGTTGTTGAGCATAATTTTTGTATCTGAATTAGGAATTACAATCTTAATTCATCTTTTAACCCAAATGTGAGCAGCTCACCGGGCTTCTCTGAGAAGTCACAAATAAGGGAAGCATAACATACCACTACTAAAACTATGTTTTCTCTTCAGGAATGCAGGTGAATCGGTTGATATCTTAAATGAATAGATTAATATTATTGCTCTTTTTTTTTTTAAAAGAGTACTTTTGAAAATAGTTTAATAAGAATAATAATTATATTTTAGCATTAAGAGTATAATTTCCATCAAAGATATTGATGTTTTAATTGTTACAGTGACATTAAAAAAGATTTTGGTAATTACCAATGCAGTTAATTTAGGGCAGCTTTGGTTGTTGCTGGTTTCTGTGTGGAGTTTGCATCAATCAATCAATCTTTATTTGTATAGCGCCAATTCATAACAAGTGTTATCTCAAGACACTTTACAATAGAGCATAAAGCTCTTCATTTTATGGATACACATATATGCATAGATACATACATACATATAAAATACACGTAAACATATATATACAACACCCAACATGAATCCATAGAGCCAATCATGAATCCCTCCATCATGGCTCAAGAAAAAAACCTTCTGTTAAGCAGCAGGAAATCTTGAATGTGGATCCCAGTCTCATGATGAACAGCAAATCTACAGGATGCTGTGTCGGGTGTGAGGGACCCAGGCATGCATGTTCTCCTTGTGCATGCTTGGGTTTTCTCTGGGCACTCTGGCTCCTCCCACTGATGAAAAAACGCTCATTAGATTAATTGGTGACTCAGAATTGATGTTAGAATCGAGTGTGAGCTTGACTAGTGGCCCTTCTCTCTATGTGGCCCTGCGATCTACCTCTCGCCCAATCTCAGCTAGGATTGACTCCAGCCCCCCAAAAATGGATTGATGGATGGATATATGATCTCTTTTATTTCCTTCTCACTTGTTTTTTTTTAGATGTGTAAAAGTGAGAGATTTTGTGCTTAACCATAACTTGTGCAGAAAAACTCTAACACTTGTTAAATGATTTGTTTGGACGCTCTCAGCTTTAATTAGTGCAAAGTTTTCTCTCACATCATTAGTTTTGGTGATGAACCATTGAGGAGCATTGCCTTTTGCCACAGTTTCTTCTAAAGCTCCAATGAATCAGCTCAAACCCTCACAGAGCTCCATATGGTCGATTACTTGTTCCCTTTTTCAGTCTGCGCTCACTCACAGCATAGATTTAATGCTCGGCTGCAGCTTATTTAACGCTTACATTTTTCAGAAAAAAGCTGGAGTCATTTATTTACGAGGAAAAGAGGGAGTAAACTGTTTTCTGTAGATGAAGTAGACAGAGCTCAGCACTGTAGAAGGAAAAATACCATCAATTTAGTTTGTCTGTAGGTGCTTGTTTGCTCTAATCACAGTATGTCATGCTTTTTTAAATCTTAGAATTATAGGTGTCTAAAGCAACATAAATATATAGGATGGCATTAGTTTCTTTAAACATTTAAGTATGTTTTCTGAAAAGAGAGGTCTCCATTGAATTCTCCCTGAATTAATGTTATTTCTCAGGTCACATAGAGGTGGTGAAGTTTCTCACAGAAACCTGCAGAGTTGGTCCGTTTGTCAGAGACAGGTGAGGACAAAGCTACATCTGCTTTATAACTCTTTTTTTGTTTATGTGTGTATGTATTTATACATTAATTTATTTAATTCTTAAGACTTTTCATGAAATACTTGACAGACTGCTTTCCTGCTTGTGCACAATGGTTATGTATTTTGTTTGCTACCAATAGCTTTCACTCAGTGCATGACTTGGAGATCTGGACCAGCTGGATGCTTCCTCTTGTGCCTAAATAGTTTGTCAGCAGACAACAGGTTCGGTAGTACACTATTTATCCACAGTTACAGCTTGGCCTGGCTGTCAGATTGTTTCAGGAATAATTGGTCATGAAAATCCAAGTCTTGTTTTCTTAAGATTTATTTTATGCAAATATATGGGCAGTACAGACACAGAAACTCCCCCACTTTCCCTGACCGAGACTTGGCTGGTCCATGATGGGACCTGCTCACCCTGACAGTTTGCCTGCTTGCATGTGTGGTGTCAGATTTGCTCTCTGCTGATTTGGCATCTACTAACCAAGAAAAAATGTAGGCAACAGATAAACCCTCCAGTGGAATTAAGGCCATGTTTATACAACAACGCTTTCATCAGAAACGCAAAGATTTTCCTTTGCGTTTTCAAAAGCAATCTGCGTTAACATGGAAATGCAAGAAAATGTGAAAACGTTGTAGTGTGCATGCCAGTCCAGTAGATGGCGAAGTAGGTTTGCAGAGAAACAGCATTGTTACAACACACGTATGAAGAAGAAAAACTTTTCAACAACAATGGTGAGTTGACACAAAGACGCAGGAGTTTCTTGTCTGGACAACAAGTCTGTCTGGATAGTTTTGTCTGCATGACTAACCAAGCATGGTGAAGAGCATACATGTAAGTCGGTAGACGGCCACAGCTGCTTTTGTTCCTGGTATGCTGCAGCCTTCATGTGAAAGAGTACTGTGCATGCGGTGACGTCAGCGTTTCACCCTGAAACGCTCTGTATCTTGTCTACATAGAGCCAAAACTAAACCTTTTAAAACTTTCCACTCTCAACCCTGTTTCAAAAGTTTGCAGATTCAGACATTCCAGGAACTGTTCTTATGTAAACAGAAGGTGAAAATTCTATGAATACTCTTCTGATTCAGCTGAAAATGGTCTTGTGTAAATGGCCCCTCAGGCACAACCCCAGAGGGATGGATGAGATTCCTTGTGACTGGAAGTTGGCTGGTAATTGCCTGGAAGTTGGCAGGCAGTTGACTGGGAGGAGAAATGGCTGGATCTGTGTATTAATTCAAGAGGAAAGTTGGAGAAGTGTTTTGTGGAGAGTAAGAGGGGATTGGGCAGCATGGTGGCACAGGTAGAGCATGTGCCTCACATCAAGAAGGTTGCTGGTTCAGTCCTGGGGTTGCTCTGTGCCTTTCTTTGTGGAGTTTGCATTTTCTCCCCTTGCATGTGTGGGTCGTCTCCAGGCACTCTGGTCCCACAGACATGTGCATTAGATTCATTGAAGATTCCAAAATTGCCTATTGTTTAATTGTGAGTGTATGAATTGATGTCTGTTTCTCTGTGTCACAAAACTGAACCGGAAAAGGGCCCAAAAGCATTACTCTTATCAGCACACAAGTTTGGTACATACGCAGGTAGGCAACCAGTTCAGGGTGTAGCCAGCCTCTCACCAAATGTCAGCTGGGATGGGCTCCAGTCCCCCACAACCCCAAAGGGATAACTGGTATGGATGATGGATGGATGAATTAAAGCTGTTAATGATACAGGCCACCTGCTTTCTGGACCTCCTCTGTACATGGGATTTAAAAACCTCAACACTTGGCCCTCTTTAAATCACATATGATAAAACTGTCATCAGCAACTTCACTGAAAGGATAAATAATGACTCTGCAGATCCCTCTTCATCCTCACCTCCATCTCCCTCATTATTGTGCAGGTGGGGAAACCTTCCCATTGATGACGCGCTGCAGTTTGGACGTGACAAGGTGGTGGAGATACTGAAGGATTACCAGCAGGTGTACAGTCAGCAGGAAACCCAGCACGCTGAGGCTGAGCATTCGCCAAAGCTGGACACCATTGAGGGAATGGTGTGACGTTACAGTCAAACTGGAGTATGTCAGGGCATTTGTGCAATCTGTCAGTTTTGAAATGTCAGGGTGCTTTTACAGCTCATGAAATAACAGAGTGTTACCTTTAACTCATGAAGTAAATATGCAAATCTGTGCTTATGGATGGATCTATCAACAAAAACAGATACTACTGACATATGAGGATGAAAGGTAACCGTAGGGAATAAATAGTTACAAACGTAGGCAAGAGAATAGCTAAGTTCATTCAAAATTGCACATAAATACATTTCAAATAAGAAGTTACAAAAAACCTTGGGCAAAATGTCCGTTTTGTAAGATATATGTAATTTTATATGTAGCAGAAGGTCTCATCAAATATTTAGAGTTACCAACTCCAGAGACTGATTTTTTGTAGATTATCTATTCTTTTTTTATCACTCGATGGTGCCTTGTTAAAACATTTGTGAAAATAATTACTGATGTGAAATGCTTGTTTTACCTATTGACACTGTTTTTTGAAGTTTTAATGGGAAAAGTAGCAAATGATACAGCCATAAAATATATGATGTATTGTACATATACTTTTATTTAATGTAAATAATTACACAGGGTTTCTAGTAGAGATGTGTGGCTTCAGCAAAAATAGGAGAGCATCATGCATATTTATGTCCAATGTTTTGAATATTTATATTTATATGAACAAAGATATCCCCATTAAACCAGATGGCAGTTTGTTGTAATCATCAGGAGCTGCTGGTGACACCGGTGGTGACTCCTCACAGCTGAGAGCTGATGATCTCCAGCTGAAGAGATGATCATCCTCTGGGCTGTGAGGTTGTAAAGGGAGATCTGTCTGTGGAAACTTTTGACACTGGAGATTCATCACCTTCTGTTGGCTCTTTGTTTTATTTTGTGTGGCAAAAAAAACGAAAAAATGATTTGTTTGAGGTCAAACTTGTTTCTCTCTCTTTTCCCTCTGTTCCTTTACCATGACTCACTCTGTCTTTATTTCAGGTCCAATTTATATTCTATGAATTTCTAAAAATGTGTCTTTTTATAGACAAATCAAGGGACTGTGGAAATTGAACCCCTAACCTTTTGGAAATGAATGATCCATTTTTTTTTTCCAGTTTTGTCAAAAGAGCAGTATTTTTGTTAGTTTCCCAAATTGTGGCTTGGTCTAATAAGACTTTGTCTTAGGAGAAACTTAGCCAGTAAAAATCCTGTTTTGTTTTGATTTATACAGCCTTTCTCTTCCCTGTTTCTAACTTCTTTAAGAGGGACAGTTCCATGAGCAGTGTTGTGCAAGTTAATCAGAAAGTAAATGTGATACGTGGTACTCGATGCTGTTTAATAGAAAAGTTTTGTATCTTATATAAGTAACTTTACTTTTGAAGACTTCATAGTATGCTTTTTTTGTTTTTATATGCCCTTTAGTATGTTTTACATGTGACTTCCAAGGGCTAAAGTACTTCTGTGTGCAAGACAAAAAACAAAAAACAGCGATGTCATTACCTCTCCCCCTCCTCTGGTAAACCACAGCAGCAGCAGCCCCGGGTAAGGCCAACTGTAGAATATAAAGTATTGAAACAAGGGAAGCAATCATGACATTCATAGTTTTCCCTACTACTGATTACTTCTTTCGAGGTTATGTTTTGTCAGCTTTGATCAGTTTGTTTGTCTGTCCATCTTTCTGTTAGCAAGTAACTCAAAAAACTCTCTCAACAGATTTTGTTGAAATTTTCAGTAAATGTTGGCCATGGATGAAGAGAGATGTGATTTTGATGTGGGTGGTGATTGCTGGCGCAGATCCTGGATTTTTTTAAAGGATTTGTTAACAGTGAACGATCGGGCAGTTTTCCACATTTTTTTGTTTTGTATGTAGAAAATCTGACAGTATCACTTCCAGTCGTGTTGACTCTTGTACAAATTGTAATTCATTTCACTAATAGTTATTCAAAAAAATTATTATTACAGTCATAAACTGCAAGTAATGAGAAGTGCCCAGAGTGCACAAACCTCTGCCAAGGCATTTCTGACATTGTGAGCCAAGTTATGATCGCAAAAGGTGGAAAACTGCCTAATTGCTCAGTATTAACAAATCATGTTGAAAATTCCTGGATCCACACCTGGATTCAGATCACATTGTAATCTGAGCACTTCTTACTTGAGCCATGACCAACATTCCCTGAAAATAACATCGAAATCCAATGAGAGCTTTCTGAGTTATCTCGCTCACAGATGGATGGACAGATGGACTGACAGGGAAAAAAACAAACAAATGAAAATGAACGCCAGCAAAAACACAACCTCTGGATGAGGTCTGTCCATCAGGATTAGACACTTTTAATGTCTTCTGTATGGAGAAAGTATGATCAATCATCATTTTAGAAACTTTAAATGTTGTGAATTACTGAACACTCAGAAACACATTTTATTTTGATCACACAGCTAGTTTTTCTGTGGCCTTGTTTTGGTGGATAAAGTCAGAAATGATGGAATTTCTTGTCAAACATTTGGACTCAAAATGCATCAATTAAAAATGTTTTATTTATTTGCCACCCATGGTTTCATTTTGTTCTGATTATCTTATGCCTCCTGCTGTCAGACATCTGTTATGAAATATTAAGCAGTATATTTCTTAATTAACTGATTAACGAGATGAGTGATGAACAGTCAGCAGGAGAGATTCAAGATACCTAAATTTTCTTTGTTTTGCATATTATATCAGGGGAACAGCATGATGTAAGAAAGAGACATTCGTGTGTGGACAGAAATTATGAATAATTTACTGTTACGTGGATGTGTCTTGTGGTCTTTATTAATAGATGCAGATTTAATCAGCACTGACAGACTGTCCCATCACAGACCTGCTGCAGACTGAAGTTCTCCTGTCTTCCACCAGGAGGCGCTGTGCCCCTGTCAAACACATTTCTGTAATCTTAGCTGGAGTTCTCCCAGAATCCGATGTGTGTATGGAAGAGAGCAGCTCAGGTCTCTGCAGGAGGAAGAACATTACAGAGGAGATAAGAGTTTATGTAGGACTGGTCTGATGCTCAGAGAGAGATCGCTGCCTCCTGCATGGAGAGAGGTGGTCCTGACACTTCTACACTTCTCTACACAGTCAGGGAATCCTGCTCCAGAGACCAGAGCAGATGCTAAAAGGAAGGAATGTAATTAGTTTAATGGTTGCTCAAAATTGTGTATCATAGCTCTGAAAAACTCATTTATTCCACAAGATATTTCAAAATCTACCTCTGATTTTCTCATCAATAAAGCCCATCGGACATGTTGGCCAAATTTGTAGACATTGGGAAAAGTTGAGCTAAGTCCACCATCCTGTCAAAAGCGACATCATTTAGCACATGTTTATAGCCATGCTGTAAAAACAAAAAGAATGCATGTGTGTATGGACTAGGAGCAGCTCATCTCTGCTGTGAGCACAGAGCCATGGACAGACACAAGAGCAGCAGAATGTAGGACTGTGTTCTGGACTCAGAGAGATCCGCTGCTTGCATGGAGAGTGATCATAGAAATGCTAGTACTCTACATTCTGCCTGCTAGAGACGCAGAGGACAGGATTACAGACACAGATGGAGGAATCAGAGAATGTGGATTTTTGTGGTTGTGGACTTTCAAGTGTTCTCGCTCTTATCTAAGTCATATATCAATGTCAGACAATCCTGATCTCCTGCATAGATGTTCCAGTTACATGTTGTAGACATTGGTAGAAAATGAGGCCAAATCGTTGTTTGGGTGTAGTGTCCTTTAATGTCATTTGGACAACTCTGATGTTCGTCAGGTACGTCAAAAATTCTTAAGCATGTTTTTAAAAATCTGATATTTGATTCAAAACGCTTGAAAACACCAGCAAGAGTTGATCTCCGCTTACCGTTGCTGCTCTTAGTTACAGCTGTGATAATTTCTGTTGGTGAACGCTCGGGCCTGCCCGCCCATAGCTTCTTGAGAGACTTCAGTTCAGTTGTCAGTGTTGTTATTTTGATGGGGATCTGGATTGATGTACTTTAGGTGAGGTGTCAGTATGTTCCTCAGCTCAGTGGGATGATTCATGAGCTGAGAGATAATTCTTGACATGGAGGGTGAGGAGGTTTTCGTAGATGGACTTTATTTTGTTCTATACCCTCTGCTTAGTCACTGACTCCAGAGTAGCCCATCCCCAATTCTATGGAAGAGCAGTCTCAATAATACGATGTCGATAAAGGAGTGCATTAAGGTCTCAGGGTCAGACCTCAGGAACAAAACTTATGAAATTTGGGCTTTTGAATATACTGCAAAGTCAAGATATTTAAAGATGCTATGAGGAGTTTCTAAGTAATTACAAAAAAGCCTCACTTTTAGATATATGCCTGATCAAAATACACTCTTTAAGATGAGTTTTATAGCATCAAAATAGGTTGTCTGTAAATGCTATTCCTTAGCTTCGCGGTCAGATTGGACAGGGCTGGACTGGCCTGGATACTCAACTTCGGGAACAAGACAATTAAAACTAGAGCAAATTTATATTATTTGGACTGTAAGTAGCAATATATAGCTGGTTACAAAACTACGATACTAAGTTTTACAAAAATTGCTTGTTGTCACACATCAAAAACTACCGCTACGTTACTAGAAAGAGATACATTACCTTGTCGCTTTACATCCTGTAAGTTGTTGAAAAAAGAAGTTGTAAAGCAATGCAGAGTTTTGTGGAAGGTCTGAGCTGCATTCCTAGCATCACAAACACACGCTTTGGCTTGGGTCACGTCTTTACGACGGTCGCCGCGCGTGCTCATGGGTAGCAGAGTCTTTATGTCACCGGAAATAGATTCTCCTCATAGCACCTTTAATGTTCAAACTGTTAAGCTGTTTTGTTTTTGTTTAAAATATTTACCAATTTTTAATTTGATGTCTGCAACATGTTCCAAAACAGCAGGACATGGGCATGTTTACCTCTGTGTTGCATCTCCTTTTCTTTTAACAACACTCATTAAGCATTTGAGAACTGAGGACCTAAATTTTTGAAGCTTTGTAGGTGGAATTCTTCTCATTCTCTGCTTGACTTCAGTTTCTCAAAATTGCAGGATCTCTGTTGTTGATCATGTGTTTCATAATGCACCACACATTTTCAATGACAGACGGATCTGGATTCATGCAGATCAGTCTGGTACCTGCACTCTTACTACAAAGCCACGCTGTTGTACCACGTGCCCATTGTGCCTTCGCATTGCCTTGCTGAAGTAAGCAGGGATGTCCCTGGAAAAGAAGTCACTTGGATGGCAGCAAATATTGCTTCAAACCCTGTTTATACCTTTATGCATTAATGGTGCCCTTACAGGTGTACAGGTTACCCATACCATGGGCACAAACACAATTGTACCACCACAGATGCTGGCTTTTGAACTTTACACTGCAAATAAAATGTATGGTCCTTTTCTTCTTTCAGTCAGAGGACATAACATCAGTGATTTCCAAAAAATAATTGAAATGTGGACTCGACAGACAACAGCACACTCTTCAGCTGAGAGTCAGTTCAGCTCAGATGAGCTCAGGCATGTAGCAACAAACTCTGTTAACTAATAATGATTTTCTAAAGTGTTCCTGAGACCATGTGGTCATATCCTTAACAGAGTGATGTGGCTTTTTAATGCAGTACTTCCTAAGATTTAAGGTCATGGGCATTCAGTGCTGGTTTTTCAGCCTTGATGCGTACATGCAGAGATTTCTCTGATTCTCTGACTTTTTAGATGTTTTAATGGACTGTAGATGATTGAATACCTAACATTTTTTCAACTGTATGTTGAGAAACATTCTTTAACTTTTGGACTATTTGCTTCCACAGTTGTTCAGAAGGTGGTGAAGCTCAACCATCCTTTCCTGTGAAGACCAGTCTTTGATACCCAATCATCAATCATGTCGGTCCCCTGTTTCCATGAAACCTGTTCACCTGTGAACGCTCCAAACAGGTGCTTTTTTGACATTTTTCAACTTTCCCAGTCTTTTGTTGCCACTGTTTTTGTTTTTTGTGTTTTGGGGGAATTTGTGAATATTTGTTTTACACAATGTCCCAACTTCATTGGAATTTGAGTTCATTATGACTTGTAAAATAACACTGTTAACATTTCTGCCTGCACTGAAAAAACATCTTTTCACTTGCAGATGAACACAGGTGTTGTGATTTCTTTTTTTACATGAATACAGCACTGAAATGATAGTATGTATTTCGTGGTTGAGCTCTCATCCTGACGGTGGGTGAAGTTTTATTTAGCCGGCTGGGGGGTGTGCAGTGATTCAGAGAACATTCTGGAGAACAGGTTGTGGTCAGCTGGCAGTGAGCCCGGCTGTAGTAGGAGTGAAGGTCACTGACAAAAAAGACTAACCTGAAAAGTCAAACAGAAAACACTGAAACAGTAAAAAGGTAACACAGCCAGGGTGAGCTCTCCTGGTATTTCACTTCTGGCTCTGAGCTAAAATGATGAACATTTTTCATCACAACCGGAATCTAATTAATCAGGAGGGGGAAATGATACATCAGTTGTAATTGTACAATACAAGTGAGCAGTTTCCCATTAAAACTCAGACACGATCTTCCTCGGAAATAATAGACACATTTACATCTTGATTTGGCTCCATCAGGGCAGAAAGGGCTGCCAGCATCTGTTGGTCATTAATTTTGTGCTGATTAACTCCTGAAACAATCAGTGCTTTGTTTTGTAATCACAGCCTAATGTGGCGAGAACTGAATATATACAAAGATATTTTTGTCAGAGTTTTGGAGCCTCTCCTGATGTACATCCATTCAAGACAAAACATGTCTGCTTCTTCTATGAAAACTTTAGAGGCTCGATTGTATGCCAGCATTTTGGCAACTCTCATTTCTAAAAACTTGGAGCGTTGGGTCAGTCATCAATCAAAACAAATATAATATATAAATCTTTCCCCACCTAAGTCAGAATGAATAAACTTCAATGGCAGGATGTTTAATGTTCGAACTGCTAAACTTTTTTTTAGAGTTTAATGCCTTTAACATGTTCCAAAAAAACAGGGGCAAAATCATGGGAATATTAAGAAATGTTCAAAAAATACCTGTTTGGAATTCTCCACAGGTGAGCGGGTTAATGCTCCTGTTTCAATAACACTAAACTTCTGAGTAAGAAGGCAGTCTGACATTTAGAGATCCAAGGCAAACTGATGTGGTCAAATAGTCAAGGAAACAAAAACTGATTTTGGCTATTACTAAAATGGCATCAACCTCACACTGGGTGGTGGTTTGACAATTTTTAAGTGCTTAATAATTAATAAAGAGTAAACTTAGTACACTACTTTTGTTGTGTTGCTGTAGCTTGTTACTTTTCTTCAGTCTGTAGCCTCACTGTCATGGAGCTTAGGCTTGTCATGTGTAAACTAACTCACATATTTTAGTAGCTAGAGTGGATATTTACTTAAAGTTTGATAAAAGTGTCATTGAAATATCCTGCTCCTGAGTAGAGAATGAACATGAGCCACACTGACCTTTTACGTCTTACCCTCAAAGTGAGAGAATGAATTCACAAAAGTAGTGGTTGATTTCAAAAAAGATGAGCCTGGTTATTGAAGGCTTTACCTCCCATACTACTTTTAAAGACTGATGGCACCACGAGCAGGCCAGCATTTTGGAAGATAATATTCTAGAGAAGTTGTTCTCCATTATGAAGTCTTTCTGATAAGTTGTTTCCTGAACATTCAGAGCTTTGTAAGAGGGAAGATGAATCTTGAGAAGCTAATACAGGAGTAAGGCAAGGCACGTTTATTTGTAGAGCACAATTCATACACAAGGCATTTCAAAGTGTTTTACAGAACAAGAAAAAGCATTAAAATCACAATACAAAATAAAACAACTATATTAAAAAGAAGAGTGCAGATAAAATCCTCTCAGTCATGAACACAGTTAAATAGAGCTGTTTTGAGCCTAGATTTGAACATTGTCAGAGTAGAGGCCTGTCTCGCATCTTCAGAAAGACTGTTCCAGATTTTAGCTGCATAAAACTGGAACCCTGATTCCCCATGTCTGGTCCTGAGTCTGGGCACCAGCAGGAGGCCGGTCTCTGAGGTCCTCAGACTTCGAGATGGTTCCTATGGCACTAACATGTCAGAGATGTACTTTGGTGCTAGGCCATGGAGAGACTTGTACACAAACAGAGCTGCTTTAAAGTCTATTCTCTGAGCCACAGGAAGCCAGTGTAGGGACCTGAGCACAGGACTAATGTGCTTGCCTTTACAGTAGTCAAACCTACTAGAGACAAATGCATGGATAAGTCTCTCCAAGTCAAGTTTAGACACTAAACTTTTGATTTTGGCAATGTATTTTAGATGGTAAAAGGCTGCTGATGTTATTAATTTGATGTGGCTGGTGAAGTTCAAGTCTGAGTCCATCATTACCCCTGGATTTCTAACCTGATTGGTAGGTTTTCGAGGGAGAGACTGGAAGTGACTGCTGACACTTTCTCTATGTTTTGTGAACCAAATACGATGACTTTAGTCTTGTCTGAATTTAGCTGAAGAAAGTTGTTCTGCATCCACACACTGACCTGATGGATGCAGTGACAGAGTGAATCCACTGGTCCATATTGACCTGCTGTCAGTGAGACATAGATCTGAGTGTCGTCTGCATAATTGTGATAGGATACATTAGTATTAATTGTATTAACTGGCCTAATGGCAGCATGTAGACATTGAACAGGAGGGGTCCTAGGATTGACCCCTGGGGCACCCCACAAGTCAAGGCCATGTGGTCTGAGACACAGTTACCAATTTCTTCAAAGTACTTCCTGTCTTCAAGATAGGACTTCAACCAATGTAGGGCAGTCCCAGAGATGCCCACCCAGTCCTCTAGTCTCTGTAAAAGGATCTCATGATTGACAGTGTCAAAAGCAGCGCTCAGATCTAGCAGGACTAAGACTAAAAATGAGACGGTGTTCAGGCGAATGTCATTTGTCACCTTGATAAGACCGGTCTCAGTGCTGTGATGGGGTCTAAAACCAGACTGGAAAACATCAAATGAGTTTTTTATTAGGAGAAAGTCAGTAAGCTGCTGGTAAACAACTTTTTTCAAAGACAGATTTGAGTAATGTGACCTCTTCTCATTCTAGTCAGTATACATGGTGCAGGTAAAGCTCCTTCAAGGTGTCCTGAAATAACACGCTGCCAATTAGGGTATGAACGTGGGCCACAGTGGCCTTGAGTTTTCACTTCATACCTCCAAAGTCAGGTGCTACATTCACAAGAATACCCATACTCATACTGTTGACAAACACGTGGATGGAAGAACAGACAATCTGTCATCACTCACGCATATGCTGTCCCCAACAAGGAAGCATTAACCAAATCACATAAAATCTGAGTGTCATGCAGTGTTTTTGCTTCATAAGTTTGACACACTTCAGATCCAAACAAGCCTTGTTCTTCCTCTGTCTCATTAACATGCAGCTTTTGTTCCACTTTGCTTAAATTTTACACCAGATGTCCCTGTTACAGTGGGACGATATGACAGCCATTACTCTGGGATGTGGAGCCATCATCACCACCATATGGCAACATCTCTGCACGGGCACATTTTCATACACAAACCTTACGCAAGTGTGGACAAAAATGAACAAAAACGGAATATAGATATGCTCATGCATATCATTTTAACAATTCTGGTCTTAGCTGGATCTTAATCTGAGTGTAATGATGATGTATTTTTGTAACAACACTTACATAATCCTGTGTTTTATCTTTTTCATTTTTTCCTTTCCCCTATCTGTTTTGACAGTGATTTCCTCGCGCTGAGACTGATGAAGGATGACACATTTTATAACTTCAGATTGATGTAGAGTCAGTTTTTATAAGCAGCCTCAGGGGATTTCTCAGGCTTTGATTCAGAACAGATATGACAAACTGTGTCACATTTGGAGGTATATTTTCCTGTCAGAATAAAGCATCCATCTGAGGGGTGGCAGAATATTTTTGAGCGGTGATAAGTGACACAGGTTTAAGACTTTATTTTTGCATTTGTGTGTCTCTCACCTTCATTGCTCCTGCTGTGTGACAATAAATCACCTGAGGCACAAGCACAGAAGAGTGCACCACAAAATTAGACTTTTAAAGGTTATAAAACAAAGAGGCTTTTGAGATGATATTTGTCTGTTTGAAAAAGTAATAAATAAGATATGGTTTCACTCTGTCAATAATTAGATTCCTCTTAATTCACAAAGCAACACTGGTTATTGTTTGCACTCACACAACCTCTCAGTTTGCAGATACTAGAACAATGGCTATTATTTTTTAATTGTTTGTTTTGGCAAACAGTGATAAACACATTTATGTAACAATGAATAATTTAAATTTAATTGGCATTTCAAGGGATGAAGAGTTTTTTTCCCACTTAGGAAGCACCTAAGATTTATTGTCATAAATTACCATCCTATTTGTTTACTTAAATTTGATTTAGTCAATCAAAAGTTTGGTTATTTTTTCAAGGCTGCTTTTATGTTATACTGAGTAATATGGCTCAAAGTGATCATTTAAACTTCAGTTGGATCACTGATTTAACCCACAATACTGTTCCTGTAATATGGGAAATGTAATATGATAAACTGTGATATATTATACATATGTTACAGAATGACTTGTTGAAATTAGAACAGCACGGTGGTGCAGTAGGTAGTGCACATGCACAGCAAGAAGGTTGCTGGTTCAATCTGTGTCGATCAAGGCCTTTATATATCTCTCACGCTTCTTTGCACAAACCAAAAACATGCTTGTTAAGTTGATTAGTGCCTCCAAATGATCCTTTATGAGTTTGACAGTGAATGGTTGTCGATCCCTCCGTGTGGCAGTGCTGTCAGCTGGCAACTGGTCCAGGGTGTACCCACCTCACACCTAAGCTGGAGGATCCGCTCCAGCTTCTGCAACCCCAGAAGGGATTAGTGGTATAGATGATGGATTGATGCAATGGATGTTGAAATTAGTTATGGCAAGGTTTGATATTAGTTTTACTATATAATACATTTTTTAAATATGTTACGTTACACTGTAAGGGACCAAGCAATCAGGCAAAGGACAAAGGTGTGGAAAAAAGACCTTAATTCTTTAATTTAACTTACAAAAGAAAAAGTCATTTACAAAATATTAAATTCAATGTGAAAGAAAATAAACAGACCCTGGGCCTACACTAAAAGATGTCAACTTAACAAAAGGAACTGAAGCTGCAACCTAACAAACATAATTAAACAGACCTAACCTCAGTGAGACATGGAGGGGTTTAAATAGACAAAGGACTAGTCCAACATAAACACAAGGGGGGAATCAAGGTGACTACCAACTAAACATCTAAAAAACTCTGAAAACCATCATCAAATTATCAAAGCAAACTATTTACAAAAATAAACTAAATTGTTTTTACTGAATAATAAGAAAGCAGGAAAAAGTTCTTTGAGAGATTTAAAATCCCAGCTGCTCCTTCCTTCCCCCTTGATGGACTCTCCCACTTCTGTGGGTGGGGCTTAAAAGGCCATCTTGGAGCGCAGACAGCCTTTTGCCAGGAGCTCAGGACAAAGCAAACAAAGGCAAGTATTAATTTAAATGAACCCATAGCTGCAAATTAAATCATGATAAAGAAAATGAAACCATGTGACAGCATGTTAACTAAATTGTGTGCACCCAAGTTAGAAAACTACTGCCAATGCAATAAAAGTGATTTTATTTCAACAGAGAAAGTGTGTAGTGTGAGTTATTTTAAACTGAAACAAACTACTGTGTTAAACCCAAAGAAAAACAATACTAACACGAGGTGGTGGCAGTTGAGGCCACAACATACACCATAGTTGATACATTATGGTAAGATACATTAAGCTACTGCTTTTTACAGCCACGGACATACTTTACAATAAGTTATGGTTCATTAGGATGCAACACAATAACCTAAAAGATTTCAGGATTTGTAACTATGGGGTATTTATTACTGCATTTTGAAACAGCTGAATTAGTCAGTTACATTATGTGTTATTCCATATTATGATACATTGTAAAGGTGACCATAAGTTGCCCAGCTGCTAATTCTCCTCCATTTACCATCTTAAAATTTGTTATTCCTGTTATTTTGATGACTTTAGTCCAGAGGTGGGCAACCTTTATTACCCAGAGGGCCACATAAAACTGTTTTTCCCAGCCTGAGGGCTGCATTATGTCAAATTTCCAGATACTCTTGATGAGGAAAAACTATGTCTGATAAACAAAATATGCAAATATGAAGTAGTCAGAAATATAGTACACAAATATTCATGTAGCATAACACAAATACAAGTTATCATGAATAGTTAAATGGATTTGACATATAATTCAAGCTAATTAAGCCAATCTAAACATAATTAAAGCCAATCAGGCTATTTTTCAATCAACCAAACAATGAGTATTTTTTTAGTTTTTAAAGCACAAATAATACTGCAATTTTTAAAATACAGTATTAAGTAACACTTGGTATAATGTGCTAATGCTTTATGAAAGCGATTTAGAGACACTATTACAGCAAAGTTCTCCAAAAACTTACTTAAAATAATAAAGTAACACAGAATTAATTCTGTTTGGTAGCTGGATTTTCTACATTATTGTTGATTTTCACATATGACTGGCGGGTCACATTTAGTGAGGTGGAGGGCCGCATGTGGCCCCCGGGCCGCTAGTTGCCCACCCCTGCTTTAGTCAAATAAACAGGCTGCTGTGATGCAAACACACCAAAAAGAAGTCTGCCATGTTTAATGGTTTCAATGCCTGTGATATATGCGCATACAACAGTGCTCTCAAAAGCCAGATGTGGACTTGCTGATTGGGAAACTGAAAAAAATCAGCCTTGGTCAGAGAAAATAAAAGCCATGTAAATAATAGATATCTTAATAGGACATCTAACCTCCACTATTAATCAGAGAGGTGTTTTCAGGGTGGCTCAGTCTGGTAGCTTTAGTTCCATAACGCACAGCGTGACTTAGTTGAAGCAATGATGACTGTGACTCAGGGGGTTAAGGACAGCTAAGGCCTTCAGTCATGACTCTGCTGCTTCAAAATACTGCAGCATGAATGAGAAACAGTCTGAAGGAAACATGCAAATATGCAGTTTCTTTTTTTTTATTGAACTGAACAAAACAACTGTAGGTAAAAACAAACCTTATATCAATGTGACATTTAGAGTCCTTTAATATGGTTGCCTGGTCAAGAAAAACATCACCTTAATGCTTTCCAGAACATCTGTAACACTTTTCACCTCAAGTCACTTCTGTTTTTAATAAATCTGGAGATAAGCAGAGCCCGCTCTCTCCCACACATCACACAATGCAAACAAAAGAGCCAGAGTCCAAAAAACTGTTCTGAGAGATTTTATTCTGATGGAGTTTGGCAGAAACTGAGATGAATCCAAAGTGTTTTTACCCGTTTCCATAGAGATCTTCCCTCTCCTCAACCCATGATCTGCCAAAGCAAGGACACATGAGTCATTATGTGATTATCTTCAAGAATGTGAAAAAAGGCCCACAGATAGAGGTGTTAGTGTGAAAGGTGAAGAAGTAAAGGGAAAATATTGTTGAATCCTTCAGTTACTGCTGAAAATGAGACATAAATCGTGCATCATTTTCTTACCCCAATTACAATGAAGTTGGGACGTTATGTATGACATAAATAAAACACCTATATCCACCTATATTTAACTTACACAAAGACAAGACATTCAATGGTAAACTGATGTACTTTTTTTGTATTTTATATTCACTCATCTTGAATTGGACGCTTGCTGGGACAGGGGCAACAGAAGAATGGGAAAGTTGAGGAATGCTCAAAAAGCACCTGTTCAGGAAATTACAGGTGAACAGGTCAGATAAACAGCTGAGTGTCATGACTGGGTATTAAAAGAGCTTTCCAGAAAGGCTTAGTTGTTTACAAGCACGGGTGGGGTGAGATTCACCCAAGGACCTAGGTTTGATTTTGACATTGGTGGGGACATAAAGTACACCAAGATGGCACTCCTGAAAGTTGATGAGTTTTGCATTTATGACTGTTTTGTAATGTCATGTAAGGTCAATCAAACAAACAAGCAAACTACCTTATTCAGAAAAAACTATTCTACCAGTATATAATTTACCTTCAGCCTGTCCTCCTTAATCTCTACTCTGTTCCTTGACAAAAATATATAGATGCATGACCAGTGGGACAATTTGGTATCAATCAGAAATTTGGATGGTATGGCTATAATCTGATAAATACAGTATATAACAAAAACCAAAAAGGACTACCTTTATTCCCCAACAATATGAATGTATACAGTCATGTTATTAATCCAAGTTTTTATTGTATTTTTTCCCCACAAACTTTTATTGTTGGTCTTAAACGGTTGCTGCCTTTCAATACTAAAATAATGCATGGATAATAAATAAAATAACCAAAACATGTAACATGCATCTTTTTGGCATTAAATATAAGGATTTTTTTAGTTTTAAAGTTATATACTATGCTTGTGTTTTATGTTAGGGACCATGCAGTAGTGGCATAATATTGATAGGGACGTCTCCCTAGTGTCCATAGCCAATTCTGCACCCCTGGATTCACCACTTTGTGAACAACTGCATGAGCAAATAGTCAAACAGTTTAACAAGTCTTTCTAAATGTACAGTTGCAAATGATTTAGGGTTTTTATCATTTACATTCCATAATATCATCAAATAATTCAGATAATCCAGAGAAATCTCTGCAAGTAAGCAGAAAGGCCATAAACCAACGCTGAATGCCTGTGACCTATGATCCCACAGGTGGCACTGCATTAAAAACCAGCATCATTCTGTCAAGGATGTTACCAAATTACAAGTTTCAACAACTGGTGATCTCAGTTTCCAAATGCTAAGTGAGTGTTGTTAAAAGAACATTTGATGTGACACAATGGTATACATGTCCCTGTCCCAGCTTTTTTGGAATGTCTTACAAGCATCAAATTCAAAATGAGTGAATACTTGCAACAAAAACAGTTTAAAAGTTTGAATATTAAATATCTTGACTTTGTAGTGTATTCAGATGCCCAAATTGCCCAGACTTCACTGTAATTGTTTCCTTTCTGTGTTTATCTGGTGGAACATTAATATCTTGTTTTTATAGTGTATTCAATTGAATATTGGTCAAAAGGGATTTGCAGTCATTGTTTAACACAATGTCCCAAACTCATTAAAATTGGGGTTTGTGTATCAAAATTAAATCATGTCTTATAACATTTGATTCTCTGCTGTTTTACTTACGCTGTTCATCCAGCTGATGTAGTTGGACACACGGGTGAAGACGGTGGGCTTCCTGTAGGCGTTGCAGCCAGAAGAGGACACAAAGCTGGTCACACCATGGACCACCCACTGGCCGTTCACACTGCAGTTCAGAGGGCCACCAGAGTCTCCCTGAAGACATAAAATAAGTCAAAATAACAAAACCCCTCAGCAGAGTTTGGAACAAAAACACCACTTTCCAGTTTACTCAAATCTTTCACCTCTCATTTTGCCCAATCCAAGTAAACTTCCAGAAAAGTTTGGACTCAGAGTGAGTCTCTAAAACTTTGACACTTCAGTTTGAGCACAGCTCTGGATCATTGTAGCTGACTTATGCCCCTGCTGATGCAGCATGTAATCCCGCATGTGTCCCCCAGCATATCTTTTCTTGACAGGACGGGGTCAGTCTTCAGCCCAAAGAGGAGTGTGGGGGGCTTCAGTTTCACTTTGTCAGGGTGGAGTGGGACTGAATTCTGAAAAGTTCTGCACAGTCTTCTCCCAGTCTGCTTTTCCTCAAACATCATCTGTTTGCTCTAAATTCAAGGTGACAACATGGTGTAGGAGGAAGAACTGCTGAAACTGGGTTAAAAAAGATGAACTGTGAGGAAAGTACACCACTAAAAAGTGTCTTAAATATGATTGAAAGAATGTAACAATAGGTTTTTATGAATGAAAACAGTCTTTGTTTCTCAGATTTGTCATAAAAACAGAATTTCCTGGTGTGGAAAAAAAACTTAGGCCAGATTTTGCTCTGTAAGAATTTATCTTTTCAATAAGTGCCCCATAAAATGAGTTTTCTTATGATAAATTGCTGTTTGAATAGTTTCTACAATAAAGAATCAACGAGGCTGCCCTCGGGGAGGATATGGGAAACTCTTACAGGGCCAAGAGTCATGGAGGGTTAACAAAGCAGTGGTCCTTTCTGATTTAAAGGTTAGATCACCTTTTATTGACCTTAATCATCCATCCATTACTCACCAAAGACATAAATGTATGCATGTTTCTGTGGTTGCCTGTTCATATATGAAAGCCCCCTCCTCTTAAAATGGCCTGAGTGGGTGTATGAACTCAGTCTTCGGGTCACCAGTGTTGGGGTGCAACAAGCTTTATTTTTCATTCAACTCCAAAGCTGAGTGGATCCAGGCCCAGTGATGCTAATGCTAAGACATGCAAGTGTGGATATTAAATGACGTGTAGACCCACCTACAGGGCTTCTCTAGGGTCCAGCTATTTCTGTGGGCAGCCATGATGATCAATAACAAAGTCTTAATATGTTATGGATAAATGGGTCTTGGTTAACATGCAGTTTTCTCTGCAAATATGGTGGATACAAATATGGTGAACGATCAGGATTAAAGGTGCTATGAGGAGAATCTATTACCGGCGACTTTAGGACTCTGCTACCAATGAGGACGTGCGGCAACTGTCGTAATGCTGCGTTCCAGTAACCTCGGAACTGGGAGTGACATCATCTCCCACTTATTGGCGTTCCAGTTGAAGTCAGAAAAAAACATGCCAATTTTACAGGCTATTGTTAGCTGTTGTTAGCTCGGGGGTGGCAAGGTTTCTAGAGGTCCCAGTAGGAAATTCCGATTTCATTCCAGTTGCAGTTTCCTACTCGGAACTCGGAAAATTCCTCCTTCTGACTACAACTGGAACGCACCAAAAGACGTGACCCAAGCCAAAGCGTGTGTTTGTTGTGATGCTAATGAATGCAGCTCGGACCTTCCTCAGAACTCTGCATTGCTTTACAACTCCTTTTTTCAACAATTTACAGGATGCAAAGCGACGAGGTAATTTGTCTTTCTAGTTACATAGCGGTAGTTTTTGATGTGCGACAACAAGCAATTTTTTGGAAAACTTAGTATCGTAGTTTTGTAGCCGGCTATATATCGCTACTTAACAGCCCGGTGCTCTAAGATGTGTCCGAATAATAGTAAATTTGCTCTAGTTTTAATCGTCTTGTTCCCAAAGTTGAGTATCCAGGCCAGTCCAGCCCTGTCCGACCACGAAGCTAAGGAATAGCATTTTTGGATAACCTATTTTGATGCATTAAAACTCATCTTGAAGTGTGTATTTCGATCAGGCATATATCTAAAAATGTGATTTTTTTGTAATTACTTAGAAATTCCTCACAGTCCCTTTAAGTCTAAATCTGTGAACTTGCCTGTTTGTTGTTGGCCACAAACAGAGTAAAGATCTAGCTCCCAGCTTCCTCCCACAGACCAAAAACATGATAATTATTACACGAATATGTAACTCTAAATTCCCTTTAGGTGTGGGTGAGTGCGTAAATCATTGTCTGTCTCTCTATGTGGCCCTGTGATTGACTGGTGGCTGGTTCAGGGTGTACCTCACCTGTAACCCAATGCCAGCTGGGATAGGGTCCAGCCCCGTGACCCCAAAAGGATTAAGCAGAAAAGATAATGAATGGATAGATAGATTAATTGATTGATATTGATATAGATTTAAAACTACTTTCATATTTTCATGTCATCCTTGTTTGTTTAATCAAAAACATCTCATAAAGTAACTAACAGCAGAGGAAAGGTGAGAAAATAGTTTTTAAGTTGCATGTATTTCTATGTTATTGTTACTTTGTTTTGGTTTTATATTTGTTTCAGTCCATCATAATCAAATTTTTTTGTAGTTTTTTTAATTGTGGTCAAAGGAAAATCTCTGTTGGGAGATTACTTAACTTTTGAGATCTTAAGTTGGCTAATTATAACAGCATGTATTCCCAAAATAATCCTTATATTTTACTTGTCAAGGTCTTAAATACAAATGGAGAGTCATGAAGAATGGCATTCAATGAGCAGAATCAGATAAGGGACCAGAATTCAGCCAAAAAAGGCCCTCTCTTCCTTCTCTGTTTGATAGAATGACCCTAAATGTAAGACTGTGTCTTCTCCTGCTTTTTTTTCTCTCACCTGGCAACCAGAGTCACTACCACCTCCAGCACAGACCATGGAGTCCTTGACGGTGCTTCCCCACCAGCCGTAGCCGGAGCAGGTCTTGTGGTCAACGACAGGGAGGTAGGCCTGTTTGAGCTGAGCAGAGAGCTGACCGCCAGCTGAAAACACAACACAAGATACAGTATATCACGATACTCACCCTTTCTTACATGAGTATCCCTTGTTAAATACAGTGTCTTTTTTGTATCCAGATGTTGAAGCATTATCTGTGAGTGTGACTCACTCTGGGTGCGACCCCATCCAGAGATGTAGCAGGGGTTGTTGTGAGGAAGGACCTGACCAGAGAGAGGCAGAGCACCCAGCTGGACGTTGTTGTTGAGAGAAGCATCAGAAGACAGACGCAGGAGAGCAATATCCCATCTGAGTGGCAAAAACAGTCACCTGATTAGTGTTTCGTTTTACTGTGAAGAGTAGTGGAAATAACCAGCTTCATAATAATACTGTTAGACAGTTTATCAGTAGTCAAGTTTGACCCTCTTTTATTCCCTAAATTAGCTGCATTACATGTTTGTTGAATTTCATGTTGAGCATGTATGGGATGTGCAAGAGAGTCTTATGCTGTGATTACTCTGTTCTTTTCCAGATGTTGTATGGTGCTCGTAGCTCACTGCATGGACAGTTTAGATTGCTGTTCTGTGCTCGAGCTGGAGGCCACAAACCGGCATAAAACCATCCATACAGATTTATGTACAAGACTATATGCTCTGCTCTAACCAAGCAAAGTTCAGTTAAGTTAGTGAACGGACATTCCTTGTTGTGTGAAGTATTTTCCACCCACGCACATCCTGATGAAAGACAACTCACTCAGGAAGCCAAAGCACAACAATACAAAATTGATCTTCCAGGGTATGTTCTCAAATGAGACCATTACAAAGCCTGTCTTAAAACCCTGTGACTAGTATTGAACGATACTCAACAAAGTTACATTTATAATATAAAAAGTAGTAGTTGAGACAGTTGAAGATTATTTTCTTGCTGAAGTGCTTCTATTTTAATTAAAAAACAGATCAATCTTCTCCTTTTTTAAAGCTAATAACAAGAATAAATATCAGTGTTCAGTGCCTTATAATTGCAGTTTAAATATTGTTATCCTTTTCAAACATATTGAGGAGCAAGGACTCTGCTTATCATTTCTGTTTGTTTCATCTGTATTTAGTTCTTTTATTGGTATTAATTTGTACTTTTTCTGCATTCTTAAAATCCTGATTCTTTTGTCATATTTTTTAAATAATATTTGAACACATTAATACACATGTGGACTAGAGTAGTTATTTTTGCAGTACTCAACTATATATTCTTTTTTCATATGTTTTAGGGACACTGTGAAACTGTGACACATGTTTAACTAGAAAAGCACTCGGAGAGCGCAGACCTCCGCCAGCACCACAGTCCTCACCCATATTGTGATATTCGCCTTAAATATTAGTCCTACCTTCATTTCATCTAAATATTTAGATTCCTTTACTATGAAAACATACCATTCATAATTATATCTACTTTAGTTTAGTAGTTATTCAAAAAAATCACATTTTTCGTCATGGAGGCTTTCCACTGATCCAGATCACTCCCAAAATCTAATCATTTGTTCCTTACCCCAGTCTGGACATTTCCTGAAAATTTAATCGAAATCTGTCCATAATTTTTTTAGTTATGTTGCTAACAGAGAAACAAACTAACAAACACCGGAAAAAACATATCCTCCTTGGCGGAGATAATAATGGAAATAGAGAGGGGTTGAGAGTGGATTTGTAAGGGGGTGTGTAGAGCTTCTGTCCTCCGAGGAGCTCAAATATTAAAGTGACACACAAAAATACTCTTAGAGCAACCAAATAGACACCGCCAACAGGCCTCTCTCTTCTGATCACCCACAGAGTCTGTATCAGACAATGCTGCAGCTCTGAACAGGTGATTTTTGAAGTGAGAGAGATCGTTTTTTCCCATGTGAGTTGAACTTATGTTGGTTATAAATGGTTAAAAATGAAAATGTGGTCTGCCTAAAAACTCTTGCAGAGTGTTGGTGGTGCAGTTGGATAGTTCGCTTGGTCAGTGATTGGGAGGTTGCAGTTCAAGCCCTGCTCCGGGTGACAAATGGAGATGTGTCCTTGAGCAAGACACTTAAGCTCAAGATGCTCCCACTGCTGCATCAGTAGAAAAAAATGTAAATGGGCATGAAAGGGCATGAACGTGTCAGAGATACTGATGGATAACTAACATAGAAACTCGGATCCATCAGTGAGTGAATATGACAGTGAATGGGTGTGCGTCAAAGACTAGAAAAGCTCTGAATATATTCAAGCCCATTTACCAAGTCCATTATAAAGCTAACTGATCCTCCATTGAGTTTTCTTAGTCCAAACTGTTATTCAGGTGCACATATTGTGAGGTCAGTGCATACACTCTTGCTGATAGTCTAGCTGGGTGTTTTACAATATTGTAAGTCTGTAAATGAAAGTCATGTTTTTTTTTTTTTCAGACTGTGTTTTGCTTTGTTTTTTCTACTATCATAGGTTAAAAAGAAAACTTCAGTTGTCAGCCATTTTTTTCTACTGTTCATACTTTTGTCAAGAGGACAGGAAACCCTTTGAACACTTTTTAGGTTTTGTGTTAATGAGAGAGGGGTGAACATGACCTCAATGACCTTATGAATTCATTTTGGAGTTAGAGTCAGCTTTGTGCAAAATTTGATGTGAAAAAATCCATCACTGCATTTTTTAAAATATAGCTTTCATATGCAAGGTATAAACATAATATGGCATCCTAGACCTTTGGCCTATGTCCTCCAAAGGTAAATTAGTCAGTCCTTGAGTCTGATAGGACATATAGGATCAACAGGCAACCTGAAACTTGTATCGTTAACATGGAAAAAAGGGAAATTGAATTCCATATACATTTTGATTATACTCATACTGTTACTAATGAGCAAACAGAACTTTAGGTGCAGAAAAACATACAAACATTCTGTGCTACATTTGCACGCAGACTTGGATCAGAACATGACCAGTGTGGATGCACTCACCCTCCAGCCACATTGTTGGAGTTCCAGTAGGGGTGGATGTAGACCTGGCTAACGCTCATGTACTGCTCGGGGCCTTCGTGGGAGTTGATGTTGTGATCTCCGAGAACAACGCGCCAAGTTCTTGAACTGTGGATGTATAAAAAAAACATTCATTCTTATGGCCCTTTTCCATTACCCGGCTCTACTCTACTAGCCTTGTGCTGCTTTTCAATTAGCCCCAGTCGCCTGCCCAGTGGGGTGCAGTGTCACTGTAAACAGCTTAGCGGCACTGCGGTGACGTCATTTTGAGCGCAACACAACAATCTGTGGCTTTTTGTCACAAACCGAGTAAAAAAGGAAAGCAGGAGAAGGCTGCAGGTGGCGAGAAGATATACCCCTTGAGAAGCACAGGAGAGTTTTGGAAGCTATACAACAGAATGAAGCCGAGGACGAGAGCAATCGGGCTGCAAAGAAAAGACGTATGAGGGTAAGCTAATGGTAGCTACCTCTAGCATGCCTTGTCGTCGCGCTCTTGACTCATTGATAACGACATTGTCTGACCGATCAGTAGCCGGCAGTCGGTGACGTCATCTTTTAGTATCGACTCAGCTCGCTTGGAATCAGAGCGGATCAGGTACTAAAACTAGCTTGTTTCAGGAGGTGCCAGGCTAGAGGAAACACGCTGCAAATCGAGTAGAGTAGGGCCAAGGCGTGCTAGTGGAAAAGGGCCATTAGCCTTGCTTAAAGTCAGGGAAGCTGCTAAAATTAAAGTTTAATATCTATCCCACTTTTCTGTTGTTGATAGAGAGTTTTATTTAGCATATCATAAAATAGAGCAGGGATTATGGATATTTGTTGGCAAACCATCGACCCGTACCTGTCGACGCAGTGAGCAGCGGTCATCACCCATCCTCTCTTGACCAGGGTTCCTCCACAGGTGTGGTAGTAACTGCTGCCAGATTTGTACTGAAGAGAAATCTAGTGAAACAAGAACAGAGACATTTAACCTAATGTAAGCAGACACGTCCGGACTGTAGCTGAGGGGCATTTAGTTGCACTCCCATCAATAAATATATGTTTGGATTAAAGCAGGGCTGTGAAAGAGGATCCTTCTGATGAACATCACAGCTGTGGGTTCGCAGAAGAAATCATATTGCTTGAACCAGTTTACTTTTAAAGACAAAAGAGTGAATCATGTGTTTTAAGCTCTCTTTTGAACCCAGACTTCCTTCTAAGTCTACATCTCTTTTCCACTTTTGTGTTTGGAGGGAATATCCTTCTTTTTATATGGTGAATAGACTTGAGCTTCTGTGGCACTGGATTAGTTGTCCAACTTCTCAAGGTAATTTGAACTTTACTGTTGTGTTAAAAAAATCTGCAGGGACTTAAAACCTCTCAATGATTGATTCATTTGGTCCTAATTCTATTATTTTTGCAAAAATGACCCTAATGTTGGAAAAAGGGATAACTACCCTTTGTTAATATTCCCATGGACCCTGGACTCTACCGTTATACTCCTATCACCATAGGCAACATTTTAAACAAATATCAAATAAGCTCATTCACTCACATTGATTCATACTCAAAAGTCTGCTCTGAGGTATGAAGTATGTTCTTTTTTGCTCCTTTATGCAGTTAATATGTCCAAGTTTATGTGGCATTGACCAAAAAACAAAACCTTCTAAAGAGTGGTAAACATGGGAGTGAGTTAGCATTTAGCACTTCCTGATTTCTAAAGTCGTAAGTCCGTGGGATTTTGAGTAAAAGTAATGGATATGAAATAAGTTTCATGATGAAAAAACACGCACAATATTTCAAAGTTGAATCTGAAATTATAAAATGAATTTGTTATTTCCGACTTTTTGGTTTTAAAGCATTGTTAGAGGTGAAAATGGATGGCTGTAACCACTCATGAGGACTCAAAAATAGACCGGGACCCTAATGCAAGCATTTCTGATCATACTTCAGTGAGGTGACATTATTTCAACGTTGCCACGTCCAAGAGGATCAACTTTACCAAGTCACTCGAATCAGAGAAAAGTCTCAAACAAGAGGTCACAATAAGATGTTGTATGGTGGAAGTATTGTTACTGCTTCTAAGTCAAACCACCATGTCTTAGCTCCATTGTAGCTCAGTATTAGCTTTATTCTCTCACCAATTGTGTTTAAGATGTTGTTCACCACAGACCTTATTTTCAGAAATGAGTCATAAATTCCAAAGGCTTTAAATCAAGGGAACCATCGTGATGCTAATGTCTGCACTGACTGACAAAAATATGTCTCCCTGCAGCACTCTAATACGGCCTCAGACTGTTGCTTCAAATACAGTTATTGGTTTTCACTGCATTTCTTAAAAAATCAAACCAAATTTGTTTTGTGCAATACACGTTATCAAGATCATATTTGAAGATCAAGCCATTTCAAAATCAGATTCCATGAAAACAGTGTTTTCAACAGTGTAATGAAGGAGTTTCATGCTTTTTTGTAGGCCAAGGCAGAATTTAACGCTGCACTGGTTTCTCTAACTGCAAGTCTGCATAAAGCCCATGGGATTTTTCATTTTGTTCTTGGACCACTGCTGATGATACTTTCTGAAGCAAACAAAAAAGTATGAAACTTACAAACGAAATCCCTGCATAATATCTTTCTATAAAAAAAAAACAGTATTTCCTTGCATTTGTTCCAAAATGTCACAGCATCCCAGTGGGCATATTATGTCAATTCAATATCAGTATCACATGAAATACTGATATATTGAATTGTCACCATAATTTGGTCAAAAACGTAAATCAACATGACATCAATTCTTTGACAGATATCACATCAAGGTCAATTTGATGTCAAGTTTTGTGCAACAATGTTATTTTAATATCAAACATATTGATTAACAATGTATGATGCAGTAATTGGATGTGAGATTGATCCTTTGGTTGGACCTTTGTAACAACAATAAGGAGGTCAAAGCTTGTAGACTATTGATCTCGGTAGTCAAAATCTTGAAAAAAAAATTTGCACACATTTCTTCATTTGGTCAGGAGTAAAAGTTTTGGCACACAGACTTTTATTGTTCAAATTGTCATGAAAAATGTGTGGATCTGCCACATTATAAATGGAGATCATTTCTGCTACAGTTCTTGCACTCAGTCATCAATCATCTCATGATTTGTTCAGTCTGTTAAATGTTTTTTGAAAGTTTTTGATGTGGATAGACGTCCAGAACATTCATTGTCTTGACATTGTCTCTGACTACACAAAAGCCATTCAAACACACACGCAGTGTTTCCCATACAGTTCAGTTAATGTATGAGAAGATGTGGTTGCCATTCTTGTTGATTTTACTGGAAATTTCTAGTTATTGCTTAACTTTTAAGCTAATAATTTTTTAATGCCTTGGCAAAAGTGCACTTCATTCAGTAGCTAACAGGGAACTAAAGACGTCATCTTTATAAACTTAAAGCAGCTGTGTGTGAAGACACAACCTTTAAAAACACTCAGTGTGGCTTTAAACCATGTGGTTTTCCTCATAAGTGCAGTCTTATTATTTAACAGCCAAACCTGTCATATATTTACACATTTAAATGCAACCGACACAGCAATGTGAGTAATCAGCTTTTCCTGTCTTCTGACCAATGGAATGTCCAAAGTCTTCTCTACAAAGACCATAATAATCCAAAAGTGTATCTAGTCTACCTCAACATCAAGCTGTGTTATACAAAAGGCCTTGGATGTGTAAAAGGGTTGTGCGTGGAGTTGTTACGTGTTATGTACCTGCCAGGGCCAGGAGTTTGGTCTGGCTACCTCTCCTCCCACAACTCTCTCCTCAGCGGAGTCATCCTCCAAATAACGAGGCTGAGGCTCCAGCTCAGCCAGCACTGAAACGCAGTGAGAGAATCACAGGAACAGATAAAGAGTTAGTAAAGCGTGTACAGCATGTGCGAGTGGAGAGAGTCAAAGGAGAGGAAGACTGAGGCAGTTCTTACCAAGGGCTGCGAGAGAGGTCAACAAAAGAAACCTGAGCATGTTTGCAGTCTCCTGAAACTTTCTGCAACAAACTCCACTGCCCACCACTCTTTTATACCCCCAGGCTCCCTCTGCTGATGCTGCGTTCTCTATATGTGTGTGAGATTCGTACAGTACAGCACATGTCCACCTGCGTCCCTCTCACAGTTATCAGTAGTGTGGACATACATATAGCTGACTCGACATTTGAATGCATGTTTCCACTTGATTAACCTCTTACTTCAAGGTAGTCTGTTAGTTTCTCTTTAGCATTCACTTTTATGAAAGCCATTTTTGCCCTCTGATGGTAAATGTAGCATAAAATGTATGAACACTGGTGTTTGATAGATTATTTCTCTGTTGTAAGGACGCTCCTTGAAAGTCTGTTTATTTCTCTTTATAATGGAGCTACGTTTGTAAGGAAAATGCATTTGTGGGATGAGAAGCAGAGCTGAGCCTGTGGGTTGAGGTCATGGTAAAAAGAAATGCCAAAACCTCTCTGTCAGAGCCTATAAAATAAAATAATAAACAGACAGCAATGTGATCGCAAAAAGTGGTATTAAATATTCCACCTTGATGTGTTTTGAACAGTATATATGTGTTATTATATAGTATCAGTTGATGTTAAAACATTTAACTTGTGTTTAGATTGATGTGTATCAGACAATTGGACTCGAGTCATAGGGACTCAGACTCGAGGCGACGTGAGCCGCTAATGAGACGACTTGCAACTCGACTCAGACTTGGGAGGTAAAAACTCGAGACTCGGCTTGGACTTGAGACAACATGATTCGGAAAATTACACGCACTCAGGCTTTATATCAAGAGCCAGAGAGGAGATATATGCCTCTCTTTCCTTTTAGGTTCACTTTATTGATGCTCCATTCACAGTACACTTGCAGAGTGCGCGGGAGGCGGGTTTCAAATTGGCAACCGCTATGTCTTCTGTGCCCAAAGTTATTGTCTTTGCATATAAGGAATTTCAATCCAGTAGAAAACGAAGACACGCCACGTGCACGACCTGCAACACTTCGATAAGCGAAGAAGAGGGCACAACATCAAACTTTATCCGCCACCTAAGGACACATGAGGCCAAATAAGTGAAACCTGCAAACGTTAGCCAGGTAGCTAACGTTCCTGCCATACGTCAATATGGCAGGATCGTTAGCCTGACCTATGTGCTCAATATGGAGCTAGCAAAGCTAACATTAGCAGAGGGTGTACATGTGTTGTATGTGTGGGAAGATAAGGTTTCTCTATTCAGGATATAATCTGAGTGCTTTTTGGGTGGACTGGGGAACAATGGTGAGGGACTCGACCCGTCATACTTGGGACTTGCTTGAGACTCGGATCAAATGACTCGAGACTTGCTTGGGACTCGGATCAGAGGGGCTTGGGCAATTGTCTGATGTGTATACATACAGTATGACTGCTGTGGACTTGAATGGCATACTTTTGGATGAAGCCATCATGAAGTCCAAGTGGCTTAAATTGGGCAAACTAAAAGTCACTAACTCTTAGTCACAAATAACGTAGCTATAGTAGAAGTTCAAGCAGGAACCCCATATATTCGTTCAGCCATCTATCTGTTAATTTCAGCCAACTCTTATTCATGTCCTCAGCCTGTCATCCTCCACAGGCGGTTCAAATCATCAGTGAATTAGGAGCATGCACTCACTTTAGCATCGAGCCAACCAGATTCTGCAACAACCTGTCTAGCCAATCATCCTGCTGCTGTCATATTTTCAAACGGTGTCGTCCAGGGTCAGTGTCGTGGTGTCATGCTGTGTGATCTTGGCAACCCTCCTCCATCTCCAACCATCAATAATTTAATGAAAAACTCTGAGGTGTTCTTGAGATACCATTTTAAAAGCAAATGATGAACTGAAGGAAAAGCACGACTTTAACTTCGGACACATGACCTCTGGCATATTTATAATTCATCTTTTAGCTTATTTCTGCCGTTTGTAGAAGCCCCTCAAAGTGTTCATCGATTTTGTGTCCACAAAAACTGGCTCATAAATCTGCCCTTATTTATCAAGGGTGCAAAAGCATAAAGATTACATTCATTTCTGTCTCTGATTTGGTTCTGTGCAAATGTTCCAATTTTTAAAAAGAAGTTTAGAGACCAGAATCCCATCTGTGTTGGGTCAAGGTGGAAACACCAATCCTGGCTTGACTTGTTATTGCAAACAGTCTGCCATTATTACCATTCATGGCAGTGGTAATTCTGGCAGGTTCGCTTCGGTTGTATATTCAGACTCAGATGTTGCTGCTTGGTATTGATCCACGTAATATTCTAATATTTGAAAGAGCCACAGCTTCATCAGCTATGAAGAGGCTCTTATACAGCACAGAAATGCACATTTTATCCAAGCTGCTCACTGACAACAGCGGCCTGGTTAAGCTGATTTAAGGCTCAGCTTCAATTTTGTAGAAGGTAAAGATGAACAAGCAGAGGGAGGTGATTCTGGGGGATTATGAAGCACTACAAGTTTAAAGTTGTTGCTTCAATGAGATTAAAATTGGCATTTAAATTCACAGTAACAGCCTGAGGCTAAAATATTACTCTTAAAGCCTTTGAAAATATTCATGAGGTGGAGTGGTGCTGATTTTTGTAAGTCTGTCAATCCAACAGACCACCAAACATTTATGTTACCCTAAAAAACAACATGGAACATGACTGCTTGTAGGGAGGGTGTGCATTTACACCATATTGCCACAAGTATTCGCTCTCCCATCCGAATAATCAGAATCAGGTGTTCCAATCACTTTCATGGCCGCAGGTGTATAAAATCAAGCAACTAGGCATGCAGACTGCTTTTACAATAATTTGTGAAAGAATTGGTCGCTCTCAGGAGCTCAGTGAATTCCAGCGTGGAACTGTGATAGGATGCCAGCTGTGCAGCAAATCCATTTTTGAAATTTCCTCACTCCGAAATATTTCACAGTCAACTGTCAGCTTTATTATAAGAATGTGGAAGTGTTTGGGAACGACAGCAACTCAGCCACAAAGTGGTAGGCCATGTAAGCTGATGGAGTGGGGTCAGCAGATGCTGAGGCGCATAGTGCAAAGAGGTCTCCGACTTTCTGCAGAGTCAATCGCTATAGACCTCCAAACTTCCTGTGGCCTTCAGATTAACTCAAGTACGGTACGCAGAGAGCTTCATGGATGGGTTTCCATGGCCGAGCAGCTGCATCCAAGCCTCGCATCACCAAGTGCAATGCAAAGCATCGATGCAGTGGTGTAAAGCACGCCGCCACTGGACTCTAGAGCAGTGGAGACGCGTTCTCTGGAGTGATGAATCACGCATCCTCATCTGTCAATCTGATGGACCAGTCTGGGTTTGGCGGTTGCCAGGAGAACAATACTTCTCGGACTGCATTGTGCCAAGTGTAAAGTTTGATGGAGGGGGGATTATGATGTGAGGGTGTTTTCAAGGAGCTGGGCTTAGCCCCTTATTTCCAGTGAAAGGAACTTTGAATGCTTCAGGATACCAAAACATTTTGGACAATTCCATGCTCCCAACTTTGTGGGAACAGTTTGGAGCTGGCCCCTTTCTCTTCCAACATGACTGTGCACCAGTGCACATAGCAGGTCCATAAAGACATGGATGACACAGTCTGGTGTGGATGAACTTGGCTTGCCTACACAGAGTCCTGACCTCAACACAATAGAGCACCTTTGAAATGAATTAGAGGCCTGGCCTTCTTGTCAAACACCAGTGTGTGACCTCACAAATGCTCTTCTGGGAGAAAAAATGGTCAAAAATTCCCATAAACACTCCTGAACCTTGTGGACAGCCTTCCCTGAAGAGTTGAAGCTGTTATAGCTGCAAAGGGTGGACCAACGTCATATTGAACCCTATGGATTAGGAATGGGATGTCATTTAAGTTCATATGCTTGTCAAGGCAGGTGAGCGAATACTTTTGGCAGTATAGTGTATGTCAGACTTTCAATTCCATTGAATGAGAGAATTAATAATTGATTTTGGTGGTAAGAAACTGTGAAACCAAGAAGAAGAAGTGTTTTTAGTGATTTTCAGAATGTGCCAAACATTGTAAAGTAAACATTAATGAAGCAGCTAGGTGAGCAACACCCAAATTTAAATAGTAATTTATCTCAGGCCTTATATTCTTTCCTTCAGAGTTTTTTAAGTGAAATTTTTCAAAATAGAAAAAAAAATGCCAGCATGAACTGAAATAAAGACACAAAACCCCACAAACCCTACAACCCACAAAACCTACCCCACACTGAACAATCCCTTTCACATTGCTGTCACTTCTGTAAATAAGCCTGTATTATTATCATTATTATTATTATCATCATCATCATCATCATCATGTCATACATCATCAATATTATTATTATAATTAATAATAATAATATTATTATTATTATTATATAATATAATAATATAATAATAATTGAAAGTTGTGATAAAAGAAAATGCTAAAAAATATAATAACTACATAAAAAGTAAAGAAATGAAATAAATTTAAAGAAAATCATGATTAAAAACATACCAACAAACACTGCTATGCACATTGGCACATGTGTGTCTTGTACACATTTACACATAAATATCCCCAATACATTTGAAAACATTAACAGAGCACAGCCCATGATGCTTTGCATAGCCGATGTATATAAACCAACAGCAGTGATAATCATCATCATTATAATAACAGGCAGTATTAGAGAAAGCATATCAAGGCTCAGAGCTCAGCTGATTCATTACTATTACTTATGCCATTGCAGCTGAAACAGAGTTGGTGCCTGATGGTCAAGTCTTTGGGCTTGTGGGTTTTTTGGGCCTGAATCCACAAAGGACAGTACATAGTGTCAGAAATAGCAAAAAGAAACAGGGGTACGATGTACTGGTGAGGAACCACAGGCCAGATCTATACCCAGGTCACCTTCATTGAGGATAAAAGTTCCATAAGGCATGCAGATATAACCATTAGATTATCAGCCCTCATATGCGTCAAGACTTAAATGGCTGGAATCAAAGATAGTCAGGTTATTTCCTCTTCAGTTAAAAAGCATTAACTCTCTGTTAAAAACTGGAACCAGACAGTCTGGTTCTAGCTGGAGAACTAAATGGTGTCCCAGTAGCTGGAGACCCCTGTTGAATACTGTAGGTTGCACATCCGTCAGCTGAACAACATGTTGACAGCTGCTCTGTATGATCACAGCTCTGCTCTCTGCTCTTCACAGCAGGCTAACAGTGTAAGCCTGACCTTTAGCAGAGATAACTGTGCATCAGACAGACACAGACTGCTGTCACACTGACTTGCTTCAAAATTTTTCATGAGAGCTTAAATGGATAGTTTGGGTTTCTTTTTGGTGGGGTTGATCAAGGTGTCTGACTCTAGTAAATATGATTACTACTGAAGTATCCAATGAGCTTTGTCTCCAAGCAGAGATAACTGGGTATGAATGCTAATTATGTTGTAGTCAATGATACCATTAAAGGTATTGTAATTAACCATCTTTTAGGTTCAAACTACACAGAAAACAACAATACAATTCTACAAGGAGAATTTTTCACATTTGCTCTACAAAGCGTCTGTTTGGAAGAATTTTGTTATGTAATGTGTAGGCTATGTATCCATCTACCAGATGGTATCTCTCATTAGCTGTAGTAGGGGTCAGGTAGCGGTCACTGGAGCACAAAGTGGATGTAGATCTACCTCTCTGTGATATGTCAAAAGTGGGATGCTCCTTTAACAGGCATCAGGCAGGTTATAGTTTCCATTCCATTGCAGTCTGTGGCGAGACATTAGATTCCACCATCTTTGTTGCAGCCCTTGGCATCAGTGATGAGAGTTCGACTGGTCTATGTCCATCTTTATTTATTCCTTTTCAAGCACCATGAAACTATAAAACACAAATGCAGTTTAGCATATTACAAATTTCCATTCAACAAAACACATTAATTATTTAAAAAAAAAACAATAACAATAGGTTAAGACAGGCACACACACTTAACATTACTTCCCCAAAATACAAAATATTGCAACATCCCTTCACATAAACATGACATACCTCGCTTCGCCTACCAGGGATGCAAACTTCGACAAGTAACGAGCATATCCCATCCTCAAACCATCTCATCCTAATGTTACATGCTGCTCCACAACAAATAACATTATTTTGAGAATACTGCCTTTCAACACAATCATTACTCATAATTCAGATAACTTCAGGACACGACCTGAAAGATCCAGAAGACAAGGTGTCCCTTAGTTCCGCCCGTGGCAGCAATGGGATTTAATGGCTCTGTTCCCCCAGGCTTAGAGGGACAGAGCCATTACATCTGAATTATGACCACAGCATGATCAGACAGTTTAAATAATGTAGAGAAGTTAGGCCTGAGTGTCAAGAAAGGTGAAGGCAAAAAAGAAGACTTCTTTTCTAACAAGATGTGCATTTATTTAACATTGAGTTAAGATAACACAAGATCATAAATCATAATAAAATATTGCTGTATAGCTCATAATCACATCGAGATAAGGTACACATTTGAGACAGCATAGCCTCCTGCCCCCTTAATCATAACCTCTGAGCTTTATAGCCTCCTCAGGTACTTGAATAATTGCAGCTCAGTATGTGACATGGCCTACAGGTCGATATTTTAACCCTATAAAGCCAATTGTATCATATTTGATACATACTTTTATAATGTAAAAATGTAAATGTTCTTTATTTATACAGCCCTTTACAACAACCCTTTCGGTGAACCAAAGTGCTTTACAATCGGTGCAAAAAAGAGCAATAAATAAAAAAATTAAAAATAAATAAAAACAATAACAACAATAAAAACAATAAAAGCAATGGAAAGAATAAAAGAAATAAGAGCAATAAAATACAATAAAATAAAGTAAAACAGAGTAAAAGTAAAAGTGTCACCACACTACTGGGTATTAAAAGCCATCCTAGGGGTGCTGGTTTGGCGGAGTGGTTAGCACCCCATGTACTTGCTTCTGCCGGTCCAGGTTCGAATCCCGCCTGTGACCAGTTTGTAGAGTGTCTTCCTCTACTCTCTCTCCCCCTTTCACAAGCCTATCCACTGTCTCTCTCTTATCAATAAGGGCACAAAATGCCCAAAAATATACATTTATGAAAAAAGAAAAAAAAAAGAAAAAAGCCATCCTAAATAAATATGTCTTCAGTCTAGATTTGAAAAGGCCCAGGTCAGAAATGAGACGCATTTCAACAGGGAGTTTATTCCAAAGCCTGGGAGCAGCGACGGAAAAGGCTTGATCACCCCAGTGTTTGTATTTCGACCTGGGATAATACCTCTATCGACTCAATATGATCAACAAATTACAAAAAAATCATCTGAATACAATCAAATAAATGATAAATATCTCCTCAAATGGATTATCAGTTGCCAAAAACACCTAATGTGTCAAATGAGATACAAAAAATCTATATGCTGCATTTTATGGGCATTTTGATATTTGTAGGATTTTAGCAGGAAGTAAAACAAACGTTTCAGCTGCAAAAAATTACAATTTTCTGGTTATAATCTATGGTCTCGGGCCTTAAAGGGTTAAAGTCCTTTAAAAAAATATAAAAAACAATCTCTTAACTTTAACATCAGCTCATTAACTAAACTAAATTAACTTGAAACATAAAATTTTCACACTTTTATAACTCAAAATGCATTAATTAAACCTAAACTAAATAGATCCGACCAGAAACCCCCTACAGATGGTTTGGCCCTGTGATGTCAGCTATCATCACCAACTCTATAAATACTCAGGAAGTGCAGGGTCCACCCCCTTTTTATCTGCAGGTCCACATGATGTGTTTAACAAAGATTAGTATGGACAAAGCAACATACTAATGAACATTTGTGAACTATGGGCTGAATTAATTAACTTAGTCTACTAAAGACTGAGTGTTGCTGAATTACTTTATACTGTGGTGTAAATTATAACTCACTGCTAACACAAACACACCCAGGATAGTTGGTGCTGCAATGTCACAAAAGCAAAAGTAAGTAAGGAAAAAATAACAAATATGAAAAGTAATAAAAAATAAAATTTTCTGAAATAAATGGGCTTAATAATGAAAGGGTCTCAACCACTTTGTCATCAAAAGAACCCTTTTAAATGTTTCTACTGCAGTCAAAAGTCCATCAGTTGGACTTGTAGCCTGATTTAACAGATTTTATGTCAGATATGAGTCAAGTAGGGTCAAGGGCTGTAAAAGTGACATGTTTTTTTGTCTTTATGTATGGACTTACAAGTGATTTTCCCTTTGACGTCAGAGCAACATATGTACAGTTCCCACAGTGCAGGACGTGTTATCATGAATCCAGTGTACCCTCTGTTATTGCCACAGTGCCTGTTGCCCTTTTTTCCCTCTAAATGTCAGAAAACCACCAGGGATGCAGCCGAAAGGGTAACACAAGCTCTCTGTTTATTAAACACCATATAGACCTATTTTACTTGTCGGGGGAGAAGCTGGACTAAAGAAAAAAAAGGAGGAAAGGCCAGCCAACAAAACAAAACAGATAAGAACTAATGGCACCATTTACTCAGATGTGTATTTTGTTTTCAGGACTCATGGACAGATAATTTAAGTATCTCGAGTAAACGAGCATGCAGCACACCCTCTGTATGTCTGAGTTTGGCTCATTTCTGTCACAGTTACTCTGAGTCTTATAATGGTCACATGCTGCAGTGAGCAGGAAATGGCACACAGGAAATTTCACTCGGCCTCACAATTGAAGTGGTTGGCATATTTTAACTCTGATTTTTAAGATTACCATGATAAAATAGCAGCATTAGCTTAAATGGCTGGTGTTCATGCTGTCAATAAGTTCTCAGTTTGTAAGAATTTTGGACGATAAGTTACTGTAGAGCCTAACAGTCTTTACTCAAGCTGGCCTTACACTGCTTATCCCATGTGGAGTCACATGGGGATGGGGCCAATCTCAGAAATGGATGAAAGGTGAGGTACATCCTGGGCTCTCCAACCTTTACCTTTTTATTTTGTAATGTCACGTCCCCTTCTTTCATGTTCAAACCTATGTGCAAACCAAGAGATTCCCAAAATGAGAGGCAACCACAGCTTCTGCTCTAATGAACTGTCTTGTATAATGTCTTCTTACATATACATTTAACAGAAAAATCGCTCTTAATCAACCTTTATTTGTACAAGACCAAATCATGACAAATGTTCCCAAGATGCTTTACGAAGGAGTAAAGTCATGCCATTCCCATTTTTCAAACTTTTATTCATTTGTTTATTTTATTACTAACTCAACATGAGTCCACCAAGAATACAACACTTTGCCACTACGGGCAATAGTAAAAGTGACAAGTGTAAACTTCTGTTAGGCTGCATGAAGTCTTGACCAAAACCAGACTCATGTTGAGAAGCCATCCACTGAAGTCGCGTTGGGGGTGGGAGTGAACGAACGTAGAGATGGGCATAGACAAAGAGACTAAAATGAGAATTCATGATAGAGATACATTTATAGATGCTGGACCATAAATTTCGTGCATCAAACATAAGTGTGTTGTTTGAACTGAAATTTATTTTAGGTAAGCCCCTTGAGATGTGGCATCAGTTTTTCAGGAGGTTACTCCTCTCTATAAGGTTGTAAATGTAGTTGTTATGGAGGTGTAATCAATAACAACCATAAATTCTGTATGTTTTATTATAAATACTGACCAGGGACAAAGACAGCAAATTAGCTGAAGCTACATGTCTTATATACATTCCCATTTTCCCATTTTCTGTGGCAGTGTTGTATGTATTGTCCCCGTTAAATAAACATTAAATAAATAGATTGTTTTATCATAACAGCTATAACGAAAGTGGAAAGAAGTGATGTTGATAAATAAAGTAGTATTTAGCTGATCCAAATAAATTAAATGGAGTAAATCAATTTTACCCTTAAATGACTGAAAACACAAATCACAACCAGAAAAATCCAATTTTTGGAGCAAAATGTTGATTACACTTTCTACTGCATCCTAAAAATTTCCATAGAATTACCTTTTTTTTTGTATCTCATTTGATACACCAGGTGCTTTTGGCAACTGATAATCCATTTGAGGACATTTACCTGATTGTATTCAGATGATTTTTTTTTTGTAATTTCTTATATTCTTATATAATTTCTAATATCTATTAAAGGTATCATAAAAGTCTGTATCAAATATGATTCAGCAGGCATTATGGGGTTAAAATGGTAGTTTATGCTAAGTTAAGTTGTTTTTGTTGATAGTTGTTGTAAGATAAAGCAGACAGAGCCAAGCTGGTCCACAACAGCAGGTCATCTATATTTGTAGTCTTGGCTATAGTAATAAATGTATGATATTTTCAGGAACTACTGTGTATTTTAATTCATTGATGACTCTGAGGTTAGTACTAGAAACTGTCATGATAATGGAATGGGACTAAAAACGGCCATATGTCAGCAATTGGAGTAGTTAAGCTACATTTGTTGGTCCACAACAGCAAGCTGTCCACACGTCTCTGTTTGACAAGTATCATGAATATTTGTCAAATCATTTTGAAAATAAGCACACTTACCTTTAACTTAACAGACTTTCACATTTTCAAGTTATCAAAATTTGAAAATTAACTTCTTGTTTATCAACAGTTCTAGCTGGAATTTATTGGATTCATATTTTATCCCTCAAACAACAGATATATTTAAATTACAATGTGAAAGGACAACTTACAAATTGACTTAAAAGTTGCTTTAACAGAAAGCAACCTCAGCAAAAGACCTGAGGTGGTTTCAAACTGGATGCAAAACTCTGCCAAGGCATTTCCAACACTGTTGTGCGAGTTACTGTAAAAATCTGGAAAAATGCCCTATCTCTCATGACGTAAACTGTCATGTCGCTCAAGTTTTCTTTTATTTTTGCACATTCATGTCCTTTGTCTTGTCCTCACTGTTTCATTTTGAAATCACTAACCCTTGTCTTTGTTTCAGATCTGTTTCTGTATAGCCTGCCACTGTCTTGTCACACCTGCATTCTGATTGTTTCACCTCACCTGAATCCCATCACCCCTCACAACCTCGTGTTAAACCTTGTTGTCCAGTTCCAGTGTTGCACCTCAGTCTCCGTCCCAGCATTTTCATAGTTTTGTCTTGCTGTATTGCCTTGCTTGTTTTTTTTTTTTACCTTGCCTTTTTCCCTTATGCTTCAGAAACCATTGCCTGATCTGACTGCCTTTTTCTTTTTGCCTATTTGAGCTTGAGTGTTGTGTGTTTTCCAGTGTGTTCATTTGTACCTCGTTTCATAACAGTTAACATATTCTAAAAAAAATCCTGGCTCCACATCCACGGGCAGATCAACACCAAAACCTAGTCTCTTGTGCCATGAGCAACATTCCCTGCATATGTCCAAATCAACTCACTTAGATATTAACAAAAATGTGGAAGATTTCCCATTATTAACAAATGTTTAAAGATTTCCTTGATCCGCATTCGGATTTGGATCACCACCAAGTTAAGAAATGTCTTTAGCACATTGAATTATCCTGTAAACAAACCAATAAACATCAGCAAAAACACTATCTTCTTGGTGAAGGTAACAAAACTTTAAAGTTAAGTGTATTCAGATCTGTTCATGGGTCTTTAATCTGTTACTTCCCTAATATTTTCAAGTCACCAGTCAAAAATCAAGTTTATAGAGCCTAAATAATAGCTTTAAAAAAAAACTCTGCCCCTTGTACACCTCTATCTGCAGCTCCTCCTATGCTGCTTGACTGTAGTTTTATCACAGCCAGAGCTGAAGCACAAGGACACTTAATTAAAAAATGTCCGTCATTTATATAAATTATAACAGTTCTCTAAATGTCCATCATAAAGATTGTGTTTTAAGGCATATATAACTAGAATGACTTTGACATTTCATAACCTGTTGCTGTGAGAAGCAGGAAAACCAACATGTCCACAGCGTCTAAACGTGTTTTAATTCATGTCATATCCTTTCCTACTTTCCTCTAACATTCATTTGATGTGCACACTGCTGAGCTCAGCAGAGCGGCACCTGAAGGTCTTTCTCAGACTTTATTAGAGTTTGTGATCATGTGTGACAGCATATTGCCAAATTATGCTGAATGTACCTCCACATGACAACTGTTTCCAAGACTTTCAAAGTGCTGAACACTCATTTTCACAGCCAGTTTCAACACTCTGATTGAGCCATAATACATGTCTTATTATCTTTAAGTGCTCATTTTAACACGTCTTCTTCAGGGTAAGAGGAGAATTCACTGAACACTTACAAGCATTAGAAGCCGAGGGACCTTCAGCATGTCAGAAATAAATGTGTTTGCATAAATTTCTCTTAAATAAACGAATCATCAGTCAAAGTTTTATGCCATTTTTTATTTAATGGTGAGACAAGAAGTTGGAATATTTGTCTCTCGCCGAGCGATGGATCACTCCCCTGTTTAGTTAATGATCTGGAAAACATGAAAAACAAACAACATTTAACTATTAAAACTGAAGTATTATAATAGCATACCAGCATCTAAACACTGAACAGGATGGGAACTTTTATCTACATTTCATTTTGTGTGTTGGAAATACAAATCTGTAATACTGACGTTATTGATCCAATCAATGTAGGCAGACACACGGGTGAAGACGGTGGGCTTCTGGGGGTAGTTACATCCCCAGCTGGACACAAAGCTGGCAATGCCATGGACAGCGTACTGTCCATTAACAAGACAGTTCAGGGGGCCACCAGAGTCACCCTGTGGGAAAAAAGAAAAAAAAAACTAAAGTGATGTGAACACAAAAAACAGTGAAACCAACCTAACGTGCCAGACGTACTGGTCAAAATATTCCACTGGTCAATCTGGGAAAGAGCTGATAGAAGGTGTTTGGCAAAGGATGAATATTGGATGAATTTCCGCCAATCACATTTATTGCAGGCCTATCAGATAAGTGAGCTATAGAAAAGTTTGTAGTGTTGTTATTTGTGTATTTATCAAAGACTTGTGGTCCAGATCCAAACCTGTTATTGGAGCTGTTAGCATCCATGCGTATTTCTGCACAAGCACTTACTTCTGCAGTAGTCTTGCTCTTAGCTCCCATCTCTACCTGCTCCAAAAGGTGCTGACTGGACGGTACTGAATTGAGCTGCGCACAACTGTCAAATTGGACATTGGCTAGATGGGACTGCCTGATTTCTGACATTACTACATCAGGCTGATCCATCTGCACTGTTGTGGTTGATACGTGATCAAATTAACAGATCATACAAGTTGTTGTATTTTAAAAAGTCACCATTGTTGAAAAATAACCAGGGTGGACATGCACATCCTATGTTGGGTGCTGGATCTAAAAGATTCTAAACATGAAAAATGTGAAGGAGATCTGCACACCAAAAAACAAAACGTCACTGTTTGAAAATAAAAAATTTAAAGGGAGGTATTTTTGGTGTGCGTATCTCCTTACACATTTTTCATGCTTAAAAAGTTACCATACAAAATACAACTCTTGAGGGTTTGCACATATAAACAAGAGATGGGCAGGATGGTGCAACTCATATCTTCACTTTTTAGGAGTACATATACACTGTTGTTCACTTAGGAAGAAACTTTTACAAGTTTAGTGGAAGACTCACGTTGCATCCAGCCTCATTACCACCACCTCCGCAGACCATGCTCTCCTTCACAGTGCTGCCCCACCAGCCGCTGGAGGAACAGGTGGAATGGCCAACCAGAGGCAGGTAGGCCTGCTTCAGCTGAGCGGACAGGCTGCCACCAGCTGCACCAGATGAAGTGAGAGAGGTCAGGTACATTCCAGCAGAAAACGAATACAGAACAGAAAATTACATCTGTGCTCAGAATAACTGTGTGAACAACTCACTGGAAGTGCGTCCCCATCCGGTGACGTAGCAGTTGTTGTTGTGGGGCAGGATCTGGCCGGAGGGAGGCAGAACAGCCAGCTGGGCGACGGCATTCAGAGTGGCATCACTGGTAAGCTGCAGGAGGGCGACGTCATATCTGAGGAGGAGTACCAAACATCAACATTATAGCAAGATATCTCATGCTTGTGTTTCTTTAAAACGGATGTTTCAGCAGCAGAATATGGGTTAAGGTTGATGTCTGGGCTCCAAAGTCATCACTCCTCACTTATCTATTTCACATGCAGATTTCAGGATTTATGAGATTAAACTTCCTGCTGGAGTCTATGTGTAGATTCTTGGATGGTTGGAGTTAAAGCAAAAGCTCAGTACAGATGACAATTAACAAACAAAATGCTATACACAGCAGTGCCATAAAAGTCTATCATCATTATGTAACATCAAGAAAATTGATGATTTTGGCTCTATGAAACCAGAGTTCCAGCTTTAATCTTCGCAAGATGGACAATATGGAATACAGCAAATCTATCTGCTTTGCATACACTTTATGCCATGGAGACAGCATTTTGTGTGTGCAAGCCATAAAGACAAACTACAAAAAAGTCACCTGTCACCTGACTAAACCTAAACCTCCTTCTGAGAAAATTTACAGATGAAACTTTGTTGGTTTTTGTCAATGTTCGGTCTTGATTTAACCTTTACCATGTGAAGGAAGTTTCTAACCACCAGACTGTACAGTGAGGCACATTAACCGTGCACATTGTTCATGTGTTGTAAATGAGTAAGTCTTATGGTGTGAGTTCATGTGCCACCCTTACTCAAACCCCATCGACTTGAACCTGCCCACTGTATATGTCCTCACCCGTTAGCCACGCTGTTGGAGTTCCACCCCTCATGGATGTACACTCTGCTGACAGTCTTGTACTGCTCGTTGCCACTGTTAACATTGAGGTCATGCTCGCCAATGACAACACGCCATTCCCTGTTACTGTAACATCAAGACATGAGGCAATGGATTACAAATGTCTGGTTAGGAGATATATAAGACACTTAAATTACTGTTTGTTACACCAAACATACTAAATCACTTGAAAATGTGCCAACACATCAATACTGCCAATGTGCTTCTAGTGCATTTTTTGTTGCCTTGAGTCCTATATTTTCTTTAGTTTACACCCTCATTGAAAATCTTGAAATAATCATTACGGTAATTATTGTGTTACCTGTCCACACAATGAGCAGCAGTCAAGACCCAGCCAGGACGAATCAAGCTTCCTCCGCAGGTGTGGTAGTAGTAGCTGCCAGATCTGTACTGAAGAGAAATCTAAACGGGGAAGGCCACATTTAAGAAAGACAAAAGTGTCATTCTGATGTGAGGTATCTGAATTTGAAGGTACCATCAACATACGACATAGTTATTAATACTTGGTGTGGATGTATCTCAATATATGCTGAAGAGGGGGCACAAGGCTCTTTCAGCTTAGAGGTTGACACATTTGGTTAACATGCATTATCTAAAACAATTACAACACACTATTGACATATCTTTTAAGATCTTTGCACAAGAACATGTGAGCATGCCCATTTTTTTCTTGACTGTAGCAACAAAAACAATTTGAATTGAAGACATTTTGTTCATAAATCTATGACATCTGTTTCATGCAGATACGACAGGGGCTTGACTCCTCTTTGGTTCAACTAGTGAGGGCTCAGAGGAAAAAAAGGTTGAGAGCTACTGGCCTAGTCCACCAGTTACCAAAAAAACGTGGCTTATTGTTGCACATCTGTCCTTGCTCATTTGGCTCTGCTTAATGATAAGAAATGTTCTTTGTACTCCAAAATGGCCCTTAATTTGGCACCTTTTAGGCTGTTAAATAGCAAAGAACATGGAATAGAGAAAGTCTGCTCTTAAATTGAGATTACAATAAACTAAATTCAAGACCGGGTAAAAGTACCTCACTTGATCTGCTTTCTAAATAGTGAGTCACTTTCTTCTCTTTAAGCATGTTTACGTCAAAATATGGAAAAAGACGTTAAAAGCGACCTTGTTCTTGTTAATAAGTCCACATTTATGTCTACCATTCCCAAATAATCAGCAAGACTGGATATGCATAAATAAAGCATGATAGTCTTAAGAGCAATAGAGATTACATGACATTTATATTTAGACTGTTATTTGCATAAGAGGTAAGCAAGTGTGATGTTGACAGCTATGCTTGAGCGCCTCAGGCCTAGAGAAAGTTGCCTTGACATGGTTGATGTAGTTAGAATCCAGCCTGTGGCCTCTCCTGCATGCCATTTTTCATTATACACCCCCACTTTCTGAATCTATCCACTGCCCTATAAGAAAAAAAACAAGTCTTTAAAATATAAGTGGGCAGGTGAGCGATGCAGGTTGACACAGAGGATGTTCATTAAGCAGCGAAGCTATGATAACCAACTATACTTTTGATCTGAAAACTAACCATTACCTGTTATGGTGACAGATCTACATGTGTTCATGAATGTTCCAACATGCAAGTCCCTTAGTCTTAAAATGGCATGAGCCTTTCTGTATTAATGCGAACATTGTGGCAGGTGGAATTCAGTTGCTGGACTTTGTGTTGCTACAGGGGTGTAATGACTATCATACAAGTACCTCTACAAAAACTTAGATAAGATAAAGGAGAAGGAAACCAGGGGTTAATGAGGGCTCTGGACTTGTTCACAACTCAAAAGCTGATTGAAAAAAAGCCAAGGGGGGAAAATGATCCCCAAAAGGATGTACTAGCACTACTAATCTGACTCTTATGGGCTAGAATCATTGAATCATGCCTGGGGGCCCCAGCATTTCCATGGGCAGGCTTTGACACATCTTCAGCAGAGCAGTCTGCTGAGTAGCCCAATGCCCAAAACAGATCCTAATGCAAAGAGTTAACGTGACCTTGATTTTTAGTTACCTGCCAGGGCCAAGAGTTGGCTGCAGCCACCTCACCTCCAACAACTCTGGCGGTCATGTCCTCCAGATAGCTGGGCTGGTGGGCCAGCACTGTTAAAAGACATAAAAAGGAGGGACTTGACTTTTAATCATGCTCCCTCATAAGCTTTTATCTCAGTCATGCTTTTTCTTGCAACTAACAAAGAAAGGACATAAGAAAAGAGGACAGCCAGAGTGGTTGAGAGCAGGGCAGAGAAAGGCCACACAATAGACCCTTTTTTGATGCTTTCTGGTGCACTGACCAGCCAATCAAAATTTTGGAGAACCTGATTGAAGTAGCTGTTGCTAGTCAGACAACTTCTGTGCTGGAAGAGTCTATTTTGATGCATTGTGGTAATTTGGCACTTTAACACTGATATTCATTTACCTTCACTCAAAGGCAAGAGAGACATTTGATAACTAACAATATTTTATGTTCTAGGAAATGAATGGGAAATAATGACACGTACTGAGGTGAACATTTTATCACTGGGCGGACTGAGTCACTGTGAGCGGCAGGATTTAGTCAGGTTTTTATGTACTTTTCAGTTTGATAAAGTCTATTTTAGGTTGAGAATTATTTGAAACTACACAGTTGATGGAAATTTGGACGGAGGGAAAGCAAGGAAAAATCTCTCCCAGATCTCAAAGAAAACCAAACTCATGAAACGATTGTGTCTTAATTTTTATCTCTTCCAATATGTTGTTTGTGTCTCTGCAAAGTGAAAAACTGAAATAAATAATCGTGTGCAATTAAGTACAAGTTTATTTGCATTAACATCACAAAATAAAGATGGAATAAGGGAATAAAGTGTGTTTCTTGTCGATTTTTTTCTTTTTTTTTCATTTTTAGCAAATGCACAACCCTGTAAAGCTAGTACGCTCAGATAATGTGCAAAATAATACTCCACTCTAATTGAACAGCAAATGTTTCTGTTGGTAGAAAAAAGCATTTCATTATAAAATGAAAATTAAAAAGGACAAAGGTTAACTCTCTTATGCTACAAGAAAATCAAATCCAAGCCACATTCTATTACATCATGAAAAACATTAATGGAAATTATTTTGCCAGACAAAACCAAATATTCAATACTTTAGAAATACTTTGAAGTTGAAATTGTCAGACAACTCTTTTGTAAAACTGATAAAGAATGTGTAACTTAATTAAGGATGCAGCCGTTAAACTAAAAGTTGAAAAGAAACTTGGGTCAGGCAATGCCCTCTCCAGCAACATTATTTGGTACATCCAAATAACAGCTTGTGAATGCAGAAGCTAATCATCCAATCATCTGGCAGCAACTCTGTGCGCTTAGGCACGTAGACAAGGTCAAAACAACTTGGCAAAGTTCAAAATGAGTATCAGAATAATTAAGTAAGATTTTGAACATGTCATAGTCGCTGATGCCAGATGAACAGTATTTTAAAAGCTACAGATTTACTGGGGTTTTCATGCTCAGCCATCTCCAGGGCTTAAAGCAATGGCCTTAAAAGAGAAAATACCCAGTGATCTAAAGTTCTAAGAGCAAAAACGCCTTGTTTATGCCAGAGGATGGAGAGGAATGGTCATAGAGGTTGCAGATGGTACAAAGGCAACAGGAAGTCAAACAACAGCCAGGGTGCAGCAGTCCATCTCTGAACACACAAGTTTAATCATCAGATGTTAGGGTCAGAATTTGGCATAAAAACGTGGCTCAATCCTGCTGGTGGTAGTATTATATCTTGGGGTCAATTTCTTTCTACTCTTTAGGCCCCTTAGTACCAACTGAGCATCAGTTAAACACCACAGCCTCCCCCAGTGCTGTTGCTGACTACGTCCATCCCTTGATGATACAGTGTACCCATCTTTTGATGGCTACCTGCAGCAGGATGACGCACCATGTCACAGAGCTAAGACAACCTCCAGCTAGTTACAAAATCAGTAGTCTCATTTATCTACCTTAAAAGGATAGCTCAGTTTGTTTTAAGTGAGGTTGCATGGGATTAATATGGCCACTAAGTACATTAGATGCAGTAGAAAGTCCTCCCCTCTCCCTCAGTAAAGCACAATTTGTAAACCAAGTAGAAAGGGTATTTTCTTTGCCTACAAGAACTCATATCAAAAATAATACCACAGCTTAAGACACTATCAAGAAATTTTTTTGAGTTCAGAAAATGAATTTTATGTGGATCTAAGTAACTCACGTCACAATTTCCTTGATAAACTTTAGTTAGTTATATTTAGTGGCCATATGGAGCTCATACAATCCCACTTCAAAAAAAGTGAACTATCCCTTCAAAGGAACACTACACCCAAACAACGATTTGGCCTCATTTTCTACTCACCCTCATGCTGAACAACACTGTGGAGTAGTTTTGGAACATCTAGGATGCAGCCGGAGATCTGTTGGAATCCTCGCTGTCCACTGACATTGATATCATGACTTCGGTAAGAGCCCGAACAAACAGTGTCCTTAAAAGTCCACAAAAAGTCGGCAATATTCCTCCATACCGCTCGTGCGCTGTAATCCAAGTGTCTAGTGCGTCCACCATTTACTCGTGCGACATCATTTAGCACATGTTTATAGCCTAAACAGTACTACTTCGCATTTCTATGATACACTTACGGGTGCCTACGGAGCCGTGGACAGACACAAGAGGGGTCAGCAGAATGTGGGATTTCTTGGGTTCTTGTTTCTTGTTCTACGCTCCTAGTTATTGCAGGGTGCGCGTTCCTTTGTTTTGGTCAGCGGCTCCGTGAGCACCCGTAAGTGTATCATAGAAATGCAGTAGTACTGTTTAGGCTATAAACATGTGCTAAATGATGTCGTGTCTTGAGTAAATGCAGTGGTGTTTCAGGACACTTGGATTACAGCCACAGGAAGCAGTATGGAGGAATTTCTCCCAAGCTTTTTGTGGACTTTTTGTGGACTTTAAGGACACTGTTTGTTCCCCACTGCTGCATCTTATCTAAGTCAATGTGATATCAATGTCAGTGGACAGCTGATGGATTCAGTCTCCGTGCATCCTAGATGTTCCAAAACTGCTTCCACAGTGTTGTTCAGTGCATGAGCTTTATAAGAAAATGAGGCCAAATCGTTGTTTGGGTGTAGTGTTCCTTTAAAGTGTCTTGCTCAAGGCAGTGGTGTTTAGGAACTGTCTGGAGTTTCAGAAAAAAAAATTTCTCATTAAGAGAAAAGGAACACCTATTCTATTCTATATGGCAACCTTTTATAGATTATTTTAACAAGACAAACCCATGAAGGAGAAAGTGATGGAACGAACTGATACAACATGACTTTTAATTTAATCATTTGCTTTTGTTTGTTTTTGTCTTTTTTTTTTGTCATTATTATTTAAAGATGTATAAAAAGTATGTATGAAAGCATTGTGCATTGCAGATTTGTATATGTTATGTTGATTCACATATATATATATATATGGATTTTTTTGTTACTGTTTTAAAAACACAAAACCCCAATAAAAACAAGTTTAAAAAAAGAAAAATGGATGTATTTACCAGATGCTGGATAAGATGCATGTAGTTTATCAGCACAAAAGAGGAGATTTCAGATAAAGACCCTTAATGGTATTGTTAATCCTCTGTTTTTTTGCTGATCAGTGCTTATGTTCGTATGTTACTTTTGTGTTTACTTTATATGTAATCCTTTATCAGTCTAAATCTGTATTACAAAAATGCATTGCAAATGTCATCTCAAGGCACATCTCAAGCAGGCTTAACTCAAAACCCAGGCAACCTACATGAGACAAGAGCATCAAAACATGAGAGGTGTGCTGATGCATTGGTCATGCATTGGTTTGCATTTCTAGTTTTAAAGGGGCTTTGTATGTCATTGAGCACTACAGCTATAAAGAAGGTTTTTCTCCTTCCATATGGACCAGAGGCTGGACTCAAACCCAGGCCACCCCCCACAGGACGAGGGCCTCAAAACGTCAGAGGTGGTCATCATTTACAAAGACCCATCATTAATCCACCACAACAGGGCACAGCAGTAAACAATGTTTAGCTTTCTAACAGTGACAAAAAGTCTTTGAAGGGCAGAAAAACATGGCCAGACTCATATTTACCAGCCATCTGCCAAGGCTGCATTTAAGGGAGATGCAGAAAGACAGAAAAACAAACAGAGAAGCACAATAAGTGAGATACACTTATTTTATATCTGGCTGTACAAACCACAGGATCACAGCCTGACACTAGATGGCAGTAAAGACTAATAACCACACGACCTGTGTCACATAGGGACAAACATTTAAAGATGTTCTGACTGTTCTTTATCTTTATAAGAAACGGACAGATGACATGCAGCTTGGGATTTTCTTTGCAGGAGCCCCAAATCTTAAATCTATTGTAAATACAGATATTGGTCCGAATTGAGCTTTGAAAAAACATTTCAAGACCAATGCAAACCTTTGCTCCCAGCTCAAACTCTTAAATCCGGTGTGAGAACTGGGTTTAGGAAGATTTCTCTCCTCTTCTTTCCTCTGACCTTTTTGACATTGAGCATTCTCATCAGAGATGAACTACTCAGTGACTTGTAGAGTATAAGCCTCTTCGTAAAATATATTCATTAATAACCCAAAAACGGCATTTTCATGTTCTTAACTGGTCACGCTGATATTTCCAACAATAGGTTTTTAAACAATAGTAAGGCCTCTGATGTGCCCGTCTTTTATTAAACTGGGTTTAATTAGACAGAAAGTCATTAAAACTGTGGATTAGGATTATTGCTTATCAGGCTATTAAGAGATAACTCTGCTGGCTGGTAATTGAGCTTGGCCCATGACACAGAGGGAAAAGGTCCTAATGCTGCAAGACTTCCTGATCAACAGGGGCTCCACGTTTTTGTGTTTTCTCACAGATGTCCTCGTCCCCTCCAAACTCCTCGCGTACCCCTCCACCACACCAGCGTCTTCTTGCAGAGGCATAAATCAAGCTGAGAGATCAAAGACAGGAAGTGTTCGGGATGTGTTAATTAAAGATGTTTGCTCTTGATACAGCTTCCCCTCGTTAATGAATAGTCGATTTGGTTCCCATAAAGATGTCTCACAAATGCGGGGAAGGAAATTGAGGTTTGGAAAAAATTAATGGGATGCACTGATTGGGGTTGTGATAGAAAAGTCGGGCGGGGTTATTGCTGAGTAACTGTTGATTATGTCAATGTGACACGATTTGTAAAGCTCAAAACTGTTGTCAGAGTGGGGCTAAACGATTTAAATCCCCCATTAGAATAAAACATAATACTGTGTTTGTTAGCAGACTCTTAAATCAGCACATCTGTCTTCTCCTCCTCTGTGGCGCTGTAAATAAATCACTATTGAACCTTTTTGGCATCACAGTCACGACAGAATTAACCAGGCTACCTCTGTGGTAAGTCTGCACAGGGTTAGCTGCAAAAGCTTACAGGTCAAGACAGCATCCATTCAAAAGTGTTGATTTTGACAGCAGAAATTAACATGTTTACAGCCTATTTTAACTGAGAAAATTGATCTGAAAATCCTATGTATTTACTTCAAAGCAGTGGGGGAATTTTCATACATATGTCACATGTGTTTAAACTTATGAGAGCTAAGACTTATTCATCATTGCAGGTGTCGTGGAACTAACTGATGGTGTTTTCCCAGAGGCTTGAGGCCAGCCTTAGCTTCATTTCCTTGTCTGTTGATAGCTTTCAGCCACGTGATCAACCCAGAGGACTAAAGGATAAAAGAGTATCAGTGTGCATTAACCACCGTACGGAGCTGTATCACAGACTAAGGGCTATTCCCAGTTGTACTGCTTAGCCCTTCCCCTTTGTCTTACCCCTTTGTTTACCCCTCCCCCTTGGCCCTCAAAACAGAGGGCCAAGGTAGAGGCGTGAAAACAGGCTCCTGTGAATGAGACGTCACTCAATTCCCGCTACGCCATCACCTAGAGTCTCTCACTGGCTGTGTTGTAGGTAGATGCGACAATAGCTGTGGCTACAGTCGCTAAAGCTAGTTCAATACTAGAAAAGCACTCAGAGAGCGCAGACCTCCGCCAGCGCCACAGTCCTCAGTCACATTGTGATTTTGACCATAAATATTAGTCCTACCTTTATTTCATCAAGATATTTAGATTCATTGACCATGAAAACATACCATTAGCAATTGGATTCATAATGATATCTATTTTAGTTCAGTAGTTATTCACAAAAATCACATTTTTCGTCATGGTGGCCAGACGCTGATCCAGATCAACACCAAAATCAAATCAGTTCTTCCTTTTTCCATGCTGAACATTTTCTGAAAGTTTCATCAAAATCCATCCATTACTTTTTGAGTTATTTTGTTCACAGATGGACCGACAAACAAACTCTCCTGAAAACATAACCTCCTTGGCGGAGGTAATAATGACAAAACAGGATTTAAATAAAGAAATGATTAACATTTACTTGATTATTATTTATAAATATGAGCTTCTTTCGATCTCTGCTCTGCCTTCTTGTCTGTGGCTGCAGGGTATTATGGGGAATTCTCATACTCCTTCCTTTCAAGTGAGGCCCTGGTTTGGGACACCACTTCACTAGCATGAACACACAAAACCAAGGGCTAAGGGGAAAGACAAGGGCTAAAAGGTACAATTGGGACTGACCCATCTTCAATTTTGTTGCTACAAAACACATTTACATCCTGTAAAAAACAAAGACAGAGGAACTAATGTAAACTTTTAAGTGCCCCTAGTTTGCCATAACTCATATATTCCATTTTGAAAAGTGCTAGAGTGTCCTCAGTCACAGGTATTCAAAATACCGGTGATTTATCTAACATACTGACTACCCTTGATATACCTGCATGTCTAAGTAACTCTGTTGGAGCTCCTTACACTTTAAGGCCCTTTTTTCTTTGAGGACCAAGTCTGCCCTGATTGCTTTACATGTCAACTTTACTTCAGTGTTGCCCAGTGCCATGTTGTCAATGACTCTACCTTTATTACATGATCCATGCTCTGCACTGGGGTTGCCACTGTAAGTCAGTGGGCTTAAACTCCTTGCAAGACAACAATAGAATATGCTGGTAGGCTTAATTGAGCAGGCTTAGGGAACAAGTCATTTCAGGCAGCAACTGGTGCTGTTAACAGGAGCAGGAAGTGAAGCTCAAATGATGTCTATCGTGTGATACAGGCATGTAAAATACACTGAACAGGCACATGAAACTCAAAACAGCACAACATGTACTCTAACTCTGAGGCACATTGGTCTCTTGTGCAGCATAAGCATTAATCTAATCCATGTAATACAGCATGGGCTTTACAACAACATTACTAAGGGCATGTTTAAAAAATGATCTGGAGAATCCTTCCCATTACACCACTATCAGGATCACAACCTACAGATATGGCTGTTTTGTTATTTTTTAAGTATTTGGATTAGAAATCTATGCCATGACTAACGTTCCCTGAAAATTTCTTCAAAACTTGTCCAAAACTATTTGAGTTTTCTTCCACACAAACAGACTAACCAAAAAACTAATCCACAAACAACTGCTAAAGGGTAATAGCTCACCGCACAACCATGAAGTTCACTTCAAACTCCCCCTCCATATGTAAATTTCTCAAAAAAAAAAATGGTTTGCCCATTAGTAAAGATGCCTAATAGAGAGCAGTTTTAATGAATAGTCTTTCATTTAAATCAAGAAGTGAACTGAAATTGGCCTGAGGTGACGGGCAGGTCATTCTCATTTCCTGTGCAATTTCGGGTCAGCCTCTCCTTGTCATCTCTAGTATTGCATTGTTGAGAGACCCCAGGAGGTAAATTTTGACTAGAACTGAATGAATGACCTGAGGTTTATTTGATACAGGCTAAGGGATCAGCAAAGTGCAGCCAGCAAACAATCGTGGGTTTATTACCATGAAAGACAGCATTCAAACAGTCTATTGGGCCTCTCTTCACACAAAGATGTCTATGAATGCAGCTTTAATCTTCATATGAGCTCATCATGACCACTTCCTTTTCAAACAGTCCACAAAGTTCAAATGGACAATGGACATTTTCATTTGGCTAGCAGTTTCTCACGGCCTCTGCATTGCTAAGTCAAATGAACAAATCTGTTCTGTCTGTCTTCCTCAATGGGCCAAAATTGCCCAAGAGATCAGTATTGTGTAGGAAAACCACTGAAACCTAAACATCTTACAAAAACCTTTTTGTTACAGCTCTCTGTAGTATTTTATTTACATTAGTGCTTTTCTCCAAATGAAACTAGCAGAAAACACAAGGAGAGGATGCAGCCTTTGTTGAATTCAGTGTCAGACAAAGATGACACGAACAAGAGGACTTCTAGACATTAGCATGAAGGCCAGAGCCATCGTAATGCACTTTACTTAATGTGCATATGATCTAAATGCTGATTTCACAGTGTGACAATTAGTTAACAAGCTAAATTGCCGTACATCTGTTTGCGGCTGCGGTGTTATTCCCCTATTAAAGAACTTCTTTCTATTTGTTATGCTGAGGAGATTGGAGTGCTGAGTTACTGCACAACATGGCACAAATCCACACGGTCCACAGCTGCCGACAGTGTATTAGCACTTTTCCCTAATGGCTGAGGAAAATGTGTGCACGGATGCATCAGTGCTGCCATGCGTCCTGCTGGGTGACAGCAGAGAAACTGATCCACTGGCCTGTTTGCAACCTTTAATTGCAATTATACCACAGTGAAAACAATCAATACATGCTTCCACGCCCCCCACTGACCCTCTGTGTGCAGCCTCCACACCATCTCACTTCTCTTCTCGTGTTTCTCTCCTCACTTTTCCGTCTACCTTTCTCTCTATACGTCCCAAAGAGGTGACTTATAAGATAGGATGTGGGGGGCTATGTGGTTTAGAAGGGGGAAGGGATGAGGTGGTGTTGTAGAAGCACGATAACTTACACGCTACTAGAGAAAGATGATCTGCTGTGGCTACGAGTAGCCTGATTGATCCTGTGGAGGACCGTTCATCCATCTCCGTCCTCCTGCGGCTGCTGCTGCTGCTCCTGCTTTCACCCCTATCTGCTCGCCAGTTCCCTCGCCACTGTCTCCCCTCCACCCTGGTCTCAGCTGCAACTATGCTGCTGGGTCCACTAAGGACTACATGGCTGCTGCAGTCCTGCTGCCGGGTCCTGGCCCTCAGTTGTGGCAGTGATGGGGTCTACTGGAGTGGAAAAGGAGTATGCTGCTCCAAGCTTTTCTGTGTGTGATAAGGGGAAAGAGGAGGGTGATTAAAAACTGGCACACCATGATGCTTCATTCTTCTCATACTGTGTGGGATAGGGCTCAGGCCATTACAGGGCCTTTGGGAAGTGATACTCACATTTAAACTGGAAATGCTCATTAATATTCCCAATTGGAGGGCCTGATAGTGGATACAGCTCATGTCACATTACTGAAACATAGCCAGTTCACATCAAACCACTGACCTGAGTTTATGCAACATCTATGTTCCATCACAATCCCTCTCTACCTCTTCATTTTCTGAATATTGAATGAAGACCAAAATGTAGCAAGAAATACTTTCCAATGAAACAGATTAAACTAGTTTCAGGTCGTTTTCACACATAAACTCCAGCAGACTCAGTTCGAGGCGTAAGGTTAAAGTATTGTTTAATTTTTCACTGGGTTTGCTTTTCTTTTATTCTGCACTTTGTCAGGTGAACCAAAGCCTGTCACATGCCTTAGGATACAGCCTCCCACCACCAGTTGGAGCTGTAGTCGCATTTGTCCTTCCTCTCATCCAGCCCATTGCTATATTATGTCCTAATAAACTAAAACAACAGGCCACAACTAATGCTATAGTTTAGCTCGGAGCAGTTTGGAAGTACTCTGTGGTAAGTGGCATATGCCTATGCCTATTGACAGAAGTAACCATTTTCCACACTTATTTGAAGACAAGCTGTTATCAGGAAAAGTGGCTGGTGGTGCTGGTAATCTTTTGTTTGCCAGGTCTGGTTCTTGTTTGAATTGGATGGCTTTCAGAGTTTGGTTCTTTGGTCCCACCAGGGTTTGAGTGAGCTTTACACCAGCCCAAATCAAACACACTTTTGAAATGAATGATCCAGAGTTTGTTTGGTTAGGACATGTCCTACCGATCCTTTAGAGGTGGTAGATTCTGTTCATTACAAAAAAGAAGCACAAAACATAAATGAGATACAGAACAGCAGATTTAAATGACAGTTTCTGATATCATATGCAGCAGTCTTTAAGAAACACCCAGTGTTTTATTGCAACAGACATGCCGGCTTTTAAACAATTTGTTTGGCTGTGAAAACTGAAAAAAATATTTAAGTAACGTAGGTTTTCAGCTTAAATATGTGACACAGGATTTAAGAATGCACAATTTAGTAAATTTTATAGTTAGTATAGTAGCACAAAAGATATTTTTTGGTAGCAGTAGATATGCAAGTTTATCAGTGAATATTTCGTCTGTAAATGACAATACAATGTGCCTTTATTTTTGTCAAGAACAGAGCAATATCAAAAATTGTTCTTTTGTATGACATGCTTTATGTGTAGACTTTAAAGTGGATAAAATGTGAACACTGTGTTCAGCAACACTTAAGTCAATTTGAGAATAAAAGCTCCTTACATAAAAGTTACTTTTATACTGGACTCTACAGATATTTTGGTTTATATGGAGCTCTGTGTATCCCACCAAAAGGCAGATAAACTGGGCTTCTATGGAGGTTTTTCTATGTACTGGTATTGATATCAGTTGTTGCTAAAAATAAGTTTGGAAATATTAAAACTGGAAAGAATACAACACCATACACCCCTTAAATGTTTGGTATTTAAAAAAATCATTATATTAATACACTGTACCTATTACTGGGTAAATTAAATTTAGAAAGTGATTAAGTCAGCTACAAAACAGGATGATTGCCCATTGAAAAAATGACCCTCTAAAAGACAGACTGTTTTATTAGCTTGTACAGTGGATGTTAAATTTAGAAAATGATTCAGTAAAAGCGGCATGTTCATTGTCATCAGTGTTACACAAGAATCTAATTAAAACAAGCCCATGCAGCAGTGAGGGAAGGCTCTGCAGCTGTTATGTTAAGCATGTTTTTATGGCACCACACATTTATACTTGTCACTAGCTGTCATCATAATTATTCCCTGAGGGAAAAGAGGAAAATAACTATATGTCAATTAGCACAGTTTAGCAAGGAGAGCGTCAAACAGTTGGAATACGTGAGCTGTGATTACAGCAACTTGTTTCGTCTGAAGTTGAAGGCGAGGCAGCATTAATTGTTTAATCACTTCACTATTAATGACTTTCCTTCAGCATACAACAAAACCCTCAAGGGTAACATGTGAGAATGATTTGAAACAGTAAGGATTAATGTGAGAAAATTAAGCTGTTTAATGTCAAAAGAAGATGTGAGTGAGACAACACAGCTTGAAAACCTGTGATTTCTAAATCTATTGTGTATTCTGTCAATCACCTCGCACCTCTGACAATTGGAAGTACAGAGAGACGAGGAGTGCAATCTCAGAGCTCCACTGGTCTGTGAAATATTACTTTCATGCATGACTACTGTCTCTCTGTGAACAGAAGTTAGAAGGAGAAAATTAACTTGAAGCTCTGTAATTTAAAATTAAGTCTGAATGGTGACACAGACAGTCTTTAGGTGTTCTCATATGGGTTTAACTTAATGCGCTTATTTCAGTGCTTAAGAGCTGCAATGCCATATATGCTAAATAATGACTCATCCCCCGTGACAATTTTTCAGTTGAAAACTAATGAATATGGGTATAAACTAGCGTTTTATGTTATAATGGGACCAAATTTTTACATTAAAGAATAAAGTAAATTTGCAAAGAAACATAAAGACACCGTCTACAGGTTAAAACCAGGTACTGCAATTAAATGTTTTTTATTGGCTGACCTGAAAGCAGGTAATGTATGTTGTGCCATCACAATAAAGCTCATATTATGCCCATATTTTTCAGCTGCTCTATATCGATGGGAGCAAATTTCTCCATTCAAATCCTCTGTTGACATTTGAGAAAATCCAAGAATCAATATTTTCAATACAGCTAATCCCAGCCAACGCGAAACACTAATATTTGTGACATTTAAGATTATGCTTATGCAACAAAGGGAAAGAAAGCATATCACAGTCCACTGTAATTCTCATAATTCATTACAAATAACTTTTTCTAGACTAAAGAAGTGAGTGATGCGTTTCTGTCAAACAGTATACGGGGACTGACCGAGCTGAATTATTTTGCTAATTTATGTAGTCAGGACCTCTACAATAACAATGTCAGAGACACTGACCCCACTGTCCCTGAAGGTGGTTGAAGCATGTAATGTCTTAGCTATGCACACTCAAAAGCAAGACTTTACCAACAAAGGTATAAAAACAATTAAAATGACAAAAAGCATTATTTAAGCAAATTATTTTGTATTTTATATATTGGAAAAAAGCTTTTAGCATAACACAGTCTCCTCATAGAGACCACAGCTCTGCGTGGCAATTTCAAGGTTATATTTTTGCAATAATAAGTAAAATATACCATTTAAATTTATACTGAAATGTGGTTTTCCTACAGTAATCTGTCTACCTCCCTTTAAATGGCTCATAATCTCCACTTCAGGAATCAATTGCATGGACATACATCCCATAAGCATGATCTGTGAGAAACTTAGGCATACTTTTTTTTTCAGTCGTTTTGATTATTGTAACAAGAGTCTAACAGAAAAATCCATCAGACAGCTGCAGCTCACCCAGAACTCCAGCCATTACCCACAACGAGAAAGTAGATCACATTACACTGGTCCTCAGATTGCTACACGGGCTGCCTGTGAGTCAAATGAAAGATTTTGAAGTCCTTCTCCTGGTTTAAAAACTTAAAACTGTCTTGAGCCAAAATAACTTTCGTATCTTTTAGTCCCCATTAGGCACCCAGACCCCTCAGGTCTCCTTGGACAGGGTTACTTAATGATACCTGGGTCACATCTTAACAGAGTAAAGCAGCTTTTAGTTTTTATGCTCCTCTGCTGTGAAAGCATTTTAATTTACCACTGCATTCTCACAAGTTCATCTCCTTTTATTTTTCTTCTCTCTTTATCCCCTCTGTTATTTCGATTTAAATTATTTTTACATGTACCATGTCTCATCTTAACCTTGAAATTCTCTTGTTTTATAGTTTATTGTCCTACTATTGCTATCTTATTTAATGGTCCTAATGTTATAATATATTTGTTTTTTTATTCTGCCCTTTCATTGACTGTATGTATGAACGCTCCTCTCTAACTAAAGCCTTCTTTCCTTGTCATACGATGATGCAGCTGATGATACAAAAGTACACCATAATACTCTTTAATATCAGTACAATCAGCTAAAACTGAACTCTCAAACACAAATGCCACCAGGCAAGCAACAAATGGACAGTTTTCATTTCCCAAAGCAAATAACAATTTCCTTAAACGTACAGCCTTTTACAGAGCAATGTAAACATGAAACTCTTTACTGTTTATCTCAGACTAAATTAACACAAAGTATCTTTTAAAAGCAAATAAACTAACACTTAGGGACTTTATACCTATAAATACACTCAGTTTTTAGCTTTGTTTATAAATAACTCTGTCCATCCATCCATTATCTATACCACTTATCCTTTTGGGGTCCCAGACACAAGACCAGAGGCAGATTACACCCTGGACTGGTCCCCAGCCATTCGCAGGGCCACACTCACCCACCATAAGAGCAACTTAGAGTTACCAACTAACCCAACAAACATGTTTTGTGGTCTGTGGGAGGAGGCAGGAGTACCTGGAAAGAACCCATGCATGTACAGACAGAACTTGCAAAGTTCTTGACTAATATGGGGTTTCTAACCAGTAACCTTCTTGCTATGAGGCATGCACACTAAATGACCTTTGTGCTTCAACTCTTGACTTTTGTAATATAATTGCAAACTATACAATTATAATTTGCAATTATGGGCTTAATATTATGTTTGACATGTATGATTAATACTTTGAATGTATTTTTTATGTCTTATTTTTCTCTTCTAGATGGAATGGCTTGTGTTGACTATTTTATTTAATCATGATTTGAAATGCACATTTCATGTGCTTACAAGTATGAGTTTAATTTTGGACCCTGTGGAGATTAACAAGGCTCTGGGGTACAGCAAATGGGAATCCTAATAAATAAACAAATAAACAAGCACATAAACAACCAATGATGGCACAAAAGAGCATGAGCATCTTCTGCTCTGTTCAATCCAAGCTTTATCCATGTACATTCATTTAACTTAACCACTTAAACTACAATGTCATGTTTGTGTAGGGTGGAGAGGTAACTTGTTGACAGGTGATCCTAGATACTTAACTTGATTTCAAAGGAAATAGACTGGCATCCAATCTAAAGAGAGAGAGGTCTTAACTCAGCTCTTGCCTCTGTATTTCACTCTGCACTTCAGAGCTAACAGTTTGAGTTAAAGCTATTGATTGGGCCCCATGTGGCTGACCAGCTGCTTTGTAAATCATAAGACAGGAAATCACAGGATGTCTGTATAAAAAGCATCTCCTATGTCGGTCTCAGATATTATCAGGGCCAAAGAACAAATCTTTAAAATTGATTCTGGGGGAAAAATCTTTAATGTGTGCGTTTTTATTAAGTTTTTTGAATCATTTGGACCTTGCTCACAGTTCATAACCCCATAAGCACTCTTCGTGGTCAGTTATTAAAAGCAACTGGAGGAGATTTAATTTTCAATTTCCTCTTCAATAAAAACTAATTCCTTTTATGTCATATTATGGACTAGGTGCCCATTTTGCTAAGCCCCTATCTCATACATGCAGTGGCACAATACAATTCAAGAACAGGCAAACACTGTGCAGCCGACCACCAAAGAAATAAGAGACCAGGAAAAAAAGGTGGGTGTGGGGGACTGGAATGAAAGCCTGCATGTGAATATTTAATTACTTGTTAATGAAAAGAAGTCATTAGGATTAAATCCTCCTTAAGGCTAATTTAAATGTTCTTTTGCACTTCTCATGAGGGTGGAAGACTGAGGTGGAGCTGCCGTCTTACTCTATAATGGGCCTTCAGCCGTGGACAATAGCCAATAACTCAAAAATGTGCTGCAGAAATGAGCCTGCAAGTCATTGCCAGACACACAAAAGCTTTTAGTTTTGCCCATAAAAATGTGAAAAGGCATTACCTTACCTACTAAAGTATAAGATGTTAATTTAGCAGTGTTGTTCCAGATGTCAGCAGTGACAGTGGATCTGCCCGCAGGCCAAAACAGACGAAAAAGCACATTAACAGCTTTTGCTGGGTGTCTCCATTTGTTAAAATGTCAAACAGTAGGTGTAAAATAAGTGTATAGGTCTTACATTAGGAGCTCCATGTATATCTCATAACACTCACCTTGTTAAAAGCCTGAGGCTGTGATCGCACCAGTTCATGGATGATTATTCTCAAACTTTTCTTTCAGGGACAGATTATCAGTCAGCGGTGACACCTGACGCTAAATTGAACATGAGACGCAGATGAATCACCCACATTCAGACACAATCAACCACTCGAAGGAGGAGAAATAGCAGTGGTGAGATGACACTACCTCCTCAGCCACAAATTGCATTCCTTCATCTGTGCCAACCAGACACTGATATTTGGTGATAATGGCCTCAAGCTTTTAAGCTAAAGCTCCAAATGCCTGGAGAGACTTCAGTTCTTTTATCATTGGTTTGCAGGCCATTCCTCAAACAACTGGAGCTTACAATTCACCTTGGGTTTGGTACATACAGAGATTTTATAATCATTTATGATTTTGGTACAGAGAGATGCCACCCATGAGGACAAAAAATATAAAATGAATCAGTTTTGTTATTGGGGTGTGTTGTGGATCACAAAGAGAGACATAGCACACTACACACCAGTCAGCTCACACACAAACAATCAGGGCCCCTAATCTTGCAGCTCTTACTCTTATTTGATGAAACATGACATTGGAGTAAACAAACATGGCGCACAATGTTGGGAGGATTAAATGCAGCTTGCAGTTAGCCTCCAATGACATCCTTCATGGTTTTGATTTTTGTCTAACTCCTTCCCTTGCCAGTCTGTTGTATTTCATTCACAGTTAAGCTGCATTGATATTCATGTCTTAAATCAACAAGGTGATCCTCCATTTCTTGTGTTCATCTAAATTAGTGCTTTGCCTTTTCTGTTTTTGCCATGACTGCGTTTACATTAGGATGCATGATATTATCGGTTCATACAGTACTGGCTGATATTGGCCTAAAAGTTAATCATCAGTATTGGCCTATATTGCAATTTTTTCAATAATTAGAGCCTATGTCAATCAGCCATACATATTGACTATGCATATCCCACATCAGCTACAATACTGGCAAAATACACAAATGTACCATAAAGCCTCACCTTATCATCACTGCAAGGGTACATTTAAAATCAAACCTTTTATTTTTGAAGAACTGAATGTTGTTCTTTTTGCTTTACAACTGTTCCTTACGAAAACTGACTGTCAAATGGAAAGCATCAAGTCCATTTTTGTTAAAACATTTGTGCTCTTGATAAAAAATTTTGTTATCAAGTGATAATAAGTTCAGAAATATTGGCATTTTTATATCGGCATAACAAACCAAAACAAAACAAAACAGTATGGTGCATCCCAAGACAAACTAACTCTTAACTTGCCTCATACCACAGGATCATTATTAAAGACAATTTTAGGGCTTTTGCTGACTTTGGTCAGATGCAAGGATTAGAGCCAAAACTGGTGTTGATTATCATGCAGTGTGTACCCCACTTTATGCACACTATTGACACGTTCCTCACATGCCATGCTAAGGTAAGGGGGCTTAAAGACGGTAATGTGGTTGTTGTTGTCAAATCATTTACAGAAGCTGTACAAGAACCCTTTTCTGTCCCAGTGAAGTTAGAAGGTGCTCGAATGCAAGCATCATCTATTGGACGTCATCAAATATGTTTAAGATTTCAACAGAGTTTGCTATTTTTTACTTTGTACTATAAAATATCTGTTCAGTTGTTCAGTGATTTTACAGGGTGTAAAACATAACCCTCAACACCTTAATGTTTCCTCTTTGTAACAGTATAAGCAAGCAAGTGGTTAAATGCTTAAATTGCCACTAAAGATTGTTTTGAATTAAAACATAGATTTAAAGTCAATTGAGTTTTTACATTTGAATTTTACTTAGTAATTGTACAAGATGTGAAATATAACTAGTGTCAGCTAGCAAAGAGTCAAATAATATTGACTGCTGACTGCAGTTGCTAATTCTTTATCAAAGTTGTTTTTAACTTAATTTAATAGGATGGATATCTTGTTAAAATTTACTTGTCTCTCAGTTGTCATAGTACTGTTTTAGTCTGTGCCGCATAACATTTTTTGGCAAAAAAACACAACATAGCAAATGGTTAAGTGCTAGCAATTGCTTTTGGTTGCTATATAGGTTATCAAATATGTTCTTTTAGGCTTGAAAAAGGTCTCATGTTTTTAGATTCTTCTTTTAGTCATCCAAGTAGTTCAGAAGCTGTGGAAGATAGCCATTTTATTTATTGTAGCATAAGCTAAGAGGTGGTTAAATGCTAGCATGAGCTATTAGTGGTAGTTTAAAAGTCATGCATGTTGTTTATTTTAGATTAAAAGTTTACGAGCACCCTTGGCTAAAGTAAGGTGTATTCCTGTGGTCCTGCAATAAAAATAGTACTTTCTTATACTGATTTTTTTTCAGCAGGATTTTAACATTAATTGACCATTGCATTAACCTTGCCTCTGAGAATCCTTATAGCATGTTAGCATTACCCTCACAAAGCCCTCACATGTCTTAAGTTTACAATTGGCTGATAGAAGAGGTTTCTTAGTGAACTGCATCACAAAGAGCTGTGGCAATTGGGGGTATCGAGGCTTTCTGTTGATGGATTCCCCTGCTGCCGATAAAGGCGTCCTTGACTGATAATGATCATTGCCCACTAGGGTAGTATGCATTTATCTAGGCTGAGATCTGCAGATACTCATTATTAGATCTCAAGACCATCTGTCTATGGAGTCCTTGTCTGTCACCTTCTGATGATGTCTCTTGCTGGGCCGGTGCCAAGACAACAGTTGCTTGGGAGAAGGTCCTAGGTGTGGGCTGGAAAAAGACTCAAATCATCAGGGTCAAGAGCCTCTTGCTCCCTCTGTGTCCTGCTTGTGCCAATGGTGAGTAAAGAGACTTGTCAATGGGACCCCTGAGTGTATTCATATTCCCTGCCAGCTCCCACTGAGTTGGATGGCACAACACGTAGCCTTGGCCAAAGTAAAAGCCAATCAGCATGGAGGGAGCTGTAAGAAAAGGACACAAGAGAGGAGAGAGGATGAAAGAGAAGTAATGAGGAGGGGTTGAATGAGCTGCTGCTCTCACTTACAGTGTCGAATGGATACTCAACTTCACAAAATGTTACAAGGCAATATCACTGGTTACTAATGGGCTTACAAAAACAGTTTTTTAATTTAATGTCAGCGTGTCATGGCTGTTGCATATTAATATGTATCCTTGTTTGGGTTTGTCATCTTGTTCCATGTTTTTATGTCTTAGGGGAAGTTCACAGATGACTAATTTAGTGGATCCAAGCATTTTCCTTGGAGCCCCCTCTATTTGTATCTGGAAAAAACTAAGTCCCCGCTTCCCAGAACTTACATACAAAAATAGTGAGGCCCGTTTTATTCATCTTACTCACAGGTGTGGCTGTCAAAACAAATATTTCACACAGTTGTGTGGCAAACCTTCTTTTCTTTGTATTGTTGGGTAGGCGAAATACGAGCAATAGTTGTTAGTAAGTAACATGTTAGCAGCAATTGTTTTAAACAGAAGTTTGAAAAGACAATAGTATAACATTTTTTCAACCTATTCTTTATTACCTCCACCAAAGAGGTTATGTTATTGCTGATGGTTGTCTGTCTGTTAGATTGCATAGAGATCACCTGAGAAGTTGTGAATGGAATTTGATAAAATTCATTTTCAGGGCATTTACAGATATCTGTATCTTACTCATTCACTTTTTCTCTTCTTCCATGCAAATTTATTTGCACAAAATGAAATATTTAGCAAATTCTGTAAGCTTTTGGCAATGGAAAAGAATCATACAGTACAATACTTAATGATCTAGTAATCACATATGATATGTTTGCTATGACAGAGCAAAAAAATACAATTATTCTGTAAACTCCTGCTTTGGGTCTTGGGTTATTTGGAGCTTGAAATGTGTTCTCAGCTGTGGTTGCCAAGTTATGAGCGCATAGTCCTTGGAGAAACAGTTTAACAAATGGTCAAATCCAAAAGCTGCCAAATTGGAATTTACTTGTTTATTTTGAGACAGACAACTTCCTCAGTCAGCTCATCTGTTAGAGAAGAAAAATATACGTAAGTAGACCCTCAAAAAATAACAAACCACCCTTCTATGAATGGTTGTTAGTGTCATATAGTGGACTTAAAGAATGGCTATCTGACAGAAGGCAGACTTATCATTTTATAAATGCTTTCAGTACTTGCACAGCTCATTAACAGTATGCATGATGGCTAGCTGACATTATTGCTTGTTGTTTCCTTTGTTCTCCTTCCTTCTAAGAGCTTTTTAGCTCAGTGAAATCCAGCATTTCCCCTCAAAACACTTCAGTTTTATTTTGAGACTCTTTGACTACTTTTTCCTTTAAATTCTATGTGCGAGTGCATTAGAAGTGACCTGCATCAGTCCTGATTTAGAGCAAGTACCGAGGTTAAGTAACCCTTTCATAGCATTAATGCAGCTCCTAAGGAGCTAAACGTGTAGTCATTCGCAATGGCATCTTGTAAGACAAAACTCTGAAGGGCTGCAGGGGCGAGTGGCTTCCTCTTCAGTAAAAAAAGGGAGAGAAGTGTTATGCCATTTTCTGTATTTAAAGACAACAAGGGCACATTTTGTAGTCACACTAAAAGTTTGACATAAAAACTCTATTACATCAGGCAACATAGGGTTTTTTTTCTTGTCTTGCCTCATTCCTGACTTCGTGACAGTGTCACAGTTAGACACCATTCTTTTGACTGTGTTTGCAGTAACAAGGATGTGGTTTGTTTTGTTGACCTACTAACAACACATGCACAGCATTTGGTCTGCACATGAACCCTGTGGTTTAGTTTTGTATGTCTTTCTTTTTTAAATTACATAAAAGTGCTAATCTTAGTCTAAAAATTGGTAACATAAAATAATGCAGTAAAAAAAAAAGTCATAACAAGCACACAGGACCATTTAGAGTTACTGAAGAGCTTATTTGAGACTGTAGGCAGAGGAGGCTTACACTACCCATTGACTCCCAGTGTTTGAGCTAAGCTAATTAGGGGTGAGCGAGCTCTGCCGATCTCTTCCTTGTTTCTGCATGCACAGCCAACAGAATGGTGTCTATCTGCTTGTCATGACACAAAACCAAAAAGTGTTGGTGTATCCTTTTAGCTCATGTATGATGGTTTTCAGAGGATAATGCTCTGATAATGACAAAGGGTATATCTAAAATGACTGCAAGCCAGCACATTGTAGCTGTTTATTTGGGGGCTTGAGGTTCATTAACCCTTCACATGTCTGTTTTAGTTAGTTTGGTTTAGTCTGACACTGTGATGTCCGAAATAGAATTCAACTAGGATTAGCTTCAAAAACTGGCTTCAGAAACCAAACGGGGGAACAGCACCTAATCTTTGTCCATGTTAGTCAGAAAAACAAAACACAAAAAGGCTGACCTCACTCTGGCTTTGACATGTTAATTTAAGAGGGGATTCACATAAGGGATCTAAGCATCAATGATTGTTTATTTTATCAATTTGAATACAAACACAAGTCTGCTTGTCTCTGGCACAATTCAACTGTATTGGAGCACTGTACATGAAGATGTACTGTTGTGTTCAAGCACTGGGTACTGTTTAACAAATAAAGTTAAAAAGGCAATTCTAAATGTTTTCTGTATTTTATATGCTGCCATGCACAACATGGACTGATTCCTTCTTTTGAGCTACATACTGTAGTAGATGTGGAATTAGGATGGCCCATTATTAGCATCTCAAAAACACTGAAACAACCATAGCAGCAGCATATGTCTGCAAGGAATATAAATAAGTGGCTGCCATGGTTGCTACTTCTTCTATCATCTAATTGGCAGACTTGTATATATTTGCTCAATGCCACTTCCTGCAAAAGTGTCTGAGTGCAAACCATGTTACTGGTGTGAACACAGACATGACATGACAACGTTTTCACCAGAAATGGACCGGTTTTTCCTTTGCATTTTCAAAAGTGCTGCGTGTCCACACGGAGATGCTGCAAAAACGATGTGCATTCACACGGATACGCGACAGTGACTGAAAATGCTGTAACATCCATGCCAGGGCAGTAGTTTGCAATGTAGATTTGTAGTCAAGCAGTGGTGTTAAAACATGAATCTGCAATGGCGAGTGGATGGATGAAGACGCAGGAGTTTCTAGTCTGGACAACAAATGAGGATATTTTTGTCTGGATAACAAACCGAGCATGGTAAGCAGCACACATGTTGCTTAGTAGATGGCCGAAGCCGTTCCTGGGATGCTCACGCAGCATTCATGAGAGAATACCGCACTTGCTTTTGATGTTGTTTCTCGTCTATACGAATATGAATATAAAAAATGTTTTCAACACTTTCCACTCTGGATCCTGGTTTCCAGTGTTTGCGGATTCAGGCACTCCGGGCACTGTTCTCATGTAAACAGGAGGCAAAAATGTAATGAAAAAGCTCCATTTTATTTTTCTGTAAATGAGGTCTAACAGCAGGGGTTTCAAAACCATCTTGGGTATAATACAAGAAGATCAGACCTGTTGTGAAAACATCCTATGTGAGGATGAGCCCTGGGGACAGTTTGGCAGTGATGCCAAGTCTCACTTCTGCACTTTAAAGATCATCTGCCCATAAATTCAACCTTTTCAACTTCTGAGCTTTCAAAATGTCTGAGAGAAATAAAGAGGTCTTTCTTGGTGCACATAGATGACAATGTATTCAAAAGCAGACTTGGACTGTGCAAAAGTCCACATAAAGCTTAGCCAAGGAGCAAAGAATACTGGACAACAAAATCAACTTTATCTACAGAAATCTACTTTTGCAGATCCATTGGAGGGGCACGCAGTTATGTTCTTCAGTGCCATATAAATGGTTAAAGGTACAGTTTGTACTCAGGGCGATACTTCTGCATCATTTTGGCATCAGATGACTATGATAAAAGCTAAATTTGGGTTAGCTCCAGCGTCTGCGTCAAAGTGTTTCAGTAATTCAATATCCATGGTAATATCAAACCCATGTGTCACTGCTGCTGGATGACTACCCAGAATTCACATCACCTCACTGTAGCGGAGCATGGCTCATCTTCCCAGCAGGACTGATCAATATGAGATGCCACATTGTCACAGTCAATACTATGGCAAATGGCAATTATGGACGAATTATGAACAATTTCATGGGTGAGCTCCCCTCGCCTCTTGGCAATACGGTGTCTATGATAGATTTGGCAGCAGCAGTCTTGCGACACATCTGCCTTATCGCCTGTGTTTGGCTCACTCACTCACGCTGACATATTTGGATGTTACATTCTGTCAACTATGGGGGATTGGTCAAGGGAGAAAATGGATTTGTGTGACACAGCCTTGCCATACGTGTGTTCATGTTTACATGATTTGATGTGTGTGCTTAGGACATGTAGTCTGATGGAGCACAAATCCTCAGCTGTTTCTAAGTTTCTTCAAGTATCTGCTTACTAAATAGCTGTTTTAGAGGAAAAGTGCAACCCCTGTTTGGGTTCTGCTTTCATGTGTTGTGATCTTTGTGTCTCTCTGCAGCACTCATTATTGGCCGTTAGATAAATGTAAAAATTGAAAACTAAAGCATTAATTCCTTTTTTACTTTTTAACTTTTGCTGCATTTCTATGAAGTTACACTGTAATTAAATTTTTATCGACAAATTTATGGTGTTTTGATATCTCACACCAAAGTAATGCGATTCATCTTATAGGAAATTCTGTTGTCTTTGTTACACTTCCTAGAAGCTGCAAGACCTCTGTTGGCCCTTTTAATTTTGAGTGCTAAAGTAGTCTTTAGGGAAACCCTTATTAAATTAGCTTGTCTTTATACGCTAATGGGAATCTTCCACTTCAAACCAGCCAAGTGCCTCTTTAGTTGGTTTCCTGTGCCCAGCTCAATTACCGCACTGGTATGCTATTAGAACAAAAAACAACTATAACTCTATTCTATTTTTTTTATTCCCTTTCCTTCCACAACATCCAGTTTTATAAAATAATGTTTTGTTACACCAACTCTGTGTTTAAAAGATATATTATGTTGTTAAGAAGCTAGATAAAAAAAAAAAAAAAATGTAAAAAATGAAGAATAACACTTTCAGAGGCCATGTTTTAATACTGTTCACTTCCAGTACTGAGCACAACCACATGTGTAAAATACCAAAACTTTGCCAACTGGTAATTTAAAAAAGGATAAAAGCCATTTCACCTTTTTGTACACTAGGCCTGTGCTCAAAATATCGATACGGCAAAGTATCGTATCGCACTCCTTTGGGATACGTGTATCGATATGGATTCTACAGAATCTATACGGCCTAAATATTTTGACAGTTGTTGTAAATACACTTTGGGTAATGTTAACAGTGGCACAGTTCAAGGTAAGACAAGCTACATAATGAAGCATATGTTTTAAATTTAAACTTAAGTCTACCATCGCTGAAGATCAGAATTTATGTCTCTCAAGTTGTAGAACCACTTAAAACTCACCCTTGCTCTTTTTCTTCTTATAAGAAAAAACTAAACTTGTCAAGAATTTTGCTTAAAGCATAGTCAGTGTTCACAGTTTACGTGTATCGGGATACATATCATATCGTGAAGTTGCTGGAAATACCCAGCCCTATTGTACACTTGAGAAATGAACACAATTAAAAATTGAAGTAAAATAAAAAAAATGCAAAAATACTAACCTTGTACTTAAGTCAGAGATATGCATCACATAGTTGTTAAGTTTATAAAGTGTACAACTGAAAGATTAATCTATATGCCAACATAGTTGGAAAAATGCAGGTGTAAGGGTTATGGTTTTAGCGGGGTTCTCAATCGTGAACTCTTCTATGGTCTGTTTTGTGGGAAAAGGGTTAAGTTTCTTCTTTGTCCCTCAGGGCCACTGTACCTTAGCCAAATTGATGAGTTTCCAGCACCAGCCTATTTTGGGTGGTACACACCTTAACCTATTTTTTACCAAAATATATCTGTATGCATATTGTGGGATGTTTAAAAATTAAAGAACTACATTACTGAATGAAGGAAACTGCAATACATTGCCTTGTTTATAGAACTGTAATTTATCATGACATATCATATCACAACCCCAGTATCCCAGTATGTATTGTATCCCCATTTCTCCCAAATACACACCCACATGCTTCCATTACCTGAAACATCTGTTTCTTCAGCTGGAGAGCAATAATGTAAAGTCCACTGAGCTGAGATGGCACCCAGGGTCCAGCATCTTTGGCTCTGACATTAAATAAATGGTACCCAAATGAAACACCTGAATCTGTGTTATGGTTTGCTTTCACAGGTTGCATACTTTGGCACTTGTGCCACATCACTGCCAGGTTCTGATAGACATCCTTCGTGTTAATAAGAAAATAAAATCTTACAGACAAAAATAAACTTATAAATTAATTTCTTGACTTTTTCCTTCATGTCAAAAAGAACATTTATCTGTCTATCTATGTGCCTGCTTGTCTGACTGCCTCTCACACCTATTACCATGAGCAATGAACATGAGAGGGCAATAAATAAAACATTGAAAACAAAATAAAGCAAGAATAATAACTAAAGGTCGAGAAAGAAAAAATACTTTACTTTTCAAATTCATTCCCAATCACTAATCAATAAAAATTTGTATATGAAAAACAAACTGCATTTTCAAGTGCAATTGCTTTTTGCTGCTTGTTTAAAACCATTAACCCTAATTTTAAAGAAGTTTTCAATTTTGAGCACAAAACATCAATTTAGCAGGTAAAATTCTTAATACTTACCATATTTATGAGGTTGCACTGTCTGGCCCTTCAGGGCTACCACACCTGAGATTATTCAAATGTCATGTGACCCATGTTAAAGCAATACCTATTCAGGTAACCATTGTGACTCGGCTTAGCCCACTTTTAGCTAACAAACCAATAATTTTAATCTAATTTTTACCTTACCTTGCATCTTGGAGGGGAAATTTAGTCCAACCAACAAAACAGTTCAGCAGGAGGAAGTTCATGCCAGAGTTGTTGACCATCAAAGCGAGGCTAACTCGGACCATTGCCAGGAGCTGAAACACAAATTATGAATTAAAGTCAGCATTATGAGTTAAAGTCTAAAATAATGAGAAACGTGTAGCCCAGTGTACATATGTGCAGCATCACTAATTATTAAATATATAAACTTGTAAAAATTAGGTGTTTGAAATTCAATAGTTTTGTTATTGAAAACTAAACCAAGCTATCTGAACACTTCAAATACATAACTTCTGAGAAAACAAATGTTTTAAATGACTAGGCCTTTATATTTCTGTTTTAGAGGTTGCATTGTCTGACCCTCAAGGGCTACCATACCTGAGATAATTCAAACTTCACGTGACCAAGCAAACCTGCCCAGGTAAGGGTTGAAACTCGGTTGGCATCGACTTTTAGCATAAAACAAACAATTTTATCTCAAGTTAAACTTATTTTGCTGTGAGGTACTGGTATATAATCAAGTTTTGCTTTCTAAAAATGAAAACAAAAACTTTCAACAGGAGTAAGTTCATGCTAGCCTGTTTTAACCGTCGGACTGGAGCTAGCTCGGGGGCTGCCAGGTTGTGAAAATGTAAGTACTTATGCAGCGTTTGATGATTTATCCATTTTAAACTGTGGTGAATGCAATTGTGAGCCGAATACATGGTCACCGGGTCGTCTGTGGATAACGTAGAGGCTTTTCTAAAGTGTGGCCGACGCTGGACTTCGTCACCCGGCGTAAAACACACACTGTCCTATCATTGCTCGCTCCTGTTTGGGGCGAATTTAATTGATCCGGGCAAAGCGCGACTGCCTCTGAGGAGGATTCCCCGAAGCATCTCCCGTGGTGAGTGCCTTCTTATCCCGGGCACTCTTATTTATTTCTCTATAACTATCTTACTGGGGGATAAACCAGCTGGAATCCACATGAAGCGGGAGTAATTATCGCTGCATTGTTGTGTGGAGGCAGCTCGGAGGAGGGAATGGATGCGAGAGAGAGCGAGCAGAGGCGCACCGAGACAGCAGCTACCTGACAGACCCAGCTCCTCTGTGATGCAGCTGCTCACACTCCTTATCCATGGACACCCGGAGGACTGCTTTTTAAAACGCTGAGAGGGGAAAATCAGCTTGTATTTGTTATTCTACACGTGTTCGGATTGCATTAGAGAGCATGGAGAGCCATCCAGCCAGTGCACTCTCCGCCTGCCGTGCACAGAGAGAATACAACACCGCTTTGATTTTCTGACTCTGATATCGCTGCTTTCCTCGTCGAGGAGATCCATCCTCTTGTGTTTCCCATCTGAGCTGCGATCTTTTCATCCCTCTTTGTTTTGAAAGCCAAAATATCAACTCGATCATTGCACAGAAGTGTGTTCCGGAGAGGACAGCGTTGGCATCTCTCCATGCGCGCTGCACGCCGGGCTGTTTATGATGATGATGGCACTGTGACCCCAGCTAAAGTACACCCCATGCTCTCTAAATCAGCTGTTTCTCTGTTTGTTTACATGTCAGGACGCGAGGATATCGCTATGTATATGGTGTTATTTTGCCGGCTGGCAGTGACGCAACATCCAACACAGACTGCATGAGGAATGTATGCGTAGAAGGGCGTGAACTTGCAGGCAGTAACCTCCTTACAATTAAGAAAGCATCTACTTATATAGAGCCAGTTTGTCAGTCCAGCAGCCTTCATTCAGCCTAACTCATCCAGGAGACATAATGGATATCAAGGCGGACGCAGAGGAGATGGACTACAAGCGTCCGGCTCCCATTGAAGTTTTTGCCAGCAGGTCCACGCTGCATGGCATCTCTCACATGTTCACTTATGAGCGGATGTGTATCAAGCGCAGCCTGTGGATTCTCTTCTTTCTGGGCTCCCTGGGCGTGCTGGTGCTGGTGTGCGTGGACCGGGTGCACCTCTACTTCCAGTACCCACATGTTACCAAGCTGGACGAGGTAGCTGCCCCTCAGCTGGTGTTCCCATCCGTCACCTTCTGCAACCTCAACTCCTTCCGCTTCAGCCGGGTGACGCGCAACGACCTGTACCACGCTGGGGAGCTGCTTGCCTTGCTCAACGGCAGGTGTGTGTTGGTGTGATTCCCATAATGTTTGCATTTTGTTTACCTGTTAGAGTGCATTGTAAAAGAGTGATTAGGACTAGGATAGTTTTAAAAATATCAACTGATTTTCAAACAAGATATAACTTCAGAAAATAGAGCTTTCTATGAAATAGGTAATGCTTTAAAATTACATTGAGTGAGTCACCATCGGGAATGACAAAACAGGTGGCAAAGAAAACTAAAACATGAATGAACATGAATGTTCTCCTGCCACTTCAGCTGGGTAACATGCAGCAACCTGTGCCACGCTGGGGAGCTGCTTGCCTTGTTTATCAGGAGGTTTGTTTTGGTGGGATTGCTATGCTATTTACATTTTGTCTACCTGTTAGAGTGCACTGTAAAAGAGAGAGGCAATTTTACTTCTTTGGTTAGCTTTAAAAGTCAGGATAGAGCTGGAAAATTTGTTCAATTTTAGGAATATATGTTTGAATTATATCAGCACTGACTGGCTGGGAGAGTTTTAAAATATTGTATTTTCAAACAAGATATAAGTTCAGAAAATATAGTTTTCTATTTAAAATGACATTAAGTGAGTCACCATTAGGAATGCCAGAGCTAGGAATGCCAAAACTGGTGGCTGAAACATACTGAATGTTTTCCGAATTTCACACAAGCGTAACTCAACTCTTACCACTTTAGCCGGGTAACATGCAGCAACCTTTGTCACACTGGGGAGCTGCTTGCCTTGCTCTTCTGGAGGTTTGTGTTGGTGTGATTTCCATGTAGTTTGTGTTGAGTAAAGGTCTACCTGTTGGAGTGCACTAAACCCCAGAGAAGCATACATTTAAACTTATCCTCTATCCCCTGCATCAAACAGTTTATTCCAGACCTGTAGTCAGCTACATAGTCACTACATATAGGGACAGTGGAGCTGCCCCCCCCCCCCCCCCCCCCCAAAAAAAAAACTCGATTCACGATTCGATTCGATGCGATGCGATGCGATGCGATTCGATTCGATGCGATGCGATACCCCCGCACCATTTAAAATGAAATAACTACTCACTGTTAATTTATTTTCAAAATATATACTTATACTAAAAATGTACATTTAAAGTGCCTCCAGGTCGAAAAAACAACACAGAAATCGCCGAATAGTATCTGTGCACTGTAGTTTTATACACTTGTTTGAATTAACTATGAAGATAACAAAATCCCTGAGGTATCGCTTGTCGTACAAAAATAAAAATCTAGGGGTGCTGGTTTGGTGGAGTGATTGGCAACCAGGCACCCCATGTACTTGCTTCTGCCGGTCCAGGTTTGAGTCCCGCCTGTGACCAGTTTGCAGAGTGTCTTCCCCTGTTCTCTCAACCCCTTTCACAAGCCTATCCACTGTCTCTTTCCTATCTATAAAGGCACAAAATGCCCCAAAAATATATTAAACAAAAAAAAAAATCTAAATAGAAAGCTCTGGTTGTAAAAAATGTGAAAGTGTACAAAGTAATGAGAAAAATGCCTGAAAGTGTGAATGTGAAATGAACATGTTGAATTAAAAAAAAAAAGTTAAACTCGAGTTCCAGGAAAAACAATTTCGAAGTCAAAATCGATTTGACTTGCCAACTCGATTTTTAAATCGTATCGATTTTTTCGCCCAGGCTTAAGGGAAAGATAATGTTAGTCGATATTGATGCATCATTGATGTTGATTCAAGGAAAATAAAAAAAATCTCTCCAAATACTTATTATAAAGATAGTTGTCATCAGCACTAGCTAGGGCGGGGCGATACTTCAAGTTACTGAAAAATACACATTGTCAAGCAAGATCTAATTCTAGGCAAGGGCTGCTCGATTATGCCAAAAACTATGGTCATGATTATTTTGATTGGTATTCAGATCATGATTTTTGGGCACATTTACTCACATGCATCGATTGGACTTAATCACTATTAACATTGTAAAGACTTTGAAACAGCAAGCACAAATGCAAAACAATAATGTGAAATGCATGTCATATCAGTTGATTATTAAAAGTAAATTAAATACATGTTTAAGGTAGTGGTGATGAATTCCTGTAGCCAAGATATAACAACTAACAGTACAGTTACCACACATAACAAGAAACACTGCCTTTAGACAAAAGCAAAGATGATATGTGGCACATAAATTGTTTAAGCTCAGTTATCTTGTCTTGATATTTTTGGAAGGCCATTATTGAAGTTGAAAGTTGATTACTTTCCCAGCCCTAGTTTAGACAATATCATTTATTCTGGTATTATAATGCTCTTAAATAGCACCATTGAGCCACCATTAGGACTGCCAGTGCTGAGGATGCGAAACAGAAAAGCTTGAGTCGAAGAAAATTTCACACAAGAGCCACAAAGTGAAGTATGTTGACTGTGTAAAAATGTTTAACCACTGCCCCGGTCCTCAAGCTTTTGTAGAATCATCCTGCTTCTTCAACTTATGTTTTTGAAAATTATTTATCTGGAAAAAATATCAAGATATGTATCCAATGTTGCCATTCAACTAAAATGATTAAGATGTAGATTTTGTTTGATATTGCCCAACCCTAGCACTGACAGCAATATGCTCAATGTTCTCATAGTAATCTTTTGACATGATTAGTCTAAATAGGAATTATCAATCCACTAGGTATGCACAATATCTGATCAATATTAGTATGGGATAAGGATGTAAGATGTATTGACATAGTGGTATACCAGAATATTTTGTGCCACATTTTAGTCAACATTTTTATGATGGAAGTCTCAAATTTGATTTGTAATGATTTAGAAAAATGCAGAACATTTATTTTGTATTTTAGTTCAGCCTCTGACCACTAGTTGGCAGCAGGCAGTCAGTAATTTGATTTAGTTACATTTTAACAATTGATCAACAGTTCTATCACATTTAATATTGCAGGGACCATGCTACACATGGCAAATAATGATGACAAATTGTATATCTTATTCATGTAATATTGTTAGTCAATAATGCTAATGGTATTCTTTCAAAAGTTGTTTATTGTTTTGCTCATGCTATCAGGATATATTGTGTTGAATCATTTCATCAAGTCTTTCCCCTAATACCAACTATAATTGCTGACAAAGGCTATAGCTGTTTATGAATATATCTGCAAAAATTTGATGCAATCATCATACGCTTATAGACCAACATGAGGTCTGTTGGCTTCTTGCAGACCTGTTGTGGACTGAGGAGAATTGAATGTTCTTTTTAATTATATTCTCTGTAAAAAAACCAAACAAAAAAATATATCTTTGTCAGCATGTAGGGTTGAAAAGGGCTGACAAAGCTTGGTTTCATTGTTAGCATAAATTTCTTTTTTTTTCATACAATGTATTTTAATCTGAGAAAAGCTACTATCAGTAATTTCCCTATATATTGGTTGCAGAATCAGTATTTTCTTTAATAAGCTTGGATATCTGCAAATCTCATATATGCAAAAGGAAAAAAAGGAATATCCTGCATCCCTACATTTCACCATTAATCATTTAGGAGATTTGATTTTGCTGATATAAAAAATCTACTTACACTGACAGTTTGACACCACGGCAATGAAAACAGAAGTCCTAAACATCCAGTTATGGGTTAATTGTTGTTTTTGATCATTGAAAGTTCCAGGCAAATTCCTGCACACTATCAAAGTTTCACAATTGGAAAAAAGAGGATAAGTTCTTGTTTTTTGTTTCAGAAGTTACAGTCATACCCCTGAGCTTACTGTTTTTCAGTTGTACAAATATGTTGGCAACATTTGAAGAGTTAGTGGAAATGGAGAGGAGCAAAGAAAACCCACCCACCCACTTGTCCAAAGGTTACCAACATATTGGAACAATTAAAACAACAATCTCCCTCTTTTAGCCTAAAATAGGATGGAGCAACAAGTTTGTCTTCTTCATGTGCCACAAGTGATTGAATATAAATAAGAATTTACCATTTTGAAGCCCATGTTATTTAGGTGTATTGAATACAACAACAGCCTAACAATACACAGATAGTAACCTGTAATTTCATAACATCCTTTTAGGTTTGGTTTCAAATTTGGTATCAGGACTCAAACAAATAGACTTCTGAGGCTGCTTGCAAAACTAAATTCAATGAAAAGGCAAGGGATTAATATTCCTGAAAGGTTGTTGACTTCCTAAATGCCAATATTTAAAACTGTTTTACTGATACAGATATAAACTCGTCTTTGTGGTACAAACCAAGTCTCTGTAACACTAAAAGGCAGTCTTGTGTTTGAAACATGTAAAATAAGAAAAACATAATTTGATACTATAATGAAAAAAAACGAACTGTTTTTAACCGTCAACAGATATTAGCTTTAAAACTGGTATATCGGGGGTGCTGGTTTGGCATAGTGGTTAGCACCCCATGTACTTGCTTCTGCCGGTCCAGGTTCGAATCCTGCCTGTGACCAGTTTGCAGAGTGTCTTCCTCTACTCTCTCACCCCCTTTCACAAGCCTATCCACTGTCTCTCTACTATCAATAAAGGCACAAAATGCCCAAAAATATACATAAAAAAGAATTTAAAAAAAAATGGTATATCGGTATCAGCAGTTGTCAACATTTCTAGAGATTTTTACAGCCCACAAAGTGTAGCACAATACCTTACCTAATTATAACTGAACATGTACTCCTAAAAACAAAGTGTCTTCATTTACAGAATGAAATGTTTTTTTCCTTGGTCCACATCAATTTCTAGCATAAATACTCTGTTACAATGAGAGGAACAGGTCAGTTTTACTAAAGAAGATACAACTCTTGACAATAGTATTGGTATTGGCAATGATAAGTTTGGAAATATCAGACATTGGCAGAAATCCAATGTTGTGCATCGAAATAATGGTATATTAATACATGTTGCATGCACATCACAACTGGCATTTGGAGTACACATGTCTGATATGCATGGCCAATATCTAAACACCTGTATTTTTATTTCTTCAGATACCGATAATCAACTTTTAAACTTTTTCTACTGGTACAAAAGTGAGTGATAATGTTGTCCATCCCCACTAAAACAAGTCCCAGTATAGTTCGATTTAACTTGAAGCATATATATGTTTATAGCTCTGATATTGTGTCAACCACTTGTTATTTTTTCTCCTGACAAATAGGTAAAATATGTCTCCAACAAGATATGACTTTTGATCTGTATCTCCTGACTGGAATGCAGCACAGACTCTCCAAAAACAGAGTCATCGACTGTTTTAGCGATAACATTTTGCCCGAGGGAGACCCATCTGTGAGGATTTAGTGCTTCTTGATTCGTGAATTGATTGTGTCCACTGCGAAAACACTAGATAACAGTCAAAAGATTTAAACAGTTGGCTGAAACAGAGCGTTTTTTATGTGGGTACACATTCTGCTGCAGTTATCAGGAAATTGAACAGTTTGCTATTCCACTAAAACCAATTAAGAGCCAGCAAATCACTTCATCCGTGAACAAACAGACTAAGTTCTCCAAACTCCTTAAAGTATTTTGTGAAGGAAAACAGAGCCAATTGTCTACTTTTTAGGCCAAACATTATAAATCTGACAGATTTATGAGGACTATTACGAAAGAGTTTAATTTTGCTAATCAGTTGCCTTTTTTTTGTCTCCTGAAGAATGTTCACAAATATCTGAAGGGAAACCTGATGTGTCCCTCATAAGTGCAAAGCAGTGTTTGATGCCTGTCCTTCTAGTTGTCCCTGCAAGGCCACAGGGACGTGTGAAACAACACGGCTAGAACATGCAAAGCCTTTTAATAGTTCTTTGTGAATTCATACCTGGACCGACCTCAGCCTCAGGTAATTGAAGAAACCAGAGCGCCGTTTGCTGCTGTTTCTTCTCTGATAATGAAGCTGCTTTTCTGATCATGTCAGCTGAAATCCACACTGCACATATGTCGCTGTATTCGTGAAACTGCACACGATGACATGAAATACGCCCCCAGCATCAATCTCCTGAAATATGTTGACACAGAGAGGGAGCACATTTTATCTCCGATCATATGAACCCCCCTTCAGGTAACAGATAATGGATGAGCTGTTTCTAAGTGGATAATATAAAATGATGAAGCACTAAATGCCCCCAGTGCAACTCTCATCATTTTACAGTTCATGTAATTCGAATATCTCAGCATTAAGTAGACGAGTAGATTTTTTAAATCCCCTGCTGGCACAGTGTGGAGAGATGTGTGTGTGTGATTCACAGCTGCGGTCTCCTCCCTTTACACTTGTTGCTCTCTGCTGCACTTTGATCATTTTTGACTTTTCAGCGGGCATGACAAGCTCACCGTTCAAACTTTGACTTCAGATTTCTTTACTTTTACTTCGCCGCCCATTTTATTCTGATCACGTTTGAGTCGAGCAAGAATGACACTGAAACACACTCAAACACAGTTCACTGCAGGACGTCTGCTGCACATAAACGCATCTAAATTTCACCCTGAACTTGTTAGTCACAGGTATTTTTAGCACATTGATCCACACAGCTCCGCAGCCCAAGGCACAGCAGGAAAGCACTTGTGCCATACATGCTAGAATGACATGAATCCAATGCTGTGCGTTCATACTGAATATCAGTGCTCTGTGACCTCTACTGTATGTTTGCATCCATATCACCCGTGGTTACCTTACAGGAAGGCTTGAGGCTGCAGCGCAAGTGCTGCTGATAGATTTCTACCTATACACCTACATGCTACGTTGTTTTTCGCTGATCTCTGTAGTTTAACTTTCCATCTCTTTGGTAAATTAGTGCAGCCTAAGAATGGATTTTTCTAAGTGTTAAGAACTTCAGAGAAAAGGGCAGAGAATGAGAGGAAATCAGGAAATGAAAGCAGCTGCACTTTCTCCAAGTGACTTTGGAACAAGCTGATTTCAGACAGAGGGAGGGAACTGCAAGCAGAGGCAATTAACTTGTGTCTCGTAAGCTCTGTGATGAACAAGTCTTTATCCCTGTGTAATTAGGGCTGTTTGTTAGGCTACAGAGTTGTCTCGCTGATTAACACTCTCTCATCTTTTAGGATGTTTCCTGCCCCCTGTTCCACTCATGGGGGGAGATGTCCCCTAACCTTTTGCCAACTCAGAGATGGGCCAGATATTTTTCTTTATCTCCACCATGTAGCTATATTTTGTGTGCCTGATGTAAACATCGTACACAACTTAAAGGTTCAACTTGGCCACAGTGTCGCTGATATCCTTCTAATCTGTGACTTTATAAACCAAATATGAGTTCAACCAGGGTTATTCAGGCTGTGGTATCTATACAGTTTTGTAAATGAAGTTTAAAGCTGTTCAAACTGGATGCGGTTTGGGAGATAGCTATTGAGCGTGTTGATTTTTGAATTGGGTGAGCATTTAAATGAGCGTTTTGTGTGCCTGCAATCTGAATAATAGGTGGTTCACCTGTTTGTACAGAGAGCAGTATGCATATCTTAGTCAAAATAAAAATAAATATAGAACAGTAGAATGCAATGTTCACCATATTTCAGCTGAAATGTATAACCACATCAGAATAGAAACGTGTCACAGAGACGATCAACAGTTTGTCTTCATGTCTTTATTAGTTTTTTATTTAAGTGAAAATCCAGTTTGCTTTTCAGGTGGAGACACTCCCCTTGATTCACTGTATAATGCTGGTTATACAGTCTTCAATGTATCAAGTCGCTCGAAGAAGCATTGTTGTTGTCCCTCCTGAACTTTCTCTTTCTTAATTTTTCTATTGGACAGAAAATGTTTTGCCCTTTCTTAAATATAATCTTTGACATTCAAACCCAACAGAAGAAGATCTTTATTACCCTTATTACGTTCAAATTTTGCAGCTGGACAGGACTGTGGCACCAGGGAGATGCAGCCAAATCGTAGCTTACAACCAAAACTGGTCTTGAAGCTGCAGCATCAAGAGCTGGAGCTTGCACACACATCAGCTGTCGTGCATTAAATGTGTCCAGAATGCTATGCTGTTGTTAATGAAGGCTGATGCTATAGAATTTGATGGAGGCATTGCGTTCTTAAATTGAACTGCAGGTAAATAAGTTACATTATGATAGAATTTTAAAAAAGTCCACTTTTGTGTCAGTTTCTTATCAGTTTCTATATTCCCAATCTCTTTTACTACTGTCTGAAATTACCTTTATTTTAGTAAGCCCCACCTTGAGGAACCATGAAGGATTATTGTATAGGATGACATTTACAAGGAAATCTGTTTCAGGCTCTTCATTCCTCTTTTTGGCAGTCAAAATATGGATGTCTGGCACTGCTGATCCAATCATTCTATCACACCAAGCAGTGTAATACATTGCTGTATCCTTAACTAGTGTTAAGATTATATACTTGTGATGTCAAAAATCCGAGTGCATTTGCCAGCAGAGAACTGCGTTGGGAAAAATGTAACATGAACAAGACAATGACCCGACTAAGAAGTCCAAATCTGGTATACTACTCTGCTTGTCATGCAGCATGCTCAGTATCCTCTTGCCCACAAGATTCTTACTGACCTTTTACTTTTCTGTGAGATCCATGTTGGTGATTGGATGTTTGCTACTTGTCAGGTACCTAGCATAGCTACTGTTGTATTCCTGGTATTTACTGGTGTTGATAATGATTAAGTTTGAGCCCTATTAGAGGATACTTGACTGAATGTATTTAACAATCACACTTAAAAATCCAACACAAACACAACTGTCAAATACAGTGCAAGAAGCTATATCATACTTAATAAATAATTACAGTTACATGTGTACTCTGCTGTTCTTTTGCTCTTTTAGTTAGTGTATTAGCTCAGACTATTCTGCTATTCAAGCAGACAGAGCTCTCTCACATTATTTCCAAATATTCATTTAATTTCTTGACTGTATTTGTGTCAGTATTTTAAAAAAGACATGGATTAATATTTCTGTACAGATTAAATAAAAACACATTTGACTCCAAATTAACTGTCAGACATACTGTGTGATGATCATTCTCCCCTTTTTTAGTTTCATATAATAACAGTAATAATGATATGTATGATAAAAACAACCATAATAACAAGAACAAAAAATAGGAAGTGCTCAGAGAAAACAAACCTATCATCAAAACACTTACAACATTGTTGGTTGAGTTGTTGTCAATGTGGAAATCTGCCACTGTTAACAAATACCTAAATTTGTTGTATCTGCATCCAGATTCCGATAAACACCAAAGTGCTATCACTTCTTGTCTGCGCCATGAGCAACCTTTCTTGAAAATTTTAGCAAAATCAAATTATAACATTTTAGTTATCCTGTGTACAAACTACCGAATAATCATACTGACAAACATCAGCAAAAATTAACCTCCTTGACAGAAGAGGTTAAGCTCTGAAAGATGGCATATGGCAAAAAATAGCAAGAAAGTTCTTGGGATTTTAGAATCAATTTTAATAGAAACATTTTGAACAGAGTCCTTCATCATTTCATTTAATTTTTGCGGACTCTTGTGAACAGAGATTTTGATAAACAGTCTTGCAAAGGAGGGATTCACACCTCTCGTATAAATGTATTTTTTCCACCCCTAGTGTGAAGATGATCCAAAATTCAGTGTGCATGCTCCAGGTGTCCTTCCAAGTTGTATAGATAGCTTATTATGGATGTGGAGATGGAGAGTAACTCTCATTCACATTCAGAGGACACAATAAGATAAGGCCAAACTTGATTAGCGGCGGTTGTGCTGTTGTTTCGTGTTGGAGATGTGAGACAGCAGTCAAAAAACAATCTTCTCTTCAGCCATCGGGTACAGAAGTGGCCAGCGTGAAGTAATCTGTTTCCAACCAAGTTTCTATCAACTTTTGTCTCTCAGATATCAGTGAGTCCTTTGTGAAATGCTGATGTTGACAGCATACACGACTTTTAAAAGCTTAAAGTTAATTTCCCTGAAAGAGATGCAAGTATAAGTTGACGTGCAGGTCTTTGCTCTAAGAACATTTCAAGACAAATGAATTGCAAACAACTCGAGTCTTTCTCAAAGGCAAGAAAGGTTTTTCATCCAAATTGGGTTTTTGTCAACACTGCTTTCAAATTAAACATCGATTTGGTAAAGAAAATGCTTCAAGTTTCTCGGTATCAGGCTGTGAGTTTTCTAAGAAACTGGTTGGAAAAGTCCTCATTGACATGTTGTTTTGAGTCTGTGTTTGTCACTGTCTCAGGAGGAAGCAGCAGGTGTTACTTTTCCTGTCAGTGATGCCAGTCAGCTGTATGTGCTCACAAGATTATCACTGAACTACTAACTTCTCTTAACTAACTCCACTGCATTCGTTCATTAGATTCCCTCTAAAATCAATTGCCTTCTCTCGCAGCGTTTTGCAGGTTGAAGTCACACTTAGCAGTGCAGAACATCACAAGTAAATTGCTGGATTTTGTTTTATCGTGCTGCAAAGGCAATTACATGATAATTAACGAAGAAAGGTCAATTTGGAAAAGGTGTTGGTTATGCTACTTAAAGTGCCGGATCAGCTTGTGGAAGTCAGCAAGTCGTCTGCTTACACAGTTATCAAGCGTTCGCATGTTTCCTGAGCTTGCAAACATGCCTTAATTCACCCGAGCATCCTGTAGAGTGCCACATAATGTAATACCTTGACTGTTTCATCTGTTTCGTGTTTTTAATGGACTGAGCTTTACATGCTTCATTTACCTGGCGAGTTTGTCGTGTCTTTGCTGGTGTCTATGGATCATTATGGACATTGGCTTGAGCCCGCACTTAAGCTTTTTTGTGGATCAGTCCTGGAACAAGACAATTTAAGTTGATATATCTCAGCACACAGTCTATGTCAAAGATATAGATAAACAGCACCAGAGCATTTACTGAAGGTACAAATTTGATGGTTTGCCTTGTCATCACTGAATGTCGTCTTTTATGATTCTGGAGTATCATTTGCTGAAGAGTGAGATGTTTTTCTAGCTTCACCTCTGTTTCTAACACAAGTATGAGGCTTTTTTACTACATGGTATCACCTTGACTTTACTCTGTTATAGTTGGTTTTACACTCGAGTTTATTCCTAGTGCCTGGCACAGTTTTTTGTCCAGCTGTATTCCAAGGGAGCTGGGACAAAAGGTGACATGGATGCCCTGCTACCCTCTGAAAAGCAAGAGTATTGCTATGAGTCAAGGGTGTTGATGCAGAATTTAAAAAATCACTTTGTTGGCGCTGGGATGTTGTATAACTCCCCAAGCTCTCCTCTGGGTATATGACATGTTTTTTTTGCTGCTTGCAACCATTTCTGGAACAAAATTAGTCTAACTGTTGCAAATAGCCACATGCCAACAGCTCTGGTACGTGAGTTCATGCTTTGTGAGGATGCCATTGCTGCTTTGCATAGCCATGCTATGATAGTCCTACCCACCTTTAAGAGATATTGATACTGTAATGGAAATCAGAGCAGGTAGTATCCCCATCATGCAGACAGGAGCTGAGTTGAGCAGATACCACACATAGAAAAGCACCAATAGACTGCCACGATGAAAGAAATGAGTCACTGTTAGTTAATCTGTGACTTTGTGCTCTTAACAACAGAATGGTATTGATATCAATGACGGGATAAAAATATTGATCCATTGAAAATTGGATTTAAAAAATGCAAGGTTGTGCATACTTAGCCTCACATAATGCATGTGCAGTGCATAGGGAATAAAACATTTCCCACACACTGACATCCGCATCAAGTCTTGTCTACCCGAGTTCTTGTGCCATCTCTTATCCATCACTACCCTAACTCATACCTTTGTTTTAAGGTGTAAAAATTACCCCTCTGGGACATTTTGTCTCTACTGTGAACTTCCTGAGAGCAGAATGGGGGGAGTGAGTTAATCCCCTCCTTGTTCCTTCTCCAGAGATAGTAACAGGAGAAAGATGTTGGAGAGGGAGGAACGCAGACTGCAGTGCTGATGGACTTGCCCGATTCATTTACTGAAATTGCGCAGATCCATCTTGCCAAGCTTTAATCTCCTAGGACTTCACGGCCAAAAGTTGGACGGCCCAATCAGGGAAGGGAGGCAGAAACTGAGGACTTAATGACATTGGGAAGTGACTGCATGTTTTAAAACAATGGTGGCTTCTGAAGCTGTCTCTGAGAATGCAGCAATATCTGCTGTTTTATAAGAAACTGATTCAATTTATTCTTTAAAGAGGACCAAAGACCATCACGCAAAGCTTTTCTAATGGGAAATTGTGTTGTTGCTCCTCTCCCAACTGGGGATCACTGCTAGGGAACTGTGAGAGAACACAGAAATCCTCCGCTGACAATGCCGTTCAGTTTGTGGTAGTCATGGTTACTCAGTGATAACTGGCGAAATATCCTCTCTTCAAAATTATTAAGAGAACTTGGAGGGTATTGTCGTGTTAACTTGGTCAGTATTGACAAGGTTCATGTCACATATATGTAGCAAATGATGCATCTGTGTGGTATTATTTAATGTAAGACGATATAGGAACTAAGTACAGTTAGGGCTGGGCGATATGGCCTTGATATAAAATCCTTGATTATTTTCCACAACACTCGATTTACGATTTTAATTTTTCCCTCCCTAAAAGGAAACAAAACTCCCAGTGACATAAAAATGAAACAAATCAAGTTTTGCCTTTATGTTGTCTAAATGTTTCCCTCTTAAAGTCAAAGTCTGGGTCATAAAAGGTTGATGATGTAGTCTAAACGTAGGCAGGTTTGTCTACATAAACACTAAAAGGCTGAGGTATTTTTACAATATTAGCATGAAGCTCTCTGATCAATATTTAATCTACTTAAATAACAAATACAAGCCTTTAAAAGTGCTTCTGCAAACCCTACAAGACCGACCATCATGAAAATTGTCATTTTTTTTCAAAAATTGCACCTACTTACAATTGGACTAAGGCAAGAAAAAAATCTCGATTTTTAATTTTCTAAATCTTCTGCAGAAAATAATTCGAATTAATAATTTTTTTTTAGATTTTTTGTCCAGCTCTAAATGCAGTTTAAACTAACGGCTAACAACAGGGTCTGACTGCGACATCATACAGTGGCTTGATGGATTGGTCTGTGATAAATTTTAACGGACAGAGCGATCGTCCAATCATCAGCTAAAGTTGTTTCTGAAGGTTCCATCTCTCAAAACATTTACAGGGTTTCTTCTCCAGATCGACTGGTGAAATAGGCGTATATATGAAACTGTCTGTCTGGCGTGTCAGGTTAGCGAGAGACAGGAGTGCAGCAAGTTAGCATCTTTGTGTGCAAACAACCTGCATGGATTGATACAGATATTGTGGCCTTGTGGAATTAAGGTGAATGTCAGCAGGTGTAAATATTGAAGAGCCTCACTGCTGCACTTAAGCATAAAGGCACTGTGAATTGGGCTACTCTGTATTTTCTATTCATTAACTATACCTGTAATCCCTGTCAGAGTCATGGGGATTGGGTTACCCTCCCACTTGCCATTGGACAAGAGGTCAGCCATCTGGTCATTCGCCAACCATAGAACTGACACCATTCATTTGTGCTCATGCCTCAGGGCAGATGAAGTTACATATTAGAATTACAAATCAACCTAACAAGCATGTTTTTGGTACAAGGGGTACCGCAGTGCCCAGAGTATAAAAGAACATGAAGGAGAAAATGCAAAGTCCTGCTCCCCACCTGCTCTAACACCATGCAACCCATTCCCAGTATTTTGCCTTTTAGATTCAGTATTTGCGTCTGAAAGTGTGTTTGATTGCTCTTAAGTAAACCGAAATTGGTGTGGGTTGGTTTCACCTCCCTGAGGCCCTTGTTTGCATCTCTGTGATCTTGTCCAAAGTGGCATAATAGCTGTCACAGGTGCACCATAATTAAGATGTGATTACCCAAAGTCTGCTGCCAGGAATCATTACAGTTAGTCATTTTCAAGGACATTGCACAAACAATCTCGTCCTCATTAGAAAAAGGGTTCAATTAGCACTAATTGAACAATTACCTGAGATTAGATCAAGATGTGCTCATTGTTTTTTCATGCAGCTTGTGTTTTTAACACCAACCTAATACAATGAGAGAACTCAATTTTGTTGATTTTTTTGGTGTGGTTTTTATGTCCTTTGAATCAAGTTAGGTGACCAGTCTCTCTGTCAGAGTTCACTGTAAAAATCCAGCAGTGATCATATTTACTAACTCCTCTCCTGAGGTGGCAAAGTGATGCAGATGCTCCTTCATTTGTATGAGGTTTCGCAAGAAAATTAAAGTGCTTGTGGTCCATAATCCAATTTAAACTCCTCCGCCCCTACGCACCAAAGTTTGCGGTGATTGCTTTAGGGAGCAGTGGCGGGGCAATATTAAAAAATCTTCCCATATTATTGTGATTGTATGTGCCTCAGCTGAAGCCTCCCGACTCTCAGATCTAGGCATGGCATCTTAAGTGCTCTCCTGGCAGCTTTGTGTTGCTTATAAGACAGGCTCACGATACAATTCAATTAGGATCATACTTTACCACAGCAGGCTGTGTCTTCTCATTACAATAAGGCATGACAACATTGTGAAGTTGTCCCAGTGTTGGGTGATGTGAGCTGTGCTTTTCATCAGAGGTGCATCTGTGTCAGTGTGTTACTGACCTAAAGTGTGACCTTACCTGAGATTGTTTAATTAGTCTCTAGACCAAGACGTTGCATATCAATGCATTAAACACATTGAATCTCTCTTGATAATATTTTTAGCTCTAGCATCGGCTGTGCCAGGCATGTTACCAACTAAATTTAAGTGTCTTGAGTTGTAGAGCAGTCTTTTCCTTATTGCACTGAAAAAAACAAATTTTAAGTTGTCAGGAATTCTGATAAAGGCAGAATAAATTACCATAATTTATCTTAATGGGATACGTTTTGACTAGTATCCTCAGTATCGGGATATGTATCGTATCATGAGGTTGCATTAAATACCCAATCCTAATTGCCAAGCAGTTACAAACCAGACAATAACTAGGAATAATACAGTTTATTGATTACAATATCATTAGTGATACTGCTTACCAATCGGATTCACTTATTGATCCCTGCTTATCTTCTTTGAAGCTTTCTTATTTTATCTACTACACCCATCCTGCTGCCTTCACTCCTGTCATTTCTAGCATATTAGGTCCTCCCAGTGAGGAAACAGAAGGAGAGAAGATAGGAGGACACATAAGGACAGAGGAGGCACGAAATACCAAATGAGAGATCCTTCCCCTTATCAGTCAGAGCTGCTTCAGGTGTTGAAGATGAGCTGATCAGCTGATTGGCTGCCAAACAAAAGCAAATGAAGATGCCCTCTGATATAAAAAATGAACAAACATTATGACACAATAATGTGGCCTCACATAAAACAGCATTTTGTTCAGAGATAAGTTGTCCTTTGTAAAGTTTAAAATGTCTTAGATTAGCTCTGTCAGAAAAAGCTGTGGAGAAAAGTAATGATTAGAAATCACAGTGCATCTGTTGAAAGGCTGTATCAGTGTATCCTCACTCTGGGCTCCTTCAGAAGCTTCTCTCTCCTCCATCCTCCCCTACTCTGGTGCATTTCTTTTAGGAATTTGAAGATCCATCATTATGACAGAAGGAGAATGACTTCCGAGTCAGTGGGGGAGAGAATAAGTGAGGATGGAAAAAGTAATGTCATGAGAACATCCTTTGTGGGCAGAAGTTGGCTTGTAGGTTTTTAGTGGCAACAATATTGAACACATGACATTCCTGATTCATTGCTGTGCTGCATAGATAAATGCTTCTACATGTTGGTGGCGTTTCTTCTTGTTGGAAGTTGCGCGGTAAGTGACTTTTTTCTGACCACTGTCAGTTAAAGGAAAGGCTAATGATGTTACTTCCTTGAGGGAGTTGTTGTTGCTTCCCAATTGGAATTGGATACGATTCCCTTCCCTGAATGGATGTAATACATTCAAGAGCTTTTTTGCTTAAGCTAAACAACTGTCAGTTAAAACATGCATGGTATTACAGACTGTAGACTTTAAAGACTACAAAATCAAAGGCACATTATTAGCTGTGAATAAAGGATGAACGTTTAATATTTACCAATACAATACCAAACCTTTTAAGCAATGATCTGCCAGGTCTAATATTGTTCCATTAACACCGTACATCCCTGTAAACAATCAGTTACATTCTGAAATGTTTAGATTCAGCCAGGAGTATAACTATTAGGCAAATGTTGAACATCATGAACGAGGAAGTGCATGTGTCTTATAGCAAAAGGGTCGCTCTGTAAGTCAAGGTTTATCTGTGTGGAGTTTGCATGCTCTCCCTCTGCATCCATAGCTTCTTCCTTGGCACGATGGCTTCCTCCCACTGACCTAAAACATTGTCCTTTAGTTAACTGGGGACTCCTAATTGTCCCTAGGTTTGGGTGAGTGTGTGAATGGTTGCTTTTGTCTATGTGGCCCTGTGATTGGCTGGTGACTGGTTCAGGGCGTTCCCTGTCTCGCACCCAGTGTCAACTGGGATAGACTTCAGTTCGCCACAACCCAGTAAGAGATAAGCAGTAGAGATTAGAATTGGATGGATGGATGGATGGATGGATGGATAGATGGATGATGTTTTCAGATGCAACATCAATATCAGTATATTAAGATATTAACAAGTAACTAAAATTAAGATTAAAATAATAATACAAAAATGAACACTTTCTGTATTTAGTAAGTTATCAACAGACACGTTTGATTAGGACTTTGATCATAAAGTAGTATAAATGACATATTTTCCAACCCCACCTTTTCTTAAAACTGTTTTTCTCCAGTGTAATTTTAGTCTCTATAAATTATTTTCTCTCAAAAATAATACTGCGTATTGCATTCCATCCAGTTAAATTTAAATACATTTTTATCAATTTTAAATAATACTTATAATTGTGATATTGTGGACACATAACTCAGCAAAGTGTAATTAGGACAACAGCTTTGTTCTGAAATGACTTAAAACAAATCTTAATTATTTTTTAGACTGGTTTGTTTCTTCATTTCTAAGTCGACTGAACATAATTATGCCGATGCATCGGGCAGAGGAATTACATCATTTCAAACCAATTTCTGTACTTCCTACATTCCTCTGCTACTAGAGGAGAATTATAAGCAGGATACTGCTTTTATAAGAGTCTTTGAAATTTAATTAAACAAGTAGCACCAAATGCTTTGTGTGTTCCTGGAGGATATAGGTCAGCTGTGGTGGGTGTGCTCTGTTTTCAGGCGTTAACAGAAGATCTGATTGAGCTAAGGTTTGGGCTGCTGACATTTTTTTTCTAAAAACCAACGCATATCTCCTGGAATGAACTTTTTATTAAACACTTTGATACTCCAGAGCCTTCCAGGTCACACATTTAGAGTGTAATCTGTTCACACATTCACACACAAAAGCAGTTAAGATTAACCCACAAAACCTCAATTTCCTTTTATCAACAGAGCCAGAAGAATTAAGGGGAGTAACAACCAATTACACATAACCTCTCCTGGGTTTATCATCTGTTTAATTTATGAGCAGAGTTGTCATCTGCTTTGTCCTGTTTAGTCTGCTCCGCCATAATTGGAGCCACTTTTCATGCTTCTTTTTTTGTCTTTATCAAAACATAAATTAAAATGAAGACTACAACAAAGATGCTATGCAGAAGTCACACAGATGCCATGAAAAAGCACATGCTAGCAAGAACATTCCTGAAAGATTTTTTCCATATGAGACAAAATATGTGGGCTGCATGATGGGTCTGTAAAAAAATGAGAGGGGAAGGAGGGGAAATGGTCCATCTGACCTCAAGAGAAAAGGCATCTGTGTAGCTTCATTTTGTGAGAACCTGTCAAGTCAATTTTACTGGATGCGTCATGGGAAATGCCATTTAAGTGTCAAAAAATCAGTTGGATATGTGTTATGATAATATAAATTGGGCACAGTGATTGAAAATGGAGAACGAAATGCCTATAGTCTGTGGTCAAAACCATTTGTGTATGAAAAACTGCAGCTGTTTTCACTCTTGACAATTATTTTAAACATGTTTAAATATGTTTAATATTTACATTCCAGACGCATTACACTTACTTGACCTCCCACATGGGACTGTGTCATACAGAGCACCATCACTCAGACTGGGAAATGTCATTAACTGGATGCTTTAGGCTTTTCGAGCTCACAAAAATGGCAGAGAACATAAACACATTTTTGTTCTTTGCAAAGTACAGCATTGAAAAAAGGGCAAGAGAGACTTTTGACAACATAAGCACCTCTAGATGGTCCATCATATTTTGTTTTCTCCTGAGGTCATGATTTATCATAGGACTGGGACAAAGAATCAATATTGTGATATTTTTTGTCCTGGCACAGAAAATCCAATTTCCAATATGCTGGTTCCAAGAGTAGAATTTTAAAAGCTATGGCTCTAAGCTTTCAGGACTATATACACCAGTTGATTTTGATGTGGGATATTTTTTTTATTTATTTTATGTATTTATGGTAAGAAGTTTATTCTAAAACCAATTTATGATTACATTTGAAAAAAAAATATTTACAGGCACAGTATGAAGTAATTCAACATCATGAGCGTCTCAACTAAACAGATCAACTGCCATTGTATGAAGACCTAAGAGGGGAGATGGGCCAACTAAGTGGCCCACTGTTAGCCCATCTGCCTTCACTGTTCACTGTTGTTTAAACAATAGACTGTATATAGTGGACAGTGCGGCTCTGCCTTCTACCATTTAACAGTTTTGAAGCCGTACTATCCCCATCAGGGCGCCACTATTGTGCAGCCAGTAGAGAATCTGGACCATATCTGGACGCAGCTGTCGTAAACGGTTGCAAAACTCCGCAGCATACAGCGTACAAAATCATTGTGAAACTGCCGTAAACCGCGGTTATTTTTTAAACTCTAATAACTGATGAAAAAGAAACTTTTCAGAAAAAAGAGGACTTGGGAAAAACGCAGCCCAATAATAGTTTCATATCACCACAGCATACGGATGGGAGAAATATTTCTACGAGGTGTATTAATTTTTTGAAGTTTCACTACGGCCCGTTCAGATGAATGGGGAGATGGAGAGTTGACCTATACTGCAGCCAGTCACCAGGGGGAGCAGTTTTTGTGGCGACTTCAATTCGAGCCCAGCGACATGATGTCCATGTTTTTTACAGTCTATGGTTTAAACTAAGAAATCTCTTCAATAAAACTGGCACTCTGTGAGATGTGTACATCCAGGGTGTCCATTTTGTGGAGGAAGTTTGCATAATGAAAGAGGAAAACATTTAAAAATCAACTATCTGGTTCCAGGGTTGCACTCGTGTGAATCAGGAAGTCCACTGACTTGATTTTTCTGATATATGTTGTGCCCACATTTCTGAACTTATTATCACCGATACAGATAACATTATTTTTTGTCAAGAGCACAAAGTCTTAACTTCATCAAAACTGACTTGTTGCTTTGAATGTGACAATACATCTATGTAAGAAACAGATATATAGCAACAATTCACTCTTGGAAAAATGTAACTATTGATCTTTAAATGCAGTAATGATAAGAGCGTCAGTGGCTTGAGGAGAGTCTGAAACTGAGGCCCCATCCACACGAAGACAAAACGCTTAACAGTTTCTAAAACGATCGTCATAAAGACAAAGGCGTCTCAGAAAATGTGTGCCTCTATATGAATGCACTCAATACGCATCAAAACGCTGTAAAACACATGCCAGACCTCTAGGGGCGCTGTAACAATATGACGGAAACAAGCGGAAACAGACGAAAAAACAGTGGGCATGCGCACTTACGGCAAAAGTTGTAAACAGAGATTGTGATAAAGTGATCATAAAGTGCCGTAATGTGTCCTCAATAATTGTTTGTTCAACTCAGTGGTGATTGAGAAGAAGGAGATTTTGCTGCAACAGAGATAGTAGGGTCACTAGCTTCATCAGCACATATGCTTCACGTACGCTGCCATTGTTGTTGTTGCGTGTGGCGCATGCGTGTCAATGAAGATATGAAACTATAACGTAAGTGTATCTGAAAACTTGCGGAGAGCCAGTAATCACGGAGCTGCGTATACAGCATTTCAAAATCTTTCCACTCTGGAACCTGGTTTCAGAAATGATCGTTTACAGACCCCCAAAATGCCGTCTTTGTATGGATGATACGCAGATTCGGCAAAAAACGTATGCGTTTAGACCTTGGTTTGGCTTCGTGTGGATGGGGCCTGAGTGTGTGATTTGAAAACACCTCCAGTCTTCGCAGCTTCATTTCCTCCCTCTTTAACTCCCCTTCCACCGTGAAGCATGATGGATTCTCTTCTTTCATCAGTGTTGTGAGTTCAGCGGAGAGAGACAGTCATTTCAAATCGCTGCCTGTTCTGCTGAATATTTTATTTCATTCTGTTTGTAGCAGGTAAACAACAGTGGAGCTGCAGTGGAACATATTACATTTCTTGTAATTTGGTTAGGACATGATTTGAAAACACACTGCCAGCTGGATATCAAGGCAGTGCTAAAGAACTAATGTAATATTTCATTTTTTATTCATGGATCAACTTATATTATCCCCATTATCAAGGGAGGAAATCCTGTTCATGAGCAGAGACAAAGCTTGACCTTGTGATATTAAGAAAAACGCATTAAGATTTACCACCAATTATGGTTAGAAATAGCGCCCATATCCATGAGAAATAACGGGGCTGTCAGAATCCACAAAGTCATCCACAGATTTATCGTCAGAGGAGAGCGGTACGCCTTTGTCTCACTCACTCTCTCATGTGTTTTCCATTCTAATTCTGACACGTCCTCAGCTTTGGGACTGACTTATTCGTGTTTGCACGTTTAAATTGAGCTGCTCTGAATTATTACAGTAACACAGTGATATAATATGGCTGCCGCTCTCTCACATTACGCACAAATTAAATTTTCCACACCTTCCCCGCGCTCAGTGTCCGAGCAGAAGGCACAGGAAGAATGACAACCTTGTTTCTCTTTTAATTCCAATCAAAATTCAAACACCATTACGTCTTCTTCTCGTGTGTCACGACAAATTATTCTCATAAGTGTCTGTCAGTAGTGCTTAATCTTAGCACTCAATAATTTGGAAGCTTGTTCCTCTGATGGCCCATCGCTCAGCGGGGGTCATCAGTGGGCCGTTCTCTCCTCCAAGCGAGGCCGTGCCAGTTAATTGAGGTTAATTTGTATCTGTGAATGGCTGCGAACAGGTGCTGGAGGTTGATGGTGGATGTCGAGGCGCCTCATGAATGACGTTGACAGTGTTTTGTTTCTGAGAACTGGCTTTGTAATGGGCCTGGTGTGTGTTGCTACGTGCAAATTACTTTCACTTTTTCATGTTTTTTTGTGAGGAAAAGGAGTCAACATGTACTCTGCCCTACATGAGACAGCTAATTTTCCTCTTGAAAGAAATTGGAGCAGATGCTCCAGTATGTGAAACACTCTGCTATGATATCTGAAGATATGTATTCTGTGTCGTTTTCTCCTGTGTGTGCTGGGTTCTCAACCTGAATCACAACAGTGTTAGTGCTGTTATGATAACGGCATTGAAGCTCCTGCCAACATGCTTAATCCCAATTATTTTGCAGAACAATTAACATGATTGTGCACAGAGAAATAGCCTCGTTCTTAAGATAATAATCTTTTTTTTCCATCTGGCAGCCCAGTGGCTGTGATTGTATGCCTTAGCATGGCTTAAAACTGTCAGAGCTAGCTAGCTGCAGGCTTCAAAGGCTGACATTTACTGCTGTACCTTTAGTTCAGTTTAATGGCAAATGAGCTCTTTTTGCTGGTTCCTCATTCATTTTTAACACGGTAATCCCCCATTGTCATGGCAAAAGAACTTGTGAATTTGAATGTAGCATCTTCTCAAGGCTCCACCTAGCAGCCCCCCCCCCCCCCCTGCTTACATGCATGCGCACAGCTGATATATTCAGAAGACTGATTCAACTCCAAACCCTCAGCACAACATGTTTGTTTTACACTACGCCAAGTCATGTCTCAGTCAGCAGCAAGAAAACACCAAAACATTATCATAGTCAGGTGAAAAAAAACAGCAAACACAGAAAGTTAGTTAGTACTCACAGCCGATGGTATTCCCTCTGTCATTCTCCACATAGCTGTCAAGTCTCCCGTTTTGGCCATGAAACTACCGTATTTTCCGTATTTTCTCCTCTTTTCCGCCGTCCTCCTGTGTCAGTATTCTCCTTTAAATCTCCCGTGTGAGGATATAATAATAAAAACATTCCTTTGCCTCTCCAAACTGAGCTCTGTCTCTAGCTTAAATGGGGCGGTAATACTCCAAAATGATGGATGCCAACCGCCGTACAACCCATGAAGAAGAAAAAGCCTCGCGAGAACGTCCACCTGCAGTAGCCTGGATGGCAGCTGTCGCAAGATTAGAGCAGCAGAACAAACTTAAAAGAACAAAGTGTTTATTTTAGATTTCTTGTACATCTGTCTTAAAATGTGAGGGATACTGGAGCTTGGTTGGGGTTGTGGGATGGCTTATAGCGGGCTTCCCTTTCCCCAAAGCCAAACTTGACAGGTGAGCATTCTCCCGCGGAGTCTGATTCCTCTCAGGTTGGCTACACGCACCGAGTCTGTGCACGCTGGGAAAATGCACGCGCAGCAGGCGGGCAGATTGGCGACGGGATTTGATTGGTTTAAAAACAGGTGTTGCGGCATGATTATTGGTTGGTGTTTTCCCTGTTTTACTCCTGTTGTAGATAGCGGATATTTTTCGCTCTGTTTTAAGAACACATTATGAATTGATTGCCATCGGGTCATAAAGACCATTTTAACCAGTATTACAAGAAGTGTATCTAAATCAGATCGCCAACCCCAGCTTTAAAAAGATAAGTGTTATATTTTTGTTTGGCATTGTCAGATAATGTTGAGGAAAAATCTTCAGTTTGCCACCTTGATCATAAAGCACCACGTGAATCATTGCTCTAATCATTTTTATTTCAGCTGTAAAAATTGCATTTATTTTCCAGCCAGTCTCCAGTGGACACTTGAGAAATGGCATTTTTTTTGCACTTTTTTTTTGTTTTATTTTTCAACACTTGAACTTTGTGCTTGTTCAAAAAAGTCTGAAGACTTCCATGGTTTACACATTCATGTCTGAGGTGACCAAAGCAAAATAACGGACACTACCTGCAAAGTTCTGCACACAGTTAGCAGTTCACAGAAAACAATGTTAAGGTGGTAAGACCTCACTACTGTCAAGCCTAAAGCTCCAATTAAGTCCCTTAATGCTTTATTGTGGCATTATTGTGTGTGATCTTTACACTCACCTTTTATCCATCTCATGTTAGATTGTGATGATAACGCTTGTCATTTTTTAATGTATTTTTTGGGCATTTTTGTGCCTTTATTAATAGGAGAGAGACAGTGGATAGGCTTGTGAAAGGGTGTGATAGAGTAGGGGAAGACACTCTGCAAACTGGTCACAGTAGGGTTTGGAACCTGGACCGGCAGAAGCAAGTACATGGGGTGCCTGGTTGCTAACCACTCCGCCAAACCAGCACCCCATAATGCTTGTCATTTTACTATTATTGTTGTGATGTTGAACAATGTTATTGCACATTTCATACTTTTCCTGTGTTACTCAGGCTCGTGCCAGTAGAGCAACAGTTGTGCAAAAAAAAAAAAAAAACAATACTGTAGTTTGTATTGCATCTTTTTAATTTTAAAAAAAGATAGTTGTATATTTATAAATGCTAGTCTTCATGGCTCCAATAACTAATTCCTGAACCTTTTTGTCCAGATATGAGATCCGAGACCTGCATCTGGTGGAGGAGAATGTCCTGCAGATCCTGAAGGAGAAGGCCGACTTTGACAGCTATAAACCCCGCCCCTTCAACATGCGTGAATTCTACGATCGCACGGGCCATGACATCAAGGACATGTTGCTGTCCTGCTACTACCGGGGCTCGGAGTGCAGCGCTGAGGAGTTCAAAGTGGTGAGTCAAGCGTGTAAACAGTTAAAACGCCAAGAGCCAGCTGAGGCCCGGCCAAGAAGAGGGTCAGCAGAGCGTATTTGTAGTACAAGGTCAGCACTGATATAGTTTATTATAACACCCAAATAATATGACCTCTGTTGAGAAATTGTCGCTAAAGTTTGCTTTGGAGAGATGAAAATGTCGGGATATGTGTAACAGTGAGATGTGTGGACTGAGTTTTATCTTCCCTTCAATCTGAGGGGCTCCATCGGCCCAGATCAGCCTGTTCCCCCTCAGGATGGGACTGAGAGCTGTTGTGTACACTGAGACTGACTCACAGGCCGAGGGCGGCAGTCTGCATCTATAACAGTGGTACACACAGTGTCTGAATCTGCCACGAGGCACTGCTGCTGTATAAGTTACAGTCTCAGAGAGCTCGGGCATTGCTCCCATAAAAGGTTGATACTTGGACATTTACTGAACCTGGGGTCAGTGCTGTAACAGTTGCTTTATGAGGAGGAAGTTAAAAATTGTGTCCCTGTGGGAGCTTTTCTGGGTGTGTTTGTTTTTTCTCATCAATTGGACGAGAACAGACATTCAGTTATTACCTGGAACCAGTGTGACCTTTCCATCTGCTGTGTGGTGTCCAGATTCATCACATAGACTGAGGTGTCTGAATCACACGGGGGGAGTTTACCTTGTTCTGTGGCTGGTTGTAGCTTCAGTTTGGTTGTCATTGGCTGTTTTTCCATGATTTCATGTCCTTCATTTTCAGTGTGTGTTTTGTCATGACAAAGATACTGAATGATTGCCCCTGAGTGCTGCTGAAAAAGAACCCAGAAATGTTGCAGTTCTTGAAATGTTTTGTTGTACTTTCTTCACAATCAAACTTTGTCTGTCTGAGGTTTTTTACTTGGCGGGTGGTATACAGTGTGTTTATCAGAGCTTTTCTGCTGGCAGCCGCTGCTTACTGCTGCTGAAAATTGGGTTTACAAGTGTGTTGACTGCAAGGATACTATTAATGTTTGAGCTGTAACAGAATCCGAGTAAACCAAGCACCAGAAATGGATCATGTTCTACCCCAGGAATCATCTACTACATTTGAGCAAGGGCCAGTTTTTTTCTTTCAATAATAAACTGAGATGTTTTGCTGTTATATCTGGGCTGTCATTTCGCTCATTACTGAATGTTAAAAAAAATCAACGTAAGCTGCCCTTTCGCCTTCTTCTCTTGACTTGTACTTTTTTTGTTGTTTTTTGTCCAAAACAATGCATGCTGAAAGCCTCCAAATCCTGCACCAAGCCTTATGAGAGTAATGGTAAAAAGTGGGGTAATATTATCAAGGCAGCAGCTTATCCTCAAGGCAGCTGTTGAACACGATGGCATTATTCAGCCACCAAAAATGTACATCGAAGTCAAGGAGGGCTTTACCACAAGGTTTGCTAAAGCCACTTTGCTCTGACAAATAGACAGGTGGCCTAGCTTGACCAGTGAATGTAACAGGACATCATGTGGATGATTGGGACAAAAAGTCCTGTCTCCAAAGTAGTTGTTTCACAGGACTGTACCACATATCAGTCTTATTTATGTTGTTTTTTTTTCTGTTTAATTTTGATTATTTGCACATCTAGATGTTTTTGGTGATGCAGACAAGGACCTTTATTTTACACTTAATGTATTAATGTTCAGTTATTATTTTACTTTATCTCATTATTCATTTAATTTTGATGTACACACTGACATAAAACTAGCTAAGTAATCTGTCCTGTGGAAGTGTGTGTCTATTAAAGATTCAAAGTTCATGACTGCCTGATTCAAACTTTGCGCCGCAACAAAACGCTTTGATATGGCAAATACAACATCAAATTTACAAGGCCTATATTGTTTTAAGAATCTCTCTTTTTAAGCGAAATGTAGTTTGTTACTCTAATAATAGGTTGAAGGTAAATTTGTTTTATTGCTTTTTAAAGATGTAATGAGTAATGAGTAACTTATTCTAACTCCTAGATAAATTCCCCCTATGCTTTCTTGTCAGTTTGTTATTTCTAATTTTAACTAGGGAACTCCTGGAAGATGTTGCAACACCAGGATTCCTTTATTGATTACAGTTTATTCCTTGGCAGCCAAAATTGGCTCAAAAACTAAAGACCAGAACCCTGATGTAACTTCCCATCATGCCTCAGATCCTCTTCCATAAGGGGTCTTACAAACAGCACATTCATCCAACATGGGATAAAAGGCTCCAAATACAAAACTAAGCGTACCTGGCAAAAGAAAGAAAATGGAAGCTTCCATGCTGCTTAACCTCACGCTTCAGATCCTACACACCTCACAAGTTAGCTATGGTTACATCATGTTGTGATCTCTATGCTGTTATTACAACATCAGAGCATATTGAGCAGCCTTGTTTTTATGTTGGGGGAAATTCTACAAAATCTTCATGAATTCTTTTATTTCAGAAGTAGATATGGATACAGTATGAACTGATTTTTATCAGTAAAGAAAATAAGATGGCTATCAAATAAGCAAATCATCAAACCACAGCAGCATCCTTTTTTGGAGACAGAAGTAGGCTTAAGAGGAAAAAGAGCTCATCATGAAAATGCACACCTTGCAACCAGTGGCACCCTGCTGTGAGAAAGGGAGCTCATCCAGATGGAGAGACTGTCCAACAGATGCTCACTTCAGAGCAGGTGGAACACGATGATGGCACAGCACTGATAAGGATGATGTCCCTTGAGACTTTCATGGTAATGGGAGTTCATGCAGATTTGTGAATGCCTTATAAAGAGTCCAGTCCCCCTGCAGTGCTGTATATTTCCTCCTGTGTGTCTTTTGAGCAGATGCTTTTAAATGTTAGCGCAGTGAGGCTCAGCCACGTAGGAGGAAGTCTCACCATGCTGAAAGTGGGCCTGGTTTAGACCAGGCCTTCACTGGGCCTCTTTCCAGCCAGTTCTGGCCCAACTGGTTTTGAAGTCAGACCCGATTCAGCTGCTCCCGACCGGTTGGATAAATTTCTGGCATATTTAAAATGTGGTTTGCAAGACTTCACAACTCACTTAGTGCAAGCTAAGCCATGAGCCAGTTCCCCTTCCTTAGATTTTTTTCCTGCTCAAAGCACACAATGCTGTCAAACAGTGTCTAAAAACACCATGGCAACAGTCGGCATGCCTGATAGATGTATCTCCCCCATCCATCATGAAAGATATCAATGAGCAGGAAATATCAGCGGAGCTCCAGCTGACAGGAAATGTTTCGGATGGTTTAGCTTGTTTGTTGTTTGCTGGTGATACTGTGTGTGCATGCATGTGAGATATTGAGAGCGTTTCTGTCAGTGATTGTGTTTGAACTGTGCATATAAGACAACAGAAGAGCAGATGGATATGACTGTAGCCTCAATGCTCTGGAGCTTTTGAAGGAAACATTCACAATCATTTGTACGTCTGTTTTAATTTGATTTGTACAGTGTCAGAAAAAAGGTTGTACCAGACCACAGGGTCCAAAAGTGTGAGCATATGAATCTTTAGCATTGATGATACACTTTAACTCAGCCACACAATGTGAGCTGCCATCTCAACGAAATACTGAGGCAGTCAGGCAGCGTGTTTCCAGGCTCAGAGAATAAAAGGCTTTACAAATGAATTTTGCTGAGTTAAAACTTAAAGAGTCAGATTTTATCTTAGATCTGGTTCATACATTAATGTGAGATGAATGGGAGAGTATGTTCACAATCTCTAATGTTCAAAAAACCTTCCAGGTTTAATTTCCAGTGTACCCCTGATAGTGCTGTATCGTTCTCTGTCTGAGGTGCTCTGTTTGGGATCCTTCTTCTGTAAAGCCCCAGTCACACATTCCCGTTTCTCATGGCGATTGTGCACGATTGTCATAATCCTGATAAAACGTGCTTTGGTCGTGGTGCATGCGCTACTTGGTCTGGATCAGCGTTGTATAGTCGTGGATGAACGGCTGGGAACGTGGAAGGGTCCCGACAGTTTTGAACTGTTCAAAACTGTCGTGGAGAATCGCTGCTCTCAGTATAGCGGGGTGAAACCCTAATGAAGTTCTAAGGTGAACGGTATTAGCGTGGCATGTACGGGGCTCAGTAGGGCTGATTGTGGCTCAATCCTGAAAGCTTTCTGAGGACGACTGACAAGGATGTATCCCTTTGTGCCCAGACTGTGTCCCGTTCAAGATGGCACAAGTGACGGGGCTCAGTTGGGGCTTACGTGACGCGAACTGAGCTTGAGCGGGGCTGACGTCATGTCAGTGGGATGAAAATTCAAGGAGTCCTCGTCATATCGCTGTATTAACCTAACTGGAGCGGGACAAACGCCCTCTAACTTTGCTCTGCATCCCTTTATCAGACTCAAACTTGGCAGAAGTAATGTTCACATATTAAGGTTTGTAAATTATACTTCATTAGCAACTATGATCAAACAGGAATGTGTGACTTATGCATAAGACTCGTTACCTACGTTGGCTCAATCCACTCTGATTGGTTTATAAATAAACTCTGTGGTAGTTGGTCAATTCAAGGCCACTCTGTGTCCTGCCTGCACCAACTCTGCATTAATGCTAACATATACACTGCAGTGGATTTGCCAACCCAAGTCAATGGGCTTAAACCAGTGTTTCACTATGAGTGAAGCACAAACCCCAAGGGCATTGGGCCACACTCCAGGGAAGGAGTGACTTGTATGGGCAGGGGTGTGGCCAAATAGGGCCATTGACCCTCCTGGATTCTTGAATTCTGTGCTGTGATCAGTACCATGTTAGATTTAGAGGTGTGAAAAAATATTGATACAGCAATATATTGCAGTATTTTGACCTCCAATTTAATATCTTTATTTCAAATCTATATATCAATATTTTTTTCTGAAAAATAACTCATATTTTATCAGAGTTGGAAATAAACTACAACTTATTTACATTTCCACCATTTATAGTTTTTTCTTAGCTAACTGTAGAATATCTAAATATATCACAATATTTTGATATTGTGATATTATTGCATGGTGAGGTTCTTGCCAAATCTCGCCCCTAGTCAGATTAAGGATTTACGTAGAAATCAGTGTGGACTGTGTCACAACAGGTTTCTGTAGGCTTTCTGTTGATTTTGTTTAATTTGGAAATTTCTCATTTATTAAATTCTTGTGTCTCTGAAATCAAAATTTTGATTTGAGTCTTGAAAGAAACAGGTGTACTGCTTGCTTCTTTGTTGTGTTTATATCTAAGATAGAGTAGGAGTGAGTATATCAGTCAAATTTATGCACTGATATGATTGGGCAAATAAATACTGACGAGTTCTGCTTTCACACTCTAAAACTTCATGAAGAAATTAGTATTCACATTTCTGTGTGACTGTAGAAAAATCTAAACCAAGAAACTCTGTGGTGATAGTGGTGAGGTTGCTAATGACAGAGGTATTTGTTTTGAAGGGGGGGACATGGCAGCAAGTAATTGAGAACCCCTCACTTAAACTGACAATGAAATTGGAAGGGCGCCACACTGGTAGGTCTATACAGAGGTGCAGGATTTTTATACAGCTGTGGCTCTAAAGAGTGGAAGAGGGCAAATCCTGATTCTGCAGCCTTTTGTCTTGGTCATGTAGGTGCGCCACAATACAGAGAAGATGAGTTAGGGAATACAACGCTCTACAAACTTAAAAAGGGCATTATATATTATCTCTTTAACACAGATATAGGTCTTTAAAATTAACATAAACCCTTTTTGTTTCAGTGAAGTTCCTAGTTTCAACAAAACATCCATCTGATCACCTCAAGTTTGACCAATCCTCTGAAAAGTGGACATCCATAAAGACCCACCTCACAAATATCTTTTGATCAGGGGAGACTACAATATGAGTTAAAGATTATTATTTTACATGTTTTGATAACAGATATATGCAAGTCTTTAACTTTTAGACTCCATTTGGCCTCATGTGCTAAACGGATAGTGAGGCCAAGAGCAGGATAGATGCCCTTTTCTATGGAGTCTGTTTGCTGGTTTTGGTGCTGAAGGGATACAGGATGAGATGAGGAGGAGCTACTTAGGAGCTCAACCTTGACTCTTGTAATAGGAGATGGAGAAGAAGGGTTGCCTTGATCAAACTGAAAGAAAAGGCTGACTGCAGAAGAGAAGAGAACAGATTTAACATACAGTCCTGCTCATCATTGTTGGCACCCATGAAGTGTAAGTCCACAATGTGACAGTACAAACAGCTTCTTTACAAACCTCTCTAACTTTGCTCTGCATCCCTTTATCAGACTCAAACTTGGCAGAAGTAATGTTCACATATTAAGGTTTGTAAATTATACTTCATTAGCAACTATGATCATGGAGTCATATTTAGAATAGGCGCTTTTAATTGCAACCAGTTGAAGCCTACAAGGAAAAGAACACCCTACCAACAATTAAGCATGGTGGAGGTTCCATAATGGTTTGGGGCTGCATTGCTGCATCGGGTACTGGAGGCCTTGACCGTAGTATCACAGGAATCATGAAATCAGAGCATTATCAAGAAATTTTAGAGCCAAATGTCCTACCCAGTGTAAGAACACTTGGTTTGAGTCGAAGATCGTGGGCCCTCCAGCAAGACAAAGACCCAAAGCACACATCCAAAAGCACACAGGAATGGTTGAAAAGGAAATAAATGGCCTGTTTTAAAATGGCCAGCAATGAGTCCTGATCTCAATCCAATTGAAAATCTTTGGTATGGCTGAAATCTGCCATTGGGGAAAAGAAACATGCAAATGTTCAAGAGCTTGAACAATTTACATAGGAAGAATAGGAAAAAGTACCAGGTGAGAAGTGCAATAAGCTTATAGATGGCTACAAAAACATTTGGAGGCTGTCATCAGTGCCAAAGGGTGCGCAACAAAATACTGAAGAGGTGTGCCATTATTGCTGCACGTGCTTTTTTTCAGTTTCCTCTTTGAAATTACAATATGTAACTTGTAAAAATTATAAATTTTTTGTTAAAGTATTTCGGACCTCCAATTCAAAGATCCTGATGACATAAATTTGGTACATTTCAATTTATTTCTGAAGATATTGTTTGAGTAATGAAAATAATGAAAGGGTGCCAATAATACTGAGCAGGACTGTATCACAGCAGCAGGATGGTTGGTAAAACACTGGCATGACAGGATCTGGTTGGTTCAGTGTCTATGTGAGTAAACACTTCTCAATAGCTGGTAATCAGGGTGGGGAGATCAGAACAGTCTCCTTTTGATTTGTGCTAAACTTTTTAATCATTCAATTATTCATATCATTGGCTTTTTTTCACAGATGTATCAGTCTTTGTTTAACCCCTCTCCAATATGCACATTTTCTTTAAGACTGTAGTTTTCTTTATGCTGATTGTGTCTATCTTGTCCCTTTAGCACATGGAGAGTATTGTTGATGAATTCCTTCTAAGTGTAAATATCCCCCTCTGATGCTGAGCTGTGCTTCAGATGACAAGCAAAGTTCCTCCCCCAGACTGGCGTAAGAGTTTGATACATAACAACCTGCCTGGGGGCACTGAGTGTGTCTGAAAGATTGCAATAAAAGGCATATTAAATCTGGCCCCCCTGCCTCAGTCTCATACCTTGTGTCCTTCAGTGGTCCTTTGAGGTAGAATATCTCTTGCTCTGAGCATTTTTTTTATTCCACACCCTGCAAAATCATTTTGTACAGCAGTATCTGCGACTCGTCCCACATGGTGCAGTGCCTTTAATGTGCTGATGTGTCCACATTTACTGTAGTTAGTTGTGCTTATGGCAGATGGTGCTTCGCAGGTCCCGGCTGTATTAGTGCTGTAGTGGACCTGGACAGAAAAGCTCAGCAGAGAGCTCTAATGGTGCGGAAAAAAATCATCAGAGAAACAGAGAATGAGAAAAAAAAGTAACATGAACATTCCCAACAGCCTCCGCCTCCAAAGCTCAGAGCATGGAAACAGTGAAACTGTGATTAACACTGTCGGCACTTTCTGCTTGTTTACTCCCAGCATCGGCAGTGTGTCTGGCTCGCTGCTCCCTGAGCTGCTGAGAGTCGCCAGACACAAATGGTCCCTGCTACATGCAGCATGGCATCAGGGAGTTGGGTTACTGCTCGTGTTTTCATCAGTGACTGAGTAGAAAAATAATAGCCAGAGGTAGAAACGGGTAATACATCTGGCTTCTAAGACATACAGTATCAAGATGCTGTATTTTGCACTGAAACATGCGTATGTTATGCTTGTTACATGTATCTCTGACTTCCTCTGGCAGTTTGTGAGTACAATGTTGAGTGAGCTGATTTGAAAACAAAAAATATCAGACCTAATATTCAATAAGAAATGTTGTTTACAGTAAGAAAAATCAAAAGTGATATTTTTATGTACCACAAGATCAGAAGACAAAAGTTTACTCTAGCAGAGTAGTTATTGTTTTATTTATAATGACTTTTGTTATTAGTTAACACCAAATAATAAGGATTTCTGTTAAATGCCACAACAAAATAAAAGTCCCAAATACCCAACATAAAGTCATTTGTGTTTAGTCCTCAGAATGTGAACTCAGTCCTTCTCACTGTTCAAATAGCATGATTTTTTTAAAAGTCTCCCTTAGTCCCCTAAACCATGCTTCAAAAATAATTAAAAAACACCCTAACATTATCTAAATGGTTTGTGCCGTCAAATAGTCAGAAATATTGTGATTTTCATTTATATTTTTAACCAGAAAAAAATAAGCACTGTCAAAATTACACAAATTATTGGTGCAGGACCTTTGTAGGCCAATCCAAAAATTAGCGTTGCACTGGTTCCCAAGGCAGGCAAAAAGCTCATCGTTGATTATAAGGTCTGTGCCAAAAAAAAAAAATGAAGCTGACAGATTTTGTTCACTATGATTATCGTCACAAAAAAACCTAACTGTTCAGAATTTTTGAGTTAAAGATAAACAGTAAGAGTATATAGCTATTAATTATGCTATTATGCAACTACAACAATGAGGTTGGACCCAAAAATAGCTACTGTACGTTTCCAATGTATAATGTCATGTTGCAGCCTCCAGTTTAAGTATTTTGTCTTAATTGAGTGACCTGATCAATGGTGCCCATGGCCGTGGCGGTGATTTTTGCATTATCATGTACTAAAAATGATCAGAAGGCGTCCTTTTGGAAACACAATAACACTTTACAATTAAACAGCGGGGTGACGCAAGATGCAAACTTAAACAACCAAATCTTGAACGCATGTATTCATCACAGACCTTGTCACATGCATTTATACGAAAAGCTATTAAAAAGCCTTTTACACTTTTGGCTTTTGGAACTGAAGCTGCTAAAATGTTCACTCACTTCCACATTTTCCAACCCTCCACTCTGTATGTTAGTATCATGACACCAGATGGACCCTTCAACATGCTTCATTAAAAAAACTCAATCCCCGTACCCCTGCACATTTAAATCAAATAGATGTGTTATATTTTTGACTGAAGCCTTTGAACGAGGCTGTAAATATCTGTACTTTGGCCACAATAAAACACATTTTTCCTACACACAATCATTTCAGTATTTGGTTTCTGCAGCCAGCCTCGAGTGGACGCTTTTGGTACTACATTTGTTAGCACTTGGACCTCTGTTTTTGGCCCTGGAGGTGGCCGTCTCTCTACAACTCAGCTAAACAATATTGAGAAGTAATTTTCCCACATTTCTCAGCCCTATTGAGACCAAAACGATGGTTACAAATCCTGCTGGAAGTCTCATATGGGACACAGAGAATCTGCTTAGTAATATTCTACATTCTGATGGATGAACACGCCTGAATGCTTCACTGCCTCTGCTATGTCAGAATTGATTTCACATTGTTTCAGGTCCATGTTCACATATTTTCAAAATGATGGAGCATGTCCTGATTGAAGGGCAGTGTTATGAATTAATGATGACTGGTTCCAACACCTGTGGGAATATATAGTCATATATCCAATTTCCCATCATTAATGCCTAAACACAACAATATGGTGGCTCCAACTCACTCTGACCACCTTGACAGAGCTCATGCTTCCTGTCTTACTTTCCCTCATTTTAAACTTTTTGCTAATTAGAGACAGAAAAGGTTGAACTTGTCCTCTTTTTTATGATCAATAGGTGTAAGAGCAGCAGGATAGACAAATTACCCTTAGTTAATATTAATAGGTGGCCTGCAGCTTTTGAACCACAGCTGCAGGAGATAATAAGAAAGCACTAAAAGTGTGTAAAATATAAAGAGCATAATCTGATTTTTAATGACCTTGCTTTATTAATTACATGAAGGGATAAACGGAGGAATCATACATATACAGAATCATATGAAGTAGAACAAACATTGCTCACTCAGTATGTCTGAGTGCATCCCTATGGAGCCCTTTGCACATCACACGTTGATTTGTGATTGAAGTTGCAACCTCTCAAGTTATTCCATTTTAAACACTTCAAGACACCCACGTGTAATCACCAGGGAGAACTCAGACTGGCTTATAACTTTACACAACGTAAAACTGAAGCTTAAGGGGTTTGGCAGTGAGCACAAGGGAGAGAGACAGTAAATGAGAATGCGAGAAAGAAGAAGAAAGACAGAGACAGATGGACACAGAGAAGCAGAGACTGAAGCCCAGGAACAACAAAGTCATTGGGATGAAACTGAACATAAGATGTGGGCACAAAGGAAGTGTCCTCATCACTCAGTTATGCACAGGAAGCCATAGAAGTGCTATCAGTCGACACACAGGTTGGTGCTCATTTAACCTCTCACAGGCTGCACCCTATCTCCCCTTCCCAGCCGGTCAATTGTTTCTCCAAAACATAATGAAGTGTGTCAGCTCAACAGGTCTCTTCTGTCTACTCTTGGACTTTTTGTTCCAAACAAAATGTCAGCTTCCATCCATGAGTATGAGGAAATAAAAATGTCAAAGGTTAGACAGGTATTAAGGCCCTTTAAAAATGAGCAATTTGTAAAACTCATCTCAGAGCATTAGGCTACATTGGGCTTCATCTCCAGGTTGGACATGCGCTTTTTTCCCTCCCTGCTACTGGCTGTAGATTTATAAACCCACCAATCCTTCCCTTTTTTATGCCCACTTTAATTTGAAAGGCTGCATCGGGTGGTAACTTTTATTTAACTATCAAGATTTACACACTCATACTTCTCTAACATGTTTTTCTTACACCGGTTCATTGGAGTTGCAGTGCAGCCAGATCTGCCTGATCCATTGTCTGTAATCAGACGTATTCATCTTGCCAAGCTCCAACCTGAAATGCTTGTGAGTGGCCCAAAGAGGCACAGCTCAGTCTGCATACTTCGAAGCAAAAAGAGGTGGGAGCTATGAGCAACAAGACAGCTGAAAATGACTGCTCATAAGAGGTTAGCATAGATGCTAACAGCTTAAGCAGCAGTTTTAACAGATCTGGATCCATTTTTTATTCCATAAAAAACGAATAACACTGAAAGCATTTCTGAAATAAAATATTATTTTGCTCCATGTCCAACTTTAAGTGGCTCCCATTCTGTCCTTCACACTGTGTTTGCAACACCCGCCCACTACATTATCTGATTGGCCCATAATAAAGTGAGCTGCGGAACAATCATCCCATTACCTGCTGGATATGCTTTTTAAAGGTGCTGCCCATTCCCAAACACTTTCTATGGCCCAGATGGACAAGTGAAATATCCATCATCCATATATTATCCATGCCACTTATCCCTTTTGGGGAGACACTGGGCGAGAGGCGGGATACATCTTGGACTGGTTCACAGGGACGATACGCTTTTCTCCCAATTAAATTTTTTTACGATTTTTTAGGTGCCAATTAGATTTAAATTGCAATTCTACAGTATTGCCGTTTTTTGCAATTGTTAGTTAGCTTTTTGACAGCAGCGAAAAAGATGAACAATGATGATGCCCACAGACTATATCAGGAAAAACACACATCACATGTGAGTCTGTTTTTAGGATTTATTCAGCAATATATTTTAACCAGCTATTTATACTCTCTCTTCAAAAGCCTGCACTGCATTTAAACACAAACTAAATGAAGCATTTAAATTTGGGAAAAAAAACAATTTTTGAATAAAAAAAAATCGATTTAAAAATCGTCAAACAAAAAATGCCGATACTTATGTGAATCGATTTTTTTTCTCCAGCCCCTAATAGAGAGAATAACCTTCATGCAAACACTCATACTTAAGGCCAATTTGGAGTCACCAGTCAATCTAATGAGCATGTTTATGGTCAGTGGGGGAAAGCTGGAGTGCCTGGAGAGAACCCATGCATGCACAGGGAGAAGATGCAAACTCCAGACTGCTTGTATGTTAGTGCATCATGCATTGCAGTAGTTTCCAAACTTTGACATGTTTTTCAGGCCCCCGATATCCAAGCATTGAAAATTTTAACATATAGCCTGTTCATTTACACAAACATTCTGCCAGTTATGCCCTTTGTAAATAAAAAAGTATTTATTTAATTGCTTTTGGCAAAAAGTATAGTAAACTTTGAGCAAACTTCAGTTTCATAATTCATGAAGAGTTGATACTGCAAAGTAGGACCTGTAGTTTTTCTGTTTAATGCCAATAAGATGTGGCAAAAGGAAGAAGTGTCCTCATCACTCAGTTATGCACAGGGGAAGCTGGGGGCCTATTATGACTCATTATATTTTTTGCCTTTGCTGTAGTTAGTGGTGAAGTCAGGTGTAGATTCAGTGTTGGCTTTGCACTGATACTCTTAAAAAGCAGTGTAAAGGTGCTGTCTTCTATAAAATGCATTGTAGTTTGATCAGTTAATGCATTCTTAATTATGTTTTTTTCTTCTACGTTTACTTAATGGTAATAAAGATAACTTGTGTAAGGACAAAGTTCATTGAATGTTTTGCCAACTTTCTCACTAAACTCTTCAGAAACAGATCCATGAAATCGTTAGAAACACCCTTAACACAAAAAGCTCCTTGAGAACATTTTGTTGTTTTACTCAGACATGAACAAACTCTTGAGTTCTTTCCTTCAGACGAGTGTCAAACCCTGACTGAATTAATTCTGAATAGAAGGTGAAATAATTGACACTTCAAACTCATTTTTTGCCTGCCCCCATCAGCCCATTTAACTTCTGTCATGTCTTTGACAAATGGTCCACCACCACCGCCTGCACCTTTGTGTAACCTCGACTCTTACGTAATTACCATGATCATTCTATTGAGCTATTGGCTCCATTTCAGCGCTCCACTGGCTCTCAGAGTCCACCCTTGGTGGTACAGAGGAGTGTGGCTAATGAGATGTGATCAATAGAGAAAGCCTTCAAAGACACCTGCCCATGGATCACATTTCACAAACAACCTCTGGATCAATCTGAAGGAAAGGTCGCTCTAAGGCACGTTTCTCTGGCCATGTTAAAAAGTGGAAACAATTCAAGTTAATATCTTCAGTCAAGGTAAAATATTCCTTTTTTGGAAGAAATAGTTGTGTTTTGATACTTTTAAACCTGGACTCTCATCTCTTTTGTGTTTTTTATCAAGCCATGGTAGAAATGTTCTAGCATTGGAGTTTTGCCCTGGAAGTAGTCACATGCTCTTCATTCAAGGTTTTCTCTTGGGGGAAGGCTATGACAAATCATCTTTACTTTCAGACACAAAACAAGAGCAAACTGAGCAAAGCTTCCAGATGCTATCAACATGTTAAATTCTCTAAAATGCTGCCTTTTAAAACTGAATGTAAACTTAGCAGAATGCTCGGCAAAGGAGGTTAATTCAAGTTTTATGCTGCCATTATTTATTTTTCTTTACTGATCCTCTAAGTGAAGAAACACAAGTTTAAATCTGGACTATGTCTGTTTTTACCATTTGGACGTTGCTGAGGTCTGATTACAAAAGGACCACTGAGCCATGCAGTGTAAGGGGGAAGTTCTCTTGGATTTGAAAGCACTAGTGCATTGATTGCATTTGCCATGTGCACTATTTCATAGTCTAATTTACAAAGCATGTGATTTCGGAGCCTATACATTATTTGACCTCATGGATGAGGTATCTCAACAACTCTGTCAGGGACTTATATCAAACTTTGAACAAATGTCCTCTCTGACTCAGGGGAGAATCAAATGAGTTTTGAAGGTCGTGGGTTGAATGTTATTTGATCTCATGGTCAGCTCTGTGGACTGTAATATCTTTAGAATACGGAGGAATTTCTTGAAACCTATCCACAGTTGCTGAGACAATAAACCACCAGGCAGCAGTTCTAGTGTGTTGATGTAATCTAATTTAATCATATTAGCAATTAATTTGATGAATGGTTAAACCAAGAGCTTTTGAAAATACCCATTTGTATATTAGAAATTCAAACGTGCCATCATCTGTCATTTCTCATCAGCTCTTTTTGACACAGCTCACCTTTGTTCCACCTCGTCTACATCATTTCTATTCCAGCCTCATCCATCAGCCCAAAGCTGATGATTCTGCTGTTCTATTTGGCCGGACAATTCCCACCACTTTCCCTCTGGAGGATGAATGAATCAATTTGCTATTACTGTAGAACTCAAAGACATGGATCAATTAGGTTGTTACCGAGTAATGAATGCATCCTTAATGAAAAAAGGGCCTCGTCTTTGAATGCATAGAGGCCTATGGCTCTGCTTGACACACTCTTTTCTCTCATCATGTGCCAGGTCAAAGAATTAGAAGTAGATTTGGTGAAGGTAGTGCACAGACTGGTAAGAGTCTCTGAAGATCACTATAGATTGATATTCCACAGTTTTAGCTATCTTCTCTGTAGCTGGCTTATTATTACCAGCTGGTCCTGGCTATTGAGGCAGATACATAAATGATCAAGTGGCCAAGTGAGTGCATCTGTTTGGGAAAAAGGGAAAGGTAAAGGCTCCGGAGATTCTCACTTGAAAGGAAACACTCAGGTATTGTAGCACCACAATTTTAATAATGATAGTTAACATAAAACAGAATCCAAGGCAACCTCCATTTGATAATTTCCTGTTTTTTCCACTTGAACAGAAATATCCTAGAAATGGGGCTTCTATAATCATGGATTGAAAATGCAGACAAAAAGTACGAGTTTTTCTATTTTGGCTGCTTTACAGTAGGCTGAGCATAACAAAAAAAAAAAAAACAGCTACACCAAGAAGAAAAGGAGAAAATATTGAATTTTAATGACTTTTGAGTACTTTCCTTTATTTCCCTTTTGTTCTATTTTCAGTTCACTGATATTCATGAAATTTTGATAACATTCATATTTAATTTTTAAAAAGTGTTTCATTGACCGAGAAACTATTTCTGGCTTGAAAAGTAATGCTAAATTATAATGAATTAAGAGGAATAAAAGGGAAACACTGAGATTTTGAAAGCAATACATCTGCTGTCAAGTTTTGAAAGGACTTTATAGGGATTAAATGATATTAATAATAATAATAATAACACATTTCATTTAAGGGTGCCTTTCATGACACCCAAGGTCGCCTTACAAAAGATAAAAAGTGCATTAAAAAATGCATAAAAACAGGTATAAAAACAAAGAAAACAACACAATAGACAGTGCAAATTAATAATATATAAAGCCTTGATCTACTTTCACAGGGCTGTTCTTGAATTCATGCTCTTTGCCCTTAAATATCTGACCTATTTGTCTTTTATTAATTATAAAATTCATTTTAACTTATAACTGAAGGATGTGTGCGATGCAGAGTGGACACAAAGTGAAATGAGGAGGGAAGCGCAGATGAAAGTAAATTCAGGCCTGATCTGCGAATCCATTTATTCCGTGTGACCCCATCACAGTTCCAACCCCCACAAAACTGATTTTTAATAATGGGTTGGAGGGGGGATAGCACAGTAGGGGGGAGTGGGCGAGGGAAAGAAGAGAGGGAGAAAAGTTATCCCACATAGAATCAATTATAAACACTTTGGTCGAGATCAGAGGCGATGGATTGCTGCGCGGGGGCTTTGGGGTGTGTGCAAAAGAGAGAGGAAGAGCGAGCGGAGGGGGCAGGAAGCTGTCCTGAAATAAAATCGGAGGTGTGTGTGTGTTTTCGGGCCAGCGTGGGTGTCTGTGTTTGGCTCGGGGTTCGTGATGCCGTGCAGCCAGTGCGAACAGAAGGAAGGAGGAAAGAGGTGGGGATTGATAGATGATGAGGGAGAGCAGCAGTGCACTGGCTGAATGTGAAGCAGGGTCTTCTGAGCTGTTTGCGTTGAGGTCCTCACTGCATGCAAACAGTGTGTAAAGCTCTGTTTGTCGCACTAACAGCATATGTGTGGTTCAGATTGTGCAGACGGACTTAGTGATTGTTCAAATGGCTCTGGCAGTCACACCCTGCTGCATCCAGAGTCAAGAGTTTTCCCCTCCTACATACCATTTATGATTTACTTATTCTCAAGAGAGGAGCCTGAAACATTTGTTACCCTGTTAATCATCATCTGTGAATGAGATTGACTGATTCTGACTCCTATCATTTTTTGTTTTATGAAGGGTATACACTGACGTTGCAGTTAGTGCTCATACTGATGTCAGTAACTGATATTCGTGGTAAGAAACAGTGGATCATTCATCTGAAAAGTGTCATGTTTTAAGTGATTTTCTGTAGACCATCACAAAAAATGTAGATTCTAGTCTGAATTGTGTTTAAAAATGACTGAATAAACTTCTGGAGCAATAAAGCTAGATTTGTAATGCTGCATTAATTTGCCTCAGCCATGAAATGAAGCTCTTTTGTGACCCTAACTCTGTGTGTGTATAATATTGTATATGTGTGTCCATGTCTGAGCAAAGCTTCAGCTGTTGTCTGCGCCCATATGTGTCCCACGCAAACTGGTTAGGAGCCTTTGTTTCATTAAAATATGCAAAAGTAAAGCCAATAAACGGCCATATGAAGTAACATTAATGTAATTTATTGCCAGCAGGCCTCTCTGGGTTTTATAAAGGCTGAGCTTGAAAACATTATCCGCTGTCCTCGGTGTATCATCATTTAAGATCTTTCGTTTCACTATTGAATTGCTAAACAATTAAATTTACTTGAAAGTAAAAACTAGGGGAAAGAGACAGAGGTTCTGGTTCATATTTATCATTACCTGACTGAATGTTCACTCAGTGGTATATCACATGCTATAATATCTTCCACATAAACCTGATGTTACAGCTCTTAATGTTTCTATAACGTTAGCTGAAGATCTACACAGCCTGCTGAGAATGTTATCAAATAACATCAGCAAAAACAAGAAACTTTTAAGCTGAATTGCGGTGTTGACTGCTTACTTTACACTGATTGCTGCTGTTAGTCTGTCTTCTGTGCTTTCTGTCATGCTGACTGATGTCACATGCATTCCCTCCATACAGGATTTAAAATAACTGTTTCTGAAAACTTTCTGAAAGGATGAACACATGCACACAAGACTGTAATATTTCATTTGAAACATTAAAATGCATCTGATATTGCTCCAGTTTTGTATTCTAAAACGCTGTCTGTGTTTGAGGTCAGATTAGATGCTAACAGTCTTCTGATAGTTTTTTATTCAACAATAATACTCCATTATAGTTATGACCCCTTTAAGGGCAAATTTAATCTGGTCACTTGATTTAGAAGAAATTCTCAAATTTAGTCACAGCAAGATATAATGAATACTGTAGCTGCTTCTATGTTAAACAACCAAGCTTTGTTTTGCTTTTTTGGGCATTGTTTTATGCCCTCGTCATCAGCAATGATCCAAGAACACGTTGAGAAATCACATTGTCGTAATTAGCTACGTGTTAGCAAATGTCCATGATATGACTTTGCAAAGCTTAACAGTTCACAAGAAGTGCACTTTTAGACTTTTTATATACACTATATTGCCAAAAGTATTTGCTCACCGATCCAGATAACCAGAATCAGGTGTTCCAGTCACTTCCATGGCCACAGGTGTATAAAATCAAGCACGTAGGCATGCAGACTGCTTTTACAAACGTTTGTGAAAGAATGGGTCGCTCTCAGGAGCTCAGTGAATTCCAGTGTGTAACTGTGATAGAATGCCACCTGTGCAACAAATCCAGTGGTGAAATTTCCTCACTCCCTAAATATTCCTCAGTCAACTGTCAGCTGTATTATAAGAATGTGGAAGTGTTTGGGAACGACAGCAACTCAGCCACAAAGTGGTAGGCCACGTAAACTGATGGGGTGGGGTCAGCAGATGCTGAGGCGCATAGTACGAAGAGGTCGCCAACTTTCTGCAGAGTCAATCACTAGAGACCTCCAAACTTCATGTGGCCTTCAGATTAGCCCAAGTACAGTACGCAGAGAGCTTCATGGATGGGTTTCCATGGCCGAGCAGCTGCATCCAAGCTTCACATCACCAAGTGCAATGCAAAGCGTCGGCTGCAGTGGTGTAAAGCACGCTGTCGCTGGACTCTAGAGCAGTGGAGACGCGTTCTCTGGAGTGATGAATCACGCTTCTCCATCTGACAATCTGATGGACCAGTCTGGGTTTGGCGGTTGCCAGGAGAACGATACTTGTCGAGCTGCATTGTGCCAAGTGTAAAGTTTGATGGAGGGGGGATTATGGTGTGGGGTTGTTTTTCAGGAGCTGGGCTTGGCCCCTTAGTTCCAGTCAAAGGAACTCTGAATGCTTCAGCATACCAAGACATTTTGGACAATTCCACGCTCCCAACTTTGTGGGAACAGTTTGGAGCTGGCCCCTTCCTCTTCCAACATGACTGTGCACCAGTGCACGAAGCAGGTCCATAAAAACATGGATGACAGAGTCTGGTGTGGATGAACTTGACTGGCCTGCACAGAGTCCTGACCTGAACCCGATAATTCACCTTTGGGATGAATTAGAGCGGAGACTGAGAGCCAGCCCTTCTCGTCAAACACCAGTGTGTGACCCCACAAATGTGCTTCTGGAAGAATGGTCAAAAATTCCCATAAAGACTCCTAAACCTTGTGGACAGCCTTCCCAGAAGAGTTGAAGCTGTTATAGCTGCAATGGGTGGACCAACATCATATTGAACCCTATGGGTTAGGAATGGGATGACACCTAAGTTCATATGCAAGTCACGGCAGGTGAGCAAATACTTTTGGCAATATAGTGTATGTATTTCTTCATGTGGAAAAAAATCTGACAGAATCTTACCTCAAAACTTGAAGTCTTAAAAAGGAATTAAAAACCTTAAACTTTGTGATTTATGTATTAATTCTTCCAACATATTCTCTACAGGGATTTATTCTCTCAGCCACAGATGTTAAGCACAGCTGATTCACTGGGGACCACAAGCAATTATTTTAATCCACCTGTCAAGTTTTTTGATGAAAATTGGACAGTCATGATGGGCTCCTGATCAGACTGGGCACGTCTTATGTAAAGCCTTACCAACCCCAGAGAGTTATATTTGGCTTGTTCTATTCCTCAGTCGGGCTCATTAGCACCTTTAAATTCCCCAAAGATAAATGAATGGAATTCATGATTAATGGTTTTGACATTTAAAGCTGATTCAGGTAATTACAGAAGCTGATTGATGATTGTGAGTACAATTGTGCGGCAGTTCCAGTGATTGCGTAGCGTATCTTTTGTCTGAACTGTATTATTGAATATGACACTTCGGTGGGTGAGCGACACACCGGTCACAAAGATGCTCCTTTATTACACAGACCACAGGGTGCAGATGCTGTCATCTTGTGCTTCCAGCGTCAGGGGGGAACACAGACAGAGCAATAAAAGCAGCTGGAACACCACAAGGTCCTCATGGGAGGCTGTGTTTTCATCTTAGCAGCCATTGTCTTGATTATTTTTTTCTTTACTTTGTCTCTTGGGTGCTTCAAGAGCCTTAAAAATACCTTGTGAACTTCCTTTTTCTTTATTATCCAGCAGAGAGCTTTGAAATGAGGAGAACTAATGAATTGTTGTCTGTGACCTTGTTGCATATTAAAAAACAAATAATTCTCATGACTATTAATGTTTCATAATCTGATTGTTATTCCAGCAAACTGATGTCTCTCAGCATGAATGCATTTACTTATACAAAGCCTGGGGCTTTATGCATCTTTTTCTCATGTGAAATTAAAATTAGACCTTAAAACACACACAAACGCTTTTTGGATTATTTTTGGGCTTCTTCTGCCTTTTTGCAAAAGGTGAGCGGGCAGTGGATAGCACTTGCAAGGTGGTCAAATTGTGTTTGGTCAGAATGCGACAATAAGCCTGAGGTCACGTTCACACATAAAGTTCTGCAGACTTGGTTGTGGTAAAGTGTCGATGTTGTTTCATTTGTCACTTGCTTTGGTTTTCTTTCACTCTACACTTTGTCAGGTGGACCAAAGCTCATCATATAATGTGCAGTATAGCTGCCTGCCCATAGTTTGGGCCATAGCTGTGGTCTTCAATCCCACACTCTGGTCCATTGTTGCTTGAAAGAGACTGTGAGGAGTTTCTAAGTAATTCCAAAAAAGTCTCCCTTTTAGATATATGCCTGATCCAAATACACACTTTAAGATTAGTTTTATAGCATCAAAATAGGTTATCTATAAATGCTATTCCTTAGCCTTCTGGTCGAGTCGGACAGTGCTGGACTGGCCTGGATACTCAACTTCGGAACAAGACAATTAAAACTAGAGCAAATTTATATTATTTTATCATTTATATTACACGTCTTAGAGCACCGGGCTGGAAGTAGCAGATATGTAGCCGGCTAAAACTACGATAATAAGTTTTCCAAAAATTGCTTGTTGTCACAAATCAAAAACTACCGCTACGTAACTAGAAAGAGATACATTACCTCGTCGCTTTGCATCCTCTAAGTTGTTGAAAGAAGAAGTTGTAAAGCAATGCAGAGTTCTGAGGAAGGTCTGAGCTGCATTTACCACAACAAACACACGCTTCTGCTTCAGTCACGTCTTTGGTGCGTTCCAGTTGTAGTCAGACGTAGGAATTTCTGGGTTCCGAGTAGGAAACTGCAGCTGGAACGTTCCCCGAAGTCTGAATTTCCTACTGGGAACTCGGTGAAACCTCGCCACCCCCGAGCTGACAATCGAAGATGGATGCCCCCAGTGTGAACAGTTATTTAGCTCCTGTAATAATCAATTTATTTGCACTTCTGACTGGGGTGTGTTGCTCTAGATCAGCTGTACACATAGTATTGTTAGACTTGTATTTACAAAAATGCTGCCATAGTGATAATCACATTCTTCATACAACAACGCAGGGCGTGCTAACAACAGTTAACAATAGCCTGGTAGATCGACATGTTTTCTTCTGACTTCAACTAGAACGCCAATGAGTCGGAGATGATTTCACTCCCACCCACAACCACTTCCGAGGTTACTGGAATGCAGCATTACGACAGTCAGCTCATGGGTAGTAGAGTCTTTATTTCGCCGGTAACAGATTCTCCTCATAGCACCTTTAAGTAAAAACACTGTTCAGCTTAAAGCAGGTAAGAAATATTCTGTGTCCTATAACAAAGATAATCTGCATTAAGGCTGTGTCAGGTGACTCTTACATATTAATATTGACTAGATGACCGATTTGTAGATGCCAACCTGTTAAGAAGACCGGAGACCAGTTGTGGACAGCATACTCAACTCCATTACTTGAGTGAAAGTTTAGATACTCCTGGTCCAATATTAGTCCAACACAAGTGAAAGTTGTTCAGTTAGATTTTTACTTATGTTAAAGTGCTGAAGTACCTGCTTTTGAAAATACTTAAGAATTCAAAGTACATTTTTGTTTTAATGTCAACGCGTTATTGTATTGTTGCCACAATTAATTAACAGAGCCAAATGACTGAAACAACCTACAGAATGTATTGACCTGCCAGTAGCACCTGTGGATTAAAAAAACCTGTAAATTATGCTACAAGGCTGAAACACAACTGAATCGACAAAAGGACAACCATTGCCTTTTTCATTTTTTAATTTATTTTCTTCATTTGACTGTATCAAACATGGACTTCAGATATGGCCTTGGGTGCTCTGGTGTTGAATTGTCATCTGTATCTGCCGCAACCATCATTACTGCCAAGACAAAGCCATTATTTGAGCAACACTAGTTCAGCATTTATCTGTAGTACTTTATGAGTAGCACATGCATGAGGCAACAAGACCTTTCATTGAAATGCAGAGGAGTTTGAAGTATAATATTTGTCTTTCAAATGGCGGAGTTAAAGTCAGAAGTTTCCAAAATTAATAACACTCAAGCAAAGTACAGATACTCAAAAGTGTATTTTGATTGAACAGGTAATAACTTTGTTTACTACAGTGGGAGATGTCTGCTGAATAACTCTGGTTAGTCTGTGCCTATACTAATGACTGAATGTTGTTGGTTGGAACGGGTAGGCTCTGTCAATAGATTTTAGCATAAGTTAGCCACTCATCGTTAGCATTGTAAACTGAGCTGGTGAAGACACGTTGAGAAACGTAAGTCCTCGCCCACAATTGGCTCTGCTCTGATCGTCCAACAGTGGCGACGCCAGACCCGCTTCGCCGCCGGTCTAATTGAAAAGGCTATCGCTGTGTGTTACAAGGGGGATGACTGTCGTGTTTGTTACTTTCAGCTTTGAGAAATCTCATTGATCCCAACGCCAATGGATATTTTCTGCCGGCCGGCTTCTTGCTCTATCGGAGGGGGCGTGTTGTTAGGAGGCAAGACGAGCTGGGGGGCGGGATCTTGGAACACGGAGGGGAGGGTTGAGTGAAGGAGGGGCAGGCTGCGTTTTTCAAATCTGTCTCAACAGCCAAACTAGTTTTCAGATCGTAGACCCTAGCTTTAACATTACTTAACTAAATCTACTTCATTACTGTCCACCCCTGCTGGAGACTGATGCCAGTGTTAGCTACACTAATACTGTCTATAGAGTAGTGAAGTGGTTAGCATTTAGCTCTACCTGAGTCCAAAGGCTGAAAATATATGGAACTTAGAATATCATTTCAGGTAAATGCCTGAAATTTCGTTTGTGATTTTAGAATTTAATTTGAGATGATAAAATGCATCTGATGCCGCCTGCTTTGAATGTTAAAGTGTTTGTTTTGCTTTTTAGTCAAGCTGCCATGTTTAGTACTAATACTGCCTGGTTTTGTCATTTTGAGTGTGCAGTACCACAGTATCAAGTACAGTTTGAGCTCTTAATCTACAGTACTGCTGATACTAAAGGAAGGATCTGTAGCATTCATGCAAAGCTGTAAAGCGCTGCATGGCCCACCTTCATTTGTCACTAGCTGTCTGGAATGGAAGAGTGTTTCAAACAAACTAGTGCCCCACCAGGTTTATTTACCTCACAGTATGCCACTGTTTCCTTTCATGCAGGAGAATGACAGAAATGAAGTAAAAATTGTTGAAATGTATCAATTTCACTCTGGTTGTTGTTGCTGTGAAACCCAACAAATTTTCAACAGTGATGGTTCGTATCACAGACAGAACTCGAAAAGTACTCGGAGAAGGCAGACCTCTGCCATGTGGATAACTCTTCCTCTTGCATTGCAAGGGAAGCTGGATAATGTAGTGATATAGAGTTGAAAAACGTTGACGCGAGTTTGCAAATAAACTACAATTCCCATAATGACGTGAAGAGGACAGAACTCTTACAGCAGCCAAGGAGTAAGGAATGGGATTTGCCATTATAAATTTAATTGTTTTTTTGTGACGTCAATCTTGATTAGGTCCAGATGAAATTGACCACGATGATAGAGTTATGTTAGATATATTAATCAGTAAATGTTTTAATTAATCCATCAAATGATGTCAGACATATGATTTTTTTTAAATACAGCACAATGTTAAGTTTATAGGATTTTTTCACAATTGGGGGGGATTTTTTGGGTCAAGACAAATATGCAGATCACCACCGAAATGTAATGGCCTCTTCCTTGGACTATGTGACTTATGTGAATCTATCCAGTAGTTTTTGCATTATCTTGCTAACAGACAAACAAAGAAATGCACAGACAGACCCTGGTAAAAACATAACCTCCTCAGTGGAGGTCATAAGGGTAAATTAAGTTTATCAAGTTACCTGACATGAGTAATGTTGTCAGAGGCACATAGTAATAATAATGGAAAATATCAGTTCTATTCTATTCTTGTATATCAGATTTTCAAAGAACATTTAAACAGTTTTTTAGTGGTAGTTGGCCGCTCTGTTTCCTGTAATCTTATTCACAACAAGCAAATTTTGCGTGTTAACATCTTTTTTACTCTTCAAACTGAGCTACTTGTTCTGATCATTTTTCAAAGGAGGTAAACAGTTTTCAAATCAGCTCATAGAGAAAGGAGCTAAAGAAGCTCTTTAGAACACTTAAGAAGCAGAAAAACAAGTGGCTTAGAGGGAAACAAAGTCCTCATTATAAGACGCCGTCTTCATGAGAGAGGAACTGTTGGAGAGGCGGTGATGGAGCAGTGAGGCACAAGAGTCTGAACAAATGCTGATAAGGTCTTATCTGATATTGTTTTGATGCTCTGAATACATATGTGATTTCCTCTCTCCGACGTGAATGATTATCTAGTTTGATGTTCACGGCACCTGCACTTGTACGTCAGAGCTGTCCCTGTCAGTCAGTCTGTCAGTAAGCAGCTGTCGGATGAATTTATGCGGGATGCTTCTGGATTCCTTCTTACAGTGAGGAAACAAACTTGTCACTCAAGGCTCTGACAACCTCTCTTTGTCCTTGCTCTCATCTGTTCACCCACCAAGGCCCGAAGGCAGCAGCTCATCCGTTGTTGACTGTTTTTATTTCTGTATTTTGGTATGAAGTTTTGTAGCTTCAACCTTGTGAAATAGGGGCTTTGCAAATATCATTGTCATCCGTCTGCTTCTGACTGAGGGCAAACATGAGTTTCAGGAGACAACAAGACTCAAACAGTCTCATGAAATAAGGCCACAGTGGTTTAATATTTCCAAGGCAAAAAAGACTACTTTTCAGAATGGTTGTTTGACCTTGAGATGTTTTGTCCAAGTCAGAACTTGAATTAATGGCTTTAACACTGTATTTTCTTGTAAAAGAACTTATCTATATTACAGATGGAAAATGTTGAGTTAATTGGATGTTCACTTTCCCCCATTTGTGTTATATACTAAGAGATTCTCTGTGTCTTTGTATCTCTACAGTCTGCAGTACTTTGTGTTGTGTTCTGTCTTCCTCTTTTAAATGTGTCCAACGACATTCAGCCTGCAGCTTTCAAATGCTCTACAGCCCCAGAATGGAAATGGTACATTATTATAACCTGTTAAATGGTCATTAAATGTTTTTCTTTTAATTTAATATAATTTTGTGCATGAATAAGAAAAAAGAATGTAGCATTAAGACCTTTCTTTCTCTTTCCCCCTTTGCTGTGACAGCAGCTACCTAAATTGCCATGTTCACCCTGCCCTCATGAGTATATCTACCAGTGTGACGCCATATCATCGTTTCATCATCAGTTTAAGGCAACGTTCACACTGCGGCTCTTAATGCACAATTCCGATTTATTGCTCTAATCTGATTTTTTTGTTTGGCTGTTCAGATTACACCTGTAAATGTGGCCTAGCTGCAGACTGTGATGTGAACAGCTCAGGCTTCAGAAATGACACGAATGCTCAGTTTAACATTAATGACATCAGGCACAGCGCGGTGTGATAGGGGCAACAAAAAAACCAAAACTGTGCTTCACAATGCTGGAAAAGTTTGTTCCCATAACGCAGAGCCTGATGTTACAGCAGCTCACATTGAGTGAGCTCTTATTAAAGTAATTATGGCTGTATTTTATTTCTTATAAACCTAAAGGCGGACGCTCTTTCCTGCCGACCACTGCCTATGACAGATCGCCAAACATCTCAGAGCCATAGCGCGCTGAACAGAGCAAACAGGAAAAAAAACTTAGTATTGTCATCTGTTCTGATGTTTCTTAGTTTGTCTGAGAGCAGATCAGACAGGAGCAGACTGTTCACTGACTGACGCTGTCTCATAGAAACAGCAGCGCAAACGAGCACTGATGAGATGGACAGCGGTGGATCATCAATGTCTCTGCATTCTGTAAACTGTTATTCTAGCCTGATAAATCCATTCAAAAAAGTTGGCGCAGTGCTCATAAACTAAGTTTATCAGATATCATAATACAAACATATGCTTCATTCACGTTTATTGTTTATTGTGCGTGTAATGGAGACGCAAGTTGATCGGGCCAACGTTGCATCTCACTTTTTCTCATCACTCCTCCTTTTATGCATTGTTTAGTCAAGCTTGTAGATGGAATAACAACTAAAACTCTTTATTTTAGGAAAAAAATGCATAAAACTTTTAATAATCATGTCTATAATAACCTCTGATATGTTCTGTCCATGATGTGACTTTGAAAATATTTGTCCCTAGGTAAACTGCTGCTCTAGTGTGACGTCAAAGTCGCATTAAATGCGTCCTGACTGTTCAGACCGCGGTCGTATTCAAGAATATTGGATACTTATCCGATTTAGTACCACATTTGAAAGTGGCCTGAATCTGATTTGAATTTGTCAGATTCAATGTGACTTATGCTGTTCACACTGTCAGAAACAAATCAGATACAGGTCACATTTGAGCCAAAAAATTGGATTCAGGTCACTTTTGACTGCAGTGGGAACGTAGCCTCAGTCCATTGGCTCAGGTAGCAAGCCCAGTGCCAGGCAGACACAGCAGAATTTACTTCAAATTTGTTTACAACTTGGTGCTGAGCAGTGTGAAACAGACCAGTTACACCAGAGATGACCTGTTGACCAATCAGGGTGCACTGGGCCCACATGGAGAAGGGATCCTTAAAAGAGCAGGAACTTAAACAAAGCGTCTTAAATAAGTTGTGAGTACAGCAGCATCAGGGGTGCTCTGTAACTTAAAAATGAAAGGCTTTTTTGGACATACTTAAGCAGTCATTAAAAAGATTGTCAACCAGATTTAAGGCAAAATATAGTTTTTTGAAAAGTCAAAGAAAAAATGATAATGCTCAAGATGAGATAAAGACACATAACAGCATCAAATTTAGCAGGGATGCATAATATTATGAAAATAAGATTCGTATCAGCAGATAATTACCTCAAAAGTTAATTGTAAGATCTGCAAATGTGACAGTCTATGCTTTTATTTAAAACCAATATTTTTGGCCACTCAAATTGGCATCAAGTATCCAAGGGTCCTGTTACTGTGGTTTTGTCAGAATATTTAGATTTTCATTTTCCAACATAAAAAAAACTAGCTATGAAAAGAATGGACAAATTCATGTAAGTGAGTCATTGTGTGCTTTACAAAAAGTATCTGTATCAACATAATGAGCTCAGAAATATTAGCATATCAGATTTACGAATAATTGAATAACATGCATCCTTAGAATGTAAAAAAGTACAGACTCCCAGTACTTAAAATCATGGCCTGTCGTATACGTGTCTGACTTTACAGAAGTGACAGACTGCTTCTTATCTTTGTGTTTTTGCCTCAATAATTATAAACATACACATACACACATACAGTACATATTCATACAACATACATACTGGTACTCAAATAGATAATAGCACTTGTTGGGGTTTTTCAGCACTCTTGTTGTTGCATGATTGACTGGGCTTTTTTATGTCTCACACCAAATCCACCACATTCACACTCTGATGATGTGAAAGTGTCCATCAGTATTAACAAATTACATTTGTAGGCTTTCAAACATATTACATTTGCCCCCGGTGCAATAGTCTGATCAAATTATCTTTTCAAACACACTTTCATAGTTTTTGTGACTGTAGAAGTGGGGATCCTACCCCTGACTTTCCAGTTGAAAGACAAATGACTCTTCCTCTGATTCACATAAGCCCCAATTTACAAAAGAATGAGTGCTGAAATTAAAACATATCTATTAAATACCACAAGTAAGGTCAGCATCAAAATACTTTTTGTGTGTGTGAGATCTGCATTCAGTGGACCTCTGAGAGTACCAAACTGTTTTAGGACCAGAGGGTGGCTGCCAGGCCTAGCGTTCATAATTGGAAACCATTCAGTCAACAAGACGAGGTCGTCCTGAGTAAAAACACCTCTCAGTGCTTTGGTGAGCTGTGGATAAAAGTCTGAAGCTGTTGGATCAGAGATCCAACTGTTAAAACCTACATGCCTTGCAGCACTGTTTTAATATTCCAGCCCTGCCTCCTGGATGCAGAGCTGTGCTCTTTTTTTCATCCTCATCCTAACACTGCCTGAATGTCACCTTTAATGTTTAATTAAAGGTGTTGTTTTGCACATAAAACACATTCTTACTACTGTAGACCTTGTTATTCATCCTACGATTTGTCTCCTCTAACCTTTACCTCTGTGCAGAAGTCAACTGTCAGTCATTATCTTTTAATGTTTCCTTCACGAGTGCTTTCTTTATCTCACTTTTCCCCTGCCATGGATTTTTTTTCTCCTAGCTGTTGGGATTGGAGAGGGAATTTAAAGCATCAGAAATCACTTACAGATTGCTGAGTTTACAGTTCACACCGGCCCGGCTCACAGTGAACAGACCTCAGAAAGGTGCAGGCAGCATATTCGCACAGTCCATTTAATTTATGGTTCTATTCAGTATTTAAGATGTGTACGTGGGCTGTCGAGTGGGTGGGTTTGCTTGGGGTGAGCGTGTTCCTGCATGTGTAAATACAAACAGGGCACTCTCGGTTAATCTCCAAATTAAACATCCAGATTCAAGAGCTACTGCTGACCTGCAACTTTGTTGGTCAAAGTTTATGCTCTTTTATCTCTTAAAGCAGACAGCTTTGAAAAGTAGCTCATACTGTAGGAACTGTTGAAAGTCTGCCTCTCCAGCTGTTCTCTCTGTAATTTTCAGTTTTAATGTGCTGTTTTTGATGTCCAACATTATATATTTATACTCACAGTATCAACAATTCTGGGCAGCCATATTCTCCAGGTAGTATTTGTCATATCAGCAGGGCAAAGGCATTCGTGTAACACTGCAGCCCTGGCCGCTGCAGCATTTCTCTTGTAATATGGGAAAGTAATTTTGTCCTAATGCCAGTCTGTCGGTTGAAATGGATGTGCTGGGCCTAGGTCACAAATCAGAAGATGGTAGGTGGGGGCAGAGTGGACGCAGCTAAAATACTGCAGCTGCACCCTTACTCTGTCACTTAGTTTATGCCCCTGCTTCTACAAAGAGGAACAGCCAGGCAGATGAACACTGAGATTATTGTTTATGAAAGGAGGATGAGAGGTTGCAGAGGTGTTACAAAACCTGATATATTACCCAAACAACAGAGACCACGTCTGACAAGTGGCTTTGCTCATGCAACCCTGAGGTCTGTTACTTTGGGCTTAGTCATAGCTGCCGTTGCCGGTTTGTCTAACCCTGTGTCGATGTAAATATGAAAAGCCAAGTAACCCACCTTGAAGGCCTCCTTTTCAAATGCCCTCTTGTGAGCAGCGTGTCATCTTACCTTCAGAGGTTCGGTTTCTGGAGGTCTTTTCATTCTGGCTTGCCACCTGGATCGCATCAAATAGCCATCCTTTTCCATTTTAGCATTTTTTACTGGTTTCCCAGGAACAGGTCTCTTCAGCCATTCAAAAGATAAAAAAAGAAGAGATCCTGGAAAAACTAAAGGGGGTTTTGGAAATCCACAAAGGGTGTTTTGTGCTGTATCTGATCTCTATGAGAAGGGAAACTGTAGACTTGCAGGAAATGTGAGGAGGAAGACGGGAGTTGCCAGTCCAGTGTTCCCCACTAGGGATGGGAACTGTTAAGATTTAATTGACGCCAGTGTCATCAGTGACTCTATTATTGATCAAATTCTTTATCGATTCCTTCTGATTTTGTGCACGGAATAAACTTGGTCTACACACTGTAGGTTTTCAGTGGCAGCAAAGTCGTGCATGTCACTCCTGAGTTTCAGTGCTGTGTTGCTTTCATGTATGCTTCTTCATGTTGCTGGTGTTTCCACCAACAAACAGTTATGCAATAAGTGTCTTCTTGTCCAAAGCCAACACACTATTTAAGCACTTCTGCCCCGTCTTCTATGCTTTTTGATTTCTTTGTTACATCTCTGCTAACAGCCTCTGCTGAGAGCATGCCATCCTTGATTTGCAAAGCATGCAGACCAAAGTAGAAGTTGAAAGTGGAGTTGTAATCGATTCCCAAGTGGAACTGGTTTCAATTGCCATCCCTTTTTTCCACACACCTTTGGCCACCCAGTAGGGCTGAATAATATTGGGGGAAATATATGTTGCAGTAGCCAAACTGGTGTGATTTTTATTGCGATATTCTGTGTACTTTTCAGACAAATGATCTTTCTATTTAAGTGCAACAATTTATTCGGATCTGTAGCTTGGTTTTCTGAAAATCTCCTTGTTTCTCCATTACTCTCCAACAGCAATCACAACATGAATTTTAACACAAAGAAGAGGAAGAGTGTTGTTTTTTTTGTTACAGATATTCTTGTTGCTTGAAATTTTAAAACTTCAATCCTGAGTCATGAGGCATTTCTGACAATTTCTGACAACAGCCTGCGGTCCACTCTTGGTTGCCTCCTGCAAGTTCCAACAATAAATGGAAATTTGGTCCAGGCTGAAGTTTAAAGCTTGTGTGTCCCTGATGAAAAAAAGACAGATTACAGAATAAAAGACTAGTAGGAACTGCCCTTTGCTTTTCTCTCTTTTACATTTCAAAATCTGATATACAAAAGCTGTTTTCACGGTACCTCTTTGGAAAACTGCCTCAACAAAGCTCTGCATCTTTACATCCCAAGACATTCACATTAATTCTGTGAGACCGTAATAACTGTGGTAATTTACACTGCAATACAAATGGCTGGGTGCAACTCTGTGCATTACCCCATATACATTCAAAGGCAACAATAGTGCTCCTGTCTCCCACTGAGTCTACATACACCTCTCTTTTCAATACTACATCTCTGATATATCTTAGAAGGAGCAAAGGAGGTCAAATATCTTCTGTTATTTCCATCTAAGCTTGAAAATCAATCAAGTTTGTCTCTTGAAAAGTGACTGCCCTATTGTCATTATTATCATCATTTTGATTTTTATCTCCTCTTAAAAAATGAAAATAGTGTAATGTTGTGAGCTACTTTTACTGTGCTAATGTAGCTTAGCTTGGTACTTTTCAATTAATCAATCAAACTTTTTCAAGCACTCCATCCAAAAAAGTAGCACTTTCAAGAACACATGCAGATACGTGTCAGAGGATGCAAAATAAAGGCCCTTTTCCATTAGCCCTACTGAACTCTACTCTATCCGGCTCTACTTGACTCGCCTTGTGCTGCTTTTCCATTAGCCCCAGTTGCTTGCCCAACGGGGTGCAGTGTCGCTGAGTGGCTCTGCGGTGACTTCATTTGAGCGCAACACAACAATCTGGGGCTTTTTGTCACAAACCGAGTAAAAAAGGAAAGCAGGAGAAGGCTGCAGGTGGCAAGAAGAAATTCCCCTTGAGAAGCGCAGGAGAGTTTTGGAAGCTATACAACAGAATGAAGCCGGGGACGAGAGCAATCAAGCTGCAAAGAAAAGACGTATGAGGGTAAGCTAACGGTAGCTACCGCTAGCATGCTAGGTAGTCGCGCTCATGACTCCTCGATGACGGCATTGTCTGACCAATCAGTAGCCGGCAGTCGGTGACATCATCTTTTAGTATCGACTCTGCTCGCTTGGAAACAGAGCAGAGTAGGTACTAAAACTAGCTTGTTTTAGGAGCTACCGGGCTAGTGGGAACAGGCTGCAAATCGAGTAGGGCCGAGGAGAGTGGGGCCAAGGCCTGCTTGTGGAAAAGGGCTATAAGAATGGAATTTTCACTAGGGTGTAGCTTTTCTATAGTCAAGCTGATTATTGTATGACTTACTTACCTGTTTACTACATTTTACAAAGTAGCTTGCGTGTTACTAGGGATGTAGCGGCATAAGACAATTTTCTTACAGTATGTGGACAACACTACGGTGAGACGAAGCCTGTCGATGCTTCAGGTACCCTCTCTACTGAGTCCAACCAGCCATCCAGCGTCTTGAACTTGAGTGTAGTGTTCCTTTGTAAAACTGTGTCAGTTTTGAAATTGTTGTGGTTTTTTTATTTCAAACTTTGGAACTCCCTACGAGGGATGTGAACGTGTAGAACTTTTACTAACCGCGTACACGAGGCTTCTAACCGACGTGTACACGGTTACACGTCAGAGATTGATCTTTTTCAAACGCAGTTGCGCTATATAACCACTAGAGGGTTCGGTCTCCTTTAGAATATCCCCTTATTCCATAAAGTCAAAGACATTACGGTAGTTTTCGGACTAAAACTTTATTCAGCGAGCAGAACTTAATAAGTAGGCAATCCATCTCACCATTTTAAGGCTTAGGCCTACTTATGACAGAAGGTAAAACGAGCTGAAAATAAAACCATTTATAATTATTACAGACAAGAAAATGTACAAGTGAAAGCTGAAAAAAGGTTGAACCTTCTTTTTAATTCATTGTTTTAACTTTTGCTCACTATTGTACAATATTTGTTAAAACTTGAAGTGCAAACTGCATCCCTCTTTAACAACGGGAGCCACGTCTGAATTTAATATGTCTCATAGTGAAAGTAATCTGGAATAGGCGAGAGAAAGCAACTAAAAAAGAAGCCAAAGTAAGCTGGGAGAGGAAGAACCTTCACCTTTATATGCACAAAGTTAAAAGAAAGTAGGGGGGGACTCTCATAATAATTCACTAAACTGTCGGAAAAAATTGTGTTTTCTTCGTCCTCTTTAGACGCAAGGATTTGTGATCAGGTTGAGAAAAGCCGACAGAGCACCAACGAACAATATAATGTACAATAACACGCAATAAAACAGGCAAAAATAACCAGCCATTAACAGCTTTTGTTTTAAGCTGCACGACATTTGCGTATGGAGAAGATTATGAGCGCCAGGTTCAAACACAACAGAAGCAGCAGCAGTCTCTCGCTCCGACTTGTTTGGGTGGTTACATCGCAGGTGGTTTGTCATGCATCCCGTGCTGCTGTTATAAGCCACTTTTGCCTGACATAGCCTACACTAAACAGTATTTCCACTGGTAGTTTGTTTGAAAAACTGCCACACAGTGCTCTGCTTGATGATGGCTGCCTCCGCGTCTCCAAGGCAACCTGAAGTGACGCGACACTGGCTGTGCCCCATTCATCATCTGTTATAGGTCTATGTGAGGATAACTGCACTAGTGGGAACATTCAAGTGAATAGTTGGTTAACATTATTGTCACCACTAAAAATAATATACAAATTAGTGAGAAATGAACGAGGAGGAGGAGGAAAAAAATGACGTGTAAACGGTTATTGATTTTTCTAAATGTTTATGATTTGATATCAGTGTATCCGTTTACACATTTAGATGTTGACACCCCTACTCCCTACCCACTAATCTAAAACTGGAGACCAGCAGTGTGATGTTATTGCACACTGCACTTTTCTCTCCCTCTTCTCCTTTTACTTTTTAAAATATTTTATCAACTCAGCAGCCCCCTGTGAACAAGTGTAATTTTGATGTCCACATCAAATATACAATAAATACATTTTTAAGAAAAAAAAAAAAAAAAGTATCTATGTAGATGTGGCCACATGTTGACCTTACCATGTACACATTGGTACAAAAACATTGCAGTAAAAAAAAATAATGTTCTAACTGCAAGAATGGAAACTCTGACTTTGTGCCAAATCTTATGCTTTTTTTCTCTATGCTTTTGACATTTTTCAAACATTTGAATTAAAAACGAGCTCATCTCATTGTTGACAATATTGCAATACTGTGCAATCCAATGAAAGTTTTGCTGTAATTGCTGACACACCAACACTCTGAGGAATTTCCTAGTGTTCACTGAAAATGAAAAATTAAAGAGGATTATGTGAGAAGTCATAAATTAAAAATTATAAACCAAAACTAGGGAAGAGTCATGTTAAACCAACTTAACAGATTTTACTGATCAAATCTGCCCTCTTGAATGCAAGCAGCACACTCACTAATGCATTTTGATTCCACATAGGTGTGAGAATGGGGAGGATTTAATTGATACCAGTGCAAGGATCAATCCAATAGGTTACTGATTACCTTATGGATTCCTGTTATTTTTCTGTGTTTGAAGACATAGGCCTATACTCAGATTTGTATGTCAATTATGGCTAACACATGACATGCCTGACATTATGTGAACATGGCCTAAAAGGTGGAGCATGGAACAGATCAAGAAGAGAAATTCTTAGCATGCTGGGAGAAATATAGACATACCATAGACCCATTTTGTTGAAACTGTTGAGACCCGAGGGTCATTTGAGGTTGAATACAGTTAAATATGTATTGGCAGCAGTGTATGCACATTTTTGGCAAGCATGCTGTCCAGTCAGGGCTTTCAAACCGCCTGCATTAGCTGTGTTTTTCTCACGCATATCTCCCATGCCTGAAATCTGAAGAATAGGAGGTTCACTATTTTTCTCTGCGAGCTGCGTGCTTAGCGAGCTTGGTTTATCAGGCCTGATTTCTGTCAATGTTAGACTGATTGTTTATGTGAGGTACCCTCTTACAAGAAACAATTGATTTGCAGAACTTTGAGCTGACTGTTAGCAAAATATGAGCTCATATATGACCATTAACCCTCTTTTGGAAGGAAGAATATAATGTATTTAGAACAGTGGCGGCTGCTGGTCGGTCAAGGAGGGGAAGCTCATTTTTTTCCGGCCTAAATCATACATTTATTTATTTAAATGTTAATTCTACCCTCCGTTCCTTTTCAAGAAAATGATCTGTGACCCTGTCGTACCAACTAGGTGTCTTTTCCAGGGATTTTACCAGCGTCCTCTCAATGGCCAGCAGAGCTAGACTGCTTAAACGGCCTTGGCCCATTGTATTGCGAGTGTAAGACTTGAGACGCTTTAAACAGGAGAAGCTCCTCTCCAGAACAACTGAATGTAAAACTTAGAAGATGCTCCGGCGGAGGGTTATACTTCAAGATCGCTGATTGGCTCATTTCACTGTCAATCAAAAAGAGATTCGGCCTCAGACAGATCATCCAATCATCATGCAGAAGCCGAGCGTCCAGGCCAGCCCACTGTCTCATAGACCCCCAGAGATGCTGAGCGTCCGATGGGCGGGACAAAGCCCAGCGTTTATCCAATGACCGTCCAGTTTCCACAATGGAACAACCCACTCTGCGCATCCCCATCGAAGTCAGAAGACGCTCAGTGTCCGAGCACTGAGACGCTGCGGGGATGAATGAGAAGGAAGTCGCGTCAGTTACCTGTGATAAGTAGCTGATTCTGAACGAAAGATGAATGTATTGTAGCGCATATTTAGTCAATGAAATGTACACACAGCAGTACATATCACCACTTTTTTGGGGACATTTTAGGGGAAGCTGAGCAGTCTTAGAGCAATCACCACTGATTTAGAAGGGTAAATAGTTTGGATTCATGGCAGTTAAATAACTTAAAATTTAGTAAGATTTTAATTCAATATAAGATCAGTTTTTTTTATGACTGGCCTCAAGCTTTGCAAACAATGTATTTTCATTGGTTTTTAAACTCTAGCCTCAGTGCGCTGGCATAAGTGTCTCAGTTTTTCACTCCAAGGCTGAGCACAGTGTCAAAGTTGGAATACAAGTTCCAGCAAGATGAAGTTAAGTGGACTGTCTGTGCAAAGAGAGGATGGAGAAATCATCCTTTTTTAAATTCAGGGATTTGGTAGTCCTCTCTTTTTATGTCTCTCTCCTAAGATGATTACAGACAGCAGAATTTTCTGGTTCAATGCCGTGCTAAGTCAGGGTGCAGATCTTAACTTGATGTGTCAAAGACATAAACGAATCCACTTCACACTAGCGAACATGACCTCATCACACAGATGATAATAAACCAATCTGAAGCCAGAAAAAAGGCATTTCTTCATTCTGTTGCCCTGTTAAATCACTTGACAATAACAGGATAGCAAAACAAAGCTCTCCTTCCCGTGTTTACTGCCTTCCCCTGCCATCTCACCCACCCTTATCCTATATGCTCGAGTAGGCCTCAGTGTGAGCGTGTGAATGTTAAATATGTGTGCACTCATATGCATGATTACATGTGTGCTTGTCCCCAAAGCTTTCAGCCTCGATCCACAGGTCACTGCACTCTAACCTGAAGTGTGCCTCAGATTTTCTTGGAGACACACGACCTCACGCATTTAGCAGAAGTGAAGAGAGCAGCACTAAACAGCTATTACTATGCAGCGTCACAGCCCGGGCCTGCATTACAATTACTGCCTGTCTGTTGGTCAGAGTGGATCTGCCCGCTTATTAGTGTCATATATTTAAATGCGGGTTACCAAAAAGGCATCATTTCCTTGTAGTTAAACAGCTCTTAATGAAGCGTTGGGGTAATGAGGCAGCCATCCATGAGGCAGAGAGAAGCAAACATTGTAACTGGCAGTGCCTGCTGGGCTCACTTTGTCATCAACCTTCCCTTTTCTTTCACATGAAATACGCTTTTTACATTTGATATCATCTCCGTCTGTTGACTAACATCAAGATAACAAAAGGTGACTACAGCCTTATACTGTATGTGCACAAATCCCGTGTTAAAAGTGAAGTGAAAATGCCGTCATCCCCCACTTGTGAATCTTTGACTCCACTGAGTTCACTGATTTGTCTTACAGCGTGACATTGTGACAAGTAATCAATCTAATCAGCGTCACAGGGGACTGACGATTAGCCAAACAGCGCCACGTGTGGGACAGACGCTCTTGTTGAGGGTTGTCAAGCCGTCTGCCAGAACTAATGAGGAGTAATTACATCAATAGCCACCATGATCATAAGAAGACACTTCTTTTACATAAACTTCACCTGATATCATAATTTGCTCTCTTTATCATTCTGCTTATCCAGTGAAAATGTAGCATATAGATTAATCCACTTTGATAGGAGAGGATAATCAAATATCATTGTATGTGGATTTAAAGGAGACCAAAGCTAACTTCTGTTATGATCAAACTTTAATAAGTAACAAGTGTCTAATGCAGAAAAGTTTTCAGCTGCAGTTTGTCCATCTGAGTTTATGTTGCCTTGCCTTCCCCTCTGTCTGAGCCCTCAATATTAAAGGATTTTCAGTATTATTGAAGTTTTGTTGTATCAGGTACAAGACAATATTCAGTGAAGTGGCTCCCAGGAGTGACCCAAGTCCTTTAGTAAGGTACTGTTGTTAACAGTTCTTTTGTGCAATTGTGTGAGTTTCCCGTAAAAACAAGCCATGCAACTGGGTCAAATGTACAATTGGGCAAAAGATTTCAGAGTGCTTTATTCCTCCCCAAGAAGTCTTTGTGTTTGATGCTATTTTACAATGCAGCAAACCACTATGTACTCTTCTGTCGGCAGTGTGGAACCCAGAGTGCTTTAACACATCACTCCTCAGATGTTTTTATTGTCCATTCAAAGTGGCTTTGCCTGTTCTCCATTTTCTTGAGGTGCACTCTAGGGCTGGGTATTTCCAGCAATCTCACAATATGATATGGATCCTGAGACTGAGGCCAGGATATGATTCGTATCACGATACACGTAAATTGTGAACATTGACTTTGCTTTTAGCAGAGTTCCTGACATGTTTTGTTTTTTTAGTATAACAAGTAAAATAACAAGGGTGAGTTTTAATTGATTCTCCAACTTAAGAAACTTAATTTCAGGTCCTCAAAGATGTTAGATCTAAGTTCAAATATAGAACATGTGCTTCACTATGTAGCTTGGCTTCTAATTTGAACTGTGTCATAATTAACATTTACCCGAAGAGTATTGACAACAACTGTAAAAACACTGAGGCTGTACCAGTTCTGTAGAATCTATATCGATACACATTACCTCCAAGGATTGCATGACAATATTTTGCCGAATCAATATTTTGAGCACAGGCCTAGTATACTCCCTGTTTGGACGGTCAGGTTGCACAGGGAGCGCCCTTTGTTTGATTTAGTTTATGGATATTTGAATGTTGAGTATAGAGTGTCAGCACTAGAGCAAATCTGTTGTTTCGAACCCCAACAAGACCCCTTATCCTCAGAACTCAGGATGGAAACCAGGGTCCCTCCAATTCTGCACCGGAAACAAAACTGATCAATGTTTTGTCAAATGTTTTTTTTAAGATGTTCTATAGCTGCCTGCCACCTTATATGGCTGAGGCTCTGGTTAGCGACCCAGTTTTCCCCGGTCTACTGCCTGGATGTCAACAAGCAGAGTGGACGGTTGGCATTTTTACTGCAGAGCCACCATGTAGCAGTACCTTTAACTATGAAATGATGGTTAACATGTATGTGGGCTAGATTTCAACAACTCATCCAGTGCTGTGCATAACCAGCATGGGCATGTACGTTGGCCTGTCAAGATAATCAATAAATCAATTAACTGCAGGATAAATAAAAATGTAAGTTTGCCGGCCTCGATAAATTGACATGTGTGTGCATGTTTTTTTCCCTCCTCTCTTTCTACCAAAGAGGCTGGATGAGAAGATGGCTCACTCTGTCTGTCTTTCTTAATTGGGTGCATGGGTTCTATAGCAGATTTAGCGGAGTGAGCATCTGTCACTCATGTGATCTTTGGGGATAAGGCAGGGCCGCTCGCATATATACACGGAGAAAGCTGAAGTGAGCTTCCTGAGGAGTAACGAGGAAACAAACCCAAATACGAATTAAGGCACGAAAGCTACCGTTCATAAGTCGGCTGCCACAGCCCCAATGTGGGAATATTTTGGTTTTAAACAGAATGAACAAGGTATGAGCCCATGAACACCAATGCGATGCACAGTCAGTGCTAACTGAGGCGTTTGGTTGGCGAAGTAAATATAATTAAAAGTGAAAAATGGCGCATGCTCACAGACAGTGTTGTTCGCTACATTGCAAAAGAAATGCAGCCCTTCAGTACGGTTGAAAAGCCAGCATTTCTGGAAACGTTACAAACGTTTGACAGACAGTACGAATTGACTGGGAGAAAGTGCATGCCACAAACAATTCTGGAACAGTAACTCCATCTTATTTATTGTTTTTATTGTTGTGTGTGTTTTTATTGGGTTTTTTTTTCTTTACAGAGACAGGGTATATGATTTTGATGTGTTTGATTAGTATAATTATTTTTATTTACATGGAATTTTTCCAAAAAGAGAGTCCATTTCATTTCATTTTCATTTTTTTTTCTCTTTTATTGTTTGTTAAATGTATTTTATTTAAAAGATCTTGACCTTCCAATTACAGTTAAATACTCTTAAGAAATTAAAGTTTATTGCTTTTGATATGTTTTTTTTTTTTTTGCTTTATTGTGGCATATAATATAATTACATTAATGGAAAAAGTATGTTTCAAAATAATGACAATAATATCGTTCATCAGCAATAATTTCTTGGACAATTATCGTCCAGCAAAATTTGTTATCGTGACAGGCCTAAATGTAAAGGAGTTGAGGGGAGTGGTGAAGGCACTGTCACTAAATTAGTTTGGCTTCATCAGAAGCAGGATCCCATGATCTGTCGTGTTAAATGAACTGTGATTTTGCTTCCTTTGTGTTTTTCTCCCTCTCAAGCAGCCAGCTTGTTTAAACCTTAAATAGCATCATATAAACTTAATAACTGATCATCTTGCAGCATCCATGGGTTCAATCAATAGCAGCTCTTTGCTCTCTTGTGGATGTTTTGTTTAAAAATAGCGATGGAACTGAAAGAATTATAAAGCTCAATAGCATGAGTGTAAAAAGCAGTGTCAACTCCCACACTCTCAAAGCACATGGTGGAATAAATGTATCATTCATATGTACCCATCAAATCCCCAAGCTATGAGTCACTGTCTCAGTGGCCATCATTAGCTGAGAGAAACACAGAAGCTCTCCTTCACTGAAGCTGTTGAGGAATACATAAACTAGGCTATTTACCTCTTGTTAGCCCTTCTGTCTGTAAGAGGCATTAACCACGAGGTCATGGGGTTGAGGTCAGAGATGTGAACCAGTGAACTGAAGACTGGCTGAGAAAATCTGGTTCGAGTAATTAATGTGAAGCAAAGACCTACTCTCTTTACATCTGCCTATTAAGTGTCTTGGGACAAGAAAATGGATCCAAAGCCTGCCCAGGTCTAACAGGCCAGCAGTAAAACACTGTCTGGCCTGTGAGTTGGGTGGATGAAGGAATATAAGAGGAAGAGGCAAGTTGATGGATTTGAGATGATGAAAAGTTTTATCATTTCTATTAAGTATGGCATCAGTGATGGTAGGATGTCATCACCCTTTGACTATTTTAAAGCATGTATTTTTGCCTGGAGTAAGAGCTCAGATAGAAATTTAATTTTCTTTCTTCATGGCATACCTATCATCTTTTTTGAAGCTCTGCAGACAGTTAATCTAGCTGTTTCCAAAGCAGTGGTCATTTGAATAAAATGAAAAATCTTGAGTCTGTATTCTGCTCAGCTTTTTACCAATTTAATGCTTAAGAGAACTACCAGACCCATACTCTACTTTATTCAGGGATAGTAGCATTTTCAAGTACACATCAAAAAAGTAACAAAGAGTCTGTGGGTCTGAGAACTTAATTTTTTCAGAGTTTCCGCTCAGTCGGTTCAGCAGAGGCTCGACACACCACAGACCCGGCTCTCTAATCCCAAGTGAGCCAATTTAACGCCAACCTTTTCACAGCTTATCTCAAATTACGTGCTTGTTTTCACCCAAATTATCAACCCCCACATTACGACACAGCACGTAAATGTTTTTAAAGGATAGTATAAGGCTGGATAAACGGGGCATAAGGTAAACAGCTTTTTTTTTTAAGCTAAAAGATATCGTTCAGGTTTGGGATGAGGCTTGTGGGAACACATTTGTAAAGTAAGTACAACTGTGGCACTTTAAACAAGGATGTTCTCTCAGTATATAATCACCTTTGTGGCTCTGAGCGTCTCGGGGAGGAAAATTCAAATGGTGCATAAATCAATGTTTATTCCAAGGTGTTCTCAAGTATTTTTGAAACCTCTAACAAGATTATGCAAGTCTCACATTAATATACCCTCCAGAGCGGGCAATACTCTGCGGGCCCAAACCGGCTATGATAAGGCTGAGAATGAGAACTGAATGATAAATATGAATAAGTAAAATGTATACCTTCGAGAGAAAGCACTTCACACACAATCCTCTCAGGGAAAGGCATGCTGTCATAATTCAAGTATCGATTTGTACTGAACGTGTTCTTTCTTATTCCACATCAAGAGGAGGTTAAACAACAAAGCAAAGCAAATGCTGTTCATGCAGCCCTTTAACAGCTTTTTAACAACGAGCTGGGTGATGAGAACCAAAAAATACATCTTAGTATGTTTCGTGATTTGACAGTAAGGGATAGTGTTCACCGTAAGATAACAGATCTGTAGCCTATCTGCGGTGAATACAGTTGTAGCACCAGTATTAACACATTGATACCTTTGGATATAAATCAGGCATGTTAGAACCTAATATCTTCTTATTTATGTTGCAAAATCATAATATCTCCAAGATTTTAGTAACTGGTGCTATAAAATGGTTCGATTGCCTCAGTAATATTAAAAAAAAACAATACTGAGACAGAGCATTGTCGAAGGTAGTTTTCATACCACATTTAGTGCGCACCAAAGAAGTTTTGGCCCATGGTTTGGTACGTTAGTATCAATATGAATGCAAACACCGCACTTTGGTGCGCACCAAATCAGCCGGTCCGAGACCTCCATGAAGGGGTGGTCTCGATCCACTCCATCACCCTACATTTGGTGCGGTTTCTCTGATGTGAAACAAAGTGATCCGAACCGATCTACTTTTGATGCATTGTGGGTATAGGAAGCACTGAATTATGGGTAAAGTCCTTCATTATTTACTTCCTGTTAATCCCGCGGTTGAATCTTTTGCTTACTCAATTTCTCGATTTGTTTATTCTGGTTGAGGATTCCGATGATTTCAAGGATCCAGAAGGTTGCTGATGCCGTCTCCAACACGATACAAAAAACACATTTTAAGGAAAATGTAGAAGAGAGCAAAACGTAAACATTGGTTGTTTGGTGTAGGAAATGGTTATCATGGTAGTCTTTTCTTCGTTCTCCTCCGTAGCAGGTTTGGTAACCAGTTACGTGCATATCGCCCCCTGCTGTTCAAACTGAGTAAATACACAAGTGGGCCCGGGCATGGTTCGATGTTGCAAGTGTGAATGCAAGCCAGCGGGGAAGGGGGAGGGGGGCGAACGGCGCCTCAGCACGGTTCGAAACAAGTGGGCCTAACGGGAAAGTGCCCTAAAATGCAAAATTAAAATTATGTTGGAAACATTTGGAAAAAAATGATTGAAACGGGCAAGAAAACCTTTGCTTCTTGCCAGCTTCATCTACTTTTCAAAATATTGCCTACATATAAGTGTGCAAGAGTTTGCCTTTATTTTTTGCTAATTTAAAAAATAACAACTATTGGGGGTTTTATGGCATCCAGAAAATTATCACTCAAGAAAAATATTCTTTAGATAATATAAAATAAGGGAAATGATAATTCTACATTCAAACATTTTTGAGAGATTATTTTGTGGTATTTTTTTCCAATCCCACCCTGTGCTCCCTTGACCGGTGCCTAGTTTGGAGCTGTTTTTTTTCCCCCTCTCCTCTCCCCCTGTTTCCTTTCCTGATAGCACTTTGAGTTACATATGTTGTAGGAAAAGTGCTATATAAATAAAGTTTGATTGCTTGATTGATTGATTGTGGTCATTTTACGTATGAATGTTGATGTTTCTACTATGGACAGTCTTTTCCATTTACTTTTCATAGAATCTCAACAGACTGTCCAAGCCTACAACAAGGCCATACAGAGTGCTTCACACGGGACAGACAGGTCATAAAAAAGGATTTAACTCAACTGAAAGGCAGCACAGAGGAGTCCCTCTGCTCTTTGAAGCGCACGCTGTCTAATATGTGATAGTTGACTTCAAAATCAGTTAAAGGCTTTTCACTGCTGTCTGTCACCTATGAAACAAAGCAGGCCTTTCACTTTATTTGATAAATAACGCCTGTGTTCTTGAGGTCATCTTTAATCTGACTTTGAAGAGAGGATATAATGAAAGGAGATAAACAATGGCAGAGCAGAGGCTTGTTTTTCCTGCTCTGAAGGGGTGACACGTAGCAGACACAGAGGGAGGAAACAAAGAATAAGAATAAAATTCCGGTGGGACAGTCTGAGATGCTGTGGTGAAATTAAAGAGTAGAGAGAAATGTAGCTGTGCTGCCGATGGAGGGCAGAGGTCCAGAGACATACCACCATTCACTATACTAAAAAAAATTGTCAGCACCCCTTCTCCAAACAGATTAAGGACTGGCAATATAAGTTTTGGAGAGGAGGTTGTCATAGCTCATGGTTTTATTCAACGTTTTTTGGCGACAGAAAATTGTCGCTCCGGTGAAATGCAGCGGTACAATGGCTGCTGATAGTTTGATACATGAAACAAATCACCTTAAAGTCTAACGGTTTGTTCCAGGCACATGGAGACAAGAGGAGCAGATAATAATGGTTATGAGAAGGGGGCAGGTGCTCTCCTTTTTTTCTTAACCTACAGGAAATTATTGTGAGCTGAAGCAGCAGCAGTGGATGTGACACACCACTCAGGGAGGTAATTAAGGTGCTTAAAAACCCCCTGCGTCCTTTGAGTCGGTGTCATAAAATGAAGCAGGAAAAGGTAAAAGAGTTCTGCATACTCATTTAAGTTGAACCGTTGGGAGGTGGTCTACATGCTGTAATTAAAACAAAATCTGCTGAAATAGTGGTGTAGTCACCCTTTAGTTTGGCAGTTAGATTTTAGATTACAGCGACAAAAACCACCATGGGAGGGTTGCTTATTTTTTTGTGCAATAGAAAAGGCACTTTGTCTTCAAATATCAGTCCAATTCTGTTGAACAAAATCTACCTAATCTAGATCTACATCAAATAACAGAAGGATAGTTCGGAAAGGGGTATTTTGTGAAAACATTTTTTGTGTGTTTTTCATCACCAGGTACCTCAGGGTGTTTTTGTCATGAGGTAATACAGGAAGTAAGTATTGGCTGTTTTTAAGATGTGTTGTGAATGTTCAAAATCTGATAGCATTTGGATTTTCTGCTGGACTGGTCCAAATGTTGAAGGGGACTTGAATGGAGATGAAGCTCTAACAGAGTGTCTCAGGCAGAGTGGGAATTGAGGTGGACCAGGGGTGCTCAGAACAGTAAACCTATATGCTTGTTTTAATGTTAACAATTGTAAGCATACTCTGGCAGCCATCAGAATCTTATGAACTAACCTGAATTAAGGCAGATATGACCTCTTAAACCAGAACTAATGATAAGAAATCTGAATTGTAGCAAATTTAGTCAAAAAAATGCTGGTTTTGGGATCATAGGAAGCATATAGCCTATGAAAAAATATGCCTTTAAAGGTCCCATGTCTTGGTGTGTTTTCCAGTTTACATCATGTCCTGGGTCTTCTTCAGAAAGGATTTGATTTGAGTTTATAAAAAAGTGGAAGGTTTTGTCTTTTAGAGGCTAGACGCAGCTCCTTTTCTCTCCCCTTTGAAAACGCTTGGATCTGGAGAGCAGGGAGGCTATGGGAGGCTATGATAGTAAAGTTGTGCACTCATTGACTGCCCACACAATGCCTGATGGGAAGCGGGAGGAATGGTTTTAGGCTGTTAGGTGGACTTTCAAACTAGTAGTGTCTGGTTATAGTGAGCAGTAAACATGTATGTAGGTGGAGGCTGTGTTATAATTACGCAATAAACCCCAAAAACATTTTAGCATTAAAGGCATACTCTTTCTCAAGGCATAGAGCAGTTGCCCATGATCTGACAGTTTTGTAAAGGTTGTTCCTCTGCTCCTCATGCCTCTTCTACCAACAGTAAAAGCAGAGAAAACCAATTTTGCTATTTAAGATAATTTGATTGATAATATAATGCATACATTCAATGTCCATATAAAACAGTAGCTGCATCTTTTTGAATAATTTCCTGTATTTTGCATGAGCAATATATCTCAAAGAATGAAAAGACATCACAAAATCACTTTTTCCATCACCACTCTGCAGCCCCATTTTGCTCATATTGCATGCTGTTATAGGAACAACACAAACGCTTGCATCATTTGAATTAATTGATTTAGCTAATGCAAATGTTTTATGTCGTTCTGAGACTCAAAGCACTCTTGGCATATGGCTGTTTTTCTTTTTACTTACAGGAAAAAGCTGCTGGTAATGACAGACTTTCCCGACAGCACACTTAAAAAACCTATTAATGCTTTTCCAGAGTTAAGCACTGTGTTTAGGACCCTGAGAACTAAGCAGGTGAAATGAATGAGTCTGTCAGACAGTAGAGGGAAATGTGATTGAATTTCTTTCTTGGCTTCAAATGATATGCGGACCGTATTGAACTGTGTTTTTGCTTATGTGTTCTGCAATTCTTAATTATGAATAGGGGATGTTTTTGGTCTGTATAGTTTTGCCATCAACTTGATGAGCCTTAAAGTCTCCAGCGCTGGGTATCGAGTTTGCCCCATCAGCCCCCTTTTTTAATTTAAACCTTCCTCAAGCTGTTGCTCAGCAGCCAATAAAACAAAAAACAGATCCATTCAGCTTTAATCATGTTAGGATGAACCCTGAAAGAGATGGCAGAAGTCTTCTCCATACTTCACTGGGTCAACAGAGACCTTGGCGTCTGAGGCTTTCATGTGTTGGACAGCAGGGTTCACTCAGACATTATTAATATCTCAGTGTCTGCTGGAACTATTGAGCGTCAGGTGGTGAAAATGTGATCCAGCACTCTCACACCCAAACACTCACATCAATAGCACTTCACCCAATACACTTGGGGGAAATATAAGTCCAGCCTTCCCCTGCAAAGACACCATAATAGGCAATTAAACAGCTCATCCGCTAGAAGCAAAACAAGGTTGATGAAAAGGAATAGAGCATTTAGAGGTTGACTAATTAACTCTAGATCTGGAAAGCAGCCAGTACCATGTCTCCCCTCTCTGTGTATTGAACTATGGCAGCTGATGAGGGGCTATATGGACGGCAAATTGCAGCTTTGAAAAAGAGCCTTTTGTTACATCCCATTGAACCCGGCTCCTCTGTTGTTGTTAATCATGTAGTGTTTGAGCAGGTAATGAAGTTTCTGGGGCTGAAGAGTGCACTCATCCATCCTAATAATAGTGTTGATGGTGTGCTTTACATGTTATTGTTCTTCACATAGCTGAGGGGAAATAGGTTTCCTGATAGGTCAGTGCAAACAAGCTGACAGCCAAATGAATTAGAGGGTGTTTGAGCGTGTGTCGGGATCCCTGTATTTGGACAGGGCGGGGGGATTTGACAACATGATGAATGCATTATATTTAATATTAATTATGGTTGTAATAATAGGACCTGACCCTGTTGTATTTACAGAACAAACACAAAAAGGATAGGGTTGCAGCAATATAGAAAGTTAAACCTTGCTATTATACAAGAAATATTAACTGATATATAAATACCAGGTTCAATACCACAGGAATGAAAATACAAGCCCTTGGTATCTGATTCAACCTTGTTTTTATTTATAATAAAAAAAATCAATATAAAGTAATCTCTTACAGAATTCTTAGAATGTAAGAGATTACTTGGTATGCTTAGGCTTTCTTAGATATTTTTTGTGTAATTATGATAAGCCAGGCTCTACCCTTTTAATGCTAATGACCATAACACCCCCCAATAAAGCCTCCTGCAAATGTCTGTATTTATCAAATCCTACTTTACCATTTAATTTTGTAACTTTTGTGGCTGAGGGAATGTTTGAATGGGGGGATGGTCGGAAAGAGAGATGGGTAGAGTTCAATGAAACGGTCACAAGGCAACAAATGTGATATCCATCCATTATCTATACAGCTTATCCCGTTCAGGGTTGCTGGGGGCTTGAGCCTGTCCTGGCTGGTATTTGTCAAGAGGCAGAGTGCACCCGGAACTAGTCACCTGTTCATCGCAGGGCCACATAGAGAGACAGACAGCCATTACCATTCATGCAAACACTCATTGCTAAGGGCAACCTATGGTCACCAAATGACCTAATGAGCATGTGTTTGGTCTGTGGCAGGAGGCTACTGACCTAAAATCGTTCCATATATCCGCCATGGAAATATTTCACTAATCCTTCAGGGAAAAAGCCATTTGAAAATGTTTTCAGGGGCAGAACCTTCAAAAACAACAGCAGCTTGAGATTGGACGATGTTTGGCTCGTCAATCTCATCATAGACCAACCCATATCAATCTGCTACCTTTGCCTTAGCATATGTTAACAGCGAACAACAGTTAGCCATTAGCTTAAACTACCTTAGACACAGGGCTGGGCGATATGGCCTAGAAATAAAATCCCTGATTTTTTTCCACAACACTGGATTTACGATTTTAATCGATTTTTCCCTCCCTAAAAGTAGCAAAACTCCCAGTGACATAAAAATGAAACAAATCAAGTTTTGCCTTTATGTTGTCTAAATGTTTCCCTCTTAAAGCCAAAGTCTGGGTCATAAAAGGTTGATTATGTAGTATAAACGTAGGCAGGTTTGTCTACATAAACACTAAAAGGCTAAAAAGGTATTTTTACAGTATTAGCAAGAAACTCTCTGATCAGTATTTAATCTACTTAAATAAGAAATAAAGGCCTATCAAAGTGCTTATGCAAACCCTACAAGGCCGACCATCATGAAAATTGTAGTTTTTTCAAAAATTGCAACTACTTACAATTGGACTAAGACAAGAAAAGAAAATCTCGATTTAAATTTTTTAAATCTTCTGCAGAAAATAATTTGAATTAATCGATTTAATTGATTTTTTTGCCCAGCTCTACTTAGACGTCTTACATTAAATTATACCACACAGATGTATCATTTCACTCTTATATGGGACATCAACCTTGTCAAAGACAATCCTGACCAAGTTTTCCTTGTAAACTTCTGAGGAGAGAATATTTCATTGGGTATCACTGACTAACCATGACAACCACAGACTAACTAACATGTTCCTGGAGGATGTCTGCATCTCTCCCAGTTTCCCAGCAGTGATCCCCTGTCAGGAGAAGAGCAAAAACATGATTTCTTGTAACACAAACTTCAGGTGACGTTCTTTTCTCCTCTTTTAAAGAAAAAATAAGTCAATTTCTGATTTAAAAAAAACAGTTATCGAGACCGTTTCAGAAGCTGCCATTGTTTTCAATCATACCGTCACTTCCTGATGTTGCCATGTCCACACTCCACAGTCCCTGCTTCTCTTCCCTGATTGGGCTGTTATGCATTTGGCCGAGTAAAGTCGTTGGACAATGGAAGTTGGCAAGACGGATATGCAGGATTTCAGAATCAGGCAGGTCAATCAATCATCCAATCCTTTATTTAACCAGGTAAAAACCCTCATTGAGATTTAAAGGTGTAGTCAGCGATGTGGGAGAAAACGAGTGGAGAGGTTGTTTATATTCGAATTTAGACCCACCCCCCGAAAGCTGATGGAAACGGCCGCAGAAACTGCGTAGCTGACGTAGCTAAGGAAACCCCGACTGGTCAGACAACTCGACTGCCGTTATTGAAAACATCACAACAACAGTACATTTTGGCAGATTACACAATAAGATGAATGCCTGATGGCTGCTACTGATATGTAAAGCACCACGAAGCTAATGCTGCTTAGCTTACCTATCCAGCAGACGGACGGCAACATCCGCGTCCGTTTTCAGGTCTTTCAATTCGGGGAGTTCCCTCCACCATCGGAAAGCAACACCAATGCTGACCCGGGTCTTTGCTCTTTCATGGTCACAGCCCTTCCTGTTCGCTTTTCACTCCTCTGACCTTTTTCTTTTGGGCTGTTTTCAGCCATTGCTACCGCAACTATTGTATCTCTCTCTTACGCTAACTGCGCACGCTACGCAAACTACGACTCCCCCTCCCCCCTCCGTCTGATCTGCGCATGAGTATGATAGCCACCTGGATAAGGGGGGGGTTTACTTTGTTTTGGTAACTCGGTCCGAGCCACAGTATTTACCTGCTGAAATTCAGAGTCAAGGCTGTGTATTGAGACCAAATTTTTTCTTTAACATGCTGTCAGTGGTGACATCTTGTGGATGGAGAGGAGAAATACGGTGAATTTCGCAAATACTGCATCAGATTAGAAGATTAGAAGATCGCTGAGTACACCTTTAAAAACCTCTTTTCCAAGAGTGACCTGGCCGAGACGGCAGCACAGAAACGGTAAATAAAACAGATTACGGTTACAGACACCCATTCCAGAAAAACTGCATTGGGATTATCACAAGAGTCAATTAAGCTAATTTCATTGTATTTTATAATTGTCTTGAATTCCCCAAGGGTACAAGATGTGTCAATTTCAAATCCTTCTGCACATCATTACAGGCAGAGAGGGCAGAAAATTTAAAAGCCTTTTTGCCCAGTTCAGTTCTTACTCTCGGGACCCGCAGCTCCTTCTGTTCTGCAAAGCTAGGAGGCCACTGGACCCAGACAAAACCCCCACAGGCACAGGGAGAATATGCAAACTTCACACACAAGTATCAAACCAGCATCTTTCTTCCTGTGAGGCACAGCCTGCTGCATCACCTGCCCCCTCAAATGTCATAAGCAGATATTAATTTAGTTCCGCTGTATTTGTTGTAAACAAACACAATTATGTTATAAAATGAAAAATCATGAAAAAATTGTTAGTCAACAGAAGTGCTTAATTTGTACTTCAAACCAAAATGTTCCTCACTGGGGGACCTCAAAGACCCCAATCTGCAGATTTTTCTTTTTTTTGTTGTCACAATTAATCTCCTTCTTAAAATCTGTTTCATTTATTCAAAAATACATGTAAACGAGTGACAGCTGTTTTTAATGGACTTAATTTGAGTTCATTATTCTTCCTAGTCTTAAAACATGAACAATTATCTCTTCATTTCCAAAAGATTGGGACATTGTGTAAGAAAGAAATAAAAACAGAGCACAATACTTTGCAAATCCCTTTAGACTAATATTTAATTGAATACACCACAAAGACAAGATATTTGATGTTCAAACTGCATAACTGTGTTGTTTTGTTGGCAGATATTCACTTATTTTAATCTGATGCCTGCAAGACATTCCAGAAAAGCTGGGACACTTTCAGGTGTTTTGTGCATGCATGAATATAACTTACATCAGTCATTATTATAAATAACGGCTTATTCAGCCATAGATTAAGTCCTCCTCAGATTCTTTTTACATATGAACTGTTGCATGTGCACAAGTTATACTGGAGCCCTACATCTTCTTCTCAGAGATGGCAAGACCCTTGCATCATTACCTACTCAGAAGCTGATTTTCCCTCAGCCCTGTAATTAAAATCCTGCCTCTGCAGTTGAGATACCAAACTCGGGTAATCGTGAGCTATACAGCTGCTGCTCCTGTCGTGGCTGCTCGCAGACTAAGGGACAGACTTTTTGATGGGAGCTGCAAAGCCCTTACACGCACCTGCAATATGTTGAGCTTTGTTTTTATTTCCCAGATGAAAACAAGGACAGGTTGTGCTGGGGTTGACATTTCGCCACACATACTCTTAGAGACCCCCCTTTAGAGCCAACACCCCTTCATTAAGGCTTTATTCAGCCCCACACTGCTCCATGGTCAGCCCTCATAAATAATGTAGCATAAAGCAAACCTGGTATGGGTTTTTCCTCTGGGTGTTTGGACCCTAATGTGTTTCAGTGTAATGAAAATGTTCAGTCTCACTTAAAGCCAATGTATCTCAGTGCTCAGGGGTCCTCGTTGTTTGAAGAATAGTAGGAAGGGGCAGTGTGGCTTACCTGTGAACTGAAAGACAGTTACTATCCCTGGTTAGAAAGGAAACAGTGCAAATCTTCTACACCTGAAAGTTTATGTTTTTGATTATTAAAGGAGGTCATATTTGCAATTTGATAGCTCATATAATGAAAGAAAAAGTAACCAAGAATTTTTAGCATTAGCACATAATTAATTTGGGGCAAGAGGAGTCCAGCTAAAATTGGGGGACAGCTTGAACAGTAGATGTATTTCAACAAGCGATAACAAAATCTTAATGTTCTGAAGATAAGTGGATAATGGCAGCATAGAAGCACGACCTGTACTCATTTGCTTTGCTATCTGTTCCAACTCAAAATCCAATCTACAAAACACACTTGAAGCACCAACGTACCTGTAAAGTTTCTCAGTTTTGTGCAGTTTGTTCTTGTTTTTTTGTTTGTATGTAGAAATCTGCTGAGAGAACTATTCTTCCCCTTAGTCAAAAATAGGGCTGGGACGATACACTTTTCTCCGGATACAATTCGATTTAAATTGCGATTCTATGATATTGCCGATCTTTGTAATTTTTAGTTAGCTCTTTTAACACCAGTGAAAAAGATGAACAATGATGATGCCTACAGACTAAATCAGGAAAAATACACATCACATGTGAGTCCGTTTTTAGGATTTCACTAACAATTCACGAGTAAGGACCACACCATCAACAAGATGAATTTGACAATTATGCATTGCGTACAGTGGACAACATGCAACATAGCAGGTACGTGAAGCGGATAACGTTTTGGTGAAACTTCATGGGGAATTCGCCATAGCTCCCAGGCACGACGAACCCCTTCTTTAAGGCCCTGAGGAAAGAAGGAAGAAAGAAGTTTTAAATAAGGGGAGGGAGAGAGGGGTGCATCGAGTGTGCAAAACAAAAGAGGGAAATGGTCGGTTCGAATTTATAGGAACACAGGAAGAGGTGTGGTTGAGGTGTGGTCCTGCTCCCGAAATTCTGCTTAAAGCTCCTCTATATTTTAACCAGCTGTTTATTCTCTCTCTTTAAAAGCCTGGATTGCATTTAAAAGTGGCTTATTAACACAGACTAAAATGAAGCATTTAAATTTGGGAAAAAATCAATTTGTTGAACAAAAAAAGCAATTTTAAAATCGTCAAAATATCCTGATACTTATGTGAATTGATTTTTTTCTCCCACCCAAAGTCAAAAATTAATCCATAGGTTGTCAAACCTGAACAGGCCCTCTGAAATCTGAATGACTGCCCAAAATGCTCTGACTGTGGTTGTTTTAACATTCAATAGTTTTATGTACCTTAAAAATGTGGATGTTTCAAAGGTGGCTCTGCTGTTGGAATATTTTTCTTATATTTTCCTTCAGTTAAAAAAGACTGGACACAACTGGTTTAGGCTCAGAAATGAAGGCATTACTTCTGACAAACTGGGCATATTTTGTGCCATTTTGCTGTATTGGCGTACCTTGAGCTTTTATTGTGGAGCATTGGCTGAATATCACTGTGCTTGCTCTCAGCAATGATGAGGACACCACTGAATCTTTCATTATCTTTACTTCCTCACAGAAAGCATAGTGGACAAGTCAAAACTGGTCTGAGCCTGTTGTATCAAACATTTCACTGTCTTTACTCTTGACTTTTGCTTGTTGGGCTGAACTGTAGCTCAGCAGGTGGTGATGTTGCCTCAATGCAAGACTGTTGCTTGACCAAATCAATGCCCAGATGAGTCCTCTGTGTGTGCCATTTTCATGCTCTCCCCGTGCATGTATGGGTTTTCTCTGACAACTCCAGCTTCTTTCACAGACAAGACTGGGGTAGTTCACAATTGCTTATGTTCACAAAATTTTACTCTACAGCCTCTTCTTTGCACTAGGCTTGCCACCCCAAGCCAATGGGCTTAAACTAATGACAAAATAAAGGTAGGATGCCACACTGGTAGGTCTACTACAGGGGAAAAGTACTGTCAAGCAGCCACTGGTGCCAAAAACAGGGGGTTCTGATGCAGCTTAACTTTTTGTCTTGTTCATAGAAGTTCCCTATTATGTGAAGGAGGCATGTTAAACAAAGTAAAGGGGATATAAAACTTAGAAAAGCATGATACAGACTTTTTACAATTGCAAATGAGCATTAGCTATTAGCAACCAGGGTTGTCTGCATCTGTAAAACAAGTGCAAAGCCGATACGTTCCTAATGAGGATACAGAAAATAACTTCTCCTTATACCCTTAAAAACCTGTTCTGAGCTCTAAAGTCTATGGCACAGTTTGTTTTGAGTATTTAGAGGCTAAGTGGTTGAACATCTGCAAGATCAGAAAGCTCTCTTTGCTAAGCTTTTACAAAGGATGCACAACATGTTCTCTTTAAAGTTCAGTTTAAGGGCATTTGAAAGCAAAGTGAAAACAGTTTTAATCAGCACAAAGGGCTAAGAGACGACGTACTCAACTCTCAAGCATACAATTGTTTTCCTAACAACATGCAGAGATTTATATGATCAAATGCTATCATGCAACAAGGGGCAAAAAAGAATTTTCACAATGAAAATAATATTTGATCATTAGACAGCCATAGTTCAAAAGCAAAATAATAGAAATTTTGTTTGATATGATCCCTTAAATTGTGCAAATATTCTAACCATAATTTTGGCTTCACTGCTAATTTACCTCTATGGCAATATAGATTAGTTGAATTCAGTTAGTGTCTGCAAAGACTGTTCAGGGCAGAAATAGGACAGTTTTGGTCTTCCTATTAAATCTGTATAGAGATCTGCTGCTTAAATTACTCAGAAATAATCAAACAACATCATCAGGAAAGTAATTTTCCCAATTCTTTTCACATTGCTGCAGGATCAGCCCTGTGATTGTACTGACAGACACACATTCATCCATTAGATAAGTTTATCAATCTTATAACAGATTAGTCTGCTCTTGTGGTCGTGAATCATCAACATTTTTTCATTCTGTTCCTCATGAGTAGCAGCTCATCTCTGCCCTGAATTTAATTGAATTCAACACCATCTGGTCTTTCCCCACATGAAAGTAAGAGCAAATAAAAGTTGTGCCACATTTTTGTTGTTTGTTAGCGGGCTATACCTTCATTCCAGCCCATAACGTGATGTGTATCTTAACATGGATTTCTTGATATAGCTCTTATCACTTACGCTGTCAAACAAAACTGTCCTCTATGTCTTTAGTTAGCCTCCCTGTCAGTCAGATCTTCGATTAAACAACCATCCTGCTCCCCCAAGGGTCAGGTGCTAGAAACATGACAATACTGCAGGTGATCATGAGAACTAGTCTTGAACAAAGTATGGTCTGATATAGACTTTCGAGAAGGTTGTATTGAGGACTCAAGGGGACGCCCTTTGACAACAACACAAGAGAATTGGGACACCGTACAGGCTTGGGCTTCATACTGGCATTAGGGCAACGGGGTAGAAGTGCAGATAATGGGACAGGGCCTAATAGGGTTGTCAAAAATTCGATACTCTGAAAAGTATCGTTTCTCAAACCCTGTATCCAGATTTGGTACTAATTTGCCATGGTATCGATTTTATGGTGTGCACACCCACAGCGCCCGTCGCCCACACTTTTTGGGCAGCGCAGCAGGCAGGCTGACATTAAGCTGATTACTGATGTTAGTCTGGCCAGTGGCCCGCATTAATGTTTATTGTTTTGTGATTAGCTGCGGCGAGCAAGCTACTGTAGTCCGCGCTAGCTTCATTTAGCTTCCTGCTCAATGAATGTTGGTTGTTTTATTAGCCATAGCCACGGCTAGCCTGCTACTGCAGTTCATGCTAGCTGCGTTTAGCTTGCTGCTCAGTGATTGTTGGTTATTTTGTTTTTAGCCATTAGCTGCAGCTAGCAGTCTTTAGCTTGCTAACATGAATCAAATGTGTTTTTTATATTAAAGATATAGACTGAAGCAGTCCACCTGCCACTAATCCTTGGAAATTACAGCCAATTCTACCACTGATGTTTGAAAGTCAATGAAAGTATGTTCCCTTGTCTCCTGAAGCTGTAAAAATAAGCAGAGATATTGCAAAGTACATCATTCACACGGTGGAAAAACCCAGGTTCCAACAACTTCTCAAACAGCTAAATCCACATGTTCTTCCATTAAGGAACTGTTGTACAGTGCAACAAAACTAACACTTATAAAGCAGCTTCAAGGGAATTGGTTTTTTAATGTATTTTTGGGGCATTTTTGCCTGTATTGATAGGAGAAAGACAGTGGATAGGCTTGTGAAAGGGGTTGAGAGAGTAGGGGAAGACACTTTGCAAAGTGGTCAAAGGCTGGATTTGAACCCAGACCGGCAGAAGTATATATGGGACATGCATGGCTGCTAACCCCTCCGCCAAACTAGCACCCCCAGCTTTAAGGGAATTCTTGTCTTGTTTTTTATTGTTTTGTTTTTTCATTTTCTGCTTATTTTATGCATTTTTTTTATTTATCTGCTATCCTTGTTTTCATGTTAATTAAATTTTTTTTTAGCCTTTTTATGTATTTGTCTCTTTTTTATCCTGGGGTATCATAAATGGTATTGAGTATCGAATATTTTTTTGAGCATTGATATTGAGTTTGAAATTTTAGTATTGTGACAATCCTAGGGCCTATGTAAGCTGAAGTTTTCTTTACTCTTACAGAGCCTCTTAGGCTATTGCACATGTATGTTTCAGTGCCATTTTAAATTTCAGGAACAACCATGAGGATAGATACCAGTGAGCATCGTTTGCAATTTATCCTGACTTGATCTCAAAGTCATACAGCTGGCAAGAACCTAAATTCCACCGTAGTTCCAAGAATGCTACTGCATTCATGAATACTGTTGTTTTTCTGTAATAATTGTAATAAGTGAAAGCTCCGGCACAAAATACCACAGATAAAACATTCTGAACTCCTCAAAATACTTCTTGCACATTTAATGGCTCCTTTTCTACATCTCTTAGACTAAATTTTCATACATTCCTCGTCCTCTCTGCCCATCTTTCTTATCTTTTTCTTCTCTTACTTTCCATCCATGCATTAGCAAGAATTACATCTCTAGTCCATTTACCTGTTTTGCTGCATTCCATTTCAGTTTGTCCTTTTTCTTTTCTATTTTCTCCTTCCTTATTGCCTAACTCTTTAATCCTTTCTTTCCCTCTTCCTCCTTTTATCCTCCTTTCATTTTTGTTTCCTCCTACTCTCCATGTAGTTCCTTTGCCTTTCACTGCTTCATCGCAGCCAGCTTTTCAAGCACGTACTCTCAGCACAAAGCAATCATGCTGCATTCTCTCCAGAAAGTGCACTCTGTGGTTCATTGTCACATTTTTATATATATGTTCTTTTTACTTTCCATGCCTTAGTTCCTGCTCTTTTTGTACTTGTTGAAAACGTACCGTAAAGTGGCCTTCTGGTACTCTATCACTGTGGTGAAGTGTGTTGTGCTGGTGTAACATTTACATTGTTTTTCAAGGCTACCCCATAAATTTTAGCGCCATTAGTGAACTAAAACAACCGGAAAGGAAGTATAAAATGATTGCTTATATATACCGTAGCATTTCTTCTTAAAGCCCAAGGAGAGAACTTTTAGATGTGCAGTTCCCCTTTACAGTGTTTTGTGTTTAATTTAAGGTCACCACATCTGCATATTCTACTTTTTCTTTCAAAGGGGCTTGTTGGATTCAGTTGAGCGCAGTATGCTGGCTAAACAAAGACAATTTGATCTATTGAAAGTCGTCACCTGACACTAGTCTGTTTTACTGATTGGTTAAATCTTATGAATTCAACTCTATAGTTCAGGTGAAACACTGTATGAACACAGTTATTAGCTACTAGTAGGCCTTGTAATTCAGTCAGTGGCTACTTCCATGCTGCCATAATGCTAATCTACCTGGATGTTAACTAGCACAGTTAAAAGGCAGCATCCATGCCATCTTGCAGTAATAGGCTACTGTGGTTCAGCAGCATTTTGATTCGGATAATTACGAAATGGAAACCAAGTTGCACACAGGCAGTATCAGATTATACTCCTGTAACTCTGCCCAAGATGAGTAACAGTATATAGCGTTAAACACTGACCCTAAAAGAATTGGATGAAGCCATGATATTTATAAAACAAGCCTTATGGATGTTTTTGAACCCACTGTGTGGATGCAGCCAAACTGCACATGACCTCTCATCCCGAACTTTGGATCAACCTGCTGACAGACAGAGAGGCTGAGTTGAGACAGAACATGTGACCAGAAGCGACACCACGTGGGTTGATAGCCATGACAGTCACATCCCTAATTATCTAATGAGAAATAAAAGCAGAGGTGATATAGAAAAATCACCTCCTGTACAGAGAGAGCCTTTAGATATTTTAAATATTTAGACTGAAGCTGTTGGCTTCATCGAACCGGGACCTCTAGCTTTCACTGGATAGGTTCGCAGCTGAGAGTGAAGCGGCTGGGATGAGAATCAGCGCCTCCAAATCCGAGTCCATGGTTCTCGCCCGGGAGAGGGTGGAGTGCTCTCTCCTGGTCGGGGATGAGATTCTACCCGAAGTGGAGGAGTTTAAGTACCTCGGGGTCTTGTTCACGAGCGGAGGAAGGGTGGATCGGGAGATCGATAGGCGGATTGGTGCGGCGTCAGCAGTAATGCGGGCTCTGCACCGGTCTGTCGTGGTAAAAAGGGAGCTGAGCCGTAAGGCAAAGCTCTCGATTTACTGGTCGATCTTCACCCCTGTCCTCATATACGGTCATGAGCTTTGGGTTGTGACTGAGAAAACGAGATAACGAGTACAAGCGGCCGAAATGGGTTTCCTTCGCAGGGTGGCTGGGCTCTCCCTTAGAGATAGGGTGAGAAGTTCAGTCATTTGGGAGGAGCTCAGAGTAGAACCGCTGCTCCTACGCGTTGAGAGGAGCCAGATGAGGTGGCTCGAGCATCCGGTCAGGATGCCTCCTGGACGCCTCCCTGGTGAGGTGTTCCGGGCACGTCCCACCGGTAGGCGGCCCCGTGGTAGACCCAGGACACGCTGGAGAGACTATGTCTCTCAGCTGGCCTGGGAACGCCTCGGGATCCCCCGGGAAGAGCTGGACGAGGTGGCCGGGGAGAGGGAAGTCTGGGCTTCCCTGCTTAGGCTGCTCCCCCCCGCGACCCGACCACGGATAAGCGGAAGAAGACGGTACGGTAGACTGAAGCAGTTTGTTGAGAAAGGCTGTGGAAATGTTTATTTAGGCTCTATTAAATGTGTGTTCCCCACACTCAGTTGTGTATATCCTGGGCTTTCTGTAACCAACCTCAATTTTACACTTGAGGAACCATAGCTTTTAGCACTTGAAAAAAAATTGTAATTCTTGTGCCCTGGAGGTTGACAATTTTTATTTAACTGCAAAATACAGCTAACAGTGTAAGCAAACACATACTTTCAAGTTGGCACATTGCTAACAACATCTAGCTGTCTATGTGATACTTACTCTTGTAGTTGCATAGATAACTTGAAATATATAGGTTTAAACCCCTCTTCCATTTGTCCTGGAGAACGGGCATTAACATTTGTTTACTTAAAACTTGCAGGCACCTTGAGGAACTTGCCATTCTAAAACAAATGTAAACATAGCTAAACATGTGAACAAATACATAAACTGGAAGCTGTGAAACCAGCCCTTAGAGCACCCAGATGTACATCATTAAACTTGTGCACAGGTACTATCAGTGCATGAAAGGTCACGTTACAATTCAAGCGTCCTCCACTGGGTTAAAAGTGAAACGCTTTAAGCAACCTATTGTGCTTCTGCGCTATATAATGGCAATTTGAACGGCTATGTACCATCCTAATATGAGTTTTTAACCCAGAGTAACAGAAATGTTCCATTTTGCTTATAAAGTGACAGCCTTACTTTATGTGCAAAGATTTAAAGCCTTATGTTGTGGAAAAGGAAAACATTTGAGCCCTGGTTTGTGCCTCCGTGTGTTTTTGCATCAACACAGCAGTACTGAAGCACCACAGAGCAGTGAAGCTTAAAGTTGAATAATGTCTTTGCACTGCAGAGTAATTTACATATCCTGCAACATGTGCACATCCCTATTCAACACATCACACAGCCACCCTAGTTTGTCATTGAGCAGATTATGAATAAGTACAAAAGCATCATTTTGTTGTTGTGCAAGTAATTTGTATGGAAAAAAGTAAAAAAAAAAAAAAAAAAATGAAGCGAGACAAACATTAATCATAATCCCTGGAAAGAAAGAAAGGATTATAAATTTACTTGGACAAATAGCTTTTCTTCCATCTTCCAAATTACAGTTAATACACAATGTTGCAAATGAACAAATAATCAACACAAGCCAAACAATAAACCCATTGTTCGAGTGTGTTAATTCTCTACTCTAAGGGTCAGATTTTCCAAAGAACAATTTATTTTCCATGTTTTCAGCATTTATCAACTCACCACACTGAAGCTTATGTATTCGGACAGGATGATCTTATCACCATACTCACCGTACATGGATTAGAGAGCGGGAGACAGATAATGTGCTAGTATTTGTGTGACACCAGTGCTGGGGGTAACTATTCTGTATGTATGAATGTATGACACTGGAACTGCATTTTGTGGAAGCAATCTAAGATTAGATTAGAATACCAAAGGAAGAAAAAAACAACCCTCCTGTGTTGGGATGTCTAAACATACATTGGTTTATGGTAATGCCAGTGGTTTGCCTGTTACCCTGGCTGGGGCTGTGATGATGATGAGGTGCAAATCTAAAAGCTATTACACCTCCCTGAGTTCTATTATCACTGCTGACTGATAATTGCATTGGGCTGTGGTGCTACGAGAATGACAGCCCAGCCCCGGTGCCTTTCTTTATAGTGCCGTTCCCCGATATGATCTTCAGGCGCAGCGGTGCGAGCACTCCGGACTTTTTATGGTGTCCTTTTGTGTCACAGAGGGCCAGACAGAGCTGAGACTGTGAGATAGGATGGGGAAGAAAAGAGTGAAGAAGTTAATGTTAATTAAGAGAGAAGAATGAGGGAAGGGAGAGCAAAATCAAATCTCCTTTATGAGAATATTTACTGCTCCCCTGCTCCCCTTCTTTAAAAAAAAAAAGGAGAATGATGAGGCTGGTTTCACTATTTAAAGAATGATGGGTCATGCAAGGACGACTGAGTGGAGAAAGGTGAACCGAACTGACATCTTCCTCATACCATCACTAATTTAATGCAGTTATTACTGCTCAAAGTGGATTTTTCATCTGTGTATATGTACTCTGATATCTAACCATAGATTTAACTTTTGATGTGCTTTCATAAAAATGGCACCCAAAGGAGAAGTGTGTTGGTTATGGTGAGGGTTGAAGCTCAACAAAAATAATGAGGCAGAAGTAGCCTAGTGGTGTGGATAATAAGATTGTGGCCATTGGTGAGACACTCAATGTGACTGAAGAAGTTCTGGCTGGAGAGAGAGCAGAACACACTCCATGAAGTGAGCAACCACCACTGAGAGGCCTTAGAGCAAGGCACTAAATTTAATTAGTCCAGTAGAACTTCAGGGTCTGCATTTGCGTTGATGCACAACATCCATAGAGATAAAAACAGCCTAGAAAAAAAGTAGATGCAGAGACTGAGCGGTTTGTGAGCAACTGGTTTGTAAAAATAAGAGTATAAAGTCAGCTAATTCTGTCTGTTTTTTATGGTGCCACAAAAGCTCTTTTTGGATGAAAGAGTGAACAGATGAAGCTTTGTCCTGATCATGCTGCACAGACTAGTAGACAATCGTTTTGCTCGATGATGTTTAGTTTTTTTTTCTGACTCTTGTCTTTTATTCTTTAAAAAAAAGACAAGAGTCTTTTTATAAATTAACATGGCAGCTACATTGAGCAGTAAGAAGACTGAGATTGAGGAAAAAGCAGAGTGTGAGGAGAGCAAGGGATGTACTGACAGCTGTAACAGACGAGATCCTTGATTATCTAAAATCCAAGATTCCAGCAGCATCTTTTGTAGGTGGAGAAAAACATTGATACCCTACAGTATCAGGATATTTTGTGTGATTACATGATATCAGTTCACAGCTGCCATGTCTCAGTATTTTTAATGCAAAAAATTTCCAATATTTAATAAGACTTTTGGCCTGAAGAAATAAAATCACAAATTCATTAAGCAGTATGATGGGGCTGTTAAGCCAGGTCAGACAAGTGACATTTATTAACTCGCTGACGCCTGAGAGTAAAACAGACTCACTTCACATGGCTCCACCAAGACACAGTGAAAGTCAGAGCAGTGCTGCTACTAATGCTGTGCTAACACTACTGATAAACTAGCTAACACTTGACATGCTTAGCCTGTCAAAGATGCCTTCCAGTTCTGAGCAGTCAAAGAAAATAGTTGAACCTTTCACTAACTTTATGTGCCAAGAATTAAGGCCTCACCATGTTGATGAAACAAGGGAGTTTGTTGCATGCAGGCTACCATCCTGTAACTATTTAACAACAGCAGCACTAAAGCTGTTTAGAGCAGTGAAGCTAAAAGCTGCAACTGGCTACAAGTGGGCATCAGTCTGTGGGCTTTACTCCTGTTTTGAAAAAACTGAAAGATGTTTCTTTTTTATTTTGTGTTATTCATTTTTTTTTCTTTTCTTGGATCTAAATAAAGACAATACAGGGCTAAAAATTGAAGTATATGGCATAGTTAAGTATTGCAATACTAAGCAAATGGTAAAATATTAAGTTCCACAACAAACATCCTATCAGGGTCCACTGGTGATTCCCACCCTATTATGCACTGTCTATGAGGGACCACAAAAGAGAGTAACCTTTTAACAGAGCAATCTGGACCTATTGAGATTCACAGTCTGTGCACCATGTTGTGCATAAAGAGACAACACAAAGTGAACATGTAAGACATCAAAAGTTTATTTGCATGAGCCTGTTCTCCGGCAGCTCACAAAGACAGCTCCGGAGCATCGTGTTTCACATTTAAATGGATCTGGTGAAGCAGTCAGAAGGTTGCTCATCTCCTCTCTCCCTGGAGCTTTTAAAAAAAAAGATGCATCTGCAATTATTTTGCCTCTCTCCTGCCTCATCATTACCTCAGAGACCGCCCCGCATCTCTCCCTCATTTCGTTTCGCTTGTCCATCAAGAGCTGCGCTTTGATATTCATGCAGCTCCATGATTGAGATGCAAAAGAGATAGTTGGGAGGTCCTAGGTCATCTTCTTCTTCTCCTCTGTTTCCTCTTCACCTTATGCACCTTTTCATCCTTCTCTCCTCTCCTTCTCCTTCCCTGCCCATGGTTCATCTCTGCTGCTTCTTTGGGATTGTGTGAATGAGTTTGTGTTGACATCTTTGTTTAAACGTGGTCCAAATAGTGATCACAGATTCGATCCACAGAACACATGATGACATGTCTTATGGTCAGCTTGGATTTAGTGGTAAAACCATTTACTTCGCTCTCTCGCACTCTTTGTATGCTGTAACTATAACTCCCTACTGTGTGTAACATCCGTCCATACACCCCCCCTGCTCTGCCAGGTCCTATTAGGTAAGCCTCTCCAAATGTAAGGTTTTGAAATCGTTCTGCCTATTAGCTGGCAGCCTCCACTGATCGGCTGTAAAGTTGAGATAATTTGGCCTCCAGGAAGAGTTAGAGCTACTTCTAATTCTTGAACTTGCGTTCGGCTTGAAGAAAGTTCTGACCCTCTGAGAAAAGAACACATTTGAGAATGAATTCAGGCGAAGCCACTTGATCCGGCTTTACCGTGGATTTGTGATTTCTCCCTGCACGCGGAACCAGACTGAACCTAACCCTCTTTGCCTCATGGTGTCTTTGGAGGGTCGTGGATGGGGCGAAGGTGTTGGGGAGGTGGGAAAGAGGACTGCTGCTGTAATAAACCTTTTGTCCAGTTTGTCATACAGCATTTCTTAGCCTGTAATCCTGAGAGGGATTGAGTGGGGATATGTTTTGACTTGCGTTTCTCTAAGACTATTCTGATAACTGTCTTAGAGTGATGGTTTACTGTAGTGCTTGAAAATATGTCAGGTTATGGAGATAATTTTTTGGGGGGGGGTTTAAAAAAGTTTAAGAGTAAGTAAATGTAAATTCATTTTGCAGTTAAGGTAATAACAGGACAAATGTCAACTTTTTAACCCTATAAAGCCAATTGTGTCATATTTGATACATTCTTTTATAATACTTCTGTCTACTCAATATGATCAACAAATTACAAAAAAACCCATCTGAATACAATCAGATAAATGATAAAAAATGTCCTCAAATGGATTATCAGTTGCCAAAAACACCTAATGTATCAAATGAGATACGAAAAACCTATATGTTGAATTTTATGGACAGTTTCATTTTTATGGATTTTAGCAGAAAGTGAAACAAACATTTCAGCTCCAAAAAAATAGAATTTTTGGGCTATAATCTGTGGTCTTGGGCTTTAAAGGGTTAAAGTTTTAGGAAATGATCATCAAAATCATGGAGATTTATCATCTTGAAGACAGTATTTGAGTAAAGACAATTTTGAAGCCTTCAGCATAACAACATTGTCTAGTTAATTTAGGGAGATTAAGCTTCTCTGCCTGCAGTCTCTGATGACAAACAAAAAAAACCCCTAAATGTGCTCAGAGGGCAGAAACCTCTGCCAAGGCATTTCCAACATTTTCATGTGAGTTACTGTCAAAAATGTGGAAAGCTACTCTACCTTACAACGTTAACAAACCCTTTAAAAAGCACTGGACCCACATCTGGATTTGGATCACCACCAAAAACACCCAGCATTTCCAATAAAATGACAATAAAATCTGTTCAGAACTTGTGAGTTATTAGGGAAAAATGTCGAAAACTGCCCTGTCTTCGAGTGTTAACAATTCCTTTGAAAATTCTTAGGTCTGCATTCTGATTAAGATCACCACCAAAATCTTATCACTTCCTCTCCTGCAAATGTCACCAAAATCTATTTCACAACCTTTTAGATTTATCTTACCATTTATCTTGGCTGGCAGTATGCTTGGGTATGAAGTGGTATTTCTAACAGGTACTAAATTTCTCAGATTTGTGTATTCAGTCAGTCACCATTAATGGGTCCTCTTCACAGTCTCTCACAGTTGCATAAGTTTGATTTAACCTCAGATTAATCCCTCTATCCATTAGTCTTACCAACCATTAAGAACCTGTTTAGCACGGTAGCAAAAATGTCAAATGTGATACAGTAGGTAAACAAAGTCGTATGCAGAGGACCATGACAGGGCTGTAGCATCCAGATGCAGAGAGAGTTAAATTGTAAGTTAACTTCAACCATAAAAAGGCTTTTTTAGGTTTACGATGATTCCAAATCAGGCTGATTATGACTGAGACCCCACTAGAGCCAATAAGAGAAAGCTGATGTATCTCCAGTATTTACATATAACTTTCTCAAACACAAGCCGACTTTCTAACCTAAGTGTGCCACTTATGATATTTTCAACATCATTTTAATAACATGGCCTGAACTGAGCAACAATGAGCAGTGAATAACACTAATGCCTCACACATTCCCGTTTCTCATGGCGATTGTGCACGACTGTACACGATTGAGGAGGCTGGTGTGATCACTATGATACGGGATGAAATGACTGTCTCACCCCTGGACACACCCCGTAAATACACAGTCAGTAGCGCTTCTACAGCGCTTCAACAGCGCTTTGGGAGCATTCATCCCGCTCCAGTTAGGTTAATACAGCGATATGATGAGGATTGCATGAATTTGCATCCCGCTGACACGACATCAGCCCCGCTCAAGCTCAGTTCGCGTCACGTAAGCCCCGACTGAGCCCCGTCACTTGCGCCGTCTTGAACGGGACACAGTCGGAGCACAAACGGATACATCCTTGTCAGTCGTCCTCATAAAGCTTTCAGGATTGAGCTATGATCAGCCCGACTGAGCTCCGTACATGCCACGCTAATACGGTTTGCCTTAGGACTGCATTAGGCTTCCACCCCGCTGTACTGACAGCGGCGATTCTCCACGACAGTTTTGAACAGTCCAAAACTGTTGGGACTCTTCCACGTTCCCCGCTGTTCATACACGACTATACAACGCTGATCCAGACCAAGTAGCGCTTGCACCACGACCACAGCACGTTTCATCAGGATTATGACAATCGTGCACAATCGCCATGAGAAACGGGAATGTGTGACTTAGGCATAAGTTACAATGTTCACTGTTGCTACTTTGACTACAAGCTACAGCCACAGCCAGTGTTTTTAATGATCTTAAACTGAAGACAACCAAACCATCAGTTTGAACACCTTCAGCTATTCCAACATAATTTTTGTAAATGCTGATAGCATAAAAAGGGGATTCAAGTTCTGCTGTTTTTTCATGATTCATTCAGTCATTATTTTTATTTAATCTGCAACTGTGGCTGGTGAGTTAAAAGAACTCAGTTGACACTGAGCAAGCACCGGCCTGTACCAGGTGCTCATTACCAACAGTGGTGAACATCCATCCGACTAAAATAGATGTAGAAATATTTTTGTTTCATATTTCCCAGCCCTTGTTTACTCCCAAGCTGCTGGGATTACATCTCATACACACGGCCTTTTTCATTTATATATAGACACATACACTCACACAGATACTGCTAGTAAACGGTGATCCAATCATCACCTTTTGCACTCTCGGTCTCCAGAGACAAATTGTGTAGACCTCTAAAAATGTGTAAGCCCCCCACAGCAAGAGCACTTGCACCACTGACCTTTTCAGACAAGCATGCCTGCGCTCAGACCCTACCACATCCGTAAAGCCTAAGCCAATGTCCAGTGATTTATTTCATTTGGCTGCTCGAGTACATCCTCTCAGCTGAACCTCTCAGCCCAAGGCAAAGATAAAGCTGCAGCCTGAGCCCAGAGGGGATGCTGCGGATGTCCCCCCTCATCAGCTCTCAGACTCTGTCACATCCCCACCCTCTGCAGAAAAAAAAAATCAGCACAGACACAACAACTCATCACAGGGATAAGCACTAAGAGGTTGCTTGTGCTATGTCTACGCAAAGCATCAAGTTGCTGAAGGACGGCCAGACACATGGACTTGGAGCCACGTAAAATGGAAAGGCAGGCAGTTAGAAAGTCTGCACAGTGAGCAACACAGTGAGTCAAAAAAGCTTTCCAAGCATTGTTTTTTTATTAGTCAGATTTGAGAAATTGATATTTTAATCTAGGATCGATAACTGTGACGTCAGATCTGCTAAAACCACAGCACCCCACAGAAGCTGAGGGCAGACAAAGTAGACGATTCATGCCATGTTCTCTCAGAGTCTTTTAGGTTATAAATAAAGCTAAAAATCTGAGTCATCCCTGCCAGGCTCTCTGACTGGACCTGCAAATTCTTCCATGAATAAGGGCTACTGTCCATGGCTGCTGCTTTTTGTTCTAGCAGTGCTTATTTTCAACACAAACCAGTGTAGCACTTAGTGTCCTAAAACGGCCACAGTGTCAGGTGTTTGTGTCACTATCAGTTGAACAAATCATTCAGTTTTTGTAACAGTGCAGTGCCCACCCTGATACTTGGACACTGACCAACAAAATAAGTAGGGTTGTGACTTCTAATATCAGCTATGTCAACAACAGCAGCTGATCTGAGCAGTATTTGGAGGATTCTATAGGTCTATAGCAGCTGTAAATGCTATGGCATACCTCCTTTTCATTAGTATCATGTTTAGTAGGTGCCATGTCCTTCAGTTATATTTAAACCTAATTAACTGATTCTCCAGTTGAAAGCAGAAAACCTCTTTCAAGACCTTGCAGCAATAAGCTCTACTAACTATCCTCTTAAACTGGTACAAAAGTGATTTTGGCACAGTCGCTAAAATTGAACCCTGAAGGATGATGTGCCAAAATGGTGAGTTAATGTTTGCCCCCAAACGTTCATGCACAAAAATGTGCACAATTTAAATCTCTGCAGGTGGAACTGCAGCCTGTCTGCTCCTCAGCTTATCAGAGAGTCATGATATCTCCGTCAGAGACACACAAACATACAGCACATCGACACAGATGCGTACAGGAACCGCTGCGTGCGTCTGTTTATCACAGCAGATCTGAGATCTGTGCAGGTGTGGGCTCAGTTTGTGTCAGAGCGAACATATTTGTGGAAAACAGAACCTTCATAACATTAGGAACAAAGATGCTCCAGTCAAGCCTTTTAGTCAAATCTCCTGAGCTCCTTCTGAGCATGTCTCAACAATCAGTAACTGAACTTTTGTAATGTTGTCCTGCAGTCTGCTGCGTCATCACACACAGACTGTTAGACAAACAGCAAGTGTGATGCATGTGACCTGCACAGATCCTATTTCATCTCATTAAAGTACAGTAAAGCCTCTGAATCCACAGAGGAGTCATCACAACAAACTAGGGCATCAATCCAACATGCTTGCATTTCAAGTGTGGATGAACTGGAGCAGGTACATGTGCACACATCAGCCTGATTAGGGGTGGGGAAACCTGTGGCTGGTGGCCCATAATGCAGCCCTGGTTGTCATTTGTTGTGGGCTTTAGTTGATTTTAAATACTGACATATTGTTGCATGACAAGTTAAAAAATGGAAAATAGTATTCGATTACTTGATAACTGGAAAATGTCTGGTCCTTTGTATGCAATTAGAGATATGATAAGCTCATTTTTCTTCATATCCTTTTAGAGGCCAAACCAAATATATCTGCAAGACTATTTAGGTTGTAGTTAAGTAAGTCATATGAGAATAACCAGTAATTTCTTTAAAATAGAAATGATTACAATTGCATCAACTAGGGATGGGTACCTTTCACATTTGAACCGGTATCATACTGATGCCTGGTACCTGGGAATCAGTATCGGTACTCAACGATACCAATTTTCGGTACTTTTGCGCGTGTTTATGGGGTAATAAATATTAATTTGTTTCATATTAAGATCTCAAATTTTTTCAGTGTAAATTTATTTCTCACTATATAAAATTTGACAGATATCAAAACAACATTTAACTGTTTGTATTGTAACATTGTAGTTGTTCCAAAAACTTCTTCAACATGAACAACATGCTGTGTTTAAGTCTGGTATGGAAATTCACCTACTCTACCAAATAGTATGCCTGCTTCTTCCACTCCCTCACAGTCACAAGGACGCATTTAGGTACCTAAACATGGCACCTTTTGATTTTACGTCAATCGGTACTCGGTAGTACCTACAGAATTCGGTCGGTACCTCTTAAAGTGCCTAATTCGGTACCCATCCCTATCTGCATTATGACAGGAGCAGGCTGTACATTGCAGTACCCCAGCTCCTGGTTTCCTCTGATTCTGACACATCCTGAACTGTTTTATAAAGTCATGCTGGTTCTTCCTGTAAGTTGATGACATACGCTCACAGCTTATACACATGCATCAACAGGTAACATAGATTTCTAATGTCCTCAAGCTCCCATTGAGGTTTCAGCCATTAAACCATTTAAACCCAACAAGTCAGCAGATGTTTTTTTTGTGTGTGTTCTTCAGTGCATAAAGGTATCTGAAACAAACAGTGGTCATACTCAATGAAAAAATAACCAATTTACCTTGTTGGGTAGTGGTTGTTCCTCTTTTTGAAGCATGCAGAGCCTCTTTGTAATCGCATGTGCTGCCTGACTGCCGAAGAGAGAAGCATCCATTTCAGCACTGTCAATTAAAGTTTTTTTTTTCTTGTGTATGTTGTTAAGTAACTCAGCTCATTTGATAGACCCAGTAGGGCTGGGTATTTCCAGCAACTTCACGATACGATACGTATCCTGATACACATAAATTGTTAACAATGACTATGCTTTAAGCAAAATTCTTGACAAGTTTAGATTTTTCTTATGAGAAGAAAAAGAACAAGGATGATTTTTAAGTGTTTCTACAACTTGAGAGACATAAATTTAGATCCTCAAAGATGGTAGACCTAAGTTTAAAATTAGAACACATGCTGCATTATGTAGCTCGTCTTCTACCTTGAACTGTGCCACTGTTAACATAATCCAAAGTGTATTTACAACAGCTGTCAAAATATTCAGGCCGTATTGATTCTGTAGAATCCGTATCGATACACGTATCCCAAAGGAGTGCGATACAATATTTTGCCGTATCGATATTTTGAGCACAGGCCTAAGACCCAGTGACTTTTTTTATCCATGTTAATGTTGCTTTTGGCTCCTTTTGTAGCTCAAAAATGTATCTCTAGAATTAAACTCAGGCAATATGCACTACAGTCTGTTAACAACAGCAGCACATCTGTCGTCCGCAAAGCTTAGCGACGTCTTGTTAGTCACGTGTCTGTAAATGGTCAGTGTTATATTAAACAGAAGTGGCTTTCTGTAAGTGTGAGACATCATATGGAATCTATTATGGCACATCACGAATCACTAATTGTTGAAATAGCAATGTGGAAGAAACTGGGACCCAAATGTTTAATGACAAAGGCACATCTTCTAAGTTTTCGTGGTCAGTAGGCCTGTTTGACTTTCAGAGTGAATTGTAAGAGTTAATTCACTGCTGTCTTTCAGTTACAGTAAACAGGACTGGCAGGGGAAGAAGTTAGGGGGTAAAGGGGCTGGAAATGGACTTTGGAGGACGTGGACCTATAGCACTTTGCCTGCAGCAAGAGCATTTGGTATTCACCCTCTGAGGGTTGTGTCAGCAAACTCTCTGAGGTCAGCATGAGAGAGTGCATCCCTCCCACACTCTTCTTCTCTTTGATATTGGATAAATATCACAAAGTTTTCTGAAGGAGGACTTTGGAGCGTCATCTCATATAAGCCTGTCATCTGCAGCTCTTTGATATTCCTGATTGTCATGCAAAATGTGTTTGATGATGCAGATTTCAGCCCCTCCCTTTGGGTTCATGCTCTCGCATTAATGGTTCTTTTGGCATTTTTAAAGAGCATTTTAAGTTAAAAAGTTGTAGCACTTTGAAATCACAAGGTAATTACTGATTCTTTGCAGGAAAAGTGCTCGCCCATCACATTTGTGTATTGCACAGTGAGCACATTTCTCTGTTCGGAGATAAAAAAGTAAGTGCAAGAAATGTGGTACATGAGATAGATTAAAGTTTATCTTTAGACATAAATATTTATTGCTTTGCATAAACAGTGATGATTCTTGAGATATTTCTCTGTGACAGATTATTTAAGGGCAATATAAGTTTGATCATTCAAAATGTCACAAGTCTGGAAATACTTGAAATGAGCAACACACTGCGGTGTTCACATCTGCTTGGAATATATAAAGTCACTTCTCATGCTTTGCTGTGATTACTTCAGGTAGTAAAACTGCTGTCCCTCTCATGAACTCTACAGTCATTTAAGCTTGTTTAAAGAAATAGCAGTACAAGTTCATATCGCCATCACCCAAAATCGAATGAGTTTTGTTTTATCCTTGTTTTTTAATACTTTATTTCTGATAAAGAAAATACAAAGGATAAATATGCCAGTACATTCAATCCATTACTATCAATTAAACTGGAACCAAAATTTTCATTTAAGAATATACACGTAGAAACCAATAAAAAATAACTCAAAAACGGATGTCCATGCATCACAAGTAAATGCATTTCTTTCCAAAATCTAAAATCATGGAATTAATCAGCTGGTTTCTCAACACCATCGACCAAATTTTCTCCACGAGAAGAGCAGGTAAAGGAGAACCTGCCTGTCCCGATGGTACTTTCCTGGCTGGGTACACGATGGACTCCTGGGAGAAGTGGAAGATCGCGTGCCTGTCAATTCTGTCCATCGAGGACGTGGAAGATGCCTACATAATTGGATTTATGATAACAAGTTTCCTGCTATTTGGAGTTAGAAGTTTCCTGATCTATCACGCAGGTAACAAGAAGAGGGCAGCACTTTTGGCTCTTGAGAAGCTGCCCGTCATGACTGAAGGAATGTGCAGGGCTGTCAACACTCAGACTCAAGCGATTTGTGAGTTCAGTCACAAGCTTGATGCGATTCCCAAACTCGTTCGCAAGCTTGCAACACCTTGGAGAAGTTGACAGCTCAGCTCGGCTGAATGGGCCCACGGATTCGGAACATCTTCGTGAGAGACCAAAAGACTAGAAAGGCTGATGGAATATCACAGTTGGTCTGACCCAAACTATTCCTTATCTCTATCTGTTTTGGCTCCCGTCTGTCCTTGAGCAGACATATCTACTCTTCTGGAATGTTTTTCAAACAGAGGCTTGATTCCCCCCCTCCACTCCCTCACCCTGTGAACTTTGCTCTGGAACAGAAACTCTCTCTCTCAAGGCCGTACAGTCATCTTATCTGACAATAGAGACTTTGTGAGGACTGAGTTAAGACAAGGTCACTGGTCTCCCTTCGAATCAATGCCCCCGCGCAGTTAGATTTATTGCAGTGACAGTGAAGATGAACAGAATGATTGTAGTCTGATGGATGAATAATTGAGTCCAATTATGACTTTATGCAGAATTTTTGGATTGCCTGAGTTTAATTAAACTGGACTGTATGTTTTTAAAAAATGTTGCACATACGTTCTCTGTAATGTGTTTATCTAATTCCTTACACATGATTGATGAATGATTTGTAATATCAAAAAGTAAAATGACTGAACTGACTTCAGTCATACTGTAAGCCAAAAACCATGCTAAGCAATGTTTAAATTGCAACATTTTGGAAAAGTATCAGATATAATCAGATTTGCCCCTCCAAAACCAAGTAGAAACAACAAAAAGAACACCTTGTCATTGGTAACACAACTGTTTATTCATCACCTCCATAAAAGATGGCAAGAAACTTTTCATTTCATCTCTCGTCCTGCGTTAGAAGAGTTCAGTGAGGGTGCTTGTTCCCTTGAATGAATGCATTACAAAAGACAAAACCATGCATCAGTCCATCTTGTGCAGATTTCTCTCTGAGTAAAACCTCTTCAGAGGTTTTCAAAAGCCAATCATAAAAGTGTCTGCAGGATGGTTCGTTGTCATTCAGGACCATGTTATTCAGTCTTTCTGTGGTTTTAATGAATAAGAGAGTGAATGTGGGGATGTCTAATGTAAAGCTCTTTGCACTACTTCTATCGCAATGGAAGTGTCATGCAAAGACTAATGGACTCGTATAAGGGAGAGCTTGATGCCTCTTAATGCCAAAGCACATGCCGTAACTCAGTTTTTTTTTGTTCCTTGGCAAAAAAACCTATTCTTGTGTCCAGAACATGGTGCTCTGATATTAATAATGTGTGAACCCATTTCAAACCCTGGCAAAATCCCAGAATGGACGTTTTTCTATTTTTATGATAGTAAAACAATGCTATAATCATTCATACACTAAGCAGGCCATTAACTGAGCCATTCAGATAATAAAATGCTGCACATGGTATCAGGGTTAGGGCCTGCACTCTCAAAGAACTTTAAACTGAAGTAGAGATATTGGTGTATACATTAACAATCCAACACAAAACCATAAACCATCTTACAATTAGTCTGCTATACAATAGCCCTCGTAACATTAAACATATGACTGTGCTTGTGGCGTCTGTGCAGGAGCGGTAACTGGAGAGGTTAGGACAGTGACTGGAAGCAACATCAGTCATCAGAAGGAAACTGTTTTTTTCTTTTATCATAGAGACCTGACTTAACCTGACTCAGCTGTAGAGAGTTGTTTTAGCAGATGACTCATTTATTGTAATTGGTGAGTAACAAAGCAATTTCACTCCAAATGAGAAAAAGCATTTCATGTTGGTTATCGTTCTCAATGATGTTAATCTTCCTGGTCCTCTCTCCTCTCCACTCTGGTCAACTTTACTTGTTTAGAGCTGCTTAGCTAGAAAGGGAGTGTCACGCTCCTCCCTTAATGGTCCCTCTGTACAGACTGCTGGCTGCTGCTGACTTAGTAACCTTTTTTGTTTTCACAGTGTTTTGAGTTTCTCTAAAGAGAGCAGGAGAAATAGAAAATGAAGACATCCAGAGTCACTGACAGTGGCAGGGGAATAAAATCTGTCTCTCTGTGTGAGGGACTAAGAGTGATTGACAGCCTTGTGTTTTTATAACAGAGGAGGAGTCGGTGATGGTACTCTGTAAAAATAAAAAAAAGCCACAACTCAACTTTTCAAGGTTACCGTTTGCACCAGATATTTGAGTTTTGATCCAGCTCATGATTCTAAGTTGTGAGAAAAAATGCTTGAAATAAAGACAATCAGGGGCAAGAATCAAACTCCAGTGGGCCATAGCATGCATGGGATGTGCCTGGCTGAAAAGAGGAAGGAAACTCTGTCTCTAGACAAACCATATGCACAGAACTTGGCCTGAACGTGCCTGACCTCAAGCTATTTTGCCAGCTTGAGTTAATAAAATGAGACAAACTTCACAGAAAAAACTATGTAAAGTTCCTTCAGATAAATACTTTGGTAAAGTTTAGAACAAAAAAACAAACATTTTGTTTGTTTATTGAACAATGTGTTTAATGCTAGCCATCACAAGTTTTTGATGTTACAGAGTAGTCCTTCATGTAAGGACAAACAAAATTGTATTCAAGCATAGGCCCCTTCCGTGTGTTTGCTGCTTGCTCCAGAAGTGTTAGCATTAGCCCTTAAATTGGCCATAACTTAGGCATAGCTCGCAACTTCATACAACACACACTCAAGTAAGTCTTCATCATGCCATATCACAATGAAGGAAACTGATGCAAATACATGTAATTTCTTTATTTGTGGTGTGGATAATGAAATCATTCCAAGGCTAATACATTTTACATCACAGAAGAAAGACAGCAGCTATGCTCTGCTGTTTTCCTGTCACGCTGCAGTCGCTGTTTGCTGATGCTGCTCTCAAAAAACTTGAAGATGTTCCTTCACAGAAAAAAAAACTTTGAGTGATATCATTCAATGACTATCCAACTATTAAATCTCTCAGTGAGAATTTGTCATTGAATTTTGTAAGCTATGTTGAGCAGTTGTTTCATCTCTATCTGAAAAGACAAAATACTGTTTGGCTTTAAGTTTCTGGTGTAATTGTGGATGTTTATCACAGTAATCTAACATGAAAAGTGAAATAAATGTAAGAAGTTAGTCCCCTGCAAAGGCTTATGCTGGACTGAGGTCCTTAGTGTAGAAAGTTTGGAAAGCCCTGTTGAAAAGCAATCACAGGGTGGCTAATAAGTCCATGCTCATTGGAAAGATCATTTGCAACTATCAGTATAACTAGTCAAACAAAAATCTGTGGAAATCCAGTGTTTTGTATTTATATTTAAAATAATATATTGTGATATTTGAGGGAAGCTTACATAACTCGTTATTGTAGTGCTAAGCACTCCATTCGATTTTAATCTCAAACACTGTTATTGATATGCACATTTTTGAAAATGAAGCAATCAGTGTTAAACAGGTTACTGTGCTACATGAGAAGTTTATTTTTTTACACTCCCCATTGCTGCTGTAAGCATTATTATGAGGTATTTCTACTTTTACATGTGTATATCTATACAGTATATGCAACCTGTTCTTTTATGATAGAATGTCTGTGTAAAAAAACTCTTTACAAAAGCATTTGATGCATGTTGAAAAATGAACGAGAAGTCATGTTTTATAAACATAATCTTGACATGTATTGGAATATTTGGGATTATGGTTTTTGCCATAATTAAGCAGCCCGAGTTCAGTATATCAAACATGTCATTACTTGATTTTGTAGCTGTGTTTTATACGAAAGTGATCTCTCATTTGGAGATTACCTCTTCTTGGACTTTCAACTTTTCTTAACAATTTTAAAGTCAATAATGACTCACAATTTCATGCCTAGAGAGATTGCTTTTGGCTGCTGTAAGTGAATTGACCTATCACTGTGAGCAAAGAGGGAACCAGCCTCCTGTGGTTGAGTGCAAGAGGCATTTCCTTCACTGCTTTTAAGGCCTGGAGGCTGCAGAGAGGACACTCGAGAAATGCCAAGAAGTTGCTGCTGCTGCCTTCAGTGCTGCTGTCGTTAGCTCTGTCTCTTAACTCTTCTCCACCCTGCTGCTCCTCCACTGTCTCCATCACCCTCCTCCCTTTTTCTTTTTTCACAACTGGACGTTACCTCTTCTGTTTTATTCCCCTTTCTATTCTCTTCGCCCCTCACTGCACCCTTATTTTTAACTCAGAGCATATTACATCAAATCTCATATGCCCTCACATCTTCATTTTATGCTTTGCTGGTGCAGAGAGTTGGACCCTGCACAAGAGGGTGGTGGGTGGGAATACAGCAGGGGGGTATATTTCAAACTAAGTGGATGTGGAAAGACGAGATGTAATGAGAGGAAGGTTTGGATTTGTCCGTCTTTTCAAATAGTGGCACATCTGAAGGAGTCTGATAATTCTCTGGCCAACAAAAGAAACACTAAAAGAGCTTTTTACTCTAACAAAGGCTTAAAGATTTCAGTCCGCTGGTGGTATAAAGATTTGAGAGATAGCCCTATTACACCTAAATTTATTCTTTGGCTCCAAATAAACTCTGGAAAATATCCTGTGTATGATACGGGTGCTGCATAGATGGATGCTTGTGGGCATATCTCCAGATGGTGCTAGTGTGTGTGTGTGTGTGTGAATCTGTCCTCCTCTGCCTTTGTACCTTGCCAAAAATACCTTAGAAGACGATAGTGAGATCACACAGTTGATGCCTACTGTACTTTATTTGGCATTCAGACTCAAAAACTGCTCCCACAGACACACACACACATATTCTTACCAGTGCACAGTCCTCCAGCTTAGGGCATTTTTCAACGTGATACGCATGGATCATATTGTTCAAACACAGACATTGTTGTCTCACTGCAAATATACCTGTGTACATTCATGCTAATTTATTCTTTATTCAAAAGATATCAATACTTTGCAAATATTGACCAGTCTCCTTCCACAGATGGTAAATGTTGACAGCTGCTGCTCTGATTTGTGTTTATAGTGAGAGAGGATGACTAAATTTCTATACGTTTGTGGAAAAATTCAGGACTATAGCTGCTGTTGTGTTTATCCATGTTGAATATGGAACTATTTTTGCTCTCGTGGAGCAAAACTGAACTGATTTTTCTTAAAAGTGTAGTCAGCGATGTGGGAGAAAACGAGTGGAGAGGTTGTTTATAAACAAATTTAGACCCACCTCTCCCTTCATACCTCACCCCTGGCTCCACCCCCAAAAGCTGATGGACGTGCATCGTCATGGAAACGACCATAGAAACTGCGTAGCTGACCAACGTAGCTAAGGTAACCCCAACTCATCAGACAACTCGACTGCCATTATTGATAACATCACGACAACAGTACATTCTGGCAGATTAGACAATAAGATGAATGCCTGACGGCTGTTACTGTTATGTGAAGCACCACAAAGCTAATGTTGCTTACCTATCCAGCAGAAAGACGGTGACATCCATGTCCGTTTTCAAGTCTTTCAATTGGCGGAGTTCCCTCCACCGTCGGAAAGCAACACCAATGCTGACCCGGGTCTTCGCTCTTTCATGGTCATAGCCCTTCTTTTTCACTTTCTGCTCCTTTTTCTTTTGCGCTGTTTTTCAGCCATTGCTACTGCACCTACTGTATCTCTCTCTTACGCTAACTGCGCACCCTATGCAACCTACTCCTCCTCCCCCCTCTGTCTGATCTGCGCATGAGTATGATCGCCCCCTGGATGTGCTGGACCTGATGAAATTCAGAGCCAAGGCTGTGCATTGAAACCAGACTTTTTTTTCAACATGCTGTCAGTGGTGACATCTTGTGGATGGAGAGGAGAGATACGGTGAAATTGACAAATACTGCATTAGATTAGAAGATAAGAAGATCGCCGACAACACCTTTAAGTAAAGTTAACTTTATAGAAAAGGACTGCAAGATGTTTAAAGTTTCCCTTGCATCTCCCTCAGTTAACCCGCTTGTCTTCCTTTTGTAGAACACAGTGTTTCACTCTGCTCTGTTTGAATTCACTGTGCTAAGTTCTGTTGATAAAATATGAAGCCAATGCATAGTTCAAAAACACGAGGATCATGGAGTCTCGGATTTAGTCTGGCAATCAAATTGTATGGTCTTATATTAAAATAAAACTTAAATAACATAAATAAAGATGTTTTTACAGCCTGGTATGAAATAGAAGTTTGTAATTAATTGGTGCTTTCTAGTGACATTGTACTTATGGATCAATATGGAAAGAATCTAAAGAGATACTTTGGGGTTTCTGATGTGCAAAAGTACAAAGACCAAAACTACAGTTCCAGTGGTTTGTAGCTGTATTACACAGCATTTCACAGGTTTGGTTGGCCTGACAAACAAAACCAAATCAGTTGAAAATTGGAAGGGCGTTCCAATTTAACCCCAGAATCCTTTGGTTTTAAGTGACTTACAGATAATTGGTTAAATCAGACCCCAGAAAAAGCATTGTATGGCTGCATGCTGTATTTAACACATTTACAACAACTTACTTTTTAGCTAGCAAGCTGCTGTATTTTGATTCTACTTTGAAACAATACACGTGTCCTTTGTACAGAAGTGAACTGGTCTGAATATGGTCACTCTTTTTGTCGAGAACACTAATATCAGTACATCCAAAATGAAGACTGGTGACTTTCAAAAAGTTTAAGGTGGTCACTTTGACAAAGTGTGTCATTCTGGCTCAATTGACCTCCTCACCAACAGACATTAAGTGTGTTTTGATCAGTTTGACTTAGCATTAAAACATGGCTGGTGTCCTTATACATTAAATATTCAGTATCCGCTCATCTGCTGCTTATGATACTCTGACAAAAACTTTGTCTGCAGTCCATTAAGTCCCACATATTATTTCAGTGTCTAACTCTGGATTGAAATTCATGCTAAGGCCAACAGCATAAAAGCTAATCAGCTAAGCTAAATCAGCAATTCATTGCTCCAAAACAAATACACCTTGTGTTCAGTGGTGCATTTAAGTTCAGTTGGAAACATTGTGATGCGTTCAGTTTGACCCGGTAAAGTGATTATTTAGTGAAGCAGAAAACAGGATTTACTCTGATGTTTTTTAAAGAGTTTGAATTAAGTTGAATGAGGATGAAATACTTGGCATTATGAAATAATAACATCAGTCAAATTATGATAATAAGTTTTTATTTTTAAATGTTTTGCCTTTTATTTATTAAACTAATTTCACCGTTTTGCCTGTTAGATTGAAATAATGTTTTTTCAGTCTGTCAATAATTTTGTTTATTCACATGATGAAACATGTGATAAATGAGTCTTTTTATTGTGTAATTTAGACATAATAAGTGTAGGATACTTGGTGCTTGTCTCTTTGAGATCTTTTTGTATTGATTTGCTGCGCAGACCTTTTGAGCAATTGTTTAAAAAAACAAAACAAAACATGAAACCTGATTGTGATATCGGCCGGTAACAATACAAACAGGTGATTGGTATAAACCAAGAAAAGCCTGATTGGGGAATCCCTTCTTCAAGAAGAACGTTTAGCTGGTTCTTTTGGTTTTCATAATCATCAGTAAACACTGTGAACCTGGTCTGTATACTTATAAACGTTGATTAAAGCAGGGAGACTCTGTGTGATGACAGCTCCAGACTGTAGAGGCTCAAATAAAAGCTGCTGGTATCTTCTGATTACTAAACATCCCGAGGGGATTTTCCTTCTTGGATTCTTATTTCATTGAGTTTAACAACATGAGCTCACAGTTTATACTCCTCTATAAAATGGTAATGTGGATTTATATGTACCTTCGGTTTCTGGAGCCATGTTGGCTCTGAATCTGCAGAAGTTTTTCCTATGTTGTCCAAATAATCCTAGCGTGATCTAAGTGTCCAAAGTAAACAACTTTCATCATGCAGTGTTCATTTTGACAGCAGTTTATAGTCTTTACCTAAAATATCTCAAAGTTTTAGTCATAATTTAGTGATCTGAAGTGATTCAATTCTAGTCTACTTTTAGTAGATGAAGTTTGACAACATTTTAGTCGACAAATCTACTGTAACTAAGTCAACTAAAATATTGTGGAAAGGGTAAGGCGTTTTTTATGTTTCTTTGAATTTATGTTTAACACTTCGATAAAATGAAAAATCTAATAACGCTTCATTGGATGCTAGTAAAGTAAACAGAAACAACTTTAACTTTGTGAAATGCAGTCACCTTTATTTAGGCCGCGTGGTAGAGCATCTCAGTTACACCAGCAGAACCATAGACTGTAAAAAACATGGACGCCATGATGCTAGGCTAAAATTGAAGACGCCACGAAAACTACTCCCCCTGGTGACTGGCTGCAGTATAGGTCAAAAATCCGTCTTCCCCATTCATCTGGACAGGCCGAAGTGAAACTTCAAAAAATTATTACACCTCATAGAAATATTTCTCCCATCCGTATGCTGTGGTGACATTAGAGTATTATTGGGCTGCGTGTTTTCCAAGTCCTCTTTTTTCTGAAAAGTTTCTTTTTTATTAGTTATTAGAGTTTAAAAATAACCGCGGTTTATGGCAGCTTCACAATGATTGTGTACGGCGTATGCTGCGGAGTGTTGCGACCGTTTACGACAGCTGCGTCCGGATTATGGCCCAAATTCTCTACTGGTTGCACAATGGCGGCGCCCAGACGAGGGATATTCTGGCTTCAAATCCGTTACATGGCGGAAGGCAGAGCCACGCTATCCAGTTCTTATAATACATCCATGAGCAGAACTGACAACAAACAGTGAACCTGCTCTACATGAATTCATAAAGAGAGCAGCTCTGATTGGATCACTCCCAAACTTATCCCACCACCATGAAGCTAAGGTAGTTGTGACTATTAACTCATCCAACCTTTACACACAACAAAGTAGCTGTGATTGGGTATAGTCCTAACTTGTCCCTACTTTCTACATGATAAAGTTTGGTCTGAAGTCTCTGTCAAACATTTTCATCTAGTTCTTATTTGTTGATGAAAATGTCTTGTTTTCGTCAGAAGACAAAAGGTTGTTGATGAAAACTATGACAAAAATAATATTCCACAATATTAACACTGTCACTGTGGCTTCAAAAATCCCTGTTTATGAGGGCAGAAAGTGGTTGTGTCCTTTTGTGAAGGCACAAGGACATCCTGGCTCTGCTGTGTACTGAAGTATTGTTAAAACAAAGTAGCTTAAATTGGAAAAGTAAGTTTCTATAGATGCATTCAGTATGGTGTACATCACTCCAGGCTTTTTGTGGCTTGTTTATGCCTTAAACTTTTTAAATATTGAGAGCTGTCCGCTCCATGTGCAGAAGTAAAGCTTCTTTTGTGCCGACTTTTTCAGCACAGACGCAGAGCTGACCACTGGCTTTTTGTCTTTGAGCTCACTTCAAAAACTTGAACCATCGCTTTAGTTTCCATCTGAGTTTTTTTACTCTTTCCCTAAGATTGTGAATATTAAGTATGAATCCAGGCAACAGCAGCTTTCTAGCATGTTTAAAATGCAGATTAGCCCTCATTTTGGAGGTCTGATTATAACCATGTTCACAATTAAAAAATATATATATTTTGTTAAAGAAATACCACTTGACCACTGAGTGTCAAACTCACATTTCTTGGCAGTTGATGAAGTAAGCTTTGAGAAATGTGTGTTAAACCAACCTCATCATGGTGCAGAAGGAAAGCCAGAGATCAACATAATCTTCTCTGGAGCAGCACTCAGCTAAATGACTTTAAAAAGCAACAGTGAATTGATTTTTAAACCAACAAAACTTTTCTTTTTCCTTTGAAATCCAAAAATTCATCAGTGCTGTATCCACAAACTTACAAGAAAGAGTTCCAAATCCCCACTTCCTCGGCTCTATCAGCAGTACCCTCTGTGACAGCAGCACCGCGCCTCATAACACATCCATATTTCATGATGGGATATAACTCTCCCCTCTCTTGTAAAACAGTTGTTAGTGTGCTATCTCTGCTCTCCTCACCTCTCTGAATCTTTGAAGTGGTGTCATGTCTGCTGGACAGTGTTGGAATGCATTGTGGGAGATGTTGGACATCTGTAACCATTGAAGTATATCAATAGATTCAGATATGTACAAGTGCAAGGAAGAGGAGCAGCTCATAAATATCTGAACCTGTGGGTGCCACCAGAGATTAAGTGCTGTGTTTGCAAGTAGTGTGACTATTTAAACAAATCTGTTATATGATCTTATATACAGAGTATTAGTAGACTTCATTAAACTTTATTTAAAGGCTGAAGGATTTGTTAAGCACCAAATCCCAATTGGTTTATCACAGTCTTAAAAATCAAGTTGTTTTGTTCTGTTAATATGTATATCTTAAGCAAATTAATCTTAGAAATGTGTTAATGAATTAAACACTTTCATCTGTCACAAATCTGGCCAGTCAATTTCTTTGTTTTCTAAGTCTTTGGTTCATCAGGGGAATTTTTATTAAATGGAAAAGAGGCTTATGAACATGGAGAAAATCAACTCTCCACAGTTGTATTTTAGTGATGATTTTAATAATTAGAAAGAGGCTGGAAGGTAGAAAACATGTATGATAAAAACTAACAAGGTTAAAGTGGCATAAATATAACTGTGCTCTGTTAACGCAGTCTCGGAGTCCTGTGTTAGCTTTCCAAAATGTGCTGCTGATTCTGATGTTTATTTCTGTATAATTAAGCTGACAGTGACCCTTGAACTACTCCCAGGTGAGACTTCCTTTCCATTTGACTATAATGTCAACAGAGTTCACCATCATTCCGGTTCATAACTTCACAAGGTAGAGACTAATCACTGTCGAGTCTCAGTTCAGTTCAGTTGACTAATTAGCTCTAAACAGCGACTTTGCTGTGACTGACCTCAGGGCTACGACTCCCTCGAATGACACTGATTTACTTGTGATGTATTTGCAGTTTACATGTTTGCAGAAGTGATTAAACATGATATTGCACTTTTGTCGTTATTGGGATATGAGCCTTCACAATACGTAGATCATGACAGTCTGAAATTATCCAAAAATGTTACAATTAGGGCCGGGTATTGATTCAGATTTTCTGGATCGATTCGATATTACAAGGTCTCAAATCGATTCGATTCACGATTCAATTCGATATTTATTCAGTCTGGGATATCTTAGTTAAAATAGTGCTGTAAATTTAAATAGTGACCTTTTGACCTGGTACATCATTAAAAATTGTTTTAACATGAAGAACTAAACCCAAAGCAGTTACATTAATCATATTTTAATGATATACATTAATACATATTCTGCATATTATTGTTTTTTGTTCAACTTTGTACTTGTTAAATCTAAAATACTGTACATTCAAACATCAGCTTTTAAACTTGCCAGTGGTGCCCATATAGTGCTTCCACCATGTTTGTTTGCAGTCACATCTCATGAGATCTTGTTCAGTAGAAAGCAGTGGTGTAGTCGAGGGTATACGCCGGCATATGGAGTATACCCACTTATTTTTCAGTCAGCATTGCGTATACCCACTTCTAAACCCCTCACCATTCAGTAATATCTAACTTCCAAGTTGCCCATTTTCCCTCAAGGATGGTGAAGCCATGACCCACCCTCCTCTGCCTCTAATTGGCTGATACTCGCTGCCTTCACTGATTAAATTGGTTAAATATGAACAAGAATGCATTGTCAACTTCAGATTTAAAGTATTTTATTTAAATAAATGTTCAAAAAATAACCGAAACACCATGTTTGCCTCATGATAAATACATTTTACATTCATCCATTCTGCTTGTGTGACCAGTAGTAACTACAAACTGCTCCTAATTAAGTCATGATAATTTTATAATAGTGAGCAAGTAGAAATGACAGATTTTGGGGTAAACAGAGTAGTCTTACATGTCACTGGTTCTAAAACCGTCTTTTTTTCTGTACTACTTAAAAAAAAGGCGAAAACTTAGAGTATACCCACTTCTCAAGGGACCACTACACCACTGGTAGAAAGCAACGCTAAACGGTGATCACAGGAGACGAGCAGGGTTGATACCACAGGCTGCTTCTCTGCACATCCAAAGAAGAAAAAACTACCCAAGTAAAAAGATCGATCTTTAGATTTTATGGATCGATTATGAACCGGTTAAAGGAAAATCAATTTAAACAGATTAAATTTTTTAACCCAGCCCTAGTTACAATAGCCTTTTTTTAATGGTCAAGCAAAAAGTTGCGGTGTGGTTGTGCTTTTATATCTTTTGGTACAAACAGTTGAAGCTAAAGCTGGCTTTGGAGTTTCCCATCTTTAAATGTATCATTTTCTAGTTAACATTCTCATATGTCTGTTAGATCCAGAACAACGATGCACCTGCAAGGAAGGAGGACACTAGTTAGTGAGTTAGTTTATTTAATTGCTGCTGTAGGGGAATTGGGTTTTGACAGGAATCAAAGACATTTGTCAATAAAATACAGTGTCAGCACTGATACAGTGTTGAAAATAGACAAATAAAAACACATCAACATCAGAAACTCAAACAATGCACTAACACAGAGGAGAAGAGCAAAGGGGAACTTAACATAACCATTTCTCATTGTTCACTCACTCTAGCCCTCATCTGCACTCTTTAACTTTTGTACAAGTCACATCATCACTCAATAATGAATATTGTTGTTGCATTTAGCATGTTTGTCTTTTTGTATCATGCAGGTCTAGTTTCAGGTATTTGGTGAATCTGCACATGGCTTAACCACACAGCATCAAGCGATTTGTGGCCCTAGAGTATCAAAATTAATGCTAATGCTGTTAATGCTAAGGCTGTTTCCTTATCTTTATTACATATTCCATTTTCCTGAAGTAATATGAAACCCAACATTTTTGATATATTGCAAATTCCACAAATGTTCATAAACTCTGTTTTGGAAAAATCAGCATATACCACTGGTTTAGTATGTGGGGATAGATACCTCGGTAGCCCTAGGTTTTAAAGTGTTTTAAGTAATAATGTGCACAGGTATTTTAGGAAACGTAGTAAACAAAATGTAATATTGAATGATTTCTTTAACAGTCTAAGCACACACTACTACAATGAAAAAGATAAAACAGAGGGCTTTGGGTGTTGAAGCAGATGCCTTTAAAATGCTTTTATGATTAAGAAACTACAGAGGCCGACATGAAATCCCAGAGCTGAAACCGTTGAATCTTGAGGTTGTGATTAAATACCTCTTTTGGTTTGAGTTTGACTTTGAGAGATTTCTCACCTTTTAAAGATCAGAGTGTCCAATCACACAAAAGAATATGAAACAAGTCGTCCCCCTTTCATGTCCCAACAGTTTGAAACCTCTCAAAGGCATCAAACTCCCTCCATCTATCCACCAGAGGAGGTATTCACTTATTATGTGGGCCTCTGTGTCGTAGACAGACGATGATCGCCTCAGGGCGTGCGACCACGGTGTGCTCACAGATTGGACTTCATTAAAGCGCAGAAGATTGCACCAGGCAGGGATCACTGGGCCCCTTCCTCTCTCGCCATCTCCCCTCTTCCTTTCTCTTCTTCACATGACGGTCTGATGAGGTGTCTTCACGGCAGATTAAATATTAAAGGAAAAAAATAAACAATGTGAGCTGGAGGAACAGGGAAAGTTAACTTACTAAAACTGAAATAGTGATGCAAAAGAGGTGGAGGGGTCGTACGCTGGAACAAGAACATATCCAGCTGAACCACCAGCCAGATGGTCACTGAGTGTGTGTGTGTGCGTGGGTGTGTGTGTGTTCAGTTAGGTGGTGATCATAATTAGCTCAGGGCTGTATGTCAGATCTTCCTGTAAGCACAAATTACTCGAACATTGCTGCTGCCAGAACTCAACAACAAATAAAGCAGCCTCCAAATTAAATCAGTCTTTCCTTTTGTACTTGTCTGATAACTTAAGGGTGTCATTAGTATGCAACTGCAACAAACAACTGTGCGTTCTTAAGCATGTTTGTATGCTTGATTTAATGTTGGAAAATATTTTGATTCGCCTTCATTCTAGATGATGTAGTCAAGTTTGTGAATACAACTTTAAGGGGAAATGAAATTATAAATCCTTGAGTGTACGCACAAAGAAGAGTTTCTGTGTTTCCATTTGTGGAGTTAATCAGCATCGGGAATACTTTATTAACCCCCAAAGGAAAATTTGGTTGTTTCAGTTGCAGCATAGCAGTAGGAAATATCAAATAAAGACATTAAAATAGACAAGTGCATAAATTTAAAAATATAAACAGAGTAAAAAATCTTCAATAAAATCATGTTGGCAGCTTGGGAACTAGAGAGTCTTCGAGTGATATCAACTTCCCTCTGAGGAAAAATAAATAAGTTCAGTAGAAGTGAGGCTATAAAAAAGGTCAAGTTTTGGAACAGTTTGAGTGTGGAGCTCGAGGATTGTCCAAACATGAACCACTTTAAAGAGAAACCTAAAGAAATGACTTCCGCCACAGATGGTGTTTGACTGTCAACAGGTGTTTGTTGCTTGTTCACTCTTTCTTTAAGATTTTTTTTTGCTTATTTACTTTTTTAACAAGGTAATTTGTGTGTGTTAGGATCTGTAAGAAATATAGAAAAAAATATTTCTTTTATTTCTATAGAGTATATAAGACAATATATTTAGTTTCTATGTTACATGCTTTACTTCAAATTAGACTTCATATGTTTATTAGTATATAATCATGACTTTGGCTTGATGATTATATTTTTTAAGTAAAATTTTAGTAAAACACATTCTGATGAGCATAAATGGACAGCTTATTATTTCTGAAATGGTACATCAAGGATAAATTTTCTGTGATTGATGAAGGCATTCACATTTAGACAGGGTAACTTATGTCAATTAATGTGATCATGTCATCAAAAAATACAGATTATTAATACTGGAAAAGAATAATTGAGAAAAATAACTACTATGAACACATGTAATTGTAAAGAGGCCATATAATTAAGTTGTACTATGCATTTCTTTTTTTCCTTTATGATGTTTGACCCCATTTGTATCAGGAATTCTTTATTTCCCTTTCTTCCGTTAAACATTAAAGATACAACCTAAATCAGTTCTTTACTCGATCAATCAGGCAATGCAAACTTAAACCAATAAATAAATGAAAACAAACTAAAGTCAACCTTTTGACAAAGTAGTTATTAATTGATATAGCTGTCACCATCACACCACCAGCTTTACAGTCTATATTTAAATGGTAAGATTAACTAACTGTGTAAGGTACTTAAAGAGGCTCTATATGTATTTATCTAACGTCTAACGAGGCAAATGTAAAGCTGCCATTAATTGAACAACATTCATACCTACTTATACTACAATACAGTTGGAAATAATAAAACTAATGAGCTAAACACTGGATTAAAGACAGTTTTCTCTACATTTTTGGTGCAATAAAAGCATTTAGTGGTTATCTAAGTACATTTTGCTGGCATTTTCTTTCTGTTGGGATGATAGCATGTCATGGCAGCAGAAAAGCATTTATAGCCACTTGTATCCTTTTTGTTTCTCAGATTTTGTCAAGGTTTCTCAATTACCTCCGCCAAGGAGATTATATTTTCGGGAGAGTCTGTTTGTCTGTCTGTCTGTCTTTGAACAAAATAACTCAAAAAGTTATGGATAGATTTTGATGAAATTTTCAGGAAATGTTCAGCATGGGAAAAGGAAGAACTGATTCAATTTTTGTGTTGATCCGGGTCACTGTCTGGATCCAGGAATTGTTCAAAGAATTCTTTATCATTGGGAGATAGGGAACTGTGCTGCTTGGCGGAGGTCTGCGCTCTCCGAGTGCTTTTCTAGTTTTATTTTGCTTTTCTAATGCTTCTGAATGTGAAGGTCTGGGTTAAAATCTCCTTCAGTGTTACGGAGCTCATCCCTTTAGAGGCTAGAAGCTTCTGGCTCAAGGACAAACCTTTGAGCAGTGGCGGCTGCTGGTCAGTCAAGGAGGGGAAGCTCATTTTTTTTCCGGCCTACATCATAATTTTGTTTATTTATGTAAATGATCTGTGACCCTGTTTGGTGTCTTTTCCAGGGATTTTATTCACCAAAACCCACTTTTGACCAGACGACACATTTTATTTGTGACAGCACTTCCAGTGAGCCAGCTCACCTTGTCATAACAGGAATGCTGAAAAGACCTGTTACTTTTCCCCATCTTTAGAACTAAATCAATCTTAGGAGTTGTTCTGCCCTGCTGTTTTACTCTAATTTTCTCTTTGTAAGGAAGACTATCAAATGGCCTCACCAAAATCTGGTCGACAACATTCATACTATCTGCCATGATGTGTAGCTTGCTAGCAGCTGGAGCAGCTACGTTAAACTACTGTTTGACAGGCTGTGAGTGTGAGTGAAAGGGAGAGAAGTTTGTTTGTCTGTCTGTCTGTGAACAAAATAACTCAAAAAGTTATGGATAGAGATGAAATTTTCAGACAAATGTTCAGCATGGGAAAAGGAAAGATAAAGTGGTTCACTGGTGTTGATCTGGGATCACTCTGGATCCAAGGAATTGTTAAAGGATTCTTTGTAAAAGATGCTGCAGTGGAGGTCTGTGCTCTCAGAGTGCTTTTCTAGTTTATGTAATGTTTTTAGTATTTTTGTTTGGCTAGTGGGCTGTCATTACAAAAAGGCAGATTCGCCTCAGACAGATCATCCAATCATCATGCAGAAGCTCAGGGTGCCAAATTGGCTATCTAGACTCACCAGTAGTTAATTAGAGCAGAACAAAGTGGTTAAATAATATTTTAACTGAGCATGCATTTAGACATAATTGTTCAGAAACAAACATTTACTTGCCATGCTGAAGTATAACCCTCTGACATTTTCTGTAGCGCAAACGTCTTGAATGAGAAGGAAGTTGTGCCAGTTACCTATGATAAGTAGCTGATTCAGAATAAAAGATGAAGGTATTCTAGCTCATATTTAGTCAATGAAATGTACACACAGCAGTACATGTCACCACTTTTTTGGGGGATATTTTAGGGGAAGCTGAGCTTCCCTTGCAGTCAGAGCAATCGCCACTGCCTTTGAGTTCTTCTGATTCTGAGACCCTTTCCTTGACTACACTGGAGATGATGGGACAAAGGCCCTTAGGTCTGGACTCTAGGGTTTTTATCACTGAGATTTCAAGATACACCGCCTTACAGGCTTAAATGTTCATTACCTCCGCCAAGGAGGTTATGTTTTCGGGAGAGTTTGTTTGTTTGTTTGTCTGTCTGTCTGTGAGCAAAATAACTCAAAAAGTTATGGATGGATTTTGATGAAATTTTCAGAAAATGTTCAGCATGGGAAAAGGAAGAAGTGGTTCAGTTTTGGTGTTGATCTGGGTCACTGTCTGGATCCAGGAATTGTTCAAAGGATTCTTTGTGGGAACTTTGCTGCTTGGCGGAGGTCTGTGCTCTCAGAGTGCTTTTCTAGTTTATGTAATGTTTTTAGTATTTTTTGTTTGGCTAGTGGGCTGCATTACAGGAGTTGGAAGGCAGCAGGCAGTTGGTTGCCCATCCCTGATCCTAATCTGCAGCCAGGGTGCCAAATTGGCTATCTAACTCACCAGTAGTTAATTAGAGCAGAACAAAGTGGTTAAATAATATTTTAACTGAGCATGCATTTAGACATAATTGTTCAGAAACAAACATTTACTTGCCATGTGGGGTATAACCCTCTGACATTTTCTTGCCAAACGTCACATGTAACAGAAAGTTGCCCTTGGCGGTTATTTATTTGTGGACCCTGCATCTGCTACAAAGACAGACCATAAATTCTACTTTCTGGAGAGCGCTGAGTGTTTTAGACCTGTCTGTTTGTAGGTGGTGGAGATTTGTGTGTATGCTTATGCGTTGTTTGTGAATGCATGTCCTCACTCCACCAGGATGTCTGAGATTTCCACGTAAATGAATGCTTTGAGTGCTGGAGAGGGCATGAATAAACAACAGCTGGACAAACACTAGTAATTATATTTCTCATTAATATCAAGAAAAAAAGACTAAAGGGCAGGCGGGATGAAACAGAAATCCAGCTGACCTTTGATTGCGGTCTGATTTGGAGCGCTGATGAAGCTTCAAAGAGGAAGACGTTTCACACTTTGATCTCAGGATCCGTAGGAAAAAAATGGCTCAGACATGAGCATTCACTGTGCTGAATTAATTGATAACCATCGATGGATGTTTTGTATCGGAGGGGAGGTGGACTGCTCACATGATGCAGAATACTTTTACAATGATTGAGGTAAGGACAATGTAGCTAAAGGTCATTAGTTATCAAGTTATCATAGACCAAGAAAAATAAGTAAAACAAGAATTAAAAGTGAATAGTTATACATTTCAGTACTTGTTAAAATAAAAAAGAGGAAGTTTGAATACAAAATATCAATGATGGGCAGTAACTTCGCTATAAATGGCATCGTTATTAGCTTATATTTACATTTTTAAGTAGCTTTGTGGTAGTGCTGTTGTTTTCTAAGTTAAGTAGCTTTTCAGTAGCTTCATTATTTTATTGATCTGGCAGTGCAGTTGCATCCAAACAAAGTACACGTCCTGCCAAATCCTACGGCTGAACTCCTGTTCCAAAGGAGGGGACAGAAGAGTGGGTACAAGCACATACTGTAATTTCACAACATGTACTTTTTTGCTTTATTATACACACGTACAAACAATAAACTTAGAATATTTTGTCTTGCCAACATCATGATTGCAACACATCTGATACTAAAAGCTGAATTATTCTTTTTCTCTGCGATAACACATGCAAACACAGGGTTGCACTGTGCTTGGTTGAAGACATCAGCATATTGATAGCTGCTCTCTGATTGGTCAGCACACTATGACTGAGCATGCTCTGCAGAAATTGAGAAATTGTACACGTGTGAAGCAAAAGGTACATCCATTTGAGAGAGAGAGAATCGTGTATGTACTGTGAAAATATTGAAATTTTATCGATTACAATTTTGAATTAAGGTCATTTTTGAGTTGTCTAAGAGAGGAAGGCTTGGGCAAAATTTGGGCAAATGTTATAGTATTACAGTATTTTTCTAGGTAAAAATCATGAAAATATGGGGTGCGTGCTATAATAGTGGGCGCGGTATAATCAGGAAATTATGGTGGGTGATTCACGAGATTGATCACATAAACACATTTTAAGTTAACCATCGCCAGTGCAGCCTGTAATGATCAGCTGACAATCATTCAACCACTGACAACTCCTTAAAGAGGAGAGAAGAGGAGCAAAGAACATGAAGAACCGGGGGAGAAGTTGATTTCAGATTAGGGGAGACAGGAACAAGGTGAACCAATGAGGTGCAATAAGAGACCTTGTGCTCTCATCAGGGAACTTTTTGGGCTTGTTTTGTGTTTATTTGACAGAGTACAGACTGTCCATAGAACGTGATTTCAGCTATTAGAAAATTATTTCTGTGCCTTTATAAAGGGACAAGCAAATAAAGCTCATGATTTATTGAGGACAATTAGGCAGCTGTTAAAATACCTTCATCAAGTGGTTATATGGTTGGTTTTTGTATATGACAAACTTTTTTTAATGGCTGAAAGTAATAAGCAAACAATGCTTATTACAGAATCTTACAGGAGCAGAACTTCAGTGACAAAAACATTTGAAAATGCTATTTAAAGAGATGCAAGAAAATATGAGAGCAGATATAAGATTAGTAAAAGAAACGTAACAATCCATTGAATATGCAAAAAAAACACTCGTTAAATGTAATTATACTGGTGCAAGAAAACACAAATGAAATTGAAAGTAATGATGATATGAAATCGATGAAGGTAGCTTGGCTGTAGTTAGCTCCTTTTGTCAAGATGCTGTAGCTTGCTACTGTTCACCAGGCTTTAAGTTAGTGACGTGAAGCTTCATTAACTCTTTAACAAACTTTCGCCAAAAAAAACCTGAAGCTGATATTGTTTTTGTAGAATAATTTGTAGTGTTTTTGTTCTTTAATCAATTAACAAATGTGGCCCATATCCCATAAAGCTGAAGCTGTTAGCATCTATGCTAATCTCCGTACGAGCAGTCACTTCCTGCTTCTGATCTTGCTTGTTGCTCCCACTACAGTTGCCACGGAGGTTTCTGCCATTTTCCATTCAAACCTGATAAGTCTCCACCAGCAGACATTTTTTTAGCATGTGCTCTTTGCACGTATCCTTGTGTATGGAAAACAAACAGTGGTCTTGGCTCCTGAAAAAATGGCCAGTTTCTGTCATTGGTGGTAGTTGTTATTTCCCTTTTTGAAGGACGCAGATCCTCTCTGTCATGGCTGATGGACAGGTTTAACTGCCAGTACACAGAAACATCCATATCAGCCAGGGTCCGTGGTTATTTTTACCTCTGCCAAGGAGATTATGTTTTCAGGAGAGTCTGTCTGTCCGTCCGTCCGTCTGTCCGTCCACCTGTGAACAAAATAACTCAAAAAGTAACGGATGAATTTTGATGAAATTCTCAGGGAATGTTCAGCATGGGAAAAGAAATTTCGATTTTGGTGATGATCCGGATCAGCGTCTGGTCGCCATGGCGAAAAATGTGATTTCTGTGAATAACTACTGAACTAAAATACATATCATTATGAATCCAATTGCTAATGGTATGTTTTCATGGTCAAGGAATCTAAATATTTACATGAAATAAAGGTAGGAGTAATATTTATGGTCAAAATCACAGTATGGCTGAGGACTGTGGCGCTGGCGGAGGTCTGCTTTTCTAGTTTCTGTTTGTTATTATTGTAAGCTCATTTAACAGACTCAGGGATTTTTTTGTCTGTATTTATGATAGTTATTGTAGCCAAAAAAAAAAAATGCATGTCCACAGCACAGTAGTACACCTGCTATCTACCAAACTGAGTGACGTCACATGTCTGCAAATGGTCAATACTGGCAAAGCCCCAAATAAAGACAAGATTGAACAACCATAGGGAACCTCGGCATGCTAATGAACATCAGTAACTGTTGTAGCAATGAGATTAGGCCAACTGCTTATAAGTTTTCAACTAAATAGGCAATGATATTGATATTAAATGGAAATCATTGTTCCTCAGAGAGTCTTCATTGTCCTGACATTATCAAATTATTGTCTACTTATGGGCATTTTTCCTATTCAGTTTGTTACCAACACCAAAGAACATTTGATCACAGACTAATATAAGGTAGGTGAGGATTTCCTGTTGACAGTCCTTGTTAAAAAAGTGCAGATACCCTGGCTTTCTGTTTTATCAGGGGTTTTTTAAACGCCGACAGCAGAAGTGGCATAACACATAAATAACATAAATTGGTTGCAACAGACAAAATTATCTCCAGAGTGGGGTTAAGATCTGCTTGTACACTTTTGTATTTCTGAAGATGATAAGAAGCAAAATATTTTGACATTTGGGTCAAAGAACCCTCCAGAGATGATGAACAGATGTTGCATTGTTCTCAGTCTTGAACACCACCCAGCACCACAGGGAGAGAAAAGGAGGCACTTGCAACAGCAATACACGCTTGTTATCTTTCCCCTGCTCTTGTTAGCATGCATAAGACATGCAAAGTGTGCTCTGGCCTGGAGAGAAATGTTAACCAGGACAAGAGACGTCAGAGGAGAGTGGAATAAAGAAAAATCTAATATACTGCAAGAAAAGATTTAAGAGGGAGCGCGGCTTTATGTTTTTTTAGACGACCCAGCCACTCAAAGTTATCAGCGTGTTTCTTTATTTCTCCTTGACTGTCTGACAGTATCGGCAGGCAGACTACCTCTCTTAACCTTGTGTGAAATAAATTGATGCTTGCAAAGTGAAGAAGGACATCTTCCTTCTTGGTGTAGTCGTAAACGCTATCCTGCATCATCAGAGGGTGATTCTGCCTCTTTGATAGGTGCATCAGCATGAGGAAACAACGGTCCACTACCTTTTGCTGCAGGGAGTTCAATTTCAATTTGTGCTTTGTGTGTAGAGCCCGTAGCCACCCAGGGAGGTGTCTTTCCAACAACCATATGCATAATGGATTGCTTATTTGAGATCCTGAATGTCCCAGTTAAGTTTGTGTCAGTTAAATTCATGAATAATTTCCACCTTGGCTTCCTTGGGCTTTCAGCGCCTTCCTTTCTTTTTCCTTTTACCCTGTTTGTGCTCCTCCTCCTCCGGCTCTGTCTGGGCTGGAAAAAAATCCTTTCTCCTTGTCTCCTCAACCCCACTGCAAACAAAATCTTCCTGTTTAGCTTTCTCTGAACCTCAATCCTTCTTTGTGTCATCATTAGCCTCCAGATGTTGCCTCACACAGGATGCTATTTCTCTGTGAAGGACTTTCTCCTTTGAAGCCTGCTGCCAGTGACCCCACGGCCAAATCAAGAAGTAAGCTTCAACCTGATATGGCCCACAGAGGAGAGAAGAGGAAGGAGAGAGGATAAAGAGATAAACAATCTGAAGACATTGCCTCTGTCACAATATGCCCTTCAGATGTGACTCCGTTGTTTATGAGTGTTGCTGGCGAGGACAGTCTCGACATCTCTGCCCACGCTGCAGCTTTAGCTGTTGTTCACTGTACAGAGTGGTGTGAGCTCCTCAGCAGGGTCGGCCAATCACTCATACTGACAGGCTAATAAAGGGACTCTCTGTTAGTAAAGAGGTAATAGTAAGCCACAGGTGGCCCATCTTTCATTTACTACACCCCCTCCCCCTTTTCCTGCTCTTTCATTTCTCTAGTTTTTAAGTAAAAACTTGCAGGTTAGAAAACAAGTCCGTCAAACACTCTTGCAGATTCCATTAAAGTGTGAAAATGTTTCAGATCTGATCTTTGAAATTTAAAGGGATTGTTTATCATTTTTAAAATATATTTAATTTAAGAGTTTTCAAATTAAAATACAAGAGACAATGACAAATAAACCACAATAATAATAAAATTAAATAAATCCACAGTGACATTAACGTAGAAGACAAAGTGAGAAATTAATAGAAAGGGGGGCAAAGTCATTAGTCACAACACGCTGTCCAACAACCAATCTTACCAGAGAAGTCCATAAGCAAAGGTAGATGGGTGAAGAGAGTATCATTTTTCATTCATATGCTCTAAAGCTGTGTTCACACCACAAGCGACCCAGCTACCAAAATCGCATCGCCCACCTACGTAGCGTTGTGCGTCTATAAGTACCTCATTTTGGTCACCGTTGCCGTCGGCCGTCGCTCTGTGACGTCACGTCCGCTCGAGTTTCACCGCGATCATAATATATATCATATAATAGGATGTATAAGCAGACATTATTCCAGCTGTATCTTTTTCATTCACTTATCAACCACAAAACACTGCAGCTGATGCCCTGCAGCAGCATCATCTGTGAGCTTACCGCGGTCCGTCTGGGTGGAACTAATGTCCTGACTAATGTTTCCCACACGGACATAGATTGTTCCTCTGTAGTCCGGATGAATAACTGTCTGTTTAGGGTACCGTCACATGTGCACACACCTGCTGATTGATCAACTTTTTTTACTTTCACATCACGCGACAAGCTATGTGGTAGTGTGAAAAGCAGCTGCGCATCGCAGGAGGGTTAGCCCCGCCCCATCGTGGCTGTACATTGACTTTGCATGGGGAGTGATCGCCGAGGTAGTACAAGTAGCGTCCGGTGTGTACGCACCTTTACACTGCACGCCATACAATGTTACAGTGACTTCAAAAACAGTGGAAAACCATTGAAAGATGAAAGACCAGAAGTTATGCCATTTCAGGCAAGTCCAATCAAGTCTTAGAGTAAAGTAATCTTTGTACTACTGTATATTAGATCAGTTGGAGTCTAGTGTTAATTGAGTAAGACTTAATACTAATATCCCATGTTTCATCCCCACTTTCAGTACCAAGGTTTGTTTTATCCTAATAGACGGATCTAGATTACTTGATTACTTGAGATTGTTTGTCATTTTTGAAGTGGACTTGTACGAAGCACGTGGCATCAGTCGGACCATTAGCCACAGGAAGGGATATCAGGTTTGTTTGTGCAGGCAAGGAAGCCAAGGTAGTTGGCAGCCTCTCTGCATAATTTATGGAGTTTAAGGAGGAGAAAAAGCCACAAAAACAGTGTTGAGTGACTACAGGCTATGCCTTACATGTTGACAATAACTTCAGTCAGTCTACCTGAAGACCTGAGAGCAGCACCTACTGTTCATATTTCTAAAATAAAACCCATGACCTACCTTTTCAATCTGGCTTTTAGATGATTGTATCTATTATTATTTTTCATGATATTTTAACTTATTTTAACCCTTTTTTCTCTTTTTTTTTCTACATTTCAGTTCAGATTTTTTATTTGGAATTTTATTCTTTGTTATCTTATTTTAGCTGATTTTATTATGCACTTGATGTTACGCTTTCTCATTTTACCATATTATTTAGCTAACTTTTTTTTTTAAAAATATTATTGCGTTATTTTATTTATTTACATATTTACGTATTTACTTAGCTTAGTATTTTTCTTGCATGTTTTAACTATTATTTTAGTTTTAGCTCCTGTGTTTCCTCAGTCCTCTAATTTAGCTCTAATTAGCTTTCTGTTAGAATTTCCTTTTTATGTCTTTTGTGTTTGAGTAAGTGAGTGTGTATATTGAATGTGGATTGGGGAGGGGGGTTGCGGGGGTCTTATATTTTCATTTTATGCAATTATGCAATTTTTTGCTTTCATTTCACTTATTTCATTTTGTCTTTTTTCCCATTTAAAGCACTTTGTATCACAAAGTTCTGTATGAAAAGTGCTATACAGATAAAGTTTGATTGATTGATTGAATGACTTACCTTTCCACTGCAAAGCTGTTTTGTTTTGATTTACCTGCAGTGTGCAGAGGAAAAGCACTTAGAGTGTTAATACAGTGTTGGCATCTATCAGTTGTCAATCTGTCAGTCTTTTTTTCCTTCTAATTCTTATCTGCTTGTGTACTTGAATGTCCGTCACTTTGTGCTACATTTTATGTATCAAATGTGTTTTATAAATAAAGTTTGATTGATTGGTTGATTGATAATCAGTGTGAGCTGATCTGGTGTTTTGATGGATTTCTGATGGATGAATAGTCTCCCTCTACATCAGAGAGTTTAGTGCTCTCATGTGACTCGACTATCCGCCAGTTATCAAGTTGATTTAAATGTATTTATGACAATGTCCAGAGTGCAGATTGAAGGTTCAACAGTAAATTTATTTCACGTTTTAATTCTTTGGTCATTGCAGCGGTGACAGGGACAGAGAGCCTGTGTGCAAAGTCTACCCAGGCAGCTACACAGATGCATGTGAGAGGATCTGGTTATTCTTTTCAAGAATCCTTTAGTCTTCTATACAGAAAGAAGTCACGTGTTTAGTCATGTTTATTACCTCTGCTAAGGAGGCTATGTTTGTTAGTTTGTTTGTTAGCAAGAAAAAACTACAAAAAAAAAACAAACAAAAACAGAGATGTCGTTCTTGGCCTAACTTTAAAGTTGTAAGATTTTGGTGTTGATCCAGATAACAGCCATTAGCAAACATTTGCTTTTGCTGTTCAATACCTGATAAATTAATACTGATAGCAGCATAATTTAGAGTGCTAAGTGTGGTTTTTCAGGGTGAAGGAATCATATTATGATACTTTGTTATGGAACTATTGCTTATGGATGTCACAGCAATATGTGAGCTACTTTGGTGGAAGTTTGTGCTCTCCAAGTGCTTTCTCGGTTCTCCATGGCCCAGCACAAATGATCTATTGCTTGGTGCTTGTTCGTGATCCCTGAGTTAGAGTATTTACAGTAAACCCTATCATCACAGCCACAACCCGTTTCTGAATGGAGTCTGTGCTGTCTGATTGGTAGGTCAAATAAATGCTACCAACACTTCACAGAAACCTCCAACTCTGTCTGTGACCACTGTTTAAACAACAGTCGAGCTCGCCCTGTTTATTTTCATGTAAGAGAAAACTCTCCTCTCAACCTGACACAAAACACACTACTTACCCACAACTGATAATATTTAGTTTGCACTACTTAAAGGAATATTACACCCAAAGAATGATATGCCTTAATTTTCTACTCACCCTCATGCTGAGCAACACTCTAGAGCACTTTTTTGATGTCTCAAATGCAGCTGGAGGTCCGGGGTGATTTTCGCTGTGAACAAACGTCCATCTAACAGGGGCAGCCAGGCCGAAGAAAAAGGTCCATAAAGTCCACAAAAACGTGCCTATTTTCCTTCATACTGCTCGTCCGCTGTAATCCAAGTGTCCTGAGCGGGTAACGTCCATAATTAATTCGTAACGAGGTCATTTAGTACATTTTTCGAGCCTGCACTACGTAAGCCGTCTGGATTGGTCTGCCGTGGCTTACGTAGTGCAGAAGCGTGAAGCGTGCACTGCTGAAATGCGATATAGCACTGTTTGGCTCGAAAAATGTACTAAATGACCTCGTTTGAATTAATTATGGGCGTTACCGCTCAGGACACTTGGAGACTCTCTGAAAACAACTCCTGCACAATGAACGAAGCAAGAGCCAGATCCAAAAAAAGATGTGGTTTGGGGTCATACGATATAAAAGAAGAGTTTTTTAGCTGCCTCACTGAAAACTGACTCGCCTACAAATTGATTTGCACCTTTTTTGTTAATGAAACATTTAAACTAGAGACTTACACACATATAGTAGCCATTGTAAGCCTAGATTAACTGTAAATATAATTGAGATTTGACCTCTTAAGACATTTTTTTCCCCCATTTGTCAAATTCTTTTTAAATATTGTGTCGCTCATGTTTTTTTATCCTGGCTCATCTGCTGCCAGTCCATTAAGGCCGGCTCTTTTTTTAGAGCTAATGGAGTGAAGAGAAAGTTCTGTGGGAGAGAGGTGATTGTGAGACCAGTGGAAAACAAAGTGTGAGAAGCGGCGAGCAGTATAAACTAAATGTGCCACTGGCTCAGCAGGCCTGGTAATAGACAGCATTTGTCGGTTACACTTTGATGAGAAAAAATGGTCTCTACCTGCTCCAGTGTCTTTATGTTCCAGTGAGTGTGTGGGAGAAACAGACGGTGCACAGCCAGCTCCTCGCTTTTTGTTTCCTTCAAACTCTCTCTCCCTTTCATTCCCTTCTCTGCCTTCTCCTCTTTTCATCTCCCTGCTTCTCAATTTACTCCTCCTTTCCTGCTTACTTCTTCTCCCTCTTTCTCAATCGACTGTTTCTCCATCTCTCCCGGGTCTTAAGGGCACCCTGCAACCATCGCCGGACCGAGCAACGATTCAGCCGCTCAGGTGGCTCCAGCCTGCGGGAAATTGGAGCCATGCATCACCCGCCCTAAGATTGACGATAGAAAAATTCCATTACAGTCCGTCTCATGTCTCCAGAGAGATGTCCCAAAGAGAGGAGAGAGGGAAAGCAAAACGGAGACAGTGAGGAATGTTTAAGGAGAGATAAAGAACAAGGGAGTATTTTGATAAAGATCGTCCAGCTGGGGGACAGACAGGATAAAAGGGTAATGGTTGTAAAGTATCACCATTACAATGTATCACTGTCATAACGGTGCAAGCAGAGCAGCGGCGGGACTGTTTGAACCTGCTCATCTCTGCTCTCAGAGGACCTGCGATGCTGGGACTGTCAGCCGCATCCACAGATGGAGTTTATTCATTTTGAATAGAAATCTTTAGAGTAAACTCTGTTGTGCAGCTGTGGGTTCAAGCCTTATCAATTATAGGTGGCTGTCCTGAGGTGTCCTCTGGAAAACATGGTGTCCTTTTCAAACCTCTGGGATGTGTTGCAACCCCTAAACCCTGGAGAGGTGGACAAGAAAAATTGACTTTTTACCGTTAAAAACAAATTACCACTCCCAGGGATCACTTTGTTAGGCCCTACTGTACACCTGCTGCTGGATGAATAAATCTAAATAGCAAATAATGGACCAGCAATTCTATGATTATAGACATGCAGCTATGATCAAGTAATTACAACATCTAAATGTCAAAGTATTCAGACAACAATCAGTGTAGAAGGTTAAGCAATTAGCAGTGTTTTGTTCAAGGTCCTTTCCTGTTGAAACAACAATAAAAATATGTTTTGGTTTTCACCTACTAAAAGTCTTGTTATGCAATTCTAGTATCAATAAATGCACATTTAGTGACCCTCCTGATAATAACAATGTACATTTGGGGACAAAGTGATCATGGCCAAGTCATTTTTAGAAGCCTTGGAGTCATTTTAACTGATGGGCTATGGTATCATGACTGGACTTTTCATTAATTTTACTCTACTGGTATCTAAAGCCCTTATTTTTGTATTACTCACCAATGTTGTGGAGCCTCTGAGGAAGTTCATGCCATGTTTACCATTATCTGATCTGTTGCTCAATCACAAACCATGTTTGTTTATGAAAGTTTATTTCTTATGGACATTGGAGATGACCAAAGGCAATGTTTTGTGTAAAGAAATACACATATATAAAGTATATGGAAGCTTAGCAAGCATCTGTGACCAAATCTTACCAAGGGTTGTGGATTTTGTTCCCTCACTTTCTTTGCTTTTTTGTGTGCCCATGGTGAATTCACAATATATTGAAACCCAAAATGACCTAACAGAATAATAATGAAGTCTTACCATGCTGTTTTTTTTTCAAATTTTTTTGCTTGAATTTCATAATAGATTTTTTTAAATCTTTGATTTACTGAAGGAGAAAAAACACCTTAGTAACTTTAACAATTGGTGCTAGACAAGGATGTGTGAATATTTACGTTAAATGTTTTCCAAAGGTGGTTAATTTCACTGTGAGGTAAACAGAAATATAAATTCAGACCTATCAAACAGGACAGTGGTAACAGGGTACAGTTGAGTCTGCTCTCCTTGATACGGCCACTTAAATCAAAAAAAAGAAATGACTTCAGCCCTCCTTACTTGTTAACACCCACACGCACATTCCTGTTGGAGTGTATGGATCTCAGTTGCTCTCAGCATTATACTGGTTTAATGTAACACTGACTTTAAACATAGTTATCAGTTATTTGAATAAAATACAGCATGACACACCGCCTGAATCATATTCTGTTTGTTTACAGTGATTGCTTACATCCAGCTAGTAGAGTGAGAAGAGCAGTCTTCATAACTGTTGCTTCAGCTGGTCCATGTCTTAGCATTTCAAAATATTTTCATCAAATGAACTTTTAGTTTTGGTGCCAATGAGGAGGGCTGATAAAGTTTTTATTAGTCAGCTGACCAAATTTACTTCACTGAAAAATGAAAGAAACACTTCTTTATTTCAGTCTTGTGCCGATCCTTCTAAAAGAGCTCTAAAGTCAGATGCGGCAGAAGAAGAAAATAAAGTATATGCAGGTTCCTTATGACAGCATGATTTCCAACTTTTATACTGCTGATCTTGCCATACATTGATTAGGACAAAAAATCTACTCATTACTTCACTAAATTTGATTACAACACCATATAGCAAACATGGACACACATAGATAGGCTGTATAAGGTTCGTTGGTTCATTGTTTTGTTGTATAAAGGCCATAAAAGTCAAGTTTATATCCAGGAGCAAAATAATGCCTCACCTCACACTGGAGCTGTGTTAACTGATCTCTAAATTTAACAGCATGCAGTTGTGGGTAGCCCTGTTTACAATGGACCATGGTTGTAGCATTTAAATGTGTGTTTCCTGTTATCGTAATGTCAGAGGTAGACCTTTAGTGGATGCTCACTCCTACACACTGGAGCATATGGTCAGTAAATGCCCTTTAAGCATTACAGAGTGGTTTATAATATTTCTGTACTGAGGAGCAATGCTGTTTCCTGTTGTAAATGCACTTTTTTCCTTTTTCTTTCCTAATTAATATTATTGGTGATTTGCCAAAATGAAATTGATTCAGTTTAACAAGGAACTTTCATCTCTCCATACACTGAGAGGACTAAAGACGGCTCTGTGCCAACAGTGCTAAATACTTGAGCAAAACGTTGTGCTGTGGTTAGTGATGAAATGATCACAGGAATTGTTTGAATGTCTTTTCATATTCATTTTACCAGGAAATTCTCTACCAGGGTACAAAGATCTCTTTTGCAAGAGAGTGCTGACTAAGACAGAAGCACAAGTTTCATAAAATTACTAACCTTCATTTAAAACACAAGGACTCATCATACTTCAAATTATAATTCAAGCTTAAAAGAAGTGCATACACTGGTCAAAAGATCCTTAATTTCGCTTAATAGTCCTTTATGTAATACAACACTCAAATTTTTGCTGAAGTCCAGTACCAAGACGATGGAGCAAAAACAGTTGATGCTCATGTTCGTCAGGGACATAGACAGATATTACCCCTGCTTAAAAATTTGAAATTTAATTCAACTCGCTTTTAAAGGCCAATAAGAGTTGACTTACACTTACCTTTGCTACACTTTTTTGCAGCTGCATTCATCTCTGTTGTCCAAAGTTGGGGCCTGTCGCCCTTCGGCTCCTGTTGTATGACCTGAGGCACCCTTTTGGGGACAGCCGTCTTTCGTCTCTAGACATGGTGTCTGAATATTGAGGCCAGGTGCAGCTGCACATGGTGAAACAGCAAATATATGGTGTTTGCTAAGTGAAGTCTTTCAGCATTTTTAATGATCAGCAATGCTAAGCTACATTAGGCAAAGGTGCCCTGTTAAGGACATTATCATGTGTCATACAGCGATGTTGGCGAATGTTTAAATCCATTTGTCAAGAGGCAGTCAGGAAATGTCATATTTCTCCAACAGAATGCACTTCAGATACGTTGATTTATGTTTAGCTAAGTAAAAATGACCCCAGAAGCTTAATTTCGTTTATGAATTCAATTTATTCTTGAATCAGAGTGGACCCCTGTGCAACGTTTGAGTGATATTCCTTCATCGTTATTTTAGATGTAGCATTCACAAGCAAGAATCAGTACACAGTTGAAGTAACTTTTACCGAAAAAAGAAGAGAAATGAAAATCAGTTCATTGTTTAATCATGGTGGTCATCTTTATAAAACATGAACATTTTTCCCAGCTTCTCAAACTAAATTAGCCATATTGACAGGCTAACATTTAGGCTAACTTTTGCAAATATAAAGGGAAACGTCAAGCCTCAAGCTCTAAACTATGTCATCATCAGTTGGGCAATGCCGAGGTTTGTCAGGCAAAATGCGGCAATATTTTTCGTGTGTGTTTGTGTGTGCTTAACATTTTCAGTGTTTGACTAAGCACACTTATAAACCCCAGCAAGATCTGACCTCTGCTTACCTTTGCAGCCTTTACTTACAGCTGCATTCATCTTTGTTGTTGGATGCTTCATTATCCCTGCTCTCAGGGTCCTGTTGTGTAACTTGAAGCGCCTTATTAAGGACAGTCATCCCCGAGGGATGGTGTCAGAATACTGAGACCAGCTGCTGTTGCATGTGGTGAAATGGCACATACATCCGTCTTAAATGGTGCTAATTGAGTGACATTACCTTACTTTTTATTCTTTTTATTTATTTAACCTTTATTTCACCAGATAAGTCTCATTGAGATCAGGATTTACAAGGGTGACCTGACCAAGAAGTCAGCAGTACACGTCATTATAAATACAAATTAAAGAAAAGATAAACGCAATAAATAACAAACAATGAATGTGGAAAAATTCAACAATGAAGCAGTGGAAGTGTGACAGTTTTGAGGACAGTGACAGTTAAAAACACAGGCATTGTTCAGAGGATTCTTGCTGCCTGGTGAGTAAAATTGAACAAAAAGTTGTAGCTGAGAACAGTTCTGACGTTTTCAGTTCTGTCTGTACATCGTTCCAAGTGGTGGGGGCAGATTAACAAAAAGCTTGGTTCCCCAGTTTACTCTGGACTCTGGGCACATTTAGGTGATAGATTGAGGAGAGTGTAAGGCATCGGTGCTCATCGATCTCTGCAGATGAGATCATAGGTAGGACGAATCTAATCCAAGGAGAGACTTATAAATCAACATCATTCAATCAGTATGCCCCAAGGAGGGCCACTCAGCTTTGGCATAGAGCTCACCAGTAACCAGTAACAAAGCGTAATGCACAGTGATAAACAGGATCCAGTGTTTGAAACATTTAACTTAACTGTTCACCCATTACCAAGCAATGTTTGGCCAAGTTCCACTAAGTTCCCACCACGTGTTACCCACGTGCCTACATATTTGTCTACAATGGCTTCTGCTTCGAATCTGGCTAAAATTACTCAAGGGGTTATCTGGACATATCAAACTCCACCAACACGACATTTCTCTCCACTTCACTAGCAAGGACCACACCACAAATGTATGCGTTTGAAGGTGTAATGAAGATTTAGGAATATGAAGAATGACAGTGATGAACATGTGACATGAGATGTGTTGAGAGATGAGCCATCAAGAAGACGTCGTTAGCCAGGCAGATGGAGACTCAGTGTGGGGGTACCCGAGCTGATCTTGACCCCACCTAGGATAAGGTGAGCGAGGAGCTGAGTGGAGAAAGAAAAAAGCATGATTGAGATTGAAGGGTGGGAGGGTGGATTGAAGAGTCACAGACAACCTGAGCGATGAGGCATGGCTGAGTATAAGTAGGCTTGTCAGCTGATTGGAGGTGTGGTTTGTGGCGTGGACCTGCTCCCAAACCTAAGTTAATACATTAACTTCATTTTAAACAATGTTGACCATAGCCAAATTGACCCTGGGATCTTAATTTCTCTTGTGTATTTAATTAATCCTTGAGTCAAAGCAGATATTTGTGTAAAGTATGAATGATATTCTTCGAAGCATTTATTTTTTTAGATGTAGCATTCACAAGCAATGGCCTTAACCATGGACCCATGACCACAAAAAGAAATAGAAATGTTTAAATATGATGGAAGTTAAATAATGTAAAGTTAAGCTTTCTTGAGGAATATTGAGTAATTAAGGAAGTATGTGACCTACTTTTACTCCTTAATAAACAATGAGCATTTTGGTAAAAATGAATTAAGTAGCAAGTGTGTTGGGACAGCTCAGTTCCCCTTGAAGATGCATGATGACGCAAACAGGAGAGCACAGACATGCAGGTGGGGATGGTGTGATAGATAGATATGGACTCCTGATCCTGATCTTTCACCTTCTCACTTGCATTGTTGCCAAATGTTGTCTTCGAATGTCTGGAGAGAGAATATTACAGGTGTTCAGCTGCATCTTCTCTTTGCCAAAGCTGCAGCGAGGCGATAAGAATTTACTGACACCAGCATCAACAAGCTGACCCCCATCTCTCATTCACTGTCAAAGAAGAATCTGAGGTGCAAGACAGCAGAGACAGAGCAAGAGGGGAAGAGAGATGGAAGGGAAAGGAGAGAGAGGATGAGAATAGGTGGACAGGAGAGACAGCAGTGATGGAATGTGAAGGGAAAGATGGAAGAGGGAGAAGAGGGAAGACACAGAGATGTCTCTGTGGGGAAAAACTTGACAAACAAGAGGAAGACAACATCAAGGGGAAGAGAGAGCCGGAAGGTTCAACAGAAGGTCGACATTTGTCAGTTCTTCAGGACTGTTTCTTGTCATTGCATGCGGAAAATGTGACCTAAATATCTGGATTCAGAGAAGATGGGATGACATATTTGTAAATAAAAGAATACATCCAACTCTACATAAACAGCCTCAGAAGTACCAGAACTTTACCGTGATCTGAAAATTTTGTACAAGATAAATTAAAATCTAGAATTACTGACTAAGATAGAAATCCTTCCACTGATTAACAAATACTAGAGGTTTGAGAAAAAATCAATTCACATAAGCGTCGGGATTTTTGTTTGATGATTTTTCAATCAATTTTTTTGTGTTTTTTTTTTCCAAATTAAATGCTTCATTTTAGTCTTTGTTAATAAGCCACTTTGAATGCAATCCAGGCTTTTGAAGCGACATTATATACAGCTGGTTAAAATGTATTGCTGAATAAATCCTAAAAACAGACTCACATATGATGTGTAATTTTCCTGATATAGTTTGTAAGCATCGTCATTGTTAACTTTGTCGCTGGTGTTAAAAAAGCTATCTAAAGATTGCAAATTGGCAATATCATAGAATCGCAATTTAAATCAAGTCTGCACCTAAAAAATCGTACGAAAAAATTGAATCTGGAGAAAATCATATCATCCCAGCCCTAATAAATATCATCATGCTAACAGAAGTATAGCCCGTCTTTGCAATTCCTGAATGCGCAGATGTTTGTATAAAAATAGAAAAAATAGAATTTTAGCAATCCTAAATAATTCCTGGCACAGAGGAAATATATAGAGTTTAATATACGCTCACCATCCACTTTCAATCCCCTTCTGGCTTAAAAAATTGCATTTTTGTGTAGCATGGATTCAACAAGGTGCTGAAAACATTCCTCAGAGATTTGGTCAATGTTAATGTGACAGTGGAGTGCTGGTTTGGCATAGTGGTTAGCACCCCATGTACTTGCTTCTGCCGGTTCAGGTTTGAATCCCGCCTGTGACCAGTTTGCAGAGTGTCTTCCCCTGCTCTCGCTCCCCCTTTCACAAGTCTATCCACTGTCTCTCTCCTATCAATAAAGGCACAAAGTGCCCAAAAATATACATTTAAAAAAAAAAAAAAAAAAAATGTTAATGTGACAGCATCACACTGTTGGTGGTGACTGTAGAGGCCAGTGGAGTGACCTTATTCACTCATGGCCAGATTCAAGAAAGCAGCTTGAGATGATTTGAGCTTTGTGGCATTGCGTGTTATCCTGGAAGTAGCATCAGGGTATTGGTGCGCTGTGGTAATAAATGGATGGATATGGTTAGCAACAATCAGGCAGGCTGTGGTGTTAAAACAACGCTCCAAGTCACTTCAAGTCTTCTTAGCTATTCTGTTGGCTGAACTTTAGCAGGTTGTCTTGGCCATGTCTCCATGCATAAATCTGTTGGTTGGCTGCGTAGTTATTTGTGTTCACAAGCCAACAAGATAATGTAACAGTGATTCATCACACAGACTGGTTAGAAACACACGCGCATACACTAATCAAACAGCAGTATGGTCATCCCAGTTCACTGTATGTGTTAACAACATAGCAATATGTAAACATTTTGTTTACAGTGCAGCTTTATTGTCTACAAACATCAGCCTATTAATCAAATTTTTGAGTTTGTAGAGCGTTCTCTGTCTGTCAACAGTTTCATCCCAGGCCCTGCAGTGATTTTAGGCAACATTACAGATGTCTAAAAGCTGCTTTAAGTGTGTGTTCAAACTGGTGTTGCTTATTCGGTCCAGAAGATTTGAGGAAGTGGACTCAGGCTGTGGGAGGGTCTACAGTAACCAGTAAGAGGCTACTGGTTACTGTGAAGCTCTAACAATCCAGCTAATCAGAGTAGAAACTGGACTGGTTCAGGTTCTTGAAGACATGTCACCTCTTCTCCTAACGGCTTCTAAGAGCAGACTGGGGAAGAGCCAGAATATAAAACATAAGCCGACCATGAAAATGCAAATGATCTGGGCGGTCACCTGAGAGTGTTTAGCAGAGTCATTGACTTAGTCCCCCTGAAGGTGCGACAGGTGGGCATTTCCTGGGTTGTTACGAACCTGAACCAGTCCAGATGCCACTTTGATCAGCATTGCAGCCATGACCTGGATGACTGAGAACCTTCACTGACACCTCTGGCAACGATAAACATGTCACTTCTAATAAGTTTTGCACAATTGAAGTTGTAGTTTCAGACTAGTGTGTCTCTGTTTCTGAAAGCTAAACCAGGAAATGCCATGGTTCAGTAGCAGCCTGATTAGGAGTGGAAGGAAATGTTTATAAAGCACACCTGCATACCTTAATTCCAATTAAGGTGGGAAAAATAAAAGACAATACAATGTTCTGTAAAGACTTTTCAAGCTATATTCAGATGAATATACTACAAAGACACAACATTTACTGTTCAAACTGATGAACTTCATTGTCTTTCTGCAGATATTCACTTATTTAAAATGTTCACACCACACATTGGAGTTCACATTGGCATTGGAGCTAGTTTGTAATAAGCATGCAGCCATTAAACCTTATAATAAAATTTAAAAAAGGAATTCAATAGACTAGAAAAAAGTTGTACTGTGTCACCCTTGATTATTTTGTTTTGTGGTGTACTCTTCTATGGTCAGCGTTAAACACAGCACATTTTCCATCACCTGGTTCCTGCCTATGGGCACCCCTAGAGTAAAGCAAATTAAGAGACAAATAAAACACACATTTAATAACAGCTTCAACGTGTAGAGGATTAAAAGAGCACCTCCTAATGATTTTATGCTCAATCTTGAGATAGGTAAGTTGCCACAGGCTTATTTTGGGGGTTATGGTGAATGGCAGGGATAGTACCTGATAAAGCAATTAAATGCATAATCCTCTATTTTGTTGTATTGCCAAAAAAAAAAACACTTTTTCTGCAAAAGTCAGAAAACTCAACATGATTTTTGGGTCAAACTTCTCAGCCATACTGGTTAGATGTTTAAAATATTTAATGCAGAGCTAAAGGGCGTGTCCTGACCAGTAACTTGACTACGTGCCAGCACCATTCCCGAAAGCTCATCTGGTCAGTGATATTTACCATATTAAAGCCTTCCTTTTCATATTAAATATCTCTAAGGGGAATGCAAAACGTATTTTAATGCAATCATACACCCTGCCAAAAGAGGGAAAAAAAGCTTTTTGGATCTCAAAAACCCTTATTGGACACCGCAGTCGCCAAGTACAACTCATGAAATGGCTCCCTTTTACTGAAAGAGGATACATATCTGCCTTGGAAGTATTACCACACATATAAGTGTTATACAGGACTACATCTCCCTGATTTACTTTTTTGGACTGATTATTTGTCTGACATCGAGTGAAGTACAGTACAGGGCTCATTTCCAGCTCAAAGCATGCAAAATTTGGCTGCAGTAGCAGCAGCAGCATATTTATTCATGATATTGATCTCTGGCTCATTTTGAAAGCAGTGAGCGGCAACATAACATTTATCATTTTTGATCAGAGGGGAAAAACACCAAAACTACCTACAGTGTTATCTTTTTCATAGTGTGGCTTCCTCTGTTGCATCCTCCATGACTCTGTCTTTGTTATCAGCTTGTGTCTGTGAGGCAGGAAACATTTTCTTGGCCCGTTGTTTGAAAATAAAGTACCACAGGCTGTTTATCAGGCCACCAACAGTCGGACAGGAGTAATCTGTGTTCGTGGCATTGATAACAAAAACCACCAAATATGACTTTGGAGCTGTTGACAAGTTTAAAGGCAGCCACGCAGGGAGCCTGTTTCACTGTAGTTTCACAGTCTTTGATGTGACTGCTGCTGTTGTGTGAGCACGTTGAAGAAAACGAAGACTATCACTCTCAAACTCTGGATGTGTGTGTGTGTGTTTTACACTACTCTTTTCTCCAGGAGCTTTTAAGTCTGATGATGAGGCAACAAGAAAACATGTTGGAGCACTAATGGTCTTACGAGCAGCAGGGGCCAGCATGAGAGCAACAAGCGGACAGGCTGACAGTCAGACAGACGGACAGAAATTACAGTAATTTAGCCGAGGTGGCAGGAAGAGAGAGAGCGAGAGAGAGAAACCTGGAAGAAAGGCAGATGGTCAGGGAAAGAAACGGCCAATGACTGAGGAGAAAATAGGAAGGATGGCTGACAGATATGGAGGAGAAGGACAAACAAATAGGCAGATGGAGAGTAAGGATGACAAACACCCATTTACACACATACTCACTTACACTCTGTCAATCTGACGTCCTGTTGAATCCTCTGCCAAGCATCCCAGTCAGGCTCACCTTGCTAGCTACTGGTTATCTTTTGACATGAGTCAATTCATATTTCAATTTGAAGTTAAAATGTAAAATAGCATTTGTTTATCACAAGTTACTATCAGTCAGAGTTTGGTAGTATACCACTGAAATAATGTGTTTATTACTGCATTACATCCAGAGAATTATTATGTGAGATTACTAGTTGACGGAAATTAAAACCTGGTAACCACTGGCAAGGGCATTATAGAGTACAAACAAGAAAGGATATTCTTAAAGGATAAGTTCGGTTTCTACAGCTTTCACATTGTTTATAGAATGAAGTAGAACAATATACTCACCCAGAAGGCTTTCCTGATCCAAACAGTGCTTCGGGAGATATTTAGATCCAAAATCGAGCGTCGGACATCCGGATAATGGTAGCACATGTGTGCCGCTCCTTAAACTGCATTAATCGTCCAAAAACTCATGAGTTTCACTAATATTTCATCATGGCCCGCCATAGATGAATATCTATTGGATGAAAATGTTGTGGATGAGAACTTTGAATATGATGGGTGTCCTTACAGTTTTGAGCCAGAGTTTACAGATGAGGAGCTCATCGAAAGGAGGAAGCCGTACTGCGCATGCGCGGCAGCCGTAAAGAAAAGGTCAGAGGTCAGCACATTCACAAAAACATGGGTGGAGCGACCCCGGACTCTTTTGAAGGAGTAGCGCGAGTGGACCAACACCTAAGGCCATTGATGACTACGTATTATTTTTCATGTGCTGCCTGTTGGTGACCTTCGTGCTCCCCTTCACCACTTCTTCCCGTCCAGTTGGTACTACTTCCTTACCCAGGCAGGCTGCCCAGATATTATCCTGATCATGTCAGAGCTGCATATGTGGAAAAAAAGCTCCAGGTATTGAATTTGGTAAGCCTCGAAACCCCTCTATTTCAGCCCTGTGCAGAACAGGCTGTTTTAAGCTGAAGATACACTTGTTGTTAACTCTACAGAAGCAGCCACGTGATGGTCACCATATGTCCCCTGTGTTGATTCAGCAAGTCAGTTGTGCACGTCATCCAGAATTAACACGACTCAGATGTGAACAGTGTTCAGGAATGGTAGGACTGATGTGCGAACAAGTTCAACAGAAAGTTTTACAGACAAACTGACTGATCAGTTATCCAGATCAAGACCATGTGTTAGACTGACAAACATGACTGTTTAGATAATTTTTGACAGATAAATTATCTTTAAGATGTCGAGTAATAGGGAAATGTGTTTGGTGTATTACTTCAACAAGTGACTGTGAAGTGGTGACTCTGAGTCGACACCATGGTCAACTTTGTCTAGGGATGTGTCTGTGTTAGCTAAGTTTCTGACTGAGTCTTCTTATCAATAAACTACTGATTAGTATTTTTAATTTAAACACTTTGCTATGAAGCATTGATGAGTACACCCTCTGTTTTTGCCAGCATTTAAACACAAAAGTTCTGACTGTGCACAGAGAAAGATATAGTAGGAATTGAGTGAAGCTAGTGTTGGTGGAGAGGTCTGAACATTAGTCATCAGTTGCTAGTAAATATTTCATGATGATATTGATTGTTAGTGTTTATGACTCATTCTCTCAGAATAACCACCATGTTTGCAGTTTACTTCTAACTCAGCAGGTGATTACATACATCCTGAGGTCTTTTTGCACCCTCTAGTTCTATCCTCAAACAACAAATGTCACATAAAGTGAGTATATACACAAAAAGGGTCATGACACCAATGGATGCAAGGACAAACAGCAACCATATCTCCAGCCTTAGTCATATGTTAGACAGAATGTTTTGATGGAACAGATTTTAAAGGAAATGTTAGCTGTGGCAGAGGCTCACTTAGTCTATAGGAATAATCTGTTATCATGCAGTTTGTAAGATGTGTTTGCATGATGAAACCTAGAACAGTTCAAATACAAATAGTTCAAGTTCATTTGAAAACTGTCATGGTGATTGTTAACATTGGTGTTGCTGATTTTCATTTTCACAGCTGGTGCAACTCTAAAATGCTGTAAAATTGTAAGAAAGGATCTAATTATGGATAACACACACACATACACACACGACTCTAATGCAGTAAATCTGCTGTCCTGCTGAATTGTTTGCCGTGCATCCCAATCAGGCTCACCTTCTCAACAACAGGTTAATCTTTAGTGATGAATTGATTCATACCTTAACATGTTGTTAAAATGCAGCAGCAGGCTCTCCAGAGCTATTTGGATTGTGTCAGTTGTTGAATACTAAAAAACACCTTTTCATTTATTTATTTAAATTAGGAGACTGCACATTAATGAATATAAACATGTAATTATAGCAGATTAAATCCATAAGTTGATTTACATCTGGATTCCCCCAGCAGGTTAGTGGTTCACCTGTAGGGCTGGGAAATGTGGACCAAAAAATAACAACTTCATGTTTTTAGCTGCACGGTGAAATATCATTTGTGCTGAAATCATGAACAACAATCAAATCTCCTTTTATTTTTGATTTTTAAATATTTACCACCAGACTCCAACTCCCTGTCCAAATTGTAAAAGCACTGCCCAGTCCAGTTAGTTTGCACTTGGACCAGTTTGCACAGATTTCGAGAGTTTGCAGAGGGAAAAGCACACAAAGATATGACAACAGATAGTCTGTGGAGAGGAAGTCGGATGGAAGAAATCAGACAAGAAAAGAAACAACAGACTTTTGAGGCAGACAATCAGATTGGCTAAGAGCAGAAAGGACACTGCAGAGAGACTGCTTGGCACACATGTTGGGCGGAGGCGTTCCACCTGCTGAGGTCCTACGTGAAGGACATCTCTGTCAGTGAGTGTTTGCCTCACTGTGTGTCTGTTAGCATCTTTGGCCTGATTCTTTTTTTGGGGGGGGGGCATGTCCCTTGTTGTGTTTGAGTTCTGATGTTTGTTCATCTGTGCTTTCTGTGTCTCACCATGTCTCTGAGTCGAGTGTGTGTGCTTATCTGTGCAGCGTGAACTGAATGGGTGTGTACCAGATGTCAAACATACTATGTGTCAAAGAAAGGGAGAAAAAGAGCGAGAGAGAGAGAGACTGCACTAAGAGAAAATGAAAGGTGCTTATAGTAACATCTGCTGCCATCATCCTCCTGTAATAACCTGTCAAAGAAAAGAGGGAGATTCACTGAAAATAAGACTCTTAAGGTTTCATCCATGCTTATGTTTGTTTATTATTTATGATGGAAAGCTGTGATGAATGCAATCCAATAGATACATCAGGGTAGACTTTCTGCAAATTAGTCTGTGACAGCCACTGGATCACAGCCTATATAGAGATTTGTTTTGAAAATGAAAATAAACTCAACATTTTGTCTTTAAAACAATAAATACATCAGAAAATGTAACATTTTCACAATAAGCTATGATGTTTTCACTGCAGACAGTGTTACATTTTGCACTGTTTTGTTGAACAAACATTATTAATCCATGAGGTTCATTAAAAAAGTCACATTTTTGCCCCCCAATAGCACCTCTCCTAAAAGCATCATGAAAATGTGATAGATTTTTTTTTTCATTTTTACCACATCAGTGCAATTTAACAACTCTAGACTTTACTATATACATTTTTTTATTTTATTTTTATGCTTTTTCTCACAGTGACCCCTGATTTTTTTAGTGAGAAAAATAAATGGTAAATGGACTTGAGCTTATATAGTGCTTTTCTAGTCTTTGACTACTCAAAGCTGCTTTACACCTCAGGTCACACCTACCCATTCATGCCCATTCACACCCATTCGAACTCGCATTCACTCACTGATGGTTCTGTGTTTCTATGTTAGTTTTTCCATCAGTATCTCTAACACATTCACGCCCTTTCATGCCCATTTACACGCCACTGACGCAGCAGTGGGAGCAACTTGGGGTTAGGTGTCTTGCCCAAGGACACATCGCCATGTGTCGCCCGGAGCTGGGCTTGAACCTGCAACCTCCCGATCACTGACCAAGCGCACTATCCAACTGCGCCACCGACGCCCCCCAAAAAATGCAGTATTTTCCTGAAATGAAGTGTAAAGGGGGAAAGGTTGGATGAGGTTAGGACAGCCATGCCAGTAGTAACACCACTAATTTAATGTATTCTTTTCTTTAAAGCAAGAGTTTATTCAATAAATGTCATTTGAATATGAAAAAGATTTTTTTCACTTTTTCTGCATCTGATCCTTTTAAGAACTTCAGACCTAACCAAAGATAGATGTTTTGTTATTTGTCAGAAGAACCCCTGATTTTTTCAAATAACAAAAGCAAGAAATGTGGAATATTTTTCCAAAAAACAAAGAGATGCAAAGATGAATATGTAAGAGTTGTTACAGTGATGACAAGGTAAACTATTGCATACACTTTTTACCTTAAGGTCCGGAACTGTCCCTCTTATGAAAATTAATCAAATGTTTTCTCAGCCACTTTCACACCACTCTTTTGTATCCCAAGATACCAAGACCATGTTTTATGATTTTCATGTTTTGTATCATTAGTAGCAGCAGTTTTATTGAAACAGCACATCTTATTTAACTTGATGCACCAGATTTACTGTTCAATCAATCTCACTGGTCAATCTGGACAACAGCCCATCATTGACAGTGTTGGGAATGGGAAGAACTTTTCAAAATCATATCCAGCTAAAGACTGGAAGCTTGTTTCATCAGTCACATTCATTATGGGTCGACTAGGTAGCCTAGCAAGTCAGCGCAACTTCAAATGGACAGAATATGAACCACTTCATAGAACAAACTCTCACCAAAACATTGGAAATAAAAGTTTGTTGTGCCATTATTTGTTTATTTTTGTTTTTTTGATGGTGAAATTTGGTCCAGAGTTGATGAAACTGCCACTGAGGCTGTTAGCTTCTATGCTAATCTCTGTACAAGAAGTTACTTCTTGCTTTTGTCTCTCTTGTCTCGCTCATATTGGGCCTGTCTACAGTTGTAGATAGAAACTTGTCAGGGTGGATCTGCCGGGTTACAGATGTTAAAGTCAGACTAATCCATGTGCACCAGAGGTTCCATTTCATTACAGACAAGCGCAATGTGCTTTATACTGAGAGTGAAGACAAGTTAGAAGTTGCTTCAGTTGTCATGAAAGGACTTGTTCAAAAGACTGTTCGACGATACCGCATGATCGCCCTTCTGTCAAACATGTTATACAGCAACATAGCTCAGAACTACACTGGCAAAAAGAGAAACAAAGCACACACAGTGTGATAAAACATTGTTAAAAACCAAGGCTCTGCACTCCATCTAAAAACACAAAAGGCCTCATCAAAACACAGTAATTATTCCAAAGCTTTTATGAAAAGGTGGGCTTTGAGTTGCTTTTCAAATGTTGGCAGAGCTGTGATGGACCTCAGGTCAGCAGGTTGTTTGTTCTACAGAGAATGCCCACAGGAACTAAAACCCACCTCTACAGGTTTGCTTTTGACTGTGGGCACAGTGAGTAGACTTTCACCTGATGACCTGAGGTCTCTGGGTGGGTTATAAACAGCGAGCGTGTCAGAGATGCACTCAGGAGCTGAACCATTCAGAGCTATATGGTCCAGAAAGAAGAATTTGAATGTTATTCTCTATTACATGGGAAACCTGTGGATGGTTTCTGATTGTACTGTATCTGAAGACCTGCTTACAGAGAGTTACAGGAATCTTATCTATATCTATGGATATGAATACATGGACCAGTTTTTGTGCATCATTTTAAGATGTGAATGAGCAGAGATTATATGTATTTTTATGTGACGTTTAAGTAAACTGGACATTTAATTTACTGTTTTCATAACCCACTTTCTGATCATGAGCTATACTATTGTTTTACAACACTGTAAAGCTAGCATTAAGTTGCCTTCCCTTTATTTCCTCCACTGTTAAAACCCTACATGATCTCAATTTCAGGCTTTGGTCACTCAGAGCTCTACAGGTTGGAGGAGGGAAACACAGGAGAAGAAATTGCTCCCCCACAGTAAGACTATCGACAATCCACTGCTGGCTTATTGTGGAACACCAATCTTGTCCCCAGACTGTGTTAGCTGTGGAGTAATATGTCAGGATGCCAGCAGCTCTGCTTAACAAAACCTCCAAGGACGGTCTTTATTGACTCGCCAGGAAAACCAGCAAATTTGGACTGTGGAGGCTCCCCACGCCCACACACGTGTTTGGAGTTACTCTTGCTGATTAGGCCGCAGGTTGGAGTTGGATGGATTTATCTCTGGAACTACCTGAGGTTATTTGAACCAGTTGCAATAAAGAAAATGATGAAGAAATAAGTTGTTTTACCCCGACAAAGTGTTAGAGTGTAGTGAGGAGGAAGACTCAACTAAGTGAGTTTTGCTACAGAAGTGAAAGTGTGTGGGAGATACAGCAGGGGAACTATTTGTTACCTACTATCCCCTGTTTTTTTCTTTAAAGGTGTAGTCAGTGATCTTCTAATCTTCTAATCTAATGCAGTATTTGTCAAAATCATCATATTTCTCCTCTCCATCCACAAGATGTCACCACTGACATTATGTTGAAAAAAAAGTCCGGTTTCAATACACAGCCTTGGCTCTGAATTTCAGCAGGTAAATACTGTGGCTCGGATCGAGTCACCAAAACAGGGTACACCCCCCACATTCAGGGGGCGATCATACTCATGCGCAGATCAGACAGAGGGGGGAGGGGGAGTAGTAGGTTGCGTAGCGTGCGCAGTTAGCATAAGAGAGAGATAAAGTAGGTACAGTAGCAATGGCTGAAAAACAGCCCAAAAGAAAAAGGTCAGAGGAGTGAAAAGTGAAAAAGAAGGGCTATGACCATGAAAGAGCAAAGACCCGGGTCAACATTGGTGTTGCTTTCCAACGGTGGAGGGTTAGACTGAAAGACCTGAAAACGGACGCGGATGTCCCCGTCTTTCTGCTAGATAGGTAAGCCACAGTAGCTTTGTAGTGCTTCACATAACAGTAACAGCCGTCAGGCATTCATCTCATTGTCCTATCTGCCAGGATGTACTGTTGTCGTGATGTTATCAATAACGGCAGTCGAGTTGTCTGTTAAGTCAGGGTTACCTTAGCTACGTTGGTCAGCTACACAGTTTCTACGGCCGTTTCCATGACGATGCACGTCCATCAGCTTTTGGGTGTGGAGCCAGGGGTGAGGTATGAAGGGAGAGGCGGGTCTTAATTGTTTATCAACAACTTCTTCCCTCGTTTTCTCCCACATCGCTGACTACACCTTTAAGTGCAGTGATTAACGATGGCAGGTTCCTCTTTTAAATCACTCTGCTGATTATGTGACTTGGTCTAGTTCAAGCTGGTTTCCGAACAAGCTGTCTCACTTGTATGTTAGCTTTAAACGAATATTTCACCCAAAGAATGATATGCCTTAATTTTCTACTCACCCTCATGCTGAGCAACACTCTGGAGCACTTTTTTGACATCTCAAATGCAGCCGGAGGTCCGGGGGGATTTTCGCTGTCAACAAACGTCCATCTAACAGGGGACAACGGAGCCCGAAGAAAAAGGTCCGTAAAAGTCCACAAAAACGTGCCTATTTTCCTTCATACTGCTCGTCCGCTGTAATCCAAGTGTCCTGAGCGGGTAACGTCCATAATTAATTCAAAACGAGGTCATTTAGTACATTTTTCGAGCCTAAACAGTGCTATATCGTACTTCCGCAGTGTACGTCTACGCACGCTCCCTGCACTATGTAAGCCGTCTGGATTGGTCTGCCGCGGCTTGGATTGGTAAGATGGACGTTTGTTGACAGCGAAAATCCCCCCGGACCTCCGGCTGCATTTGAGACGTCAAAAAAGTGCTCCAGAGTGTTGCTCAGCATGAGGGTGAGTAGAAAATTAAGGCATATCATTCTCTGGGTGAAGTATTCCTTTAATTTGCTCCTAATGCAGGGCTGTCCGAAAGTTTTCTCCATACCAGTATCCATCAGACTTGAAGTTGCGGTTCTGGAGCCAGCTGGGATAAAATGTCACAGGAGTTCTCCCAACCACCTTTTAATAGTGTTATATCACTGGCTGTAGAAAGACTTTGAAGAAGCCATGTGACATCAGGCGTTTGATAATGAAGAAGGCCTTTGGGATGATGTTTGAGGCAATATGTGGCTGCGACCATACTGTGAACACTGTCTCAACCTAATTTGAACAACCTACTGACAGAGAGGCACAGTCGAGACAGGCTCAAGGCAATCTGAGCGAGAGCCACAACCCTCAGGTTTGTTGCACCATCAATCATGTCCCTAACTATCCAAAACCTCAATCAGATAAAAGCAAAAGCAAATGTCTGCCCTTGTAAAGTAAGAGGCACTGAGAATATGAAATTCTCAGACTAAAGCTGTTTTATGAGGGCTGTTCATATTAGGCTGTAAAATTCTCCACACCCCACACACAACCATGTCACTTCTGGGTTTTCTATAGCCAGGCTCAGGAGGACATTTCAGTAATGTTTGCACTTTTTCAGCACCGCAGCTTCATTTTTCAGCTTTGCAATTTGACACTTGTGTGCCAGAATATAAGCATTATTTTACATTCAAAGGTCCATTGTAGTTTTACTTCTCAAACTAAGACCTGAAGAATGACGTAAAGGTCACCATAATGAAATATCAGAGAGGTAAATTTTGTTACAAGTCATTCATTCATTGTTAGAGCTGATCTAACATTAAGTCTTTCAGTATTAGATTGGTCAGAAACCCTAAGGGGGCCTCATACTTTCATTTCAAAATGTGTTCATTTTGAGCTGCCGCAGCGGTTTAATACAGTCAGGCCCAGGGGGGTCTGAGGCTCAAGACCTCAAGCATTTGCCTGCCTTGCATGGTGATAATAAACTGCACCAGTGACTTCTTGTTCTATGACTGTAGTTTTTGTCTCTTTCCAGCTTTTATGTCATTGAACTTCTTTTCAGTCTGAGGAGGAGGGTTATGGAGCTGATCAGTTCAAGAAATAAATGACAGTGCAATATTTTTTACTTCTGTGAAATATATTGCAACTTTGAGAGAGTTTTCCAGATAAATGCCGTCTTTTTATTTATGATTTTAATCGACTCTTGAACCCCTGTTGCTATAAACCCACTTGAACTTCACTTTCTATTGCTGTCGCATAACAACTGTGATGCAGACTCAAATACACTGAGGAGGGAGGGTGTAGTGACTCATTTCTTTGCAACCTTTAAAATTAAACATGTGGCTTGCAATTGCAACACTTTTTACACTTAAGACCATTTAAAACACTTTATTTGAATTTTTATTTTCTGTTTTGACAATGTTCAGTAAAAGCAGCATAAAAACCAATCTTTGTAATTATTTTTAAAACAAGACAAAAGAAAGGAAGAACTCATCTAAAAGTCTCTAATTAACACTGACACCCTTTAATCTGTGACACCCCTAACAATTGTTGTCTATAGCTTGCACATTATGCCTGCAAGAAACACAAACTGCATGAGCATGTGGTATAATGAGCATGATGGTGATATTGTAGAAGTCATAAAGCAGGATATCAGAGGATTTGGTTTCCATCGAGCAACACACAAATGGCAGTATGATCTGCTGTGAGTCACATGAAATTGCCAAATGCATGATATGACTGTATGTGCCTATGATGTGTTCATATGCACTCTGCCAATGTGATGTTAAAACAATTCGGGATGCATGATATTGGATTTTTGCTGATATCCAATAAGCCAGTATTTTTTATCTGACTTTCACCAATACCGATATTTCTGGTCAAGAGCACAACAAAAGTGGACTGGTTTCTTTCATTGGAGCTGTCTATTTTCTGAGGAACAGATGCAAAACAAGAAAAACAGCTTTTAAAGCTATGGTCTACGATTTGGAAGCTTGGTACATCTTAATAACACAGTTTATAAGGCCGTTATGGTCTTATGATCTGATCAATGCAATATAAAGACCAAAAGAATGAAAGTATGTTAAGTATATTCGCTGCAAAGTGGCATAATAGTTGACCAATCCAAACCCCGGGGAACGGTGGTAACTCTTGTATATATGAAGCGCTCGATTTTAAAATGTACCCATGCAGTGATGAGAAGGTGCATCAATATTGTGCATTTTAGTTTTCCATATACTATATATATATATATATATATATATATATATATATATATATATATATATATATATATATATATATATATATATATATATATATATATATATATATATATATATATATATATATATATATATATGTATGTATATATATATATATATATATATATATATATATATATATATATATATATATATATATATATATATATATATATATATGTGTGTGTGTATATATGTATGTGTGTGTGTGTGTGTGTGTATATATGTATGTGTGTGTGTGTGTGTGTGTATATATGTATATATGTGTGTGTGTGTGTGTGTGTGTGTATATATATATATATGTGTGTGTGTATATATGTATATATATGTGTGTGTGTGTGTGTATATATATGTATATATATATGTGTGTATATATATGTATATATATATGTGTGTGTGTGTATATATATGTATATATATATATATATATATATATATGGATATATATATATATATATATATATATATATATATATATATATATATATATATATATATATATAGATGTAGATATATGACGGATATGAGTGTCGATATATTGGCTGTAAATATCTGCTAAAATGTTAGTATTGATTATATATATATATATATATATATATATATATATATATATATATATATATATATATATATATATATATATATATATATATATATATATATATATATATATATATATATTTGTTTTGTTCCATTTTTCATGAGATGGATGAGAAAGATCTAAAATTCATTCCAGATGCACAATATAATCATTTCTTTCAAATGTTGTTCACAAATCTGTGTAAATGTGTGATAGTGAGCACTTCTGCTTTGCTGAGATAATTCATCCCACCTCACAGGTGTGCCACATCAAGATGCTGATCTGACACCATGATTAGTGCACAGGTGTACCTTAGACTGTCCACAATAAAAGGCCACTCTGAAATGTGCAGTTTTGTCTCACAGCAAAATGCCACAGATGTCGCAAGCATTGAGGGAGCGTGCAATTGGCATGCTGACAGCAGGAATGTCAACCAGATCTGTTGCTTGTGCATTGAATGTTCATTTCTCCACCATAAGCCATCTCCAAAGGCGTTTCAGAGAATATGGCAGTACATCCAACCGGCCTCACAACAACATTCCACAGGCCACAATTGACAATCTGATAAACTCTATGCAAAGATGTGTTGCACTGCATGAGGCAAATGGTGGTCACACCAGATACTGACTCGTTCTGAGTCCCCAGACCCCAATAAAGCAAAAAAAAAAAAAAGCACATTTCAGGGTGGCCTTTTATTGTGGACAGTCTAAGGCACACCTGTGCACTAATCATGGTGTCAGATCAGCATCTTGATGTGGCACACCTGTGAGGTGGGATGAATTATCTCAGCAAAGCAGAAGTGCTCACTATCACACATTTAGACAGATTTGTGAACAACACTTGAAAGAAATGGTTATATTGTGTATCTGGAATGAATTTTAGATCTTTGAGTCCATCTCATGAAAAATGGGAGCAAAAACAAAAGTGTTGCGTTTATATTTTTGTTGAGTATATATGTGTATATATGTATGTATATATGTGCATTAGGTTAGGTTTTTACCTAATGTTTCATGCAAAGGTTGTTTTTCTGTCCTCAGCAATATTAATCAGAATGATTCACCATATTCCAAAATGCAGCTACAGTTGGCTAACCGTTGGCATCAATGCTCACATACACTGGTCTCCCTGCCTGTTTTTATCTTGGATTGTGTCTATTTTGACTGAAACTTAAAGGGACTGTGAGGAGTTTCTAAGTAATTACAAAAAAGTCTCACTTTTAGATATATGCCTGATGGAAATACACACTTTAAGATGAGTTTTATAGCATCAAAATAGGTTATCTATAAATGCTATTCCTTAGCCTTCCAGTCGGGTCAGACAGAGCTGTACTGGCCTGGATACTCAACTTCGGGAACAAGACAATTATAACTAGAGAAAATTTATATTATTCGGACATGTCTTAGAGCACCGGGCTGTAAGTAGCGATATATAGCTGGCTACAAAGCTACGATACAAAGTATTCCAATAATTGCTTGTTGACACACATCAAAAACTACCGCTACATAACTAGAAAGTGATACATTACCTCGTCGCTTTGCATCCTGTAAGTTGTTGAAAAAAGCAGTTAGAAAGCAATGCAGAGTTCTGAGGAAGGTCCGGTCTGCATCACAACAAACACATGCTTTGGATTGCACACGTCTTTTGATGCGTTCCAGTTGTAGTCAGAAGTTGGAATTTTGAGTTCCGAGTAGGAAACTGCAACTGAAACGTCCCCCGAAGTCGGAATTTCCTACTGGGAACTCCATGAAACCTCGCCACCCCCGAGTTGACAACCGAAAATGAATGCCCCCAGTGTGAACAGTTATTTAGCTCCTGTAATAATCAATTTATTTGCACTTCTGACTGGGGTGTGGCGCTCTAGATCAGCTGTATACATCGTATTGTCAGACTTATATTTACAAAAATGCTGCCATAGTGATAATCACATTCTTCGTGATATTTGTAAACAACAATGCAGGCATGCTAACAACAGCTAACAATAGCCTTGTAGATTGGCTTGTTTTTTTCCGACTTCAAATGTTAGGCGATAAGTCGGAGATGATGTCATTCCCATTTCCGAGGTTACTGGAACGCAGCATTACGACAGTCGCAGCACGTGCTCATGGTTAGCAGAGTCTTTACGTTGCCAGTAATAGATTGTCCTCACAGTCCCTTTAACATTTTACATGTGGTAAAAAAGCACAAGAGCATCCTGTGCAGCATGCGAGAAAAACACTTGACATACGGACTGATACATACGGAAAAAATGGCATAGATTTTCTTGCAGCATCTCCTCAGCTGTGAAGTATGAATGAGGCTTTGAGGATAAGAGAGCAGAAATCAATCTGTAGGGTGAGGAAGGTTTTAAATATTTTTGTGTTAAATGTATGCTTTAGAATGATTTCTATTTGTATTTATTCCCACACCCCTTCAGAGTAGCTAAATCCAATTAAAAGATGCTGTCCAGACAGCTTTTCAATGGCCTATACAGGTCAGCTTCAGCATCTAACATCACTGACACGGTGAATCAGTAGGTTAAGTAAACTGTCCAAAGTTTTTTCCTTCAAAACAGTGTTTGGACAGCTATCAAGAGCTTCAACTTGCTGTCTTCCTGTCAGATTGTAACAGAAGGTGGGCTTGTAACAGCTGTTTCTTTGTCAGTTGATCTTTGTTTAACACTTGTTCAGTCACTTGTAGTTCTGTGTTAGATCTCCCAGGTGCATTAGCAGTTGTTGTACCTAATAACAGAAAAAACCTTAGCCGCAGGGGAAGCTGTCAGTCAAATCCACAGCATGCTGCTTATTTGGAAGAAAAGAAACACACAGAACATTATGGAAGCAAACCAATGCAAAAATACAAAAACCCAAGAAGACTTGACAACAAATGAAGCAAACTTGTGCAAACTTGTCCAGAGTTGTGGAGACTGCATCCATCATTGTCTGCTTTCTCAGAGATTTAATGTAGTCCCACTGTTTTGTCCTGCTACAAATGCTTGGAGACATCCATTCAAACAGCACACAGAGTCCAACATCTTCTTTCACTGGCAGTCGCGGAGCTGCCTGCCTCCAGCAACTGTACACTGGCTGTTTGTTACTGTAGCCCACCGCTGGATATTTTCTCCATCTCTGCCATATGTCTCAGTGCAGGGCCATGTCAAAGCTGTTTGTCTGCTTCTTCCTTCACTCATCCTCCATCCCCCCCCCATATATGCTCCTTTCTTTTGCTGCATCTGCCCACTCTGTCGCTCGGTCTCTGTCTCTCATGTCCATGCAAACAAATCCTGGTGACAGAGCAAACAGCCGTCGTTTGTCTATCTGCAATTTCTCATTCTCTAACACGTTTACTCTTCCAAAAACATGCTGCTCCGTTTTTCTCAATCTCTTGGTGGTGAAAACATGCCGACCACTTGGGACTGTATTTGACAACTGTTGGTGCAGCTGTGGTTCATTTTTCAAAACACTGTCTTATTTTCACATCGCCCAGGATCACAGCTTTGAGATGAACATTATAGTAAAAGTGCTTTAAAAGGAGGAGGCCTGCAGTAGTTTGTAGTATTTCTTATTGGATCAGCCAAATAATGAATCAGCCTTGCTAAGAAGCGTTTTCTCTGCAGCTAACAACTAACATTGTAATTTTCTTTCTGTGTGAAATTGTCTCAATCTAGTCCAAAATGTAATACAACCTTTGTAAGACCAACTTTCTTCCTTAAAGATCAACACGAGTACCTCAGATCACCTCGAGCGAGCTAAATGCATTTATATTCACAGCTGAAAATTGCCCCATCAACATGCACTGTTTAATCCCTCTTGATGTTTGCCTAAATATTTAGCATCCAGCAGCTTCAGGAAACTACTTTGGCTTGTATGTCTCTGCGGCAGGAACAGCCATTGCCAGAAGCACTGTGTTTTCAAGTACTCCATTCATCCCGTTCTCGTCAACAAGATATTCCAGGAATGCCTGTGGGGGGACTTTCTTCATATTTTCCAAAAATGTTCTTGGGCTTCCTCTCCCAGAGTCTGCATGAATTATTCAGCAGTCAGGGGTCAAGGTAGCTGCAGTCCTTCTAGGAACATTCTCACCAATAACTTACTAATGCTCTCAAACAAACGATGCTCCTGATATTTTAGATCATGTTAACGGATACTGCAGTTTAGTGAAACATTAAAATGAAGCCACACTTTAGCCCTCCTCTTCCTCCTGTATGCCATGATTACTTTCCAAACTCCTTATTGTCATTGGTTGTGATGGTTTCTCACCAAGCAGGACAGTTGTGTTCTGCAGAAGAAAGTAAAAAAAAATGAAGCATATAGACATATTTATTGACTCGTCAAGTTAGTTGGACTCCTTTCGGCTTGGACAGACTCTTTGATCCCCATCCTTAAAATCCAAATAACCCCTAAAAAAAATCTGTTATATATCCAGCCACACTGTATGTTCAAGTTTGATGCTAATCATTTACCAGTACTTCCAAATAACAAATGTACCCCCACCTCCCTGCTCACTCTCTCCAAGTCTGTTCTCAAAAATGCAGATTGTAGCTGCAAACAGCTGGCACATACCCCTTTTCCACCAAGCTGGTTCCAGGGCTCGTGCTCGTGCTGGTGCTAGAGCCGGTTCGCAGTTGGTTCAAGTGAGAACCTGTTAAGAACCGTTTGCTTTTCCACAAACAGGTGCCGGCCAGAGAGCTACGTCATTCCGTCAATGTATACGTCTGTATACGTCACGACAGTTTCCCTTAACAACTAGCGCCAAATTTTATCACCACAACAAAGATGGAGGAATACGTTGCAGTTCAAGTGTTGCTGCTGGCTTTTCGAGCCTTCCTTGGAGAGCAAAATTTGGCGATCCAGCAAGTTGATGCTGCTCGACGATTATGCAAGGTCGTCCACTGCTGTTTCATTTTACTATCCATTGTTATCTTCCAACTTATCTTCTTACTGCTTACCCCGAACTCGTCTTTTTAAAAATGGCTCTCTTCCGTGTTTTTACTCTGCTTTGGTTGGTCATTAATCCCGCCCCATCCCCTGACGTAAGCGCGTAGCCCCCGACGTAACGTGGTTCTTTCTGCTGGCCCAGCAAAGAGTTGGTGCTTGCCAAGCACCGGTTTTGAGAGCCAGCAATCGGTGCTTAGTCTGTGGAAAACCAAAGAACTGGTGCTAAGTCTGGCTCTAGCTCCGAACCAGCCCTGGAACCAGCTTGGTGGAAAAGGGGTAACAGTCAAACAAATGTGAACCAGAAATGTTTTTATTTTTCTCAAAAGAAAGGGATTGATATGTCTCAATGGCTGTTGTGTTCAGTATATGTTCTCTTTACACAACACTGTGATGAAGTGCATGCTAATGCAGTGTTAGTACATCCATGTGCAGCTTCTATAGTTTTAGCACCTTTTAAATGAGCTAAAGCTTTAGAATATCAGCTCAGTCCTCCTGAAGTAAGAAAACCTGTGTATCCTCTGGTGTGTTGGCAAATCCTGTAACACACTTATGTACAACAGGCTTGTCAGACTGTCAGTTACTCTCTGCCCGGTCTGGTTGGCCATGGGTCAGCCTGTCTGCTGCTCTGTTCTGCTCCTCTAAACCTACCGGGAGGTGTTGGCGAGTATGCCTGAGATATACTGCATCAGTCTCTCTGTGTGTCTTTGTGTGATAGTGTGTGTGTTAGTGTGTGTCTCTCTGTATGACCATGTCACAGATAGATGTGATTGATGCGCTACCTGGCTCGCCTGATTAATTACACTCCAGGTGGATGTCAGGAGGCCGACTCCAGCTGAATACATATATATGCAGACATGCCGTAAGTCACTCACATGCTCCAGCACATATGATGCAGACAGAGAACATGCTTACTCTGCAACTGTAAACACACGCAGGGAAAACAAACATCAACAAACCCTGTCCTAATGCATGTTGCCAGACGTGTACAGAATAATTAAATCCCCCTCAGGGCAAAACAGACATGTTAATATGCTTTTACCTCAGAGTAGGGGTGAGCACTTATCTGGTTTAATAACATTACTAGTGTTTCGCTCTACTAGAAAATTGTTTTTTTTTTCAGTACCTTTATTACAGGTTTAAATACATGGATTTAACTGTCAGGGTGCAGCCTCAGTCTAAAGGACATGGGTTTGGAATCTGTGGGTTGCGCTTTCAAGCCCTGTTGGACAAATTTCTTGAATTGTTCCTGGTAGCTATAGAGAGGTTCCAATTTACTTCCTGAGCTTTGCAGAGTTGTTCACTGTTCGCACTTGTGGCCCTTTTCCACTAGCACACCTTGGCCCTACTCTACTCGGCCCTACTCGATTTGCAGCGTGTTTCCACTGGCCTGGTACCTCCTTAAAGAAGCTAGTTTTAGTACCTACTCCGCTCTGGTTCCAAGCGAGCTGAGTCGATACTAAAAGATGACGTCACCGACTACCGGCTACTGATTGGTCAGACAATATCGTCATCAATGAGTCATGAGTGCGACGACCTAGCATGCTCGCAGTAGCTACCATTAGCTTACCCTCATACGTCTTTTCTTTGCAGCTCGATTGTTCTCGGCTTCATTCTGTTGTATAGCTTCCAAAACTCTCCGGTGCTTCTCAAGGGGTATATCTTCTTACCACCTGCAGACTTCTTCTGCTTTCCTTTTTTACTCAGTTTGTGACAAAACGCCACAGATTGTTGTGTCGCGCTCAAAATGACATGACCGCAGTGCCGCTCAGCTGTTTACAGTGACCCTGCACCCCATTGGGCAGGCGACTGGGGCTAATGGAAAAGCAGCACAAGGCGAGTAGAGTAGAGTCGAGTAGAGTAGAGTAGGGCTAATGGAAAAGGGGCATTAGTGGCTTTGCTAGTCCCAGATTGGGTTGCACAGCTTCTGTTGAATTGGGCAGTATACACCATGTACCCAAATGTCACACTGAACTGTATGTCTTCAATTCGAATGTATTTCTATTTATTTAAATATGTTTATTTTTTTAAAGATTATTTGTGCACATGTTTTTTGGGCCTTTATTAATAGGAAAAACAGTGGATAGGTTTGTGCAGGGGGGCGAGAGACATGACAAAAGCATGGATATTGGTCAAGCCTGGTTGTGTACCACTCTGCCAAACCAGCACCCCAAATACATTAAATGTTTACCCTCAAGTTCAAATGGAAATGTGAATACAGGGTATAAGGTGACACAACATGTGACCCTGTTTGTGCATGTGCATGTATTTCAACCTATTGAGTTTCCCACAGGTAATGAGTAAGGGATATCAGCCTTTCAGTGCTCATGTGAGGCAACAGTAGTGCCGCTCATTACTCAACCCTCTAGCCATAGCAGCAGATATAAAAATCAGTGAAACAGAATGATTACCAGTAGTGAATAAATTAGACTGAGATTCAGTCTTCTGTATGTTCTACTCTAAAATTGAACGAGATGTACCAGTGAACTTACACAAACATTGACCTAATGGCAATAAGGTTAACATTGGTTCTCACTGGTGGCATCAACATTGCTTTTTTAAGTGTATGTCCTGCTCAGCATCTTTATCAGCCTGTACAGGGCATTAGATACTGTATGTGCTGGGATGGCTTGGCTAAGTTGAGCTTGAACCCAGAGCTACAGGGATCTATACAGAACAACTGTTTCCATCAGTAACTTTGTTGAAGTCCACCATTGTTCAAACAGAGTTGCCCGGGGCAGCTTTAAAGGTTACCTCGGTTCTTCACAGTTTAAGCATTTTGTTGTTATCTTGTTAGAATGCTCTCACCGTGACACAGCCATATCAGGACAACAGGTATTTTCAGTAAAAGTTTTATTCATCTGAGCAAAGAGGAGATGAAGTTTAAAAGCAGTCACTTAACCTGCATAATACTAGTTCTTAACAACTGAACTTGCATAAAGACATGAGTTAAATGGGTATCAGAGTCTTGTTTTTGGAGAGGAAGTGAGGGCTACAAGCACAGCCCATCTTAAAACTATCTACAAACTTAATTGCTAGTTTACATTCTTCTTTCTGTATTTATATATCTTGTAGTTTGTCCAAAGAGAGAAAAGTTAACCAAAGTTACATTCATTGTGTGTCTGACATACTTTAACCTGACAAGCCAGATGGACAGCTCCATATATCTGCCACAGAAATATTTTACTAGTCCATCTGGGTAGGGGCCCTTTTAAATTAGTTTTTAGGGGCAGAACGTTTAAAAAAAACACAAGCTTGTGATTGGATAATCGTTCTGCTCGACACATTCATCACAGACCAATCCACATCAAGCAGGGTTGCCACCTATAATGAAGCAATGTTTTCATTGAATTTGTCATTATTTTTTTTCTTTTATATATACATTTTTAATTTATTATTGGCTGCTGATGCTGCTCAGTGATTTTTGAAGACTGTATGATGCAAAATGTGCCTGTTTGTTACTTGAAATGGCTGAATAAAGAATTGAAAAAAAGTAACAGCTAACAACAGTTAATAACTGTTAGCTGTTGGCTGCTAACAGCTAACAACAGTAAATGACCGTTAGCTGTTAGCCGCAAACTTAGTGGCTAACAGCTAACGGCCTTATATTATCGTCTTAAACTAAATTGTACCACACAGATAATTCATTTAACACTTATATGTGAGACCATCCCTATGACTAAACTTCTGAGGAAAGCAGATTTCGCCAAGTTTTACTAGGTATCTATGAGGACAATAGGCTAATCGGCATGTCCGTTCTCAACTTCCGGTTTTCAACTTCCGGTTGTCGTCACGTCCGCATTCTACTGCTCCTGCCTCGCTTCCCTGATTGGGCAGTTAAGAATTCAGCCGCGTGAATTCATGGACAACAGAGGCTGGCAAGACAAAGCTGCAGGATTTCAGAATCAGGCAGGTCTGTCTGCTCTGCAAGGCTAGACATACTTGGCCAATAGAGGTGATTTTGATTCTGCCACTACCATGGGAAATGAAATGCAGCCCATCCTTCATCACCAACCACTTTACTGCCACAAACCAGTCAGTACTTATATAAGTACCACGGGGGGTTAGTCCCAGTTTCTTAACAATACATCAGTGACATGTAAGATATTACAATAAACATTAGTCCCATCTGCTCTCTGCTATCGGTTTCACTATTACAACAAATGATGAAGTGGAAGACATTAAAAATGCTTAGCACAATTCATCCTCATTAATAAACAAATAACCAGTATTAATCCTTGTGTATGCTATCACAGCAGTAAAAACTGTTATTAAAGCATTCAGGCCTGTTGCACTCGGTATCTCTTCTGCCTCATCTCTCCCTCTCATCTCCCACATCGGCAAAACAGCCATCCCAAGTGATAAATAGGCTTCAATTAAGGCTCTGCTTTGTAGACTGCAATGTGTCATCTGTGCCTAGGTCGCCTTAACATTTATTCAATAAGGATTCAGCAGCGAGCTAGAGAGAGAGAGAGAGAGGGAGAGGCAAGACAAATGGATACCAAAGATTCCAGGTCATGTTCGTCTGCTATCAGGGAAAGAGCTCCCCCGATGATTATTGCACTGGCGTCACTGCGGAGGTTTAACGCCGGTGTTGTATTCATCAAAACAGCCTTGAAGGCAGCTCAATGTGATTAGGTTATTTTCTCGGCTAAGTAATAATGACTATTATTCTTGATGACAAGAGATTCGCCGTGTGTCTGATTCAGTAAACAACCGCAGGCCTGTCGTCAGTGTGTGACTTTTTTTCCTCTGTCAAATGCTTATAAACACGAAAAAGAATATTTGACTCCAGATTAGCTGCCTGTGTCATCCTGCACAGATACACCTCAAAGAACAGAATTTAATTAGGTATTTTTAGAACTTTATCTGCAAAGATTGCCTTGTTTGTGTGCTCCCAGACTAAGATGGATGCCATGTTTGTGATGGACACACAGCCGGGGAGATGAAGCGAGGGTTACCTGTCTGGGCCTTGGCTTTTAAAACGCTCATTATTGTGACTTGGTGCAAAGCAACGCAGGTCACCTTGGGGAGAATTGCTTTTCTGTAACATTTGATTAAGGACCCACTATGTCTTGTGCCATTTTGAATACCACGAGAGTCTGTATCCGCTGAGCCCAAACTGACATTTCAAGAGAAAAGGCGCTGTCATACGTTGATTGTGTGGTAAATCTTGAGGAAGGGGGAGAGAGGGAGGGAGAGATCTAGAAAGAAGTGGCAATTACTTTTTCTCAAGTTTTATGGGCGACTTCATGAGAGCTATATCTGCTATGAACACAATCTGCCCTCCTCACAGTAAAATGATCCCGTGTTATAATTGTTGGAAGCACAGTTTACAACTGCTGACTTTTTAATCAAGTGTACTTTAATTTTGATGAGCTTCCAGCAGCTGATTTGGCTTTTTCATGTATGTGTGTGTTCTCGGGAATGCGAGTTTGTGAGAGAGCACCTCTTTCCTAGATTCATTAGATGAGGCCCTTGGTAGATTGTTTCCTGCCAAAGTAATGAATGATCTGTCCTCTGTGGACAACTTAAGAGGAAGAGGAGAAACGGGTTGTACCAGGGAAAGATGAGGGAAAGATCAGCGAGGAAGTGTGGTCTAGAATACCGAGGAGGATGGAGGGGAAAGTGGGGATGAGAAGAGAGATCGAGGAGATTACAAAAAGCTTTCACCCCCCAACACATGAAATCTACTCACTACACACTGAAAATGTTGCTTGTGTAGCATGTGTAAACTAAAAAGGCCAAATGTGTTCAACACCAACTCTAAGCCCACATTCTGCTCAGAGAGACCCCTGCTCTGAACTCAGAGTTTAGGTGGAGCAAATTTGTCAACCCAGCAGCTAATAGTCCTGAACTCTTACTTCAGATGAGTGTGTGGGGTGATAAAAGTTCACACTAAGCAAAATTTTGTTGCTCCCTTTTAACTTCTTGCCAAATGTGCTTTTACGTGGACTCAGAATCGTGTGTGTGCAGCACAAATCTCCTCATACATGTTGATATTTATTTTGACACAGAAACAGTCATGATTTGATGCTTTCTGTAGGGGTGGGAATTAGGGCTGGGACGATTCACTTTTCTCCCGATTCGATTTATTGCGATTTTTTAGGTGCCGATTCGATTTAAATTGTGATTCTACGATATTGCTGATTTTTGCAATCTTTAGTTAGCTTTTTTAACACCAGCGAAAAAGATGAACAGTGATGATGCCTACAGACTATATCAGGAAAATACACATCACATGTGAGTCAGTTTTTAGGATTTATCCAGCAATATATTTTAACCACTTGTTTATACTCTCTCTTCAAAAGCCTGTATTGCATATAAAAGTGGCTTATTAGCCCTTTAGGCACCAGAGTTCTTTCAAGAAAATATTCAATTTTGCTATGAAGATTTAAAAAGGCTATAGTTTCAAAGTGGTAAGTTTTCCCACCCATCATCTCACTGTAATTTACGGGCCGAGCATGAACGCCTCTGCTGCCTGCACTGTGCTTTTTATCCCCGGCTTCTCCCTCGTCTGACCAGAGCTCCGCGGTCTTTCTCATTCCCGCTATCATCGTCACTTTTCGCGGTGTTTTGAGCTTCCCTGCATCCCAGACCAGTCCCCTACTCGGCACTCACCGGCCCCGGAGAGGCAAAGCATCGGCCTCGGTGTATGCTGCTCGGGGACTGTAACGGCGCGCGGACCCGCTCCCGCTCCCGCTACACGCACACGCACCGCCAGTTTCTTCCTCACTGGACAACTGACCGTCACAAACCACGATACTTATGTGAATCGATTTTTTCTCCCACTCCTGGTGGGAATCAAGGACCAATTCCTGTTGAGCATCGAAAAACAGATCCCTCAAGGAATCTATGTCATTAGTTCACTGCTTAACACTTACCCCATCAATTCCTTAGATTTTTTACTACATGCTTTGTAAATCAAGAACAGCATGCTTGCATCAAAAGCAGTCTACAGAGATAATAACAAAGAAGTCAAAGACAAACTAACAGGGCAGGGTTAGGGGTGACTACTTAGCTCAAGCCCTGAATTTGAATTTAATTTTTGAAGGGGGGGGGGACCTCCCTGAAGTAATGTACAGTACTGTAGTCAAACAGAGAGGCAGCAGCTGTGTTAAAGGGAAACTCCGGTTTTTTGACACCTGGACCTTATTTTTAGGTTTGTGCATGCTCATATACTCACTCAGACAAACATTGTGCAGCTCGGAGTCCTTCAGAAGTTATTTAGATCCAACCGGTTAGCGGGACGGCAATGGAGCTTCAGCGCAAACTGCAAAATCGCTCGTCTCTACTACAGCCGGTTTGTCATTGCAGAGAAATCCTCCAGAGTAGTCAGACATATATTCCTGGATAGATCCATCACGCTTGTCAGCGGTTTCAAGTCCACTCTGAGCAACAAACACACTCCTCTTCTGTTGCTATAACACTGTCCTAGCGAACACCAGTTAGATTTGCAGTCGTGGGACATAATCTCTGTTTCATTTTGCTCATCCATCGCCAGCTGTTATCTCTCTCGCCTCCGCCTTTCAGGTGGGTCTGACCTGGTAAACAAACTTTTGATGACGTCATAGTCGCGCGACACAAAGGTACAGCTACTTTTAGCCGGCATTGCTGAGCAACATGGCAGAATATTTATCTGATGCCGAAGAGTCAGACCGGTTTGAGTCTGAGTACACGGACGAGGAGCTCCATGAAAGAAGAATGCGGAGGGAGAAAGACGAACAGCTGGCTCGAGAACAACAAACAGGAGTACGTCCACGACTCAATGCTAACTGGTGGTGCGCTAGGACAGTGTTCGCCATAGCAACAGAAGAGGAGTGTGTTTGCTGCTCAGAGGGGACTTGAAACCGCTGACAAGCGATGGATCTATCCAGGAATATATGTCTGACTACTCTGGAGGATTTCTCTGCAATGACAAACCGGCTGTAGTAGACGAGCGATTTTGCAGAGATTATGTCCCGCGCTGAAGCTCCATTGCCGCGGGTCTCGCTAAGTGCAAGCAATCGTTGATCTAAATAACTTCTGAAGGACTCCGAGCTGCACAATGTTTGTCTGAGTGAGTATATGAGCATGCACAAACCTAAAAATAAGGTCCAGGTGTCAAAAAACCGGAGTTTCCCTTTAAGTAGCCTGCATACTGCGCCTGCCAGAGCTGCTCGCATGGGAAGACTGATGTAAAAATGGATGTCAGGAATCTTTTTTTTAAGGACCTTGACAGAATAACAACACTGCAAAGAAATGTGATGATTCAGGTTTGTGAATTATTTGAAAAAATGTTCAATATAACCCGTCTGGTTTGTTAAAAATTTGCTCACTATCAGTTAAGTTTTGGTACACATAAAGTGAATGATAGCAAGATAATGTTATGTATGGGGTAGAATCCAAACAAACTTGGATAATAATCTTGAAAATTAAGTGAATAATGAAGAGGCTGATGTGCTGACTGAATAACAAGTAAAAAAGGGCAAAATAGTGTTACAGCTAGTAAACACAGCTAGTCAAACATGGAGTAAGACCTCCTCTGCTCATCTCATGGCAGACAGGGGACAGAGGTGGTCAGCAGTGAAGGTTAACGGTTGACAAAAAGGCCATCACTGCATGTCTAGTGCATTTATCTGTGCAGCCAGGTAATGAATATTTGAAGTAACATGCGTTTGACATAGTTGTCACTGAAACTGCATGTAGGGTGACTAGTGCCCGCACAGAAAATGCACAGGAAGTGATAAGGGAATCGTCAAAGAATCAGATCAATAAGCAGAATCGTTAATTAAATTGGTATCAATAAAACTGTCAATCACTTTTCCAATCTTCTGCATTCCTACTTAAGCAGATAGATACCTTTTTAAACCAAAAACCTAAACCCGATTTAGACCTGTGCTAAAAATAAATCCAGCAATATGTCATCACATACTCCTTTTTAATTTGTGTATAAAGATGAACCGACATACAGAATTGATACGGCCCAGTAATTCTGCCCATGTCGCAGTTCAAAAGGTGACAGTAGTAGCCAAACTGTTCCCCCAGTCCTCCCCCACAACAAACAGGCCTACAAGTGTGATGCCCTACTGTTGTTTGCTGGCAGTCTAAGTCTTTAGGCTTTGGTGGTTATAGCCTAAAGAATGCATGCAGAGTTGTTGACAACACGGCATCGAGCAGCACAAAACCAACCCATCACTGCAGATCGGTCATCTAACCTGAGCCGACGTGGGTTACTAGGGGAAGAGGACCTTGAAGGGAAGGAGCACTAACTCTCAGACGGAGAGAGAATACATGTTGATCAGGGGTACTCAGAATGTAGAGAGCTACTGGAGGGCTTTTTAAACTGCAGTGACGGTTAGCACTCTAGAAGAAATTCATATTGAACTGGATTTAAGGTAAAATGTAGGTTCTTGAAAGTGACATTAAAATTGCAACCTGACAGGGCAATTTATTACAATTGATTTTGCCATTCAAAAGACAATTTTCTGTATCTTTTTCTACTTTTTATCCCCAGTATTAAAGCTTTTCTCCTTGATTTCGAATAGAAAGGGCTTGACTGAGAGTTAGCATTATACAACATGCTTGTGCATCAGAATAATGAATTAAAGGAATATGTATTAATGTGTTGTTAATCTGCCAACTTTGACTGTGCTACTCTGATTATTTTGTTCTTTTGTTTTGTCTGAATTTATTCATAGCCTAGTGTTTCCTGAGGATAGGAGAGATGATCTTTATGTTCTGCAGCATTAAATACAATGACCAGAAGGGGAATGTGTACGTTAGAGTGTGCACGCAGAAACACCCACTTGCAACATTATGCAGCTTGACTTCCCCCTGCCCATCTGTTCTCCACATGTTCCACTTGGATCTCAGCTTGGCTTGTTTTGGGTTTCATGTCCCCCTGCAGGCAGCCATTTAAAGACAAGCATCCATGTGTCTCCTGCTCACCTCTGCTGGATCAGCTCACGGTGGTTCAACGCTCTAAGTGAATTGACCTTTGAGCCCCCTCTGTGTGGGCGTATTTCCCAGAATACTAGGTTTTTAGAAGCAGTGCTTGCTGGGCACCTCATTATGTTGGAAGAGAAGACTCAAGGGAGGAAGACAGGTTTTTGGGAGCAACATCCCTTCTGGCTGTGCTTCATAGAATTTCTTGGCAGGAAAGATTGTGTTTTTTCTTCTGTTTGTTTTTCTACGCTCTCGATTGCATTGTTCCATTACCATGAATGAAACTGTTGGGCTGAATACAAATGGAGCACCTTGTGCCTTAAAGGTCTGTTCCATATAATCTTAGCTGGTTTGTCAGGCAACCCGTAGGTTTGTGCACAGCGCTAATTATCTGAAATTCAACAAACAATTAAGAAACATGCACATCTGGTGTTGGGGGGGAAGAAGAGGGCAAGGTAAGGACGATCCTTACAAGAGATTTTCACACTCATGAACCCTCCAATCCAATACAAGGATATAATTTGATGGTCATGTCTTGCCAAATGTATCCTGATTATATATATGAAAAGTTTGAGTCAGTTGTAAAATCCCACAGCATGATTGAAATCCAGCAGTATTTTGTCATGATATCACTATTAAGGCATCTACTGCTACTGCTGCAGGCTTCTACGAACAAGATTCTCCAAAGCTACCAATTTATTTTTGCTGTTTTCCTTCAATGCAACTAAATAAAGTTTGCAGAAAACATATTTAAGACTTAAGCCTCAGCTTCTCACCAAAACATCAATGAAGTAGCTGCCATGTCAATAGTCGAGAGTATATGTCTCCTTAATCAATGCGAGAGGTAACAGGATCAATGCATGCATTCTCAATTGAACCTTGTTTTCACCTGAACAGTTTCCTCCCCTCTGCTGTCAGTATCATGAACAGAACTCCAGCCCTGTCCCCACCCCCCACCCCATGAAACAGACTGTCACCCAGACAATTTTGTGTCCACTGCACACTGTATTTATATTCTATCATATTTATACCGTTAAAACATCCACTGCTCATCTGCACAGCTCCATATATTTTTTCTATCTACCTAATACAATTTTACTTTAGTTTATCTCTCCAGAGTCTTTATTTTTATTTTAACTATATCTTGATTTCTTTTGCTACGACTTAGTAATTTGAATTCCTTGTATGTGTAAGTGGACTTGACAATAAACACAAATTCAGATTCTGATTGAATTTGGCTGTGGCTGTGACTCATGGTCAAAGTACCAAACATGCGAAACAGAAACTTCACAATAGAAATCCCTTTCAATATTTAGTTTGAGTTTTTTGAAGTGGAGTTGCAGGAGACCCATGGTACTAGTTAAAATGAGTGCCATTAAAAGTACCTACAAGCTTTGTCCCTGGTGGGAGATATGAGGAAGTGGACACTTGCCGGTACATAGCAGTAAATGGTGCCCCTCTTAGCCTCATAGTAAAGCCACTTATAGGTAAAAACTAGGCAAGAAAACTACGGTGACTTGACAGTATGCTAAACTGAGATTCTTTTTACCTTTTTGTTGATATAGCCCCTGTGTTAGAAACTTCAGTATATTGGGACATAGAGGCTTTTTATCCCTTTGCATCACCTGGTCAGTTAATGAAAGAAAACGTTGAATGCTAACATCTAAAATTGAGAGCTTTGACTTCAGTAACAACAATGTGCAGTAAGTTGTGAGTTGGCTATGTTCAAATACAAAACTTGAAAAAATTGTTAAGACTGCAAAAGTATATTGTAGTGTTTGTACGTAAAAACAATAAGTACATTTTTTTTTTTTTTCTAAAACTGGACATTAGGTCCTGAGCAGACCATTGGGGAAATGAGGACAGTTCGCACAATGTACTAATGTGACACATTTGACTTTATACATCTATTGAGCACAAACATAATGTTTGAATATGAACCATATCCAGGTTTACCCTTTTGAAGTTGACACGTCTATTTAAAATGGACCCTGTGCCACAGTTTTTAGACTTAATTAATATCTGACCTTCAAATCAAGTTTTTCCATGGGTTATAATAACATTAGTATATATATAAAGTAATTTTAAAACAAGGTACAGGTTGAATGGCATAAATACCATGAATAGTTGAGCCTAAAACAATACAAAACAATCGAGATCATCATGAAACCAAAACTATTTCTCTGATATCGGAGTCTGTCATTGTCTTTTCCCTAATTGAAAAGGATTATGAGCTAAGCAGAGCTGTTGAGCTTACTGACTGCTCAGCTTTAATTCATCTCAGGTAACTCATCTTGTTCCAAGAATTTTAGAATTCATCGGCAGCACCGCAGAGCCTTGTAAGGCACTGAGAATGAAGGGAACCTGTTGCAAGTGTCTGCCTTATCCACCTGTTTTCACTGTGATTAGGGACAAACGACTGGCGAAATGAGATTGATCTGTTTTCAAAGCACCATAGACTACACCTGCCTAAGATGCACACTGACAGGCTGGTCAGGCTCTCTACTTTAAATCTGAAGAGAGTGCCAGTCGCTCTAACCATTCTGATGATTCTGTCTCATTGCTGTGGACCAGTGAGCTGAACAATGAGAGGCTGGGGAGGGCCATCCTGCACTAATGATTCATCACCGCTTTAACAGTCGCTCCCCTGTCTGATATTGAGACAGTGGCAAGACACATATTTGGTATCTTATGATTATGTGACTACAGAGAGACAATGCAAAAATAAAAAAGCCCTGATAGGATCAGAAAACCGGCATCAAATAGCTTCTCCAGGTTTTCGTTTTGATCAGGCTTGAATCACACAAATGCATCAATTTTTGCAGAAGATTTTTGGTTGTAATTACTAATCATCTGCACAGCTTTGTAAATTCACTTTCCTGCAGGATGACTTCACTTTCAATTTATTTAATTTCCCCAAACAGAAGCCAGACTGTATTTTCAGACAGTTTCTCTCAGTAAATGCTCAAACCTGTGACTTAAACTGTATGTGTGTGTGAGAGTGTGTTTGCCGCTCTATTGAGTCTGACGGCGGGCTGCTGTTACAGGAATACTGCTCTTATTCTACCCAGCTGCGCTTGTGACCTTTTTAAACTTCCAAACATCCCCCCAGCAGTCTGTGATGACCTCCACTACATGATAGACCTCTACGCACACTTCCTGAGCTCTTGGTGGCTTCTGGGTAAATAAGGCCTGTGTGAGTAAATATCTATAGCAACAGAAATGCCTCCTATATGTCAGTGTATGAAGATTGTTTCAGGGCTTTGACATATAGACTTTCTTTTCTTCATATATTCTAAACTTCGTCTATAATGGAAATTTAAGTTAAGGAATATTGTGGCTGCCGTGAGTAACCTTTAGGTATGAAGCAGTCACAGCCTTGTGTCGAAACTTGTGCTTCAGATATCACTTTTAAATGTTGCACAGTTAGCTAAGTGTGTGACAATGTTGAAAGATGGTGTTGATGTTTGCATAATGGATTGCTCAGATGATGCATTACACAGTTTCAAATACAATATTCTGACCTAAGTCACATACGATCGTGTAAGCTTGAGCTTCATGAGCCCAATTGACCGGCTTGGTTACAAAGATACATGTATGAACTCTCTCATCTTGGCTGCTTAATATTCCTATTCTGAAAGTCATACCAAGTCCACCGGGCCTTCTTGAGAACTTAAAGCTGCAGAAAGGCTCATCCAGGATGGAGACCAGACCCAAGGTCTGTTCACAAAAAACAGAGAAGAGCTTAGTTAAATGTACAGGAAGGTGGAATCTCCTGTAAGGCATTGCTGCCCGTCACACCTCCTCCTGTGCCAGTGGGTTAGCTGCAACATCCACAGCTTCACCAACTACTAGCACAGCTTCTACAACTACCAGCGCAGCTTCACCAACAACATCCACAACCTCATCAACAACATCCACAGCCTCACCAACTACTAGCACAGCTTCTCCGACTACTACCACAGCTTCACCAACAACATCCACTGCCTCATCAACCACATCCACAGCCTCACCAACTACTAGCACAGCTTCTCCGACTACTAGCACAGCCTCACCAACAGCATCCACTGCCTCACCAACTACATCTACAGCTTCACCAACTACTAGCACAGCCTCACCAACTACATCTACAGCTTCACCAACTACTAGCACAGCCTCGCCAACAACATCCACTGCCTCACCAACAACATCCACAGCCTCACCAACTACATCCACAGCTTCACCAACTACATCTACAGCTTCACCAACTACTAGCACAGCCTCACCAACAACATCCACAGCCTCACCAACTACTAGCACAGCTTCACCAACTACTAGCACAGCCTCACCGACATCCACAGCCTCACCAACTACATCTACAGCTTCACCAACTACTAGCAAAGCTTCTCCAACTACTAGCACAGCTTCACCAACAGCATTAAATTTTGGTGATGGCAATATTTAGCTAGTGTAGAGTTAATTTAACTCTGGTTGGAGTAAAATCCCTGAAAATTTACTCTCAATTGGAAAAGAGTTGGCATCAGCAACAGCAGTAAAAATGGTGTTTCAGAAAACCAGTTTTATAGGTAACCCTGTAGGATCTTTAATTCTTAACCTTTCCTCTAAACCCTTAACCTGTAAGTGACACTTAAGGAGTCGATCATACTCCTGCAATAATCAGTGCACTATGTACACAGGATTGAAGAGCAGCATAAATATTCTCAAGGTTTCGTGCATGATATCTGCTTTTTTTTTAACTCAAGATTATACAAAAGAAAAGTACATTACTCCCAACTGTTTTTTAAATCTCTGTTGGGCCTTAATTTTTTTGTAGATTTCAGGTTTATTCTTGTTTATTCACATTAATTCTCATATGTTCCATGGGCAGTTTCCAACTTACATTATCAGAATTTTGTAACCCTAATTGCTGGTAACACAAACCCATTCACAGCCATTGCCCCTCACAGACACACACCGATGGTTGTTGGTTTATATGTAAGTCATCCATCAGTATTAGCTAACGCATCCTTACTCTTTTCATACCTGTTAGTACACCAATGGCTCAGCAGTGGCAGAAACTTAGGATGAAGTGTCCTCCTTTAGGAGACATACAAATGACAGTCATGACATCTTAATCTTTTCAACTGGTAGAGCCAACGTTAACACTGTTAAGCATTGTGAAACAGCTTCAGATGCTCAGTAGAAGAAATATACTGATAATGGAAAACAATACATTGAAATCAAGATATAAGTGACATGTTGCCTTTGACTTGAAGATATCTGTTTCTTTATTGTTCAGAGTCATTGCTCACCCCTAGTTGATCCATAGCAAGGCTGCAATTTAATAAATTCCCAAAAGTTAAGTTAGCTTCAGACACAAAAGCAACAGTGTCGAGGGTTTTCCTCATTATCAGAGTTTATGTTCGACTTAGACACCATTGTGAAATCAGAAATGTTGCTTGTGCAGCAACTGGAGCTGTTCAATGCATGTTTTTATATCACTTACAGAAATGTATGCTATTCGGATTTTTGACTTCATCTTGTCATATTGTAAAGTAATTTGTGTACATGTAATGATCCAACCCACCCCTGCCAGTCCATTTTTCCAATCTAAGTTACTGTAATTAATTGAGTTCCCTCCCTTGGTTCCTATAATATGGTTTCTGAAAAGAATGTTTTTTAAGCAGGGTAACATCAGGGAGCAAAATCCAAGACTGTATATGTAAAAAGATATTGAGTGTAAAACAAGATTACACCCAAATGAAACCCCACCTAGAAGAAATGTAATCTGTTCAAGTTTTGACTTTGTTTATTACTCTGATGTGCGAAACAGAAAATAGCAGGTTTCAGTTGTTACTGGAAATGGAAAGCCCATGAATTGCCCCAGTGTGATTGTAAACACTGTCTCATCAGCCTCAGCAGCTTGTATCACGGCTGCTATGGCAACAGTGCAACAGATATCAGCAGACTGATGTGCCTAAATGAACAGCATGTACAGGGACAACTGAGACTGGAACATCAATAAGACTCAAACTACATATAGTTTAGATTGATGTCTATGGTGTAAAATGTCTCATAGAGCTTTGGTCTTATGTGGTCAGAATATGACAATAGCAGAGCATTATAGTAAAAGATAAAAATAAAAATCGATAGATACAAAGGAAACGCAACAGCTGTTTTTAGCTGATAACAGTGAGCCACAGCAGGCTGGTAGAATTTGGTTGGTTGGTTTTATTTGATATGTATTTCTATTTTTATTGAATACAAACTGTTAGAAGTATAAATGAATTATAACAGGTTTGTCATGTTACCAGACTATAAACCTTTATATGGTTGTTTAAAAACATCAAACATCGTAAATACCTGCTTTCATGGGCAGTTTTGGTCATTTGAAGGTGCAGCTGGAGTTGTGATCCTCCAGAGACTTTTAAATATTAAAATACATTTTTATTCCAATCCACTTTACTATTGCCCCTTTATTTACATTGACATGACAAGTTTTCAAGACTTAATCCTCATGTTTCATGATCACATTCTGAAACAGAGAACCCACTGCAGTTGACCATTTTTGTGCGATAAAAACCTTATCCATACCTGTTTTAAAATCATTAGGACAAAAACAGAAGTCATTGGCACTCCCCTGTCTAAGATCATTTCTTGTTTTTATAGCTCAAGCACAGGTAAGATCTTGCACAATTTATGCCCTGTAACATTCGGGTAATACTGTTACAAATATTTGTGTAAATTAGACATTGTGTGGGAGTTTATAGCAATGAAAATAGATTCATTCCCCCCAACTATCTGTCTTAATATATTATTGGAATTTATATTTAAAAGCATTAATGTATCTTCAATTATGACAATCTTGGTATATATACTTTTAAAATTAACATCATGTTGGCCCAAACTTCACATACTCTTCACGTACTCCTCAATGTCTCAATACATTCAATCCTGCTTTCTTTCTCATTTACTTTGATTGGTTATCGTCTCATTAAGATGTCAACTTTTGTGATTGTTAGTTAGATAAATGAAGACCTATTTGACATATTATTATATTTTTCTGACTAATGACAAAGGAACATTTTTGTCTTTTTCTGATGCTGTTTCTTTGCCACGAAAAGGAGAGAAGAAAAAGTATGAGTGCACACTATCAGATTTTTGCCGATATACTATTTTACAAATTAAGTTTCTCTACTGTCAATATTAATTTTAATGTTAATGTCGAAAAGCAAAATGCTGAAACTGACCTTTTCATGCCCTACTGACAATCAATATGTGCTAGAAATAGATGTGAAACAATAATTATACTTTTGATTGATAAAATTAGGCATTTATTGGTAATGAAGCTAACCAAACCAACATTTTGCTTGAATTTAAGCCAAACTATAGGATTTATATGGCTAATAGTTACACCCAAACATTGACTGTAAATATCCATAAAAATATTTAAATCCGCTGAAACTGATAATCAGTATTTTAGACAATTATCTGCCAAGAGTAATGTTGCTCAAAAAGTATCATGCATCCATAAAAACATATATAGCTCAAATAGCCAGCATACCATTACCAGTTATTTTGTTTTTGGTAATCATCAACAGAATCACTATTTTTTTAGAATTTCATATCAACACAGGCCTTTAATACTTGTCAGATACTCTGTTTAACTATCACTAAACCATGTGCAACTAATAGCCTCTTTAATTCCAGTTGATAGCTTCAACCATGCTCCTGCGATATCAACAACCCCAATGAAAAGATCGTTTTAACTGCAGCTTTTAAGAACACTGTTGTTTGGTAATATTTTGGTACAAAAAATTGAGATAAGTTTTTGCGTAGGTCATATTAATTTTCACCTGCTCATAACCCTTGACATAAGCGATGACCACATTCATCCACCATCATTCATTCCAAAAGCGATGGTATAAATATCAAACTGGTCATCATCAAAAGGCAGCTCCTCAGCATCCCCGACCACCCACGACAGACCGGTGCTGATCCCCATGCTGTCTGCCTTCTGTTTTCCCACTTTGAGCATCTCCACACGTGTGGATGAGACACTGGATGGACTGTTAAACATGTCCATTGGCTATGTTTGTCTTGTCCATTAGGAAAACATACCTTAGAAAAGATTGGGACAGGCAGGATCTTGAAAAACAAACTGGAAGGTGATTAAATGAATGTTTTGGCTGTCACATTATTTTGGGCCAACAAGAGGCTTACAGGCACATCTGGCTTTCAGAAATCAGAAACCACACTCATAGCTACAGCCCCTTTTTCCTCAAAAGGTTGATGTAAAGCACCATCATTTTCTAACCGAGATTAGTCTTTCCAGCTTGAAGCTTTGTAAGATGGATCTGCCTGATGACAGACATGGAATCTGGATCTTCAGCTGTTTTGCAAGGTCAGTCAGCATTTACCTGTAAGAACATCTAAAGGCCAGCAGTGCCTTGTTTAACTAAGGGTGCTTCTCTACATTTTCCTTCTGGGCGTTTTTTATCATATGTTTGAGACACATTAGTGACCTTTCTGACTCCCCATAAATAATCTCAGCCAGAATAAAAATCGGCTGTAAATTGAGTAAGCAGAAGATTCAACCGTGGGATTAATTGCGCAATGCAATGCATCAAAGTAGATCGGTTCGACCACTTGTGTTTCAAAACCAGTTTGAAACAGCAGGGGGCGATATGCACGTAACTGGTTACCAAACCTGCTACGGAGGAGAACAAAGAATAGGCTACCATGGTAACCATATACTACATCAAACAACCAATGTTTACATTTCGCTTTCTTCTACATTTTGGTTCAAGTGTGTTTTTTTATCGTGTTTGAGACGGCATTAGCGACCTTCTGGACCCTCGTAAATCATCGTAATCCTCAGCCAGAATAAAAAAATCGAGTAAGCAAAAGATTCAACTGCGGGATTAACAGGAAGTAATGCATCAAAAGTAGATCGGTTCGGACCACTTTGTTTCAAACCAGTGAAACCGCACCCTTCATCGATGTAGGAGACCGGCTGATTTGGTGCGCACCAAAGTGCGGTGGTTGCATTCACATTGATACTAACGTACCAAAACCTGAGCCAAAACTTCTTTGGTGCGCACTAAATATGGTTGGTGTGAAAACGCCCTAAAACATGACCCAATTTCACATTGTTGATCCAGTGATGCTGTGCTCCTCCATCCATCCATTATCTCTACCACTCATACCCCTCAGGGCCCGGAGAGCCAAAGCCCATCCCAACTGTTGACATATCAGATATTGGCAAATTTGCAGGACTCACGTTTATTATCCCCTGATTGTTCCTAACATTATCTTGACAGCACTTGGACTCACAAGATTCATGGAGGTCCTACGTTAGCTTGCTGTAGTTATCATCAAAGTTTGCATTGCGCCCTGACATACTTTACTTTGACTTTTACAGCAGTGTAGTCTTGATTATTGTTGAAATAATCATTGAATAAAAAGCACAAACTCATAATTCTCTGTACTTTTGTAAGTAAAAGTCAAAGAAAATGAAACAGCTATGTCGTCTGTCTCTTTGGGAGCACGAGGAACATGTCAGCTTGAGTTTTCTCTGGCACAGAAGCCATTTTAAGCCGTCTAGGGGACAAAGCTGTTAACAAAATCAAACAATGCATTCAGCAGAACCTCTGAAATGACTCAAGACACTTAAACAAGTTCAGATGAAACAAGTCTCCCCAGCCCCCGTATCTTTTTATGTAAAAACTTTCATCTCTTTAAGAGACACCGGTAAAGGAGGTACTTTGCATTCATCAAACGGCCCAAGGTCGCATCCTGATCTTTCATGTTCACTTTTATCGCTGTGATATATCTATTTTCATCAGAATCTTTTTAAGCATGCTGGGATGGATGTGGATAAAAGTCACTTTAAAAGCAAACAAGCATTTTCTCACAGCAGAGTTTTTCTTCAAAGAGAGGAGACGCTCTCTTTACTGTAACAAGCACTTTGAAAGCTCATGTTGGCAAAAATCTGGACTCAGCAAAGCTGTCAGCTGCTCTCATACAGGCTGCTCACTCCACTCTATTCTGAGGCTTCTGAAAAATGGAAAAGACAAAAAACAGTTTTGTGTTTCAACAACATATCGATGAGAGCTGGGCGATGCATTGAGACAATATTTTTCATACACTCCAAGATTAAGGACGTGATGGCAAAGTGAAATCATGACCGTAAATATCACTGAAGACACCAAGGTCAAATTTTGATTTTTGATGTACTTACTGAAAAATAATCAGAAGAATTATTTGAAGGAATAAAAACATAATTGCAGACCATTTCTATTTCCATGGTACCCACTCAGATCATCACCTGTGGGTCCTTGGAGTGGGATGGCATTTGAATAAAAGGTGTTTACACTCCAGCAGGTAGCAGAATAAAGTTCTTTAGACATTTAAGTCTGGGTAGCTTCTTAGGGGTCAGCCTCTTCTTTGCCTTGATATTTGGCAACAGTCAGTGAAGTGGCAGAAAGGGCTCCCAGCAGCATTGTAACTTTAGGAGGATGGCAGATCAGGTAGACTGCTACCTCTTTCACATAACTGTGTGAACTTTAAGTAACATTGATCTCAGAAACTGTTTGATTGAATGTACTGTAAGTTTGGGCGGAAAATGTCAGCTTGCTAAAAATCATCTATGCATGTGATGGAGGAGTACACAGTGTGTGTAGGGGATGTGGCTTCAGTGTGAGGTGCGTGTGATTGCAGAGCATTGATATTCACTAGTATACGTGCATGAAATATTGTTGCTTTAATTTAGATTATGCTTAAATGTATTTTACCAAACTATATTGAAATCGCAATTAAGGGCTAACCTTGAGTTTAGTAAATTGCTGGTTTATCCTCATTTATTCCCATAAATTTCTATTTCCAACTAGAAGATTTTATTGATACCAATGCCATTATCAATGCTGCTTATTGATCCAGTTGGTTAGTGATTTCTGTATCTATTCCAACTAATTTTCTGTCCTGGACAAAGGTTGGTTTGCAAAGGATTTTGGTGTCAATAATGTCAAACACATGATACTCCTGATATTCAGTCCTGTGCTGCATAGATAAATTCTTCTGTAGTGTTAACATTAATTGAAAGTTATGCAATTGGGGGTGCTGATTTGGCGGAGTGGTTAGCAACCAGGCATGTCCCATATACATACTTCTGCCGGTTCAGGGTTCAAATCCAGCCTGTGACCAGCTTGCGGAGTGTCTTTTCTTACTCTCTCCCCCCTTTCACAAGCCTATCCACTGTCTCTCTCCTATCAGTAAAAGCATAAAATGCCCAAAAATACATAAAAAAAGAAAGTTATGCAGTTGGTGTGTTGTTGCCAACAACTACACCAATTTAGTTCACTTCTGCCTCCCGTCTGTCATGATTTTTACTTCTTTGTTATCATGCCTGCTGACCACCTCTGATAAGATAACAACACTTGATTTGTGGGGAATTAAGAACAAAGTGGAAATAACTAATAAAGGAATTGTCAAACAAAATGACTGATATTGGTTCCTTAAGGGAGCTGTTATCGATTCCCAATCAGAATTGGCCTTTGATTCCATCCCTAATTTGAAAACCTTTTGTTTCTTCTTTTCCACCAAAATGTGTAAATATACATGTTTTGTGTATTGCCTCTCAGTTGTGAGTTATGATTTTGGTTCATTATCCTGTGCCCCAGTTTGTATGCAAGAGTGATGCTCTACTTTTTTCATGTTTCACCTCAATACACCTGAAAAACCTCCTGCTGATGCTCCCCATGCAGCTGAACATCACTTAGAGGCATGAAGCTGCTTTTATGTCTGTATTTATTAGCCTCTTCATTCATGTTCTACCCCTCTTTACCCCATCCACCTCCACTCTGTACACTTATTTTAATTGAAAGACCATCATGAATAATGTCAAATGGCTGTGATGGAGGGACATTTGGCTCACCTCACGTATGAACCCCCTCAGATGGATGAGTGGCAGCTGTGTGGATCAGCTGGTTATTTATAGAGGACATTGGAAAGTGTCCTCAGAAACCGTGTTTGCCGTGAGAAAGTCTATCCTGGCAGCAGCTCCAGGAGAAGGACCTGAAACATGTTTGGGTTAGCAATGACCGTGTGAGTGATAGCGGAGGAGAGGATAGTGCTGCTGGATAGGTCCCACTTCAGACTGCCTCCTTAACACAATTTATTCCTACGTTTGATTCAGTCCAGGCAGATCGAGGCAGGACCATTTAGCCGGAGCTCTCAGTCTCCACATAAATCTCGATTCCCCTGGAATTTATTTGTTGTTTTCCCAATGTTTAGGGACCACTTGCTTGCTAGACTTGTATTAGTTCTTTTTCTCCCTGTCTTTCTGCCTGTCTGTCTCCCTCCCTCTCTCTCTTTCTTTTGGTGGGAAATAGAGCTGCCAGGAAAGGAGGCAAAGCATGCACAGTTTTATCTTACAAACACAGCACACTCTTATCACTCACTGGAAGTCGGTCACACATCAGCTCGGCTCTGCTTTCTCTGATTTCATCTGTAATGAAATGCAGCCAGTAAATACAGCCATCCACAAGAGGATGCTGTGTTGGTAAACCATTTACAAAAAGGCCATTAAGCATATCAATTTAAAAGACAGTGAGCCAGTAATGCCTCTCAGACAGACAGTCATTAAATGTATTGGCTGTTGAATTATACTGTCTGATTTACTGAGACACCAAGCACTCTGTCTGTAACTCCATCAGTCTCATCTGCATGAACAAAAACTTAAGAATGACTCCCAATGGTTTCATTGAGCCCTTTCTGCTTGTCGAGCCAGCAGGTAACTTTAGATACAGTTTGTTTTTTTAATCATGGCAATGTGTCTGCAGTCAGCTGTTTTTTTATCCTGTTTCAAAATGCTCCAACACATTGTACACCACTCTTAAGGCTTGGTATCAGCAAAGGGGCTTACTGCTCATTTTTACCAGTAAAGGTAGTAGTGATCAGCATATTTTAAAGAATAGTTTGGTTTAAACCCGGTTCTTATTTTCCCTTATGAAGATTGCTTTTTGAATTTTCTCAATCACTGATGTTCAAAGAACCCTCTAGTTCTCACATATTGATTATAGATGTGGGCCAAGTCTGCTCTGATAGGTTTACCAATCAACTTTGAAGTCATCAGTGTAACACTGCTTGGCGACATGTTGTCAATGCCTCATCATTCTTCTACAGTTTCTGACCTGCTCTAGGATTACTATCCTGAGCCAGTGGGCTGAAGCTACCAGACAAACTGTGGGTGAACATCACAATTGGGGGCCAAGAGAAAAACTGGCGATGTAGAGAGGAGGAGTAGAAGGAGTCAAGATTCTGCAGACTAGTGTCTTGTGCATAGAAGTACTCTATCACATGAATTAGACATGGAAAACAGGGAAAAGAACCTCAAATAATAATATGGGCTCTATTAAGCATTCAGAATTTTGAATTATATTTTGGAGCAGTGTTGCTAACTTACTTTCTCTTGTGCCCCTCTTTTTCATGCCCCCCCAACCCTGCATTATCAATTCAAGAGCAGTGCAAAGACTTTTTTTAGACATATCCATGCTATGAATATTAATTCTCAATTGTTAGTGAGTGAAAACAGATAAAGATGTACAGTAGATATTCAACATTTTTCCATCCACAAATGATTCTTAGTTTATATTTTGACCCTGATCTTGTGTTAAGAAAATAAACTTGGCATAATGTCAAGTAAACGCTTACTTTTTTAAGACTTAAAGAAAAGATTTTCATAATTTAAAGCTCTATCAGAATAATATTGTCCACATTTAACATTTACAACAGCAACCAGAAGCATGTTGCTAAAAAGCCAACCTATTTTTAAATAAATCCCCCCTCTAAAATCTCAAATAAGTTGAACCCCGATACTGTTTCTGACACTGGTCATGGATCGTCAGGTCAATCCACAATGCAGGGACCATGTATTAAATAAATAACACTGATTAGAATCTGTATCTAGCAATGCATATGATGTTGACTGTTCATTATGTGATCAGAAATCTTTAAAATATCAACGTGAAATAAATTGCTCAGGAAAAAGGATAAAATATAGAGTTTAAAAATGGTAATGTATTATACTGATAATAGCATTATTATTTTTCTAAAATAGTGTAGCCCCTGTGTTGCGATACATATTATGTTGCCAGACCAAAACACACCCCTCATATGTGTCATATCTCAAAATATCACAATGTAACTCTCTGCCTCAAAAGTTAAATCAAATGTACCCTTGGGTTTGTTGTTCTCAGCTCTGTGTGCACACTAGCCGGGGTACATGAAGCTCTACATTTCACCCCCTATTTTTAATCGATAAAAATAATATGTAATATTTTTGAATGTATGTATTCTTGTAAGCCGATCCTGCTACAAAACACCCAATTTCCTGAGGTAGCTGTTACAAAGTAAAAGCACTACAGCAAACAATCAAGTACAAGGTTTGGGAAATTTGGTTGTAAAGAAAATATGTTCATCATTGAGTGAACCACAGAAATCAGGATTTACGCAAATTAAGCTGTTTTCTGTCACAAATCTCTCTGATACATTACCTAAAAATATGTTCCAGTGTGGCTGGTAGGTCAACCAGCACTGAACAAAAACATGTGCATTTGCCCGTTGAGAAATGCTAAAACCCAAACCGGGTCTATAATTATAAATTACCATGTGGCACATTAGATTTGTTTCAAGCTCATAGTAGACATGACAGTAACAAAAAGAAGCACTACTCAGTGTCATCTAATCAGATCACATGACTTAGAGTAGATAAGATCCATGACCTGTCTCTGCAGATGTTGAATCGATGTGAAGCTGCAGAGCAGTGATCACCAGCTGGTGGCAGCTTTCTATCAGACTCCATATGTAATATCACATAGAAAAGGATTTGGGACGTTGTTTTTGGGAGGAATTGAATTTTTTATTGCTGTGAAAACAGTCAGAACTCTGAAATCAATGTTCCGACTGGTTTCAGAGTGTAGTCAGAAATCTAGAAATGAGAATTAGATTGCTAAGAAAAGTCACAATTCCATCCATCAATCTACCTACCTACAGCTCCAGGTCATAACAAGTATTATGTTAAGACACTTCACAATAGAGCCGGCTGAAACTTTTCATTTTATGGTTACACGTACATGCATAGATACATATATACATAAATTTACAAATATATACGTGTAGTCTATACTGTAGTCTATCTGTCTGTCTGTTGGTCTGTCTATTCATTCAGTCAATCCTTGTAGTGGTCCTGAACTGTGTTAATATTGATCTTAGTTTCAATGATTAATGAAACCCTCAAAAGAACTGTGACTGAGACAATTTTACAAGAATGACTAAATGTTTGATCTGTTTAACAGAAATCCACCCATCAGACATTATTAGCCGATGCCCAACTATGAAAATATTTATAATGAAATCAAACTCAGAAATGGAAAACATGACAACACCAGATAGAAGTAGCTAGGACACCTAAATCTGTCTTGTGTCTGGCTGCAGGATGGGTGATAGGGACTGATCTCTCTTTTAAAGGATAAGAAATAGGAGATACAAGTTAAATGTTAACTGCCCAGAGACTGCAGATAGGAATTAGCTTGTAAGCTAATTTCTATCTGCAAAGTATTACTTCTCTGATAGAGACTGGTATTATTTTGCGCATTTTCCCTGATTTAAAATAGACTGAACTTAAAATTAAAAAGACAGAAATATTTTTAAATATCATTTTTTTCTTATTACCTCCACCAAGGAGGTTTGCCGGGTTCCGTTTCTTTCTTTGTCTGTTAGTTCATTAACAGCATTATGGGAATTGTAGTTTAATGGCAAACTGACCTTTAGTTTTTCAAGTGTATGTCACAACATTTCCCAGCTTCCTTTGCAATGCCAGGGGAGGAGTTCTCCATGCCACCCCATCTGCTGTCTCCACTCTGTCTTGCAGAGGCACAGCACATCGAACAGCCAATAAGCAGTAAAAGCTGTTCATGCAGTTCTGATCACAGACACAGCGGAGAGGAGGAAGAAAGAAATGAAAGCCTGGCACTGTTTCTGGAGTCTTGGTCTCTAAGTTAAATTAAGGCAGCAGTCTCCCAAAATTGTAAGAAACATCCTGGTTCTCTACAACTCACAACTACTAGTAACATTAATGTGAACCCGTTAACGTTATAGAAACAAATGCAGCAGCTCTGCTCGCTCGCAGTCCCTCAAACCATACCGTTTAATCTCTCAAAACAAGGGTGCTGATAATGTCAATATGGAAATAGTCTGTCATAGCAGAAGTCTGTGTGTGTGAGTGTCAAACTTCACCCCCAAAATCCACATAGAGCAAACACGCTGCGACACACGCCACCAACATCTGTACAAGCAGCAGCAAATTGGTTTAGTCAACAAGTTAGAAGAGCCACCAATAACTGGGTTACTCCATTGGGTGATATTTAACAACAATCACACTTCTGATTGATATCATTCTTCAATGACATATAAAATAAATATCGGACTTCAGTGTTGGGTGGAAATCACATTTGGGTTGACCTTGGCAGCCTTGCAGAGGTCTGCGCTCTCTGAGTACTATTCTATTTATTACTGTTTTCTTAAATCTGGTCCTTAGAGCAAAGAAAATCCTGGCTCCTGTCCAAATGTAGTTGATGATCCCCTTTGTTGAGCATACTTTCAGTCTTTATGTGTTCTTGTACATTGAGATACTGAAAGTCAGTGAACCATTATGTAATTTTCTGTCATTTTTGTATCATAATTAACATGCAACATGTAGATACAGTGGTTTTTATTTCATCATCTCCCAGCTCTCAGTGCCTCTGAGTGAGGCTATAGAGGGGATTTAGCAGAAGAAGAAATCAGCAGAAAATTGCACATCATGTCTCTGATGATCACATGCAGGGCAGTAAATATACGGTCCAGATGGTGAAGGAAGATGATTGCAGTACTTGTTTTGTATCCACCATCCCCCAAACATCAAACATGTGCAGAGTCTTCACCCCTACACATGCCGTCATGTATGTGCACACACTAAAGCCATGTTTTAAACACCACCTCTGAAGCACACACTCCTTAAACAAGCATTCATTAGCCATTCTCTCATCATTGTTTACACTGTGCAGAGGCAGAGATGCTCCGCTGCTTCCACATCAATCTGCCACAGTAGTAGCATCACTGTGTCCACCTCTCCTCCTCCCGCTCTCCTCCCTCTTTCACGCACACACAGAAACACACTCTTCATACACTGCCGCTCCGTGTTGCGTCATGCTGGGCTCCTTCTTAATACCAGCTGGAAATCACATACAGAACATCAATTTAACACGTTTCTGAAGCAACACTTTGCATTCGTTTCATTACTCACAGCAGAGGTGGCCTTACACACAAGCACACACTAGCACATACTCAGCCAAGCAAAATGCCCTTGTCCTTCCAGCCTGTCTGTCTGTGGCAGATGGTGCTGGACCCACAGCTTCTGGCAGCATCCTGATCTCACTGAGAGGAGAACTAGATAAACACACAGGTGAACCTTGATGGAGAAAGAAGTACTTTACATGAGAAGGGATAAAACTAACTCATACACTGACCACAAAAACTCAAAACTCAAGATAAAAACTTGTATTTGTTTTATCTTCCCCTTGGCCTACATTTAAGAAATAAATCATACATACACAAATCAGTTGATTTAACACGCTAGAAAATGATTGTGATTGTGTTAGAAGGACTTGTGTAAATTTCTTTGACCGTTTAAAGAAAGATCAATATTTAAAACTGTTATTTTTTCAAAGCACTAAGAGAGTGCAGTCCTCCACCAAACACTTCAGTTCCAGCAGTAACTTTTCCAAACCCCCCGTAAAACATAAAATTCTGGATCACCAGATCCAGAAAAGAGCCAGGATCCTGACCAAACTCAGCACTAGGGATGTAATGGTTACCGGTAAAATGATAAACCGCGGTAAAATTTCCCACGGTAATCATTACCGTGTCTTTTTAAAATTACCGTTTTACCGTGTTTGATCACCACCCTGTGTCAATAACGCACGGTGATGCTGCTGTTAGCCTGGAAAAGCCTGAACTATGTATCTGTCCTCGATTAAGCAGCCTAAACCGATGCGAGCATGTGTAGTTTGTATTGTTTGGCCTCTGAGTCCGAGAGCGAAAGTTCGAGCCACAGCAGAGTTTTCTCGAAACGGACTCTGAAGTCTGGTCGAATTTTGGATTTTTACAAGAATCCTGAGAAGAAACTTATAGAAGACAGTCTCCCTGTCTAAACACGAAGCTGCAGCACAAGAAAATGATGTGCGCGATTTCAACAGCAGGAACTCTTCGAGTAAATGAACTGACGGAGTCGCAGGGAGAGAAAGAGAGAGAGAGGACTCAGTGAGCCATACCTGAGAGAATAACAGGTAGCTACAATCAGTAATTCTATCCAAAAATGTATAAATCTTATAAATAACAGAATTAGTATAATTCTGAACTGTGTTCTTGCCTTTGATTTGCTGTGTATTCGCCGTATTTTGAAATAGATCGTCTTTTTTCGTCAAAGTTCGTGTTTTATGGATTTCATCGATCGTTATTTGGAAATATTTCGAGGAGAAAATACAGAGGAGATTTGCCGGGGGAGGGGAGACCAGAGGAGAATCATGAAGGGGGTTAATTGCTTCAGGGACTGTCGTAATTTAAAAAAAAAAGTCCTGGACATTCTACTATAAGCTGTAACATGGACACTAATGCTGCAGGCAAACAAAAATGTGTGAGTGTATACGAAATAGTTTAAGGTCATTTTTTGTCATCTCAAAACTTTGATCATGTTCATGTGCAACTGTTTAGAAAGAGAATCCTGTTTGAAGTTCAGATCAGTTGTTTTCTTTTGTTGTAATCACACCGTTTATAACAAAATAATGACAAATACTGTCCAGGATTGTTTATTTTTATTTCTCATGAAAGAAGGGTAAAAAAATCTACTCAAAGGGTATTTCATGACACATTATTGAAAAAAAGATGAAACCGTTATGATAATAATATTGAAGGGGTTAAGTGATTAAATTGTGTGTAAAAGTACTTTTTGAACATTTTGAGCACACTGCAACAATACCGTGATAGTAATGATAACCGTGATAATTTTGGTTACAATAACCGTGATACAAAATTTTCATTTCGTTACATCCCTACTCAGCACTTACATGGAGATTGTTAGCCTGTATGAGCACAGCATGTGTCGAGAACATCACTTGATTTTTTTGATTTTATCTGAATTATTGAATATCATCAATCGGATTTCACATTACAAAATCTGATGGTTTTTTGTGTTGCCAATCTGGATTGGATTCAGATGAAATTTACCTTGACAAAAGAGACGTGGACCCCATATTATCCTGTAACACTGGAAGCAAATCCAATAAAAATGATCAGAAATATGATTTTCAAAGTTCCGTGACTTATGGGACTTTTTTACAGTTTGGGATTTTTTTTCATCAAGTCAAATTTATGTGTCACCACCAAAATCCAATCAGTTCTTAGTTGGGCCATTACCAACAGCTCCTGAAAATTTCAACAAATTTTGTCCTGTAGTTTGAGTGTAATCTTGCTAACAAACAAAAAAACATGCGCCGGCAAAAACATAACCTCCATGGCGGAGGTTAAAATCACAAATAGGGTCAGCCTTTACCATGGATGTGATGTAGCTTAACACATAATGGAAAACAACAGGTGACAGCTAACAGTTTTAGCATGCTATTGTGATAATATAAACCTTGGACAGAGATTACCGAACATTTTACTACAGCACCCAAAATTGCTTTACCAAAGTCCTGGGCCCCTATCATAACCTTAACAGAAGCAGGTTAATGCTAATTTCAAATAATTTCTGCAATATTATACTTATGTAGGGTGGCATGGTGGTGCTGCAGGTAGTGTGTGTGCCTTATAGCACACACAAGGTTGCTATTTTGTTCCCTCAACCTTTCTGTTTGAAGTTTACATGTTCTCCGTGTGCATGCGTGGGTTCTCCAGGCAGTCCGTCCTCCTTTCACTGACCACAAACATGCTCATTAAGTTAAGCTGAGACTCTAACTTGGCCATAGTTGTGGATGTGAACTTGAATGTGTTTGTGTCTCTATGTTGGCCCTGTGCTTGGCTGGTGACCAGTCTAGGGTGTACCCCACCTTTTGCCCAGTGTCTGCTGGGATTGGCTCCAGCCCCCAGCTACACTGAAAGGGATAAACTGTATAGATAATGAATGAATGACGAATGGATGCTTTAAGAGTAACTATTGAACAAAAATTTCTTACCCTGTATGCATCTCCAAACTGCCGTGCCGAAAACCAGAGTCCCCTTTTCAGCCGTGCTTCCTGACATGATTCTGTAGGTGTGAGGAAATCTTCCCTCCAGGCTTTCCCTCTCTCAGCTTTAAAGTCCTGTGTATGTGCTCACTTCTCTTCTTTGTGCACACCCACATCAGCGACACTTCTGTCGCACGCTCAACACAAACAAATAAGCACATGTTGGCAACACAACAAGCAAATAAAGTGACAGTTGTTTACATTGTCCAACATTTATGAATATATAATGAAGTGAAATGTGAAAATGTAGGTGCAAAGCTTTTTTCTAAAGTTCTCGAGTCTTTTGAAGAGCACCACCTACACGCTTTATCTTTGTCATGCCTTACATCACATTATCAGATAGATCCTTTTTGAGGAGTGATATAAATGCAACTTTTCTTCAGTTTTTTTTTGAAACTTTGCGATGACTCAGAGGTTTGTTTCGAGCATCAAACGTGGCAACAGCTCTAAAATCTGTTATTTTTAGCAGAAGACAGACTGCCCATAGTCTTGGATTATTCCTCACTCACACAGCTGGTGTGTTGTTGTTTGCAGGAATCACAGGCACAACAGTGAATCCTTTGTGAATACACTATATTACCGGATATTTTGGGCAGATAACAGTAACCCTTACTGTAATAAACATGTCTTCAGCCACATACCGACTCTCCCTCACTCATATCGTAGATCTTGTGGTGGTGGAGCTGCAAACCCAGCTGCAGCACAGGTGACCTGATATAAATGTGCTTGTATTGAATGTCAGTGCTCTATCAGACAGCCATCCCTCCGGAGGAGAAACAGAGAATCTGACTGTAGTTTCTCATGGCTGGTTAGCTCAGACTGCCAGCTCTCAGTTGCTCTCCATGCTACAGTGAGCAGTGGTCAGTCTTTCTACTTGTGTCCCACTGAAACTCACGCTGTGGACACAAGGCCACACTGACAAAGTCATCCTCCACTTTTCTGGTGCTTTAAGTACGGCTGCATGGTACAAAGCAAAGCATTTTTTGTCCTGTACTGATTGGTCTTATGTGAGACAAAAAAAAAACACAAAACAGGCTGTAAACGTGATCATGGCACAGTCTGATTAAAGTGTATATATGTTGAATGTATATATTTGTATATATATATGTATATGTGTATTTTTATATGTATATATCTATCTATGCATATACTGTATCTATAAAATGAAGAGCTTTATGATCTTTGGTAAAGTGTCTTGAGATAGCACTTATTATGAATTGGCGCTATACAAATAAGGATTGATTGACTGATTGATTAAAGTGATCACATATTAAACTGATCACCAGGGCTGTCCTTAACTTCTGCTTATTGTTACCATTTATACAGTCCTAGAAAGAGTTTTTTAAGTTGATATGAAACCAGAAGAATTTTACAAATTTGATCCCTTTTTATTTCGTTTGCAATGAGCCAATGGAAAATGTTGGTCTGTCACCATGTGTGAACATTAGTCAGGTCTTCGAATTCTGTTCGTTCAGTTAAATCAAATTTCAGACTGGTGTTTACATACAGCCCTCCGCTTACTGATTGTGACCCAAGAAATGATTTCAATTATCAACTAGAAAGCACTCAGGGGGCGCAAACCTCCACCAAGCTAGCTCACATATTGCTGGTACATCTGTTAGCAACAGTTCCATGATAAGTTAGCATCGTAGCATGATTCCTCAGCCCTAATTCCCACACCTAGTACTCAGAATCATGTTGATATCATTAGTAGTTAGACAGTTTTTGAGTAAAAACAATCTGGATCACCACCAAAGTCTTATCTTTTTGAAGGTGGGTCATTACCAACATCTTCTGAAAACTTCAGCAAAATCCGTTCAGTTGTTTTTGTGTAATAATGCTAACAAACAAACAAACAGACAGACATCAGCAAAAGCATAATCTCCTTGGGAGAAATAATTGATTTTAATACTGTAGCAAAATGACGAATTATCTTGGAAATAATGAAAAACAAGAGGTCAAACCTACACCAATTCCAGTTGTTGGTGAGTTAATGTCCAAAACATGTAGAAACTGTCCCATCTTGTGCTGTAAAGAAATCCTTCAAAAAAACAAAAATCCCTAGATCTGCATTCAAAATCAACATTCTCTGAAAATGTCATCCAAATTGTCGATCTATTACCAGGTTATCCTGATCAGTCCATGCTGAAATACGCTGAAGTACATTTTGAGTGGTGGTCATTATTTCTTCAAATGACATGGAAATAGCTTTCTTTCTTAAAGAGGAAAACGAACACCAGCGCTAGATTAGAGAAGCCATCGAGATCAGAAAACAGGGCACAGGGACGATGAACAGGGACGAGGGGACATGTATGCTCTCACTGCATGTCTGAGATAAAAGAAAGAAAGAAAACTATATATACGCTGAAGTCCACAATGATTTTGTCTGTGCATGGCTGTGCTGTGCTCTCCTACTTAATCTGCTATCTGCTGTCAATCTGAAATGGAATTTCATTACTATTCCTTATATTTTTTGTTATTGTGTCGAGAATATTTCTTCATTTCATTATTCTTGAGGCTTTTCTGTTTGGTTGCATTCTTGTAAAACAAAATGTATGATTCTCGTCATGGAGAAAAAAAACCTTTTATGTCAGTCAAGGTTAATTTGATTGATTTATGAGCTACATTATCTTTTACACTCTTTTAAATGAATTATGCATTTTGTATCGTTATTAACATGAAAAATAACTTAGATGATAATTGCATTATTATAAAAATAATATAACACATTTTTATTAATCTTCAGTCTTCATTTGTAACCTGTTTTTGTTTAATTTTCCACTTGAACACAGCCACAGTCCCTGAGATGTTTGGTTATATTTATTGATATTGTGCAGCTAAGTGGAGCCGCTTACGTTTGAATTAAGAGTATTGATGGGATTTGTCACGTTTCAAAGCCAAGCCAAGGTTGACCTTTTAAGTTTAGTCAATGGGGAGAGATTGATCTTTATTTGTTTGTTAAAGGCCAGCCAGAGAGCAGCAATAATAGCTCCTGTGTTTATTCAGTAATGATTTACCAACACATCTGTAAAAGTCAAGGCTACATGCTTAGAATCATTCAGGTTTATGCAGCTCAGAGATGAATTTAAATGAGTATTTTAAAGCAAAAACAATGAATTTACTGAGTCAGACTAAAATATGAGAAGCTTGTGAATGTACTTTTAGATATAGTTAAAGCAAACTGCCTTTTAGAAGACCAGATCAGAAATTTGGACGAGGAAGGTGTTAAGTAACACTCTCTTCTCCCCGAGCAATTAGAGCAAAGTTACCCTTGATCAAGCCAATTAGCTCTAAATTTACTGAGTGGAAATATTCACAAAATACCAACAGGAGAGCAGGGCACAGCTGACCCCCTGAGAAGGTGGAAATTAAAGGAAGGAACCAGAAGCTTAACCAAAGGAATGGAAGAAATACTAAAGCCAGAACTGAGTGGCAGTAATTTGCCTCTGATGTTTTCATCTACAGGACAGTGAGAGTACAGAAGGTCGTTTTTGTTTGTTTGTTTTTCTGTTGTTTTTCAAGGGGTTAGATTTGACCTCAATTTAAGTTCACATATTCTGTTTTGAAGACCGCTGGAGTTTGTTCACAATCACTAATGTTCAAGAGACCTGCTGTTTTTCGCACACTGGGTACCTTAATCCAACTCTACTCTTTATCTATCTGCTTTTATATTCGACGGTGTTTGTATGAGCTCTGCAGCAACTGCCGACCATCAGCATCCAGATATGGAGTCCCCCTTAATAAGGAGAAAACTTCATCATTTATACATGATGTAACACCAACCCTGGTGACTGTGTTTCCCATCACAGATTTGGTGATTATGAAATCCTTCAAAAGAGAGCTGATTCTGACTTTGAATAAGAAGTCTGCTGATATCTCAGCTTTGAGTCAAAGTCTATCTCAGATCCACAAGCTCTGTCTCAAGTCCATTTTTGTCTCTGTTAGCTTTGTCTCTGGTTTTCTTTCAAATACTGCCAAAATCAGATTCACATCAGACGCTCTGTAGGAGCTCCTGTCAAGGAAGAAGTCGTTACAGGCAGCTCCTGGTGTTGTTCACAGGAGGAGAAGTCTTGGTGCAGCAGACTTTATTGTCTCATGCATAGATATGGAGATATACCTATGCGCAGCGGAGACTTGGAAATCAACCAAAGTGCATATAAAACATGAAGAGGCATAAGAAAGCCTGGGGATAAGGTGGTTGCTTTATAAAGTTAGGCGGTGTTGTTTATATCAGTATAGTTGATGTGCTTAAATGAGGCTGGATGGTAGAATTAAACATAGTGGCTTTTTGTGTTCAAGAACTTAAAGCAGCACAACGGAAGATCCCCGCTTGACCGGAGAGAGAACTCAACTACCCATGAGCTCTAGCGCGCATACTGTCGTAAGGATACAGATCTGCCGGTCGCGTGCGTTTGTTTTGTAGGCGAATCGCAGAAGCCAGGACTTCGTTCAAAAGTATTCTTCTGTCTTCAGCGGCTGTTTGCAGGATGGATAGCGACGAGGTAATGTATTTATTTTTGACTAAATGACGACTTTAAAAATCGCTAAGTTCAACTTGGTTTTATTACCGTGAAGTCGCCCCCGCCCCCGTCCTGTTGAAGCGATAAAGTGAATAAAAGTAAAGACAACGACGAGCTGGCGATATCACACACTTGAAATAGGTCTAAACCAAACTACATACTGGTATGTTCTCGATTTGTTGTGCTGTACTTTTTTCCTGTCAAGTTTTTTTGAGGAACTTCGTCATAAATTAGTCGCCCAACATACCTGATAGTAGTCGGACATCCCTCCTCGTCTTTTATTTCACGCCAGCGAGTGAACGCCGAACCGATGTTTATTTTCATCCGAGCATTCAGCTTGTTTTTCTCTCGCTTTCTTTGTTTTGTATCCTCCGACAAAACTTTTCTCTTCCTTACGTTCTTTGTTGCCTCCGCCATGGTTACAGCTCCGCATTAATGATTGGCTTTCGCCGAGACTTCCGTGTTTTAAACGAATCGGGAATCGGGGGAAGTGACGTATGCCGTAAAGCAGTCCAAACGTGTAGTTTTTTAGTGTGGCAGGGTTCCCACCATCCACCTCGAAGTTACATAGCGCCAGTGAAAGGGATACAGACCACGACAGAGGTTTCATTCAACTCATTGTAAAGTGGTGGACCATCACAATGAATATCGAAGGATTATATTATGTTTGAAAAGCTACATAGTTTTGGTTTAAACAAGCAGCAGAATTATGTTTTTGCTGAAAATGCATCTAAATAGTCCTTTATTTAACAGTCATTATTGTGTTTATTTATTTAATTTAACTGAGAAAAGTAATGACTTAGACTTAGAGCTAGTTAACTAAAGAGTTAGTTAAGTGTTCTGGAGTTTAAAAAAATAGGTCAAACTTATTTTTAGGACTGCTTCCTTCCAATGTCTATTCTGATCACCCTGAAGTCTGGCTGTAAGTTTGTCCCATATTTGACACAAGTCCATCAAGGCACCCTTAAAATAAAGAGCTTTGAAAATCTGAAGCCAAACCAATTGCTTTTGTTTTTCTAAAGTGTTTTTAGTTCAGCCTTGATTCTGTAAAAGAGTTTGGTCCAAGTTTAAAGAACCCACCTAAAAGTGTTTTTTTTTTTTTTTGAGATGTACATTCACAAGCAAATGACCATGACCTTTGACGTTTTTCCTTTGAAAATAAATCCTCAACATTCCATAAAAGTCTCTCACTTTATAGTGTTTTTAGGGAATGGATTAAGATATCTATCATTAAAAGTTGTTTGAAAATCTCCAAGCATTCTCAAGATCTTCAGTCCACAGTGTCCCTCATATATAAAAGGAAAGATAACCCAAAAACTGAATGCTGGAGTGCATCACTGAGACTTGGAGAGTGTTGAATAGGAGCGCCAGATGTAGAGCTTTCTCTGAAATGGATGCTTTAGAAATATTCACCCATTAGTCTCCTCTGACACATTGCACTGCCAAGGAACAAAAACAAAAATTAATCAGAGTAGTAATTTAATGAACTCCTTGCTTGCTCGCACATTGTACAAATCTGTCATGTTGTCTCCACTGTAACAATTAAGGGACAAATATATTCACAGTTACCGAATCACTGTCCATTTCAGCTGTTCTCATTATACAAACAAGCTCTGTGCATTCTGCTATTTAACACATTAAAGGGCTAAGGCAGGAGAACAGAGGTTCTGCTGAGCTGAGTAATTCATTCTGTGGATTTGGGGATTCTGCAAAGAAGCAATTAGTAGAAAAAGCAGCAGTATTTCATGTATTTTTTTAGTGTACAATATGCAGACTGCATTTGAAAAATAACATCATTAAGTGTGCTGTTGAGGGCCAAATGAGGAACCTCTTTAAGTGTGTCAGACTGCAGGAAATCGGCTGGATTTCACAAGAACAGGTCTTTAACTCAGTCTGTGTTACACTTTTGCTTCTCAAGATTGCATTCAGCGGCCCAGATTTCTCCACTTTAATTGTACTGTACTGCTAATGAAGAAGGTTTTTGGAAATACTTATACATTTAATTAGTAAAAAGGATTAAGTATCTAGGCTGACCCATATTGTTTTCCACTGTGATTATGACATGCACATGCTCAGTGACACATTGCAGGATGTGTGATGGCGGTCACATGATCTTAACCCTCCTAATGCTGGCATCTCTGTGCTGTTTATTGGAGACTTAGACCACCACTCCTCCACTGACTGGACATTGAAGATGGACTGATTCACACATCATTGGGATATATTTCAAGTCTGATGACTGACATAGACTGGGCAGATCCAGCTGCTCTGTGGCGTTAATAAGCTTTAATAGTTGTTGGAGATCACTGTGTGTACAGAGCTTTTCTCTTACTCACACTCAGACTGTAGCATCAGATGCGCTGACGTAAGGAATGAGGTAGATGGTAAAGGTGAATGGGCGCTTCTCTAGCCTTTGACTACTCAAAGCTGCAAAGCTGCTTTACACCACAGGTCATACTTGCCCATTCAAACCCATTTGCTCTCACATTCACTCACTGATGGTTCCGAGTTTCAATGTTAGTTATCCATCAGTACCACTGATGCAACAACTTGGGGTTAAGTTTCTTGCCCAAGGCCATGCGTCACCATGTGTTGCCCTGGAGCTGGGCTTGAACCTGCAACCTTCCAGTTACTGACTAAGCACACTATCCAACTATGTCACCAATGCCCCAAAGAAATTACTCAGAGTGGACTTTCAGTACTTTGTGTTTTCCTGTTATCAGACGAACTTCATCCTAATGCTTGAAAATGCTCTGTCATACAGAATGTTGATGGCACTTACATGAGACTGTAAGATTATTGCACAAATGTATCTGCACACTGGCAGCTTAATACACAAAGAAAGAAGAAATACAATTCTAATTTTTCACCCAAAACTTGATTTATAATTATTTGATTTTCCTTCTCAAAAAGACACAATAGTTGGAATAAACAATTTTACTTTTTTATTAGAATATGTCACAAAGAACCCTTGGTGATGAAGCGCAAACTATCAGAAATTCACTTTGTAGTTTAGATACTGGGTGACTTGCCTACATAAACGCTGAGAGTGACACAGTTTTCAAAAAATAATTTAATTTCTCTGTGCTGTATCAGTGCAGCTCAAAAATGGTCGTTGTTGTGCCTCTGTTATAAGGAAATGTAGGGAAGGGTGTTAACCATGGGAGCCCAAGGGGGCCTAGAGAAAGGGCAGAGTCAACAAATAAAGAAAAAACTGCTTGTATATATCTTTTTAATTGATCTGAAACAAAAAATGCAAATTGATACTTTGTTCAAACCTGTGTTTTTAGAGATGTCTGAAGACATTACACATTTTAACATATTAAAATGCAATACTTTTATTTGTAACGTTCACACTGTCAAGAAACATGTCCCAACTTCTATCTCTTTACTTTTCCACCTCCTACTCTCAGTGTTATGTATGCATGTTAAGGATGTGACTTTCTGGTGTCTGAGCATCCACACTAATAACCAAAGATTTTCAACCTGCCTCCCTGCAACACGGACCATTGCATCATTTGACTTTTTTCCTCCCTTTAGGCCAGACTGGTGGCATGTCCTTGCATATGAATCTTGGAACTCGTCCATGATGGCCTTTTTTTGTGCCTCTGGTGAAGGGCCTGCCGAGAGCGATGTAGCTGCCCTGATGACATTTTCCTCACCTTAGCTGTTTTGTCCTTTTACCGACCAAACCTTGAGAACATCAAAGCTGCTTAGTAGCTCAGTAAACTTTTGTCCTGTTTATTTACAACATGGATTTTCAATAAGATAACAGCTCAAATGAAACAGGACTAACTGCTGGTATTGGGTTGCTTACCATGGCTGATTTAAGGTGGAAGGTTGACATATAACAGCAGAGGCTAAGTTAAAGGTGTTGTCAGCGATCTTCTAATCTAATGCAGTATTTGTCAAAATCACTGTATTTCTCCTCTCCATCCACAAGATGTCCCCACTGACAGCATGCAGTATTTGACAAATTCACTGTATTTCTCCTCTCCATCCACAAGATGTCACCACTGACGGCATGCTGAAAAAAAAAGTCTGGCGCAGTTAGCGTAAGAGAGAGATACAATAGGTGCAGGAGCAACGGCTGAAAAACAGACCAAAAGAAAAAGGTCAGAGGAGCAGAAAGTGAAAAAGAAGGGCTATGACCATAAAAGAGCAAAGACCCGGGTCAACATTGGTGTTGCTTTCCGACAGTGGAGGGAACACCGTGAACTGAAAGACTTGAAAACGGACACGAATGTCGCTGTCGGTCTGCTGGATAGGTAAGCAACATTAGCTTTGTGGTGCTTCACATAACAGTAGCAGCCATCGGGCATTCAGCTTATTGTCTAATCTGCCAGAATGTACTGTTGTTGTGATGTTATCAATAATGGCAGTCGAGTTGTCTGACCAGTAGGGGTTACCTTAGCTACGATGGTCAGCTACGCAGTTTCTATGGTCGTTTCCATGACGATGCACGTCCATCAGCTTTTGGGGGTGGAGCCAGGGGTGAGGTATGAAGGGAGAGGCGGGTCTAAATCCGTTTATCAACGACCTCTCCACTCGTTTTCTCCCACATCGCTGACTACACCTTTAACAGGTGACTAAGTAATTTCGTGACATTTCCTAAGAGGAAGGTGTCACGTCTTGGAGAAGTGATATAACCTACTGTATGTTTAAGCAACAGGTAAACGTCACTCTAACTGAGATGTATTGCTAGGTTACAGGGCTCATTAGACTCAATGTCAGTATCAATAGGCTTCAGTTTTGGTAAATTTGGGGTTTTCAAACATACAATACTTGTAATTTAGAGTTAATCACCATCTTTCCCTCTGAGCAATCAAGCTGTCAGATTGTGCCCCAGAACTCATTCAATCACTCAAAACTGAATCAGCAACAGAGAAAAAAACTGTGCATGCATAAGAATGTTCTGCTCTGTTCCCCTTCCTTCTTGATGCTGTGTGTCACATTCAGGTGAAGCAAACAACACTTCGAAATCTGATTTGAGCAGCCGCAGCAGTCAAGCTCTGACCTGTCTGTAAGAATCCAGCTGTATTTGGGCTTTCATTTCAAGGCACCTCTGCACGCTGCTCTGTTGTGATTCGACACAGATTTGGACAGGCAGTGTGAATGAGACTCAGATGGTGCAGTCATGCTCTGATATAAATAAGAAAAGTTATGACCTAACCTCTGAAGAAAGTTATGGACAAAATATTAAAGTCAAAGATTAATTTAGAGTATTTTGTGGGGGAAATTTTAGGCCTCAGGTACCAGATATTTTACATTGAGTGTTTGTTTCCATATCATATTCAGAATCACAGAACATTTCTTACGAAGAGGAGCTAATTTCAGGATTTGCTTTGGTCACCAAGAAGCTGTAAATTATTTTTTTGCACTGATAAGTTGCGTAAAATGTGCTTAGATTTGTAATTTTATACTGATTGATTACATCATTCTAAATGCACTGCATTGTCAGGCACCACAGTCAGCCCACACACCTCAGTACCCTAAAATAGACTTGTGAGGTGATACTTATGCTTGTGCTTGGGATTACAGAAAGATTCTTCTATTAGGATCCTTGGGCTCAGTTTTCAGTGTTGTAGCTGTAACTGAATGTGTGATTTATTTTGACGTCAAAGCTTTACCAGCTACAGTTATAAACAGAGTGAATGAACCGAGCTGTAGTGTTTTCATTCAATTCATTGAATATGATAAGAGTCTCGGCCCACTTTTTCAAACAGTTTTTGACATAAATTAAGTAAGTCCTGGGATTAAGCATCTTGCAACGATCATTCAGGCTTTTGCAATGGATACTAGAATTGCTGCAGCATTGGATCAAGTAAAACTCATTAATTTCCTCTACCAAGATGGTTATGTTTTAGCCGTGCATAATCTATATTCCATCAGCGTATATTTTGGTTTTATCCTCTTATTTATCGTAGTGTCTTATCTGTTTAACTGATATTTAATTTATTATCTCAGTCTGATCGTTTTTGTCTCCACTTCCCTTGTATTGCGTCAGTGTTTTATCTCTCCTAAATGTTTCATTTCTATTGTCTTGACTAATATAATCTCATAAGAAAACTTTTGATTTCTTATTGTTGCTTTTATCTTTTCTGACAGCTTTTATCACCTTCTGTCAAACTCTTCATTTCATTTCCTTTTATTCTGTTTTATATATCTCATTTAATCTTTTATATTTGAGCCATGTAGTTTCATTTTTGTTGCTGGGTTCTTGCCTGGTTTTCAAAGGTCATGATTGTTACTCAGTTATTTCATTGTTTATGTATATGTGTGTGTAGGTAGATTTTTCTACATTGGCTCTTGTGCTTTTTCTATTTTTTCTCGGTTGCATGCCAAAGCACTTTATAAACCTTTGTTTTTAACAGGTTTTACAAAAAAACTCTACTATGCTTAAATAAATATAGGACATTTGTGTTGTATATGGTGCGTCTGTTGTGCAGTCTGATAAAGTGCTCTGTGAAAGTTGTAGATTTGAGCCCAGTTTTGGCTGTAACATGGTCAAGTGTCCTTGGGCAGGACACTTAACCCTAAGTTGCTCCCCCTGCTGTGTCAGTGGTGTGTAAATGGGTCCATAAGGGCATAAATTCATGAGGTAATACTGATGACTAACTAACATAGGTATTCTGGACCATCAGATTAAATGGGTGTGAATGAGTAGATGAGACTTGTGGTGCTGATGTGGCTTTGAGTTGTCAAAGAGATGAGGAACGTGCTGTATAAGCAAGTCCATTTACCTGTTGCCATTTACCATTCAACCAATTGACAGTGTTGTCTTTGTTGTTGTTGATTCTGTCACTGAAATAGACAATAAAGTTTATTCATAGTACAAGGACCACACTTTGTATAAATGATCGTGATTAGGAACTATCTTTCCGTCATATTACACTGTGATTTCTTGTTAATACATATAAACGTCTAAAAGACAGACTACTTCAAAAAAAGGGATATATTGCCCCTCTTGTAGTATGAGGACATGATGATCTATTGTATTGACACCTCTGTATCCCAATTTGTATCAATCAATCAATCAATCAATCTTTATTTGTATAGTGCCAATTCATAACAAGTGTTATCTCAAGACACTTTACAATAGAGCAAAAACTCTTCATTTTGTGGATACACATATATGCATAGATACACATGTACATATATATACAAATATATACATCCAACACCCAACATGAATCCATATAGCCAGTCATGAATCCCTCCATCAAGGGGAGGCAAGAAAAAACCTTCTGTTAAGCAGCAGGAAATCTTGAATGTGGATCCCAGTCTCATGATGAACAGCAAATCCACACCATGCTGTGATGGGTGTGTGGGCAAAGGAAGGGAGGTAGGAGGAGACAAGTGGACTAAAGTAAGAACTAAAGTTAGGGACAGGTCCATGAACCACAGACCTGTCATCTGATTTATTAGAGGTTAGCCTCTTGAGATGCTACATCTTGTTTTCAGGAGGGTCCTCATGTCTGAATGGTTGTGGTGATCATTTTATAGTAGTATAACCAATGATATTCTTACTGAAAATAATAATTTATGGTAGAGACGAACTCATGGATGCCCATACCACAAGTGCATCCCAACCGTATTTGCATCACATTCATACCATCGACTATAAAAAACATGGACGTCATGTCACTGGGCTCGAATTGAAGTCGCCACAAAAACTGCTCCCCCTGGTGACTGGCTGCAGTATAGGTCAACTCTCCGTCTCCCCCATTCATCTGAACGGGCCGTAGTGAAACTTCAAAAAATTAATACACCTCGTAGAAATATTTCTCCCATCCGTATGCTGTGGTAATATGAAAGTATTATTGGGCTGCGTTTTTTCCAAGTCCTCTTTTTTCTGAAAAGTTTCTTTTTCATCAGTTATTAGAGTTTAAAAAATAACCGCGGTTTACGGCAGTTTCACAATGATTGTGTACGCTGTATGCTGCAGAGTTGTTTTGACCGTTTACGACAGCTGCGTCCAGATATGGTCTAGATTCTCTACTGGCTGCACAATGGCGGCGCCCTGACGGGGGATATTCTGGCTTCAAAACCGTTACATGGTAGAAGGCAGAGCCACGCTGTCCAGTTCTTATAACACATCCATAATTCATACCAATACAAACCCTTATTGGTCAGTGTGTGTGTGAGTGTGTGTCAGAGGGATGCTAGATCTTAACAGAGCTGGAGGTGTTTCAGATCACTCAGTGTCACCAGTGACAGCCATCACCATGGCTGATAGTCCATTACTTCAAGCTACTAGTGTTACATCGCATTATCCCCCTGTGGACATTATTATACAATCTCGTAGTAGTTTTTTAAATTGTCAATGATGGTGTTAAAAGTGTCAAATACTGATGACAGTTTTAACACCAGCACCAAAACAACTTATGTTTGAACATATCGATTTTGTGGTTAGATTTCACTATGAGACATCAGGGCTGTCAATATCATATAATTTTGAGCATATTCATGTGTTAACAGAGAGGTCACAACATCAGTGTCACTCACTGTCACTCTATGTCTCAGTCAGCGTGTCTATACCAGCACTCAGTGGAGTGTGTGCCAATCAGTCAGAGCCCTGCCATTAAGGTCACAGTCTGACGTGTTGTTCTCTAACTCCTCCACTCAGGCCATCTCGGCTTTGCCCATTTATCACTGATACTGCACTCATACTGCTGGACATGGATACTTGGCGGTGCATCACTCTGGGCTCAGACTCTGCTCTGACAGAGGCTGAGTGGACACTTAAAGGAATGACCTGGTGCTGTCTTTGCATGATCCTCCACTGCAGCTTGAAATTTTTTTAGTGGCAGCTGTTGCCCATTCAGCAGGCTGTTAGACCAGCTGTGTTTAAAAAGTTTTTCTTCAGTGATAACATATGCTATGATCGACTTCAACCTTCACATGAAGATGACACTTCTTTGCTCAGATTTGTGTAACCTTCTGCTGCTGTCATGAGCAGCTGGTAGCCTCATGGAAGTGTTGGCTTCAGTAGGAAGCTTTTTACCAAGTTACATGTGTTTAATAGAACTGTTGATATTTTTCGGAGACTTTAATAAGTAATGGAGGGATGGGTTGCAAAATTCTGGGAATTTTCAAGATCTGAAACTTTCCATGGGTATTGTGGTAATTTAAGGAATGAGTGGGAATAAGCTAAATTAAACCCGAAATTTAAAGCTGGGGTTGGCGATTTTGGAAAACTAGCATGAATTTGAAAGTAGCATCTCCTCAGGGCTCCGCCTAGCCCCACCCCCCGCTCACATGCATGCGCGCAGCCGCTATATCCAGAAGACTGATTCAACTCCAAACCCTCAGCACAACGTGTTTGTTTCACACTACACCAAGTCATGTCTCAGTCAGCACGAAGAAAACACCAAACAAACATGTAAAGTTAGTTAGTACTCACAGCCGATGTTGATCGAGGTATAGGTAGTTCCTCTGACATTCTCCACATAGCTGTCAAATCTCCTGTTTTGGTCATGAAACTACCGTATTTCCCGTATTTTCTCCTCTTTTCTCCCGTCCTCCTGTATCAGTATTCTCCTGTAAACCTCCCGTGTGATGATATAATAATAAAAGCATTCCTCTGCCTCTCCAAGCTGAGCTCCGTCTCTAGCCTGAATGGGGCGGTAATGCTTCAAAATGATGGATGCCAACCACCGAAGAAGAAGAAGTCTCGCGAGAACTGCAACCTGCAGTAGCATTGACGGCAGTTCTTGCGAGATTAGAGCCAACAGCAGAACAAACTTAGAAAAATAAAGAGTTTATTTTAGATTTCTTGTACATCTGTCTCAAAATGTGAGGGATACTGGAGCTTGGTTGGGGTTGTGGGACGGCTCACAGCGGACTTCCCATATTTTCAAAGACAAAACTTGAAAGGTAAGCTTTCTCCAGTGGAGTCTGTTCCCTACACGCTACATGCTACATGCTATGCACTGTCTGTACATGTCGGGAAAATGCACGCGCAGCAGGCACGCAGAATGGTGACGGGATTTGATTGGTGTAAAAAAAGGTATCCCGGCAAGATTATTGGTTGGTGTATTCCCTGTTTTACTCCTGCTGTAGATAGCGGATATTTTTCGCTCTGTTTTAAGAACACATTATAAGTTGATTACCATCGGGTCAAAAAGACCATTTTAACCAGTATTTCAAAAAGTGTATCTAAAGCAGATCGCCAACCCCAGCTTTAAGGTTAGCCCTTAACAAGAATTTTTAGCATTGTGGGGGGGAAATATATTGTAGAACAATGTTGATCAAAACAACAGGATTTCTTGAGAGTATGCATTGTATGCATGTATGTATGATTCTCGAACCCTGGACCATTGAGGCCACAGATTTGAGCCCCTGGAAATTAAATGAAGTTGAAATTGATTATTCAATATCATAATAAAACTTGATAAAGAAAACAACATGCAATCCGAGGCACTCCGATGAAGTTTAAAATCTTTTATTATGTCAAGGACATGTCAATGCGTTTTGAGTCATCCAAGTCTTCATCAGGACTCTTCTGCTGAGGACTTGTATGATGGGTTGTTAAACTTACCCCCGATTTCCAGTTACATTTCCATAGTTCCCAACATTTGCATGTAAAGTTTGTTATCAAGGTGTTCATCAATGGATGGAAAAATGTCAGGAGACAAGACTGGAAATTTATCAGAGTGGTTTATTACAGCCGGTTCAGTACAAGACTGACAAAGAAGAACATGTTTGAAGACATCAACGCCATGTATATGTATAGAACTATCACTCAATCTGTGCCTCTATTTATGGCAAGGTGCCGGACATACTTTCTCTGTCTCTTGCTCTCAGACATGTTTAGAACAGCTGGAAATTATTTGTGTATATATGGACATGCACATAGTTCAAGACCAGATTAAAACATAGAAAACCAACATACTTAAAAGTCATCCTTACAAGTTTCTAATTTGGATATTTCCAAAATTCCCCAGCTTATTGTGTCATGGAAAGTTTCTGGAAAGTTTTCTGTAATTTACTGAAATTTTCTGCCCCTTTGCAACCCTCATAAAGGGTCAGTCTTGAGGTGCTCCTCACTTATCAACTTTGGTACACACCAAGCAAACTGGAGCTCTAACTGAGACTGAGACTTCCCAAAAAAAGGGAGTCTCTGTCCGCTCCTGAGTGCTGTTTGTTTGCAATTAAAATGAGAGCCCACTTCTGTCTGAACTAACTGTTGCAATCATTTTACTTTTTAGATAATATCCATCATCAGACTGTTGTCCGCCTCTATTTATCAGAAATATTAAAATGTTAATGAATATCTGCAGCTTACATGCATATCTTTTACCTGGGCATCACTGCATCTGTCCAAGAACTTATTTATTTTACTTGTTACTGAGCAACATCTACATGCATTTAGATTGAGTGACTCCAGCACCACGGACAGCTCGTGTTGAAAGTCACTGTATCGTTCCAGATTTCATCACACCTGCTCTGTGAAGTGGTGGATGTCATTAATTCTTGTGAGTCTTTGGCATGGATTATTTGCAGTTGTTAATAGATTCTCTGAGTGTCATTGTGTATTCTGTTCTGCCTTTGCAATTACTTATCTTTGGTGCTGAAGCATGACTCACTGCTTCAACAAAACAAAGCGTTATTTTTTATTTTTTTATTTCTGCTCATAGATGCCATTTCCTGCCGTTGTATAAAAAGTGCAGTTATATACAATCGATCATTGGAGATTGTCCGTGAATATGAATAAAAACTGAATCGATTTGTGACTTTGTTTGAAGAAGATAAACATAAAAATAATGCATGAAATAATAGAGGAACAAGAGTTGGGTAAACAGTAAAAATAATTAATTGAATGTAGCTTCTTTTTAGTAAACTGCACTGCTCATACTCTCAGTTTGGGTCATGATAACTAAAAGAAAAAAGTGCAGTTAAGGGTGACCACACCTTCTTCCCACACATTTAAAATGAAGCAGGACCATAACAGAAACCCTTCAGAGACACTGAAATCGGATGGAAAATAGAGCATATTGCATTTTTAGTATGTCATTGGAAAGGACATACTAGACTAGAACTGTTTCAGACTCACTTGATTTTTTAAAATTACATTGATAAAATTCTTTTTCAAAAGTCTTTGAAAAAAATTACACAGATTTTGGGACAACAGTAGAATCCAGAAAAATCCCAATCTTTCATTTTACCACGTCAATCTAGTGCCTTTTGCCCTGGCTGCTTGACATTTAAGTATTACATGTATCATTTAAATCCAAAGCTGCTTATAGAATAATACATCAGGATGTAACTTTTATATCACAAGATCAAGTGCCAAAATGTTGCAGCTGAAATAATCACGAATAAAGACAAAGAGAGTGCATACTTAATGATCATGAAGCAAAACAACAGTTTCAAAAACAAAGCTGTTATTAAAGATGTTTTCGGGTATTTAAAGAAGACGGATGCCATCATAGGATAACAAGTTAACTATGTAATTACATATTGTAAGTTCTGGATGTAATGACAGACATCGAAGGAACTTCTCAGAAATAGTTTGGAAACGTTTTTTCGATTTATTATTTCTTCTCTTTAATAATATCAACTGCCGCTGTATTTAATATATTTAAAAAGCCTGATAAGTCGCCTTTACAGTGATTCATTGCTTGGAATGATCTTGCATTTATGAAACATAGCCAAACATGCGGGAAGTACACCATAGAAATGTGCCTAAATCCCCTATTCCTCATGCAGGAAAGTCACTTACTTGGTGAAGCAAGGGTGAGGATCCAGTCTTCTTGGGGTGTTGTCTTCCTGGGAAATCTACTTCACAGTCTGTCTTTGACCTCGTAGATATTGGTCCTTAGTTTAGAAATGGTATCAAGGTTGAAATCAAATAATGCTGCAACTTTGTGTACTAGAACACCAGCTTTCAGGGTTTTTTTTGTGTGTCTTCTAGGGAATTACATTTTTCGGGAATTCCCGTGGGTCACGTGATTCCCGCGGGAATCCCACGGGATGGGAGTCATTTTTTAATTAATCCCATGATCGGGACGGGACGGGGAAAAAAAGCAACAGGAGCGAGCAGGAGCAGGAACGACATTAATAGAGTATCATTTTCAGCCATGTTAAACAACCAGATGAACAGATGCGTCCATTTTTGTAGTCATCTCTCGGTGAGAGCCAACACTCTTGACCGCGCTAGCAACACAAAAGAACTACAAAAGTGGTTTGACTTCCTGTCACCACCGGAAGGGAAAATCGACTCAGAGCGACTGCCAGCAACACACATAACAAAAAAACATGGAGGGAGAAAACGACACGTCGAAAAGAGAGCTGCAGCACAAAGTTAAAAATAAGGATGCATCATTTTTTTTTATATAAAATGAAAAGTCTGACTTCAGCAGGAAGTAAGAACTTACTGTATCTCCTTCGCACACTGTGGGTGAAGCAGCTGATCATTGAAGGAGTTATTCAGCGCTGTTGCCGCACCATGGAGGGGCGAGAAACATTGTTCATAAGATATGACAGCCTTTCCATCATCCTCCTGTCCCACACTGCCTTTACATAATCTAGGGGACAGCCCAAGCCAGACTTCACTGTTTTAAGTTTTTTCAGTCTGCTCCTGTCTGAAGCTGTGATGCTGCTGTTTCAGCAGACTACACAGCACATGATGGCTGAGGTCCCTACAGAGTCATGAAGGCTCCCCAGGGGCGCTCCCAGCTCTTCAAATTGTGTGACTGCAACGGCCTGGGCACAAGTCCCATCATTCGTTTTTGCACTCACACAGTACATCTATAACTGCATCATATTGGTATCCCAGGGTGTGAATTCACACTGCATTACAGGTTAGCAGAGTGCGGAGAGGGAGCACAAGAGACACTGTCTGTCAACAAACAGTGGGAGCTCCACATGCACTCACAGTACTGTTCTGCCTGGCCTATCCTGAGATTACACATTACCAGCTGGTTTCACACATTACACCATTGCTTCTACATTTGATGACATTAGGGGGGTCGAACCACTTTGCCCCACCCTACATGTTTCATACATTACGCACAAAATCTAACAGGGATGCACTAAAGCCTGATGTATAAAACACTTTAGATACCAATATTATTCAAAACCTGGATTCAGCCTACTGCATTAGGTTTGCGGCTATTACACTGTTCAAATGTGCAAGCAAACAGTGGTATTGTCAAATTGGCAGGGTCTGGTGCAACTTTCCACCAGTGTCTGTCCTTCATGTGGCCATACTCCCATCATGTGGCTATATTTTTAAATTTGCTATCTGTTTTGGCTTCCTAGTTCTGACCTTGAGACCGGTCTCTCTCTACTCTCCTGAAATGTCATACAAACAGAAGGCCCCACCCTCCACCCCACCCACTCCTCCTCCTGTAAACTTTCCTCTGGATCGGAACTCTCCCCAAGGCCATTTTGCATGTCATCAGCTGTCACACGGTAGAGACAGTGAGTGGGACTGAAGCTGAGTCGAGGTCAAAGGCTTATACATACACACACACAATGGCACACATAATAGACATTCCCCTCCAACTCAGTGCCTTTTTTGCCCTCATGTGCTCATCTCCCATTTTGTTGCAATATGTTGCCTTGCACTGTGTTTTTGTTGTTTTTTCCAGTCCCACATTGTGCTCCCCCTGACAGGTGCTTAGTTTGGAATTGTTTTTTTCTCTCTATCTTCCTCTTATTCTCCTTTTCTGCAACCCTGCAGATGAGTTGGCGCTGGCATGACTGGTTGCCGCTGCTCTCTGGTGTTTTTTGTTGTTTTAAACTTGTACAACATCCTTGGGTGTCACGGAAGGTGCTTTAAAAATAAAATGTATTCATTATTATTATTATTACTATTATAAAAGCTGATATGCTATAAATTGAAAAACATCTGTGGTACTTAATAATTTATTTTTTCTCCAGTTTAGGTAAACAAGCAGTATTGGCCAGTGTGACTCTTGCAGGCTGTGAGTTGCAAGTTCATAACAATGGCAAAGCTAAGAGCTATTAGTACATCATTAGGCTTTCGCTAGCATAAGCACAAATGTCCAAACCTATTTCATTTAACTGGCCTGGTCCTACACACCCAGTATGGGGTGAGCTGGATCAGGTTGGGGAAAGGGTGTCAGGTGTCTGTAGAAGCCCTGTTCCTGTGTCAAGCAGCCAACCTTCTGAGCTCGTAAGCATTGGACACAAGGTCCTGCCAATGATAGTTGAAATGTATCAAAGGGAAGTGGTCACAAAAGAGTCCAGCCAGTGTCTCATCTTCCGGCTAAGATACCACGAGAGCCATACAGCAAGGCCAAGTAACTCACTGATGGTTCTGAGTTTCTGTGTCGGTTATCCATCAGTATTAGTTAACACATTCATGCCCTTTCACACCCTTTTATGCTAGTGATGCATCACCAGCAGCAAGCTGACATTTGACAGCCAGAGCTGGGCTCAAACCCTTGACGTTGCAGTTGTTTGTAGAGCATACTATCAGAACTAGATGCTTGGGTAGAGGTGCCTGCAATGTCAGAGTACTGAGGAGTCAGAAAATGTATAAAAGTGTATTTAGCAGTTAAATAACTATGCAAAACTGGTGCAGACATCAAACTCTGAGACATCTTTATGTCATGGTTAGGTGATGGTGTCACAATAGACGGTGCAGTGTCAATGTGGAACTAAGTAGAAGCTATAGAGCAGTTCGTATTGATCTTCTTACTCTCATTCAGCTGGTGCGTGAATCCAATAACCGATCCTTTTCTTCAAGGTAGTCTTGACCTGAAGATCCTGATCTCTGCTTATCTGAATATATAAAAAGCTGGTAAAGTAAATATTTGAATTCCCTGGCTACAGCCTTATAGGAATGATCAAGCTCTCTTTTAGCAGCTTTCATGAGTAATACATTAGTGAACTGCAGTGATAAAACTCCATGATTGCTAAAACAGCTCCCCTTCCGCTACAGGAATCCTCTGTAAGAAGCAGCAGGATCTCCCACCCTTAAATGATAGAATGCAGTGTGTTTCATTATGCTGTTCCTCAGAAAATCTGTTTGATACTCTGAGCAGTGTAATCCCTCTCCCTGTGTCTCTCCCTCTCCAGTACACAGACAGCAGCTGAGCAGCGATCTACTTTAGAAACTGTCCTCAGCAATTACAGGCTTCGGCAAGTGTGCTGCAGGTAGCAGTGTAGTAGGTATGACTGACACCGAAGAACATTGCAGCTTTGAACTAAAACAATATCTGTCACACCTTGGAGATGCAGCATTGCTACAGATACCATATGACTTACCACACTTACAGTCACAGGCTGTCAGCTCTGCTTAAAGTCGAAGAAAAAGCCAACAGAAGGCCTTTCCCTACAGGCTGTGCCACTGATGAAGGCAGACAAGAGCCTTTGTTCTCTGTAATTTTTTGCAGCATACTAAAGATCCTTGATATTATGCACCAAGAGCTGTGGTCATGGTTTCTCACAAGGCTAGAGAGTTTCTTTGCAGGTCAGGGAAAGTCGTGTAGTCAGTAGAAATAAAAAGTTTTGGTCTGGTTTGGGTTGGTTGCTGACAGCTTTTTCACAGAGCCCTTCACCATCAGAACACTGAGATTAAAAAGCTTTTCTCCACTCACTTTGTTTCTTGCTTCAGTGTCAGCCTATAAGACTGATGTTTCACCTTCAACCTGTTTTGTGTTTACCTTTAAAGTGAACCTCTACATTTGTGTGGTTGCAAAATAAAAGCTCACAAAAGCCCAAAATGTTAGGAGACAGGCTGTGACATAACACTTTCTGGTTCCTAAATGGCGTGGCTGTCCTTTCTGACAGCTGCAGAGGATTGGAGCAGCAGCAGACTGAAGTCATGACAGTTTTTATTCACAGATATAGCTTAAAAATGTGGGGTCTCTTGGCACTGGTCTGGATTTTGTTACATTAAGTGGTTTCAGTTTTTCTTCTGTTTATCATAGTAGACGTATGGTCTACTATTACTCATCCAGTATAAGCTGCCTGCAGGAAACAAAGATGTGTTTGAGAGTAAAAGTGGCGTAATGCATTCTGCTTTGCATTGCACTTTCCTTGAACTGTGATTGGCTGTGTTTCTTACCAGAGGTGGATTTTTTGTTTTATCACTATGGAGAGGAGAGGGGCTTGTGTCAGTGCCCAAGCCCCTAAGTACAGGCTGTAGTTTGGCATCCTGCAAACAACTGCTTTGTTTTTCAGTGGTGCACATTTCCCTTCATTGGTCTGTGGACTTCGTTGGACTTTGCACAAATAACTTCACTTCAGTTTCAGAAAGATAAGCTTGAAAGATTTAAATGTTGCTCTACTACTGTGTTGCTTTTAAACTAAAAGCACAGACCTCAGACAAGGCTCCAACATTGTCCAATGAGTTATAGTCAAAATGTGGAAAACTCCTATCTCACACTGTCAACATATCCTTGAAAAAATCCTTGATCCACATTCAGGTATGGATGGCTACCAAAATCTATTCAGTTCTTCGCAGTACCATATTCCCTGAAAATGTCCTGAAAATGAATGAATGAATGAATATTTTTATTTTGAAAATGTAAAAGAAAATAATAATTGAATATTTTTCGGAAAAACAAAAAGAATCAGTACAATGAAATTCAGCAGTTTAGCAAACAGTCCAAAAACAAATACAAACAAACCGTGAAATTCACAATTTAAACTCTTTTACATTTCAAAAAGGAGTGGAATGAAGTAAAACTTTTAAATTTCCACCCCTTCTCCATTGCTGAATAACGGAAAGAATCCAGTCAGTTTACCTCAAATATTTTTAATATAAATATAGGTTCAAAATTATAATAATAATTATGCTATAAATTCATCAGCTATATATATAGATATTAGATATGTCTATATATATCTATCTATATATAAATCAGTTGAGAACTTGTTCAGTTATTGGTGAAAATGTGGAAAACTGCCCTAATTGTACTGCAAACAAATTCTTTAAAAAAAGTTTCTGGTTTTGGATCATTCCAATCCAGGAACTAAGGCAGGGAACTGGAGGGTGGCCGGTTCAAGTCCCAGTTGACACACAAGAAAGTTGATTTGATAGCTGGGAATATGCAAGCGGACTTCTTAAGGCAGTCACAGATGTTGATAATGCAGCTGAAAGGGGTTGGTGTACCTTGCCTCGGTGACTCAGGTGTAGAGTTTGCACCCTTGCGCCCTTGAACTTCATTGCATGTCAACACCTACGAATGAAGTTGAGTTCATGTTACTGGTGATGCAGATGAGTTGACAAGAATGATAAATGGTGAAGTGTTAACCTGGTATGTGGTCCCAACCCCAACCTGACCTGATCAACTCCTGTCTAGCATCAGGATCTTGAGTTTCTGACTTTGATTCCCAGCCGTGTTCACTCGAGTCTTTTGAACAAGAACCGTAAAGATCACATGACATGGCTTTCCAGCAAAGGCTCGTGTGATTGGCTGTCAATGCTTTAATGTGTTGGTGTAAGCCTTCTGACTTTGGGAAGGTCACTTATGGATCTGTTCACATTAAGTTCTGAACTGATAAGATGCATTTTAATTTGTCAGATAAAACCTTCACACTGCTGGATGAAAAACAGGTTTGTCATTCCCCACAGAGCAGGATGTGATTTATAGTGTCACTCGCCCTGATGAATGAGACATTCTGCTTTTTAAGATAATTGGAAATTGAAGAGAGACACAGGTGTTTATTCCATGCATGGATAAGATTTAGAGAAAAACTTAATTTCAAATTAATAGCCAGTGACTAATGCTGTTTGATTTGTTGCACCAGCTTACCTTAAGATTAATTTAATTGCTTGAGAAAGGCATTGCTGTGGTTTGAAACTCTCTCGGTATTATGCCAATATACTGACAATGTATATAGCTGTTGGCTCACAGTGGCAGCATTAATTTTGCTTTAATGGTTTAAGGATTTATTGAAAAGTGGATGTACTTTGCATGAGTTGAAGTGTGCTGGAAAGGTTAGCATCAGACAAGTAATGATTAGACCCAAGGTGAAGAGGGAGACGGGAAGATAAATCATTGATGGCAAGAATGAAAAGATGCTTTGTCCTCTGATCCAGAAGCACTCATTTATTCACTTGACCCAAATAATACTGGAAATAATCAGTTAAATGTTTAAGTATTTGTTCCCTTTTGAACTTTTCTGATGCCCTTTTTTAAATGACTAAAGAGTTCCCTGGATTCTGACAATTTAATGCTTCACTACTCCTGACAATAGACAAGGAAAACCATGGACTAATGTGTTTTTCCAGGTGTATAATAGTTGAGAGTTAAGTATTTTAACAATGCCAAGAAAATAAAATTATATCACAGTGTTGAAGAGTAAGATTTAGGTTGAACCTTGAATAAATAATACATTTGTAAATACATAAAGCAAATAAAGCTGAGTGGGTTGAAATTTATTTTCTTGACACTTCGAAATGTTTTGACCAATGAAATTATGTAACTCTGTTAATATTTTTAAACCCTTTATTTACAAGTTATTTGCACCATTTGGTCTGTTAAACAGAAGGGATTGTTATTGTCAATCTGTGAAGGATTTTGTTAATTCACATAAATAAAAACAAGTGATGGAGGATTCCTTATACTGTATAACTCAGTTGCCCTTATGATATATTATATTGTTTATCCACGAGATCCATTTGCTGAGCAATCACTCAACTAGTCATTAAAGCAAAAAACAAAACATGATCTATGTTTGCTATGAGCCAAAAAAGCCTTATCAGTGTATCACTACAAGAGAGATCATGAGATCCAGATTACCTTCACCTCCAGAATCTAATAAATCAGTTTTTTTGAGTCAAATATGATGTTTACTCTGAGTTTGAAAAAAAAAAAATCCCAAGGATTGTTGATGAGATTTCAAATGAAGAGAACCATCAAAATATCAATTGATCCATCCAAAAGTTTTTACTTGTGGATTTGTACCACATCATAACAATTGTTATCTCAAGACACTTGTAGGTCAACCCCACACGTTTTCTTTTTCTTTATCTTTTTTAATATTTTGTTTAATTGAATGTCATATTTGTCCCTTTTTCCCGAAGCCATAGTTGCAGCTACATGCTAGGCTAGGCTAAGCTAAGCTGGGAGCAAAACAAAGGAAACAAACTAAGCTGCACAGTTGCTAAGAATTGACAAACTTTAACTTAGTCTTAGTATCTTGGAACACTTATCAAACAAAACTGGTATGTTTAAGTGTTACACGTGAATAGACAAGATAAATAGAGGAATCAGAATCAGCTTCATTGGCCAGGTATGTTAGACATACAAGGAATTTGGCACCGGTTCACTTCACTCTACAAGTTCAGAGTAGATACACACAGTGTATATCATACTGTATGTTATAAAACAAAAAGCAGAAATCCCAAGGCAGGAATTAACAATTTAAATGAAAGTTAAAATTAAGTTAAGATAAGAATAGAAATATAATAGAATATGTACAGTCGGGTATGTACACCATACAAGATTTGAAAAAAAAAAAAAAAAGAAACAAGGTGCACAGGTACATATACATGGGATGAAATGTACAATGAATAATCATGTGCAGTTAGGAGTCCAGTATGGCAACAGCCTGGGGGAAGAAACTGTTCTTGTGCATAGTGTTTTTAGCGTACAGTCCTGTGTATCACTTACCTGAAGGGGGGAGTCTGAACAGTTTGTGTTGTGGGGTCTGCAGAGATATTACCTGCCCATCTCCTGATTCTGGACCGAAACAAGTCCTGGATGGAGGGCAGTTTGGTCTCAATGATTCTCTCCACAGACCTGATTGTCCTCTGCTGTCTATGTCTGTCCTGCCTGGTTTCAGATCCAAACCAGACCGCGATGGACGACCAGAGGACAGACTGGACGATGGCCGTGTACAGATTATTACGGATGGTGTCTTTGTGGGGGCATTAGCAGGACAAACTAACATATCAAACAGTGTGACCCTGGCAAACAGGAAGTGACAGAATATGCTCCCGCGGTACCATGAAGCAAATATAAGGAGTTCATCATCATTGAGCCATAATGAATATTTATGACAGAGTAGATGCAAAGCTCAAAGTATTTTTTAACTGTTAATGTGAGTTCATGTTGGCAAGCCTGGTATAGCCATGGAAATGACTCAGCTTTGAATAATCAGGTTTTCCTCATACCATTTGAGAGACATCATTGGTCACATGCTGGGGATGATCAAGAGGTCCAAGTTTCAAAGAAGTTTGACCTTCAGAGCCAAACATCAATCCTTGTGGTCCAATATGGATATATATAAAAGTTTGAAGAAATCCTTTTGGAGGAGATTTTGTGCTCCGATGCAAAGACAGAGCACAAGGCTCCATGGCCTTGACCTACAACTCCTGACCTCCTCTATAATATCTCGAGTTTGTCCTCGAGTCAGATTTGGTGTTCATCCAAAGTGTAAAGGAAATGGACAGATGGAAGGCTTGATGCCTTTGGTCTTGGCTGTTGTCAGCACAGAGGCACAATGACTAAAGATCAACAGACTTTTTTCAGCTTTTAAATAACCTTAGTGTCATAACAGCCCTTAATAACCTCGCTCTCTCATGGTGTACTTATCCCCCACTTTGTTTTCAGCAACTTCACTTTCACTTGCCCTAGTTCACCGTGGGAGTCTGACTAAATGGTTGGTGGTTACAGCCCCCTGACCCCTAAATTCCACCCATCAGCTCGTTTGCCGCCTCTATGGGTGGGTATCACATAAGACAAAAACATAACTGCATGTTGTAATTACTGAGACATTTTACTCTAATGGGCTGTCTAGACGGTGATGATGCACTGGTTGCACTTTAGTTTCTGATCATAACAGCTCTGAGTGCTGAGTGTTCATTTCAGCTGGAAATTAATACTGAATTTGGAAAAACCCTGCACGTTGATTCTGATGCCACTGGGTGTTTGTGTAGTGTATGATGACAGAAGAGTGGTGAAGTTTCACATTATTAAAGTTAGCAACCAAATTAGCTTTGTGCAGCTCCAGATAAAGAACAAAAGAGTTTTCAGCATGGCTATATCAGATGCATTTGTGGCCATTTACTGCCATTAATCCTATAAGGCCCAAGACCATAGATTATAGCCAGAAAATTCAAACTTTTTGGAGCTGAAATGTTTGTTTCACTTTCTGCTAAAATCCGTAAAAAAAAAATATCCATAAAATTCAACATATAGATTTTTCGTATCTCATTTGATACATTAGGTGTTTTTGGCTACTGAAAATCCATTTGAGGACATTTTTATCATTTATCTGATTGTATTCAGATGTTTTTTTTGTAATTTGTTGATCATATTGAGTAGAAAGAGGTATTATAAAAGTATGTATCAAATATGATACAGTTGGCTTTATAGGGTTAAATTACTTGTACATTTTGAGAACCACTGTATATCTGAGTCACAGTGTTTTATCAGTAACACATATTTGTCAAATTATTATATCAAGATTTTTTATTACTGTAAAATCTGAAAAGTAAGCCACACGTAATGTATTTTTTTTACTTCTGAAAGTGGTCTCTCTCCTGTACTGGTTCTAAAAAAGCCATGTTGCCACTAAGTGGTCTGATTGGTTTAGTCCGGATCAGAGTTGGAGCGGTGAATCGTAAAATCGTTAGTGTTCCACTGCTAGCTGTACCTGAGAGTAAAGGTTGTGACAGCTACCTAAATGTGTGACATCACAGTGGCGCAACATAGTGCTGTATAAGTGCAATTGTAAACATCAAGCACTAATGGAGGACCTCCAGCACACCATGTTTCATTCTTTACAGCAACAGCAGTGAACAAATCACTTACGTAAATACGTAGCTTATTCAAACATGGCATATCATGTGTTTTCATTTTCACTGCTGCTACATGAGCATAGTGACCAGCCAACAGACTGCAGTGCTCATGCTAATGCTCCACCTTTTAGTGCCGGTTTGGTACACTTGGCGCCCTTTCAGAGTGGCACCAAAAACTGATATGGCATGGGTCAATTATTTGTAAACATTTCCCCCCTTTTAACACTGGAAACACCAGTATAAGCATTCAGTACAGAGTGGAACAGAGCTGGACTGTGTGATGGAAATGCAGCTTGATACACCACTGTAAAATACAGAGACACATGCCATCATGACCACTTTTGGAGCCACTGCCTTTGCCCACTGCACAAGGCATGACACAAAAAAAATTAGCCCACTTTTGCTGTCTACTTCAAGTAACAGCAGATTTGCCGGAGAACTATATCCAGGCTGGTAGCACTACTTTGTGATAGCTTTTCTCTCATTAGGTCTTCATTGAAAGCATGTTGATGTTAGAGCTGTCACTTTTCACTTAAATAAAACTTGAAACATGTTTGAAAATATGCATTAATCACTATTTGGAGATGTTGATGCATTTGACTAGGATTTTAGAGCCTGTATTTGTAAAAATAATTAGCGTAACAATTATTAATATGCAGTTGGGACCATTTAATGATCTCTTTTTGTCTGCTTAATCATTAAACTCTTTCTGAGCTGCCACTGAACAAGCTGTTTGCATTCAGAAAGCTCTAAACACAAAATAAAATAAATATTCAAACAAGTGAATCAATACTCTTTTATTAATTTAATTGTCAACAAATAAAAGATGTTGTTTATGAAAATAGATATTATAAACAAATCCATATCAAAATTAGCATTCATTTGCCTCATGTTCAAAGGATGATATTAAGCTTCTTTAATATTTGACACTGCAGTGAAAGGGCACTTCACAGGCGTGCTTATCGTCTCCACTGTCAGCCTTTAATTTATTTTTGTTGCTTTAATTAATTCACAAATTAGATTCTGGAAGAAGAGGTTTGTTGACTCATTAAACTAATCAAACGTTGTGGATTTTTATCAATTAAACTCAGACAGCTGGTATCACATTGGTCCATGGCAACCAAGGATAAGGATGTGATCTGTCAAATGAACAGGTTGTAAGAGCAAGCCTTTAGCTAATGTGGCTCTTGTTGAACAGACTTTGAAAATGTGGAGATATGAATTCTACTTTCTTCCTTCCTCTTGTCTATCAAGTGTATCATTATAAAACATCTTCCCTGACATGAAATTGCCTTTTGCTTCATTGTTGACATGTACTTTTTGCTCATTGAAGCAGTTGTACGGCTCGTTGTCTCAGTGATATGCTTACACTGCATTATGTCCGTTTATTGAGCATTTTCATGGCCAATTGTCTGGATACTTGAAGGACATTTGAGATAATATAACAGTACACTCACATGTCATCTTGGAGACTGTCAGTGGAAATTCCAATTAGCTCGGTCTGTCAGTCTGACATGGCCTCGAAAGTTTGTGTTGTGTCACATCCCTCTCCAACTGAGAGGATTTCTATTTCTATTGTGTGGTGATGAAGCACAAGTTCTATACCATAATTACAGGCTCTGAGTGTTTACCCCTGTAGTCCTGTTTATTCAGCTGCAACACATTTTCTGGTCAAAACCTAAAATTACAGGTTTCAGGTGCATTTCATATTTGTCCTGTTGTCCCTGTGGCATCCAGGGTTGTATTTTGATGCTCACTTTTGTGTTTGAAGTGCTATTCAAGTGAACATGTTTGCTACAATATAATTGGCCACTTAACCTCCATTCAGCCACCTGCTGCTTGCTTTCAGGTTTCCCAATAAACAGTTGAATGTAGTGAATGTTTACGAGCTATTCTGACGGCGAGGAAACAAAACAAATTATGCTCATCTGCTCTGTTAAGTGCTTGTGCTCAAATGAAAAGTATGCAAATCCACTGTCATGCTCTGCTCCTGTTTAATCACAAGTTGCGAGCTGTGTTGACTGAACAGAGAACTCCACAAGACCTTGAAAGTGCTCTTGAGAACTGGGCTTTCAATGAGTAAGAAGGCTTATCAAATCATTTAGAAATGCAAATTAAAGACTTCATTTCAATTCATTGTTGATGTTTTCCTGTCTAACACACTGCTGGGATCATGAGCTCTGCCTGAGAATTCTGCTCTGATCTAAAGATTTATCACACTTCAGCTGTAATTCTCATTAATACTGCAATAGTGGGGTGCCATTAATCAAAACAGTTGAGGGTATGTCCATGTATCATTCAACACTTAGACACCAGATAACTTTATCTTTTATACACAGCAACACACTTAGAAGTGATGAGGAATTGTTGAAAGCAGCTTTTTGAAAGTGATTTTTTTTCTTTTTTTGTGATGAAAAGGATGAACTCTTCTGCTTAAATGAGTTGGGCCAAATTCTGTGAATCTAAACAAGTTTTGAAGTAGTTAAAGGAATACTCAGATGCGGAACAGCAGTAGCAGCCAGAAGAAGGCGACCCTCGGACGTAACCATGTTTTTGTAGCCTCGCAACAGCTGCAAGAGCCACGATGGATGAGGAAGTTGGCTGACACAGGAATGATGTTTTTCCTGAAAAGTCACTGGTTTACAAAACTCACCGGGCTTTGTAAACTGTGCGCCGGTATATCCTTCCGCGGAGCACTGCGCATGCGCAGGTCTGTGTGTATCAAAACGTTATTTTAACGGGTTGAAAAGAAAACACGTCTTTTAAAATGTTTTATAACCATTCGGATTTACTTCACGTGCTAATACGCCATCCCCTGGACCACTGTAAGGAGTATTTTGTCCACTTTCGTCAGTCCGGCTCTGACTCCTATTGACCTCCAGCCATTGAGCTAAGCTACCTACGAAGCTAACAGCTGGGAGCCAGCCACTGGACGCAGAGACACAAAAAAAGGTATTTTTGAGCTTGTCTCACTTTGTCAACGATAGGGAAGGGTGTGGGTCCAAAATCGTCTGAGTATTCCTTTAATGTTGTCTCAGTTCAGTGCTGATCTGCTGACAAGACTGTGATTAATGTTGACCAGTTGCTGTTCTTCTGGTGTGTTCTCAGAAAGTGTCTTCTTGGTATCCAAAACACTTTAATTGTGTTATTTGTATCAGTTCACATCAACTTTGCCTGGTTACTTTTTGTACTACTACTGCTGTGCATACTACAGCAGTGCAATGAGTAAAAAGTCCACTGTCCTGCAAAATCTGATTTATTTACTTCAGTGTTGCTCGAAGGGGTGTGGGGAGGAAAAGGAAAATGGGTGCCTTTGCTAACTCTCAGTTCATGGAAAAATGTGCTCAAAATAGGGGACTTTCATAACACCTTTCAAAACACCAAATATTTTATTTAGAGAAAAATGCTCCTTAAAGCTGTGTTTACTTTCTCTGGTTTTAATGATATCATAGTTATAAACCCTTCACCTACAGCTCTGCTCGTAGTTTACCGTTGCCTCCCCAGCCCCTCATATCAAAGCATTCCCAAAGGGGAGGGGAAAAGAGCTGCATCTGAACCTCTACAGGATCCTCTAACTGTTGTATTCAACTTGAATTAAATCTTCCCTTAATTAAAACTAACAACGTGATGTATATAGTCAAACACACCAGGACATGGGACCTTTCAATTGTCACTCTGTTTGTTATTGTTACTTGGTCTAAAATGTCCTTCCTGCAACAAACTACTACAAGGAAGTAATCTGAGACCCCCTCTATCAATGGACCTTGGTGCAGTTATTTGTTTTAAAACAGGGTTTTATTGCTGTATTCATGTGTACTCAGATGGACCAAGCCAAACAGGGAATGCCTTGTTTCAAAACAACCTTTCTAAATGATCTAGGTGTGAAGACTACCTATGCAATAGCATGAAAAAATAAAACAGTTCATTGACAAAACATCCCTCATCTTAATTATTAAACCTAACCTGCTTATTTGAACTGAAACTCCCAAGAAGTGCAAATGTAGGCATAATAACAGGGAACAATCTAAATTTTTTAAAGTAATTTTGTACATGCAGTCCTGCTTTTTCACAATATAAAACTATATTTCATAGAATACACACTTTGAAGCCATGTTCCCCCCTATCCCTTTTAGTGTGGTGAGGGGCTGGAGCCTGTCCTTGCTGAAGTGAGAGAGGAGGTACACCCTGCACCGGTCACCAGCTGATGCCAGGGCCACACAGAGAGGCAGACAACCATTCAAGCTCACATTCACTTCTACATGCAATTTACAGCCACCTACTTCCCTAATGAGTATGTTTTTGGTCAGTTGGAAAAAAACAGAGTGCCTGGAGAAACCCACGCAGGCACAGGGAGAAGATGTAAAGTCCACACTCAAACAGGAAAGGAAATAGTTCCATTCATCTTCTTGCTGAGAGGCTCCTGCACTAACCTGCACCACTAACCTGCTGCACCACTATCCCTCACAAAATCAGAACAATGAAGGAAAATAATATATCAGAGTCAAGATAAGGAATACATTTCCTCACATTCATTTGTTTCCTAAATTAAGAAACTGCTTAGATTTGCTCCACCTCCAACTCTGTGAACTTTCAAAATACTTTTCAAAACACTTTGACATAACATTTTAAAAATGTGATTAACCGTAAAATCTCTGTAGAATAAAATTGAACTTATCATGCAGCCTTCACATCTAACTATATTTTATCTTAATCATAATGGTGCTGGTAAACAGCTCAGTTGCATGTAATAAATTTAAAATAGGGTTACAAATTGTCATTTTCATGCTTGACTATCACACTATATGTAAATGTCCCCAAACATCTCTGCAGGACAAGACAATACAACCCAATCTGCTGATTTACACGTGCTCTGCAGTTTCCTTTTCCCTCTTTTATTTTATTGACATGTCTAAAGTGTTATGGAGCAGACTCTGGCCCCAGATGCAAACAGAACTCTTCCTGCACTCACACTCCATCTCACAATTATTGGGAACCATGAAACAAACCCATGCAGAGTGACGGCTTTATGGATTTGACTTTCAGGGCTCTATATTTGCACACAAAGCTTTCACACAGGGGGTTTGACATGTTTTTGTCCTTCAGCAATAAATCCTCAATGCCTTTTGCCCAGAAGTCAAACAAAACCCACAAATTAACTTATCAGAGGAAGCACACAGAGTGATGGCCTCATCTTTCAGAACAATACATTTGTTAAAGTGTCTTTAAGTGAAAAATAACCCAGTTGATTCCACGGGGTTAACAGATAGTGGCATTTATTTTTGTTTCAGCCGTGAAGATTTTTCACACATTGACTTGATCTGTCTTCTCTGTAACCCCTAAATGTAAGAGAGCTTAAAGGTGCTATGAGGAGAATCTATTACCGGCAAAATAAAGACTCTGCTACCCATGAGCACGCGTGGCGACTGTCGTAATGCTGCGTTCCAGTAACCTCGGAAATGGGAGTGACATCATCTCCGACTTATTGGCGTTCCAGTTGAAGTCTGAAAAAAACGTGCTGATCTACCAGGCTATTGTTAGCTGCTGTTAGCACGCCCTACGTCATTGTATGGAGAATGTGATTATCACTATGGCAGCATTTTTGTAAATATAAGTCTAGCAATACGATGTATACAGCTGATCTAGAGCGACACACCCCAGTCAGAAGTGCAAATAAATTGATTATTACAGGAGCTAAATAACTGTTCACACTGGGGGCATCCATCTTCCATTGTCAACTCGGGGGTGGCGAAGTTTCACCGAGTTCCCAGTAGGAAATTCAGACTTCGGGGGACGTTCCAGTTGCAGTTTCCTGCTCGGAACTCAGAAATTCCTACTTCTAACTACAACTGGAACGCACCAAAGACGTGACCCAAGCCAAAGCGTGTGTTGGTTGTGGCAGCCTGGACCTTCCTCAGAACTCTGCATTGCTTCACAACTTCTTTTTCAACAACTTACAGGATGCAAAGCGACAAGGTAATGTATCTCTTTCTAGTTACATAGCAGTAGTTTTTGATGTGTGACAACAAGCAATTTTTGGAAAAACTTATTACCATAGTTGTAGCCGGCTATATATCGCTACTTACAGCCCGGTGCTCTAAGACGTGTCTGAATAATATAAATTTGCTCTAGTTTTAATTGTCTTGTTCCCGAAGTTGAGTATCCAGGCCAGTCCAGCCCTGTCCAACCTGACCAAGAAGCTAAGGAATAGCATTTATAGACTAGACAATTCCCGCGGGAATCGTGAGTGGGGCTCGGGCCGCTGCAACCGTTGTGTGGTTGCCAACCACTATGCCAAACCAGCACCCTAATACATCCCATTTCTGGGGAAATTTAGCTCAAATGTAGCCCAACCAAGATGTCATGAAGCCAAAAATAGCAGAAACACTTAATCATGATACCAAAATTTGTCAGTTCTTGGTCAACTGAAGTGAAATGTATTCCAAACAATATGATACACATTTGTAGATGGCGTCGGTAAGTCATTAATCCATTCATTTTGGTGTTCATAGGCATTGCCAATGAGCTCATTATGGGATGTTTTGATTTTATGACCCCTTCTCTCACTCTCTCTCTCATGTGTGCTTCTGCGCACACTTTTCGTATATATACTGGTCTAGATGAAAACAATATATCACACAAATACAACTATATACCATGGCACATGCAGAAAGTGTATGTGGTAGTCAACCTTACCAAAGCAGACGGATCTGCCAGGTTCTGAAATCTCGTATATCCATCCTGCCAGCCTTAATTGACCCATGGCTTCACTTGGCTAAATGCTCTATGGACCAAACACAGAAGACTGGCGGATGTGATGACAACAGGAGGTGACTGCATGTTTGAAAATAATAGCAGCTAATGTATGTTAGCCTGTGGTCATGATGGTTACTCAGGGATATTTGGTGACATGTGCTCTCCTCAGAAGTTTACTTCTTAGAAATTACTTCTGACAAGGTTCATGTCACATATTAGTGATACATATCTGAGTGGTTTAATTTAAAATGAAACGATAGTCATAAGGTTTTTAGCCCTTATCTGTTAGCTGTATAAATATTGTTAGCCATTACAAACTATATAAGGAACATCATACTGCCGTAAGAAGTTCTGCTTGAAATAGATTTGTCTGTGATGAGTTAGACAATCAATCAATCAATCAATCTTTATTTGTATAGCGCCAATTCATAACAAGTGTTATCACAAGACACTTTACAATAGAGCATAAAGCTCTTCATTTTATGGATACACATATATGCATAGATACATATATACATATAGAATACACATATACATATATATACAAATATATACATCCAACACCCAACATGAATCCATATAGCCAATCATGGATCCCTCCATCATGGCGGCAAGAAAAAACCTTCTGTTAAGCAGCAGGAAATCTTGAATGTGGATCCCAGTCTCATGATGAACAGCAAATCCACACGATGCTGTGTTGGGTGTGAGGAGCAAAGGAAGGAAGTAAGAGGAGACAAGTGGACTAAGAACTAAAGTTAGGGACAGGTCCATGTATCATCGGCCTGCCGCCTGATTTATTAGAGGTTAGCCTCTTGAGATGCTACATCTCATTTCTGGAGGGTCCTCATGTCTGAATGGTTGTGGTGATCATTTTCTAGAAGTATAATCTTAGATATTCAAACTGAAAATAAGAACTTATGGTAGACAAGAGAAACAATTGTCTTTGGGTAGTTAAAGCTAACAGCTATTAGCTGCAACAGTTAACCGCTATTACCTGTTGTTTATTAGCTACAACAGCTGTTGCAGCTAATAAACAACAGTTAACAGTTAATGGCTGTTAGCTGTTATCCCTAGTAACTAACAACAGTCACATCATATGTAGCAGTGTTGCTTGATATGGATTGGTCTATGATGAATGTATGGCCTGATTGGCAGATGCCCATCACCTGGCATCTGATTTTCAGGTCTCCTCTTGATATATGCAAGGATGATGGCCCTCCTTATGATTTGATGTAACATTACAGGTGTAAGGGTTAAACATATCAGGCAGACACACATGCGCGCTTTCGCGCGCTGTCCCACACCATCTCCCTGTGTCTGTTACACAGACAGAAGGCCAAAGAAGCTCACTGATGTCATCAAACACCTCCTAATATCACGTTTCTGGACTTACGAAGGTCAAATATAAGCAAACCAAACCAAAATATTATGAAACCAGATGTGACGTCACCAAACACATCCTCACATCACATTTCTGGGTGAAGTAAATATTTTGTACTGATCCTTTACTAAAACGCTTATTAATGATAACTATAACATTTAAAAGTGTGTCTATAAATGTGTTATTACTCATAAGTCAGGTCAGAAAAATGCTTTACAAATGATGAAATCAGTATTTACTAATCCATTGCTAATATCCTTATTAATGATGGGTAAAACATTTACTCATCTTTTACTAATATGCTTCTAAATGATGAGTATAACATTTAAAAGTGTGTCTATAAATATGTTATTACTGATTATTCACACCAGAGAAAGGCTTTATAAATGATGATTTCAGTATTCACTAATCCTTTACTTATATGCTTGTTATTGATACATAAAACATTTACCAATCCTCTCCTAATATGCTGATAAATGATGAGTAACAACTTTATAAATGTGTCTACAACTTAGTTATTACTGATTATTCATGTCAGAAAAATGCTTTATTAATGATGAATTTGTTATTTACTAATCCTTCACTAATATGCTTATTTATCATGAGTCAAACATAACAAATCATTTCATAATATGCTTATTAATGATGAGAAAAACATACTAATCCTAAACTAATATGACTATTAATGGTGAGTAAATTATTTACTAGTCCCTTACTAATAAGCTTATCAATGATGAGTGAAACATTTTTAAGTGTGTCCTTAAATGTGTTATTACTGATTATTCATGTCAGAAAAAGGTTTATAAATGATTAATTCAGTATTTACTATTGCTTGACTAATATGCATAGTTTTTGAGGTTTATTTGCCCTGTAAATGTAAGCCCTATGGCTTACATTTTACAGGGCAAGTCACATACAGTTCTGTAAATGACTTGGTCCTGTGTGGCTTGATAAGCTGATCTCCTGGAAGCACCTGGCAGCAGGCCAAGTGATGATTAAGGCTCCGTTGTCATGGTAACAGGGACAGCTGCGAGGAGATGCAACACTTTGCCTGTCTTAAATCATCGCAATATGATGACTTCTGACAGTGTCGAACAGCTGCTTATATTTCAAAAACCGTAGATGATATGGGATTTCTGAGCATATCGTGAGCGCCGGGCAAGTCTTGGGATCGTGAATATGTAATTTTAATGAAGATAGTGTGAGAAATGACAGAGTTATCGCGATTTACAAACTACCTGTCACTCATGAGGACTACATGTCAAGTTATAATGGAAGTAGATGAGAGCGAGAAATGGACTTTCTACCGAACAGATGTCTCTCATTTAATTTAAGAATGAGTTAGGGCTTCACTTTTTCTTTTATATGAGGCACAAGAGTCTCAGATCCATTTTTCTGAAAAAAATTATACAGGTCCGATGTACCGCTTTTTATCGCAAGTTGTTCGGGAATTTTTCGAGTGGTGACTGCCTGCTCACACCCTCTGTTATTTCAAATCACATTTGAAACTCCACTCTAATAAGTCATTTTGGGCTAGCGCAAGGAGATTTGAGGGTTGCTGACTGAAAACGGTACGCCCTACGGGCGTACCGTTTTCAGTCCTGAAGAGAGGAGACATACAGCTTCGTTTTGACGTTTGAATGAGCTCTGTAAGTGACACGACGGCTTCGCCGTCGTGCTTAGAAAAACAGTGATTTTTTGGTGTGTTTGGGAGAAATCCCATTCATTTTCAATGGGACTTTTTTCGCAGTTTTTCGCGAATAACTCGGCCATTTTTTCGAAATTCTTATAAAAGTCATAGCACACCGATCGGGACCGAGCCGCACGTTTTGATATATAATTTGTGGGGTTTTCAAAGCCCTAGGACTAGATGCAAATCAAAATCAGGCGGAATATGAAGAAAAATAAATAAATAAACGAACGGAAGAGCATATGTGGCTCGTGGCTTCGCCACGAGCCACTCTCTCCATAGCTTTGCTATGGGGAGAGTGGCTCGTTGCAAAGCCCGAGCCCCAAATAACCTATTTTGATGCTATAGAACTCATCTTAAAGTGTGTATTTCCATCAGGCATATTTTTTGTAGTTACTTAGAAACTCCTCACAGTCTCTTTAAAGTGGGAGTTAAAACTCAGATGAATGCCACATCTGCATGAGAAAGCTTTGAGACACATGAGGGGATCCTTGAGTTATAGGATCACTGGCAAGATTGAAGGATGAGCCTGGCTACTGAGTTTACTCATCAATTACAAAACAGTTTGGACTCAGTCTGGTCGATCAGTCTAAAGGAAGGAAACACACTGAATACAGTCAAAAAAATTATTTAAAATAGCATAAAGCCGTCCAAAACCACATCATATTCAATCATTACCATTTAAAACATTCCTTTTTCATTCTTTTATACTGAAATTCATGGGCTGACAGGTCCATTGTGCATTGAACCAGTGCAGCTGCCGCTTGGATCAGCACTGGATAACCATGACGTGGATGACTGAGACTAGAGCTGAAAGACTTTATGTTTTTTGCAATTTCAGACAACACAATCGTGTTTTCACCAAAGCTGCATTTTTTTTGCAATGCTCCTGACTGACCCAGGCTCTGCTGTGTCAACTAATTTACACATTTGCAGGCAATTCACATTTACGGAAGTACTAGAAAGCAGGTCAACAGTGCAAAGCCTCTGTTTCAGTATCCTTTAAATAATGAAACAGATTATTTATCATCAGTATTAGATAATGAATACTGTTTTATGTGCTTTTGACCATTGATTCACTTAAGGTTGTCTATACTATAAACATAGTGAATTTTGCATTGAAGCTTGATTTGAAGGATCACACACTCACATTAACACCCAACACATCTAATCCTGTCGCCCACTGAAGCTGCGTGTCCATAAATACCTCATTTTGGTCACTGTCCCTGTTGTCGTCGCTCTGTGACGTCACATCTGCTCAAGTTTACCCGCAATCATATCATACATCAAATAATAGGATGTATAAGCTGTTATTATTCCAACTGTCTTCTTTTCACTCACCCAACTACTGCAAAACACTGCAGCTGAGGGCCCTGCGGCAGCACCGTCTGTGAGCTCTCTGCAGTCCCGCCAAGGGGGAACTAATGTACTCACCAACTACTGTTTACCACATGGACATGGCTTGTTACTCTGTGAACTGGAGTTAAAACAGCCTGTCACAGATACCATCTCACATCCACAGTGGCCGCACAGCCACAGGCCACATCGCCTGAAAAGATCAAGTTCTTCAACTTTGGTAACAGAGCAACGAGCGACGTGGTCGCCTTGACTGCGGCAGTCGCATCAGGGAAGGGTTAGTCCCACCTCATCCCAGCTGTACATTGACTTTACATGGACAGTGGTCGCAGGGGTCGTAAAGGTCACAAAGTTCAGATGAAAAAAGCGACTCAAAGCCAAAAAATTGGGAGTCATACATGAGTAATGAAATTGCGAGTATTGAACTGTGGACATCGTATCAAACAGTTCAATATTTTATTGTGAATGCATCCCAACAAATTTTCATATGGTTTTTGAGTAAAGAACAACTTAAATACAGCTCAGTGTAGTGTTCATACTTAGAACAATGTACCTATTTTAGAATTTTTTATCTGTTTGCAAAGTATTTTGTGCATAACCCAGGCTGTTCAATGTAACAGTGTCACTTCAGGTGTTCTACAAATTCACGATGGGGTGCCTTCAGTTTCAGTATTGGCACCACTATTAGTGTATAACACGTTATTAATATAAATTGTTCTCCATTCATATTATTGCTGTGAACAAAATGTCCCAAATTCCTTTTTTATTTTAATGTTTACAACACTGCACCTACACCTACGTCATGCCTTTGCTTTAGGTACAGATCAGCTTTACCAGGTGAAAATGCAAACAAAACAAAACTTGTGTTTCTACATCTTCAAGAGCAGTAAAAAGAAAAACGCTATCGTAGAAAATTATCACAAAAGAGGGTCAAGTGATTAAGTATGAATCTTTTTTAAGATCTTAGGATTTATGCTTATTGGAAACTTGTCTTTGTAGAAAACACATTCAGTATGATGGTAAAAAGCAGAGGATTTTGGGGGGTTTTAACTACAGAATACATCCTGTCCCTCCCTTTATGTCAGAAAGAAGATTGCAGAAGCAGACTCTTTTGTTAACAGAGATTTGTTGGGCATGAATGCCTCTGCTCAGTCCTCTCTGTCGTGTTGGACAGAGTGTGTCATTGTGCACTAAGATCCACCCCAAAACTTTCTCATCATTGTACTTTATATTCTGAGTCAACTGGATTTCTTCAAGTCACTGCCATCACATTAGTATGTTTTCATTTATAAATCATTCTGGGAAAGATTCCAGACTACCTTTCCTCCCTTTTCATCTTGAAGTATGGAGAGCACAACCTTCATTCATCAATCATTATCCAATTTGTAGTTCCCAAAGTCTGAACTGAGTTGGGGAAGGAAGCTTCTAGGTTTTTGGAATAATCTCCAGACTGATTTTAAACTGCAATGCTTAGTTTACCTTGAACCTTTTTAAATGCTTGGGATAAAGTATTGAATTCAGATCTTCTGTGTGCAACTGTTTTAACTGATAGCTTATAATTATTGCCATGCTTAGTCAGGTCTCCTTGAAAAAGAGATTTGTGATCTATTGGGACTGACCGTAAAGGTTAATTTAATAAATCTAGTTTAAATTAGTCTGTTGATTGACACAGCAATGGCTAATTCCCTCCTAACTGAATGTAAAAAGTAGATGGTTAGGTCAATAAGAGTCAGGAATGACCCACATTTGTTCAAATACATCACTAATGTCATTTCATGTGGTCTATTATTAAACATTTTTATCAATATGAAGGATAAAAACATATCTGAATGACTTATTTAACAACATTATGACAGGTTGACCAGCTGAATCTGTGCTCTGCTGCAGACAGGACAGCTGTGAAAGAGTCCACGGTCGGTGTTGATTGGCTGGATGGATGCCTCCTCTGCACTTATGCATCACTAACATGTCTCCTCCGGAGAGAACATCATGTGAAAGCACCAGCAGACATGAATTCATTCTCACTAGCTGTACACATCATGTTGCTGTTTATAAAAGCGTCACAAAAACCTAAAATGTGAAGAGAAACTGAAAAGAGCTGTCAGTCTCTGTCTTTTCTTTATCTCACATTTTCACATTCTATTCTTGGTAACTTTTATTGCCCTTTTTTTTCTTGTAACGTTTTATCAGCGTGTTTCATTATAGTACAGAGTGATAATCAGAGTGCCCCGACTGTTTCCCGTCTTCCACTGTAATTACGTCTCTCATGCTCATCTCATTATCTAAGTGAGTTGTCATTATTGAGAAATTTCCTCACGCCGCCTGGTGTGAGATAAAAGCAATATTTGTCCCGATTCTCATTAGGACAGTTGAGCTCCGACGCACAATAATAAATGACAGAAGAGAAAACAGACAATTAGAGTGATGGTCTGCTGGGGAAGCGATGACATTCACTTATTTCATCTTCTATATTTAGGCACTGCGCTTCGTTACACAGACGTCACCAGAAAACTAAGGAGACCCCCGGGATGTGGATGTGTGTGGCATGTTCTTCAGATGCTCTGCCCACATGTAACCGAGAACGGAGCCTCATTTAAACAATTGTGACTTAAAGGGTGTTGCAATCAATAGTGAGGCAGAGGACCAAAGGGCAAGTAGTCATCTTCTGGCTCTAATCACCGTCGTAACCTTCAGAAGTTCTGCAGGTCTGACAGGCTCACCTGAAAGCCTGGCAGGCTGCTAACTCCATCCTGTATGCTTGTCTTGGTGCTTTGAGGACTCGCACACCCTCAGAGATGTTTGAGTCAGTCCAAGAGGGTGTAAACAATTCCTCTGAAACCTCGGAACAGAATTTTTAATTTTGATAAATACCAGCAGAAATCAGACGACACCCAAACATGTGTTAATACCACAACAACAAAAGAAAATCGTCTTGGAACCCACATTTGTTAAGTGTAAGTGGCTTCCTGCCCGGATTATTTGGGAGAGTTGTGCGTGCTCCCTGTTTACCGTGGTTTGTTTGATTCCACATGAACATGGCAATCAGTCTCTGTTTTGGTACAAACAACCACTTTGAAATTGCTTGAAAGAAGTAGTCAACTTGCTTCCAATTAAGCAAGTCAATTGAAGTGGTGACACAATCAACCCAGCAACCAGCACAAACAGAGTGATGCGTTAATAATAAAAATAACAATAGTGTGATAATGATAAGTTTATCTGTATTGCACTTTTAACAGCAGAGGTTTACAAAGTGGTTTGACAAACAGTCTAGAACATACAGACAACAGAGCACAAGAGCTTCAGCACAAGAAAATAAAAACAAAAAAGCTCAAGGCACTCTTACAGAAAGACAGTGTCAAGTGGCTCCAGGCCTCTGAACCGAAGGCCCTTTCCATATGTTATAAAAACCCAAACAATACACGAATATGAGACCATGAGGACCAAAATAAAGCTAAAAACATAAAATCAGTTAAAAAAAAATCATTAGGCAATAAAAGGGTTGATAACAGAAAACAGGACAACAAATCTAAAAAGATGGTATTAATGATGATAATAGAATGATAATAACAATAATAATAATAGAAAAGATACAATAGAATAACAGACATAAGAATAAAATAGAATAGAATAAACCTTTTTTCGTCCCACGTGGGGAAATTTACAGTGTTACAGCAGCAAAGTGGACAGCATTAATAGAATAAAAAATAGACTTAAGTATAAAAGAAAGCAGCATGTAAAAAAATATAAAATATACAAAGGGCTTGGAAACAAAACTCAAAGCAAATCCTATAAAGATTATATACACATAAAAGCAAGAGATAAAACAGTAAAAATCCTAAAATATTACGTGTGCAAAGATTAAAAGTGTAACAAAGGTGAATTATAAATTAGATACAATCTGAATTATAAGTGAGTAATGGCATTAATCATACACTGCTGTTGTAGTATAAATAGCAGCATCAGTATTGGTAATAGTAATAGCAATGCAGCCACCAGGCAACACCGATCAGACCTGATTACAAGCAACTACTTAATAGGTATATTTTGAATACAATTAAGTTACTTTCTGTGCTCAGAAACAACATATTAGCATATTAGCATAGCTCAGCATTGCTCACTGTCTCTACAGGTGATCATCACAGGGCTCAACGACATCAGCTTCTAAAACTTTGGTTCCCAGAAAGTCGTACTGCTCATTCAAGCAGGAGGATTTATCATTTCTAGTACTTAAACTCGCATTTTTTTGAAGTGGCTCACAACTTTTCTGCATCACTGACAGTTTCTCTTCATCATCTTCTACAGCTCTAATACGTTACCATGTTACTGTGGTCCACTGTAGACACCAGCAAGCAACGACAAGTCCATTTTCTTTATCTGCTGAGCTTGTTCATATTTATTTTGTAAGGCACTGTAAACATTAGTAGTTAAGTCAATCAATTATTAGTGGCCTATATTCTTAATAAATGACTAGTTTGGTTTTAAAATTCTGCGCTGTGAACATGAAACGATCCAAAGGAAATATGGAAAGTGCCAAATATTCCATTTTATTGGCAATTATCTTACGAAATTATATAAGTATATTTAAATAAAAAGCTATATATTTGATATTAAACTTTAACCAACAGAGGCTGTTATTTACTTTTGATGTTGTTTTGTAACTTTGGTAGTTGAGGAGGAGTGGAGCACAAACTTTTCAGATTAATTTAAAAATTTTGAGGTTCAGTATTCATCTTGTTTTGAAACAGAAATGTGGTAGAAATGAGCTGATTAAAAAATAAAGATGACAAAGCACCAAGCAAGAGAGTAATACAAGACACTGTGGACACATAGCAGGTAAAGCCTCCGTGCAGCATTCAAGATACCAAAACTTATTAAGATCATCAGCTGGATGATGATGTGAAACCTTACTCACCAAAATGATTGTTAAGAGCCACAGAGATTACTGTGGGATTGCATGAAAGTCTGTCAGGACTTGGTTATCTTATTACCTCCACAGAGGAGGTTATGTTTGTCCTGATGTGTGTGTGTGTTTGTTGGTCTGTCCATTTGTCTCGTTGTAAGATAGCTCAAAAAGTTTAAAGTGGATTTTATGGAAATTTTCAGGGAGTCATGGCACATGGGGAAGTGATTAGGTTTTGAGTGTAGTCCCATACAGAACCAGATCTAGTTTTTTGTATCTAGAGCTCAAGTTAAACTTCTTATTTTTATCTCCCTAAAGGTGCGTTCACACCGGATGCTACCTGTACTACCTCGGTGATCACTCTCCATTCAAAGTGAATGTACAGCCGCGATGGGGCGGGGCTAACCGTCCCGCGATGCGACAGCCGGCGACAAGACGACCACTTCACTCGTCGCGCAATGTCAAAGTTAGAAAAAAGTTGATTTATTCAGGCGATGTCGTGTGTGGCTGTGCAGCAACAGCCAATCAGCGGTGTGTGTACGTGTGACCGTACCGTTATTCATCCGGACTACAGGGCGGATGACTTCCTTCAAGGCGGAACTAATCTCAGTGAGGACATTTGTAGACGGACCGCGATAAACTCACAGAGGATGCTGCTGCATCATCAGCTGCAGAGTTTGTGTCTGATAAGTGAGTGAAAAGGACACAGCTGGAATAATGTCCGCTTATACATCCTATAATGTGATATATAATATGATCGTGGTAAAACTCGAGCGGACGTGACGTCACCGACCGACGCCAACGGCGACCAAACAGGTATTTATGGACACGCGACACTACATCAGTGGGCGACGCGACTTTGGTAGCTGGGTCGCTTGCGGTGTGAACGCACCTTAAGGAGATTGTGTTTTTGCTTACATTTTTCTGTGTTTTTGTTTGTTGATTTGTGGACAGGATAACTCAAAAACTAAATGGATTTAGATGGAATGTTACCTTGTGTTGGTGAAACAAGTCAAGAAGCAGATCCTGGAATTTTTTAAAGGATTTGTTAGTTGCAATATTGTGCAGTCATTTTTTGCTAATGACTCAGAAAGTTCTCAGTGGGTTTTGATCACATCACATCACAGGAAAGCTTGGTCATAGCACAAGAGGGAAAGGATCTCATTTTGTTGTTGATCTGGATCTGGATTAGCATTCTAGCATTGTGAGAAAGGACAGTTTTCCTCATTTTGGATTCTAACTAAATGCCTTTATTGGGGTTTGATCTCTTCAGGCACTTGTAATTTTGACAGTAGATTAATTCGGTCCTGATCTACAACTTCAAAATGATAAAGAATTACTCACAGTGTATTTTTAAACAACATGGAAGGATAATGGATATACCACATTTAATCACCAGTGAGCCAATCTAAAGGTCTGTATGCAAACACAAATGTTCTCCAGTCTAGTATCTTTGTAAAATTGAAAAAAGAGATGCAATTCCTCAGTACAATTAATATTATGATACATATTGTGTTGCAAGTTAATCCTTACATCTTTACTTCAAGCACAACAAGGAAAGTCTTTCATATTAATTGTCTTTTTTGTTAAAACATCAGTTATCATTTATTAATCCCTGAGGAAAGAGGAGAAAAGGGAGCAGCTGTAGAATTTTCTGCTGTTTTCAGGTTGTAGAATCCATCAGCAAATGTCCCCCTTATTTTCTCTTTAAGTCAACACAGTTGATTGATCTTGACAGAGAGACACAATGTCACCCATTGTTCTCACAATTCTTTATATCTTAAAGGAAGCATAAAATAAAAAGCTTCTCCTAAGAACTTCCTTTCTTCCTTTTCTTTCAAAATCCATCCATGTTTCCTTAATGCCTTGGTGTCCCCACTCCACAGCTTTCATTTGTCTTTCTTCTCTCGCTGTTTTCTCCTTTTCCCTTCTCTATCTCTCTCCATCAGTGAAAACACAAGAGCCATTGGGTTTCTCTCGCTTCATATTGTCGTCCTACTTGGAAAAAGCTGCCCTGTTTTTAATGAGCTCTGCGTCTGTGGCTCTCAGCCTGAGGCTGTCCACTACTGACCTGTTGGCATTTACTTTTCACGCGTCTCTCCTCCTCTGCACTCACATTTTCTCTCTCACTGTAAGGCTCTTTTGTCTCTTAGATTAAAAATTAAGTGATGGAAGAAATGCTTTGGTTTTCAGTCCTTTAAAGCTACTCCTACTGGACGTTTTAACTGAGACCTTTTACTTTGCAGTCATTTCTGTTTCTGCGGAGCCAAACGGAATCTAACAGGAGTGCCTTTTTACTAAAAGCATTGTACCTGCAGGAAAACCTTTTACCTCCGTGATTGACTGATATTCTTTGATACAGCTTCAATGTTGAATCAATACTTTCATTTCCTCAAGGCTGACCCACAATGAAACATTTCCAAAATCTTTACAAACGATAAGAATAAGAGATACTGAGTACATTTTGCTTTGTTTCTGTATTGTGAAGACAGAGTTAATATTACCAATCAGTCTTTACTAGAAGAACTTGGCATATTAAAGAGCTCAAATTTTAAGTCAGTGTCATGTATTCATTTTTGATGACTGCAGGGGTTTGTTCACAATCACTAACATTTAAAAAAACTGTTAGAACTGTTTTTTTATATACAGAAAGTTCTCCTGAAAGTGCCATATTCTTCCTCTGTCTGACACGCTCTGGCTATCCCCCCCCCCCGTCCTCCACGTGGGCCCAGTCAGATCAACTCTGTGGTCACTGGTCACTAATCAGTGCTGCTCTGTGCCATGTTTTCAACAACTCTGCATTGGTTCTAATGTCTATTAATGCAAAGGGCTAGCTATCATGAGCCAATAAGCTCAAACTAATGACAGAACAATGGTAGATCATCAAGCTGGTAGGTCTTTTTGGTTGGTAGGTGAACAAGCCATTTTAATAAGCAGCTGACACCATAAACGTGGGAGAAAAAAGTTGGATGATGCAAAAGTTTAGTTTTGTGGTTAAAAGTTTCCTGTCACACAGAGGGGACTTACTAAATACACAAAATATATATATAACTTACAAAAGAATAATACGTTTTTTTTTTATAACTTGTTTTAAAACATTGCTTTTGATCATCAAAACATCAGATGATAGTCAGAGGAATTGAATTGTTTTATTTCTTTTGCCAAGAACACACAAACTAAGAAAATGTCCTTTGGCTGATGCTGTGATGATCTGAACAAAATCTCTGTGTGCGCAGTACAAAAAAAATCATCTGCTGCAGTTGTTAGGATTATTCCGTCATCAGTCAGCTCGCTATCTCTTCCTGGTAGTTTTCATGATGCTAGAATTTCAATTTTGAAGAAGACTACAGTGCTGATACCTGGTGAGATCAAGAAATGATGATCCCAGGGCTTCAAAACTGATTGATTCATGTTTTTATCTTTAAGCTGTACATTGGAAACGTCTCTCAAGACAGAATGACAGGCAAAATGCACAAGACTTTTAATTAAAATAACTCACACTCATGATGAAATAGTTCCCCTAAGATATAATCCTTAAATCAGAAGAGCTGTAAAAAGTGATGTGCTCACTGTGTGTATTTTCTGATGTGTATTTTAGACAGTGTTTTTTAAGCAGTTTCATGGGCCTTATAGTCAACAGTCCACAGATTAGAAGAAAAGTTTTAGAGGCTAGTTGACATCACTGTCTTTATTCTCTGCTCTCTGTAGAGAAAATTAGATTATTAAACATGAAGATGTTAGTGACACCCCCACAAAAATGAAGTGTTAACTGATGAACTCACGGTTAGCAGTGCAGTGGCTGTAATGGAGGGCAGAGCAGAGACACGCTGCTCAGGAGGGGACATCCTTTTCTTTCAATGTTCATTCATTAATCAGAAATCCTGCACCTCCCTGCATGTTTGTTAAAAGATGTTGATGTTCTACATACTTGGGAGTGTGTGTTACTGCTGGTTTGAGAAAATAGCCCGATGTCATTAAGTTGCATTTTTGTTGCCAGAGGGACTTCCTCTCTCCACTTTGTCCGAGTTCTGATTGCCCAGTGCTGCACAGTGTGTCTCTCTTTCAACTTGCAGCTGGTTTAAGTAAAGAATATGACTGTGTACATATTCCACCCATAACTGATACTTTCCATTCAGTCAAATGTAGAATTAACATATTTTAAATGTAGGGGTGTTACAAAACATCTACACAAAAATATATCGCAAAACAATTTTTCATTGATATTTCTGAAGCCGTATGATAATGTCTGTTTATTTAAGAGAAATTCAGAATTTTTGTTTTTTATTTTATTGTAGCCTCCGCTAGCTTGATGGTAGCAGACATTCAGCCAATTCCCTTCCCGTTGTCTCTGTTTCATGTACTATTTCTGTCTCTGGGAAAACAAAAACATTACCCATATTACAGGGACAGTGCTTTGAATTAAAGATGCTACGAGGAGTTTCTAAGTAATTACAAAAAAGTCTCACTTTTAGATATATGCCTGATCAAAATACACACTTTAGGTGGGTATTATATCATCAAAATAGGTTATCTATAAATGCTAATCCTTAGCTTTGCAGTCGGACAGAGCTGGACTGGCCTGGATACTCAACTTCGGGAGCAAGACAATTAAAACTAGATGCAAATTTAGATTATTCGGACACGTCTTAGAGCACCGGGCTGTAAGTAGCGATATATAGCCGGCTACAAAACTACAATACTAAGTTTTCCAAAAATTGCTTGTTGTCACTCATCAAAAACTACCGCTATGTAACTACAAAGAGATACATTACCTCGTCGCTTTGCATCCTGTAAGTTCTGAGGAAGGTCTGAGCTGCATTCATTAGCATCACAACAAATGCACGCTTTGGCTCGAGTCACGTCTTTACGACAGTCGCCCCAGGTGCTCATGGGTAGCAGTCCTTATGTCGCCAGAAATAGATTCTCCTCATAGCACCTTTAATTACACTGTTCAGAAACTGTATTTTTATGTGTGTCATTCTGCAGCTTCTTAATGCTATAAGAAATTCCCCCAAAACACTTTTTTGTGAGAGCATTTGTGGTGTACTGTCTTGTATATGGTATCAAACTATACAGTTATAAATCAAATCATCACTTCTGGATCATGATGCGTATCGGAGGCTCTTACAAATACACACCCCTATTGTAAGGATCTTGCATCAAAACTAAATCAAAGAGTTTGATAGATCGTTTCACTTCATGTCACAGCACATACGAGCATTCTCAGCTGCCCTTATCCTGAACAACCCAGCAAAACAAGAAAACTGTAAATATTCAACATGCGAGATTTTGATAGGTGTAATTAATTTGTTGCATTTGTTTGTAAAGCACAGTGTAATGGCAACTTAATATTCCAGCTCTGCAGACTTTCACTGTGCTACCAAGGCTGGAAGCTTAACGTGAGTCCAATGAGTTTATAAAAAAACTTCACAGACGTCCACTCTGTGAACAAGCCTCAAGCTGAGTTCTCACATGTGAACGGTCAACACTCCCCTCCTTGTTGTGTTTTTAAAAGCTTTTTAAAGGTCCAAAAATACTATCCTTTAGTATTAAACTTTATTCACTTTGCTTTTAGCTTTTTTTCCTGCTATGTTCTCACTTTTTCTTTCTTTCTCCCTCTCTCCTGCACACTGCCAACTCTCGATGGGCTGTCTGCACCTGCTGCCTAAAACCCTGAACAACAAAGGTATGTGATCAGCTTCCCTTACTTGTTTTTTTTTTTATTCAGCCTGTTGCATATACATTCATCTTTATTACCCTACATACCACATAAACACAGATAGGAATTAGGAACATGAGAATGAAAGATATTAATTTCAGATTAAACAAGGTGCTGGTATCATCAAATTGAAGTATACATTCTTTTGTTACACTTCTACCTTTTTAAAGGTATACACCTGTAGTTTGAACATATTAGATCTCCTCTGGATTATATCAGGTAACACTGCAGGTGTCTCAATAGTCATGACTTGAAAATCCTGCACTTTCATGCATGTTTGTGATGAGTTGTTGATGTGTTTATATGATCAGTGTTTTTCAAATAGTGTGGTTGGGCACAAGTCTCAGAGTTCCTTGGGACTTTGTATAACCATATGTTATTATGACGACAACATCTCATCAGTGAGTTTTCACTTGAGTCAATTTTTGCATGAGGCTCATTTTCCACATACAGCTGGCCAACTTATTCCTCAGTTGATGAGATTTATTGCAATTAGGTCCCTCCTATTTGCTGAATCTGATTTTGGAAACTGGGGTCTGACAATTTTTTATGTGTTTCGCTCCATCTGTGCAATTAAAAGTTTAGAATTAAGTCTCCAGTGATTTCATAAATGAATATTTTGCAAGCATTACAGCTGCTTGACAGGTTTTACTCAGTATGTATCATTTGGCATTTGCTGATAACAAGAAAATAATTTACAGACTGATGAAATAGTCCAACACCTGTTTAAGAGGCCATTTTTCAAAGATATGTTGTGTTGGGCTTTGATATTTTCGCTTTATTACCAGTGTGTTTTGGGAAAAGATAGCTTTCTAACAGCTGCTTTCGGGTGCAACTTCTATGGAAGAGTTGGAGAATAAATTATCAAAATAGTCTCCTGCACGTTTGTGACTAATTGTCAGTGTGTTATTATGTTAAGAGTCAAAGAGCTATGGAAACCTTGTTAAGAAAAGAAACTCAATTCTATAGGAAGCTTTTTTTTGCAATCAGCCGCACTCCCTCTCTAGACGCACTCACATTGTTCTTTACTACTGTGATTCCCACTGATGATACAGATACCAATGAAATGATTAAAAACCAGAGTAGATTTAGTATTATGTACGAGCCACTGATGTTTGCTTTAAGGTAGAATTAGAAATATTATACAGGGGGTTGACTTGATCAAGGCCTTTTTTATGATTGATATTCATATTGGAGTGTGCGCACAGCCTGGGTAATGTCAACAATTCATAGTGGTCTCATATGGCAGATTTTTACCTGGTGGAGCTGCTGCTCTCAGTCGTTTGAAAATATGATATAAACGTATATTTCATATACTGTATGTTCTCATATACATCTTTTAAGTCTTCCTCTGACTATTTCTGGCATTGTTCTGTAAATTATTTTATTATCTCCCTTGTCTCTCTTCTCTTGATCAAGCAGTCACAGACAGCAGTACAGATTCTATTTAAGTGGCATGAATGTCCATTTGGAGAGCAGAACCAAACTTAAAGGACACCGCTGCCTTATTCTTGATATTTAAATATGCATTTAAGCATGGGGGTAAAAGTTCCTACTTGAACTGAAATTGGAATAGAAACTAGAAAATTTGTATTTCCATGCTGGAAATGCGTTGAAATGCTGAGTGTGACTGCTGAAACTGTGAAATGAAATTGCTAAAAGTAAGGCGAAGAAAGTTGAAAATGTGACATGAATAGTTGAAAGCAGTAAATCAGGGCTGCAAATGTGTGAAATGTGCAATAAAAATGTTTGCAGAAAATTATAGATACTGGAGCTCAGGTCCACAGGTCACGTGACCACGCTCTAACTTCAAAGAAATGTGCAAAAGTTGATGGAGCGTCAACAGTCATATCTCAGAAACTGTAGCAGATAGTGAAAAGTGAAGTAAAAACTGTTTGCAGTTGTGAAAGAAAGCAGAAAATGAATGACTGTTTTGTAACATGGTTAAATGTGTTGATATTTGTAGATGTACCTAATAAAGTGGCCAGTCAATGTAATACGTCCAAAGTAAGGTTGAGAGTGTAAAGACAAGCATGATTACGCTATTGTAATGAAGAATCTGTACTAGATGGAAAGAAAAGGATATCCAGCTCGGGACTGGATTTGAACCCTGGTCTCTCGCTCCATAGTCTGCTGCTCTAATCTTTCAACCACAGGGATAAATTGGAAAGCCATGAAAAGCACGGTATTTCACCTGTTTGTCTCATAGAGCACTGTAATGACACTCGGTATTTCCGGGTAAACGAATGCTCGCTGTGTCTGAACCGGAATAGATATGAGGAAAAGGCTTTCACCGTGAGCATCCCAATAACCTGCTAAAACGTGTAATATAATTCTCATATCTGTACTGTTCAAAATGTTAACACAGTGACGAGTTAAAAACGCACTTCAAACTGCAGCACTCGGCTGTCCGGGGCTTCGGTCTGAAGTCACGTGACACGCTGAACACACACAGATTTCCTCAAAAGTTGCTGTTGCTTAAAAAATCATATTTAAAAAACTGTAGAAGCCAGCAAAAAGCTGAAGATATATAAAAATAGTTGAGAAGTCAGTGCAGCTTTTAAAGCATGAATGAAGTCTGTAGGTAGAAGCATGCCCAAGCTGTGGAGCTTCAAAATTGCTGAAGTATTCAGCAGACCTGCAGAAATGTCCCATTGATTTCAATGTAAAAATACATGCAGAAATTATTTTTTACTGTAAAAAGTATGACTGTTAAAGCTTTGAAAAATACAAGCGCACTTCTCCTGAACATGCTGCATATGTCAATTTTTTTCTGTGAAAATCTGTGCAAATTTGAAGCCTGTGAAACGTGCCAAAATCTGAAGGAATAAGAAGAAGAAGAAGAAGAAGAAAAAGAAAAAGAAGAATACATTTTAGGAAGAACAATATGTTGAAATGCTGACTCAGCATTTCAACATAAATATACGTTTCTGGAGCATATTAGAGTGCCTGAAGCCGTTAACTAAGTGTTCCAATGGGCAGCACTTCCAGCACAACCCAAAATGCTTTCTTGATCTCAACAACAAGAAGTACACCTCTGGAAAATGGAGGACAGACAAAGCCACTAAAATGACACAAAAACATCTCAGGAGCACCATGTGGAGGCACTTTGGCTTCTCTGTGTGTTGGTTATGTGCAAAGCAGCTGGCCCACTCCTTATCCACAACAAATCCATGGGCATGTTTGTCAACCTTCCACTCACAGCAGTCCACTGGCACTTTGTGAAGTGGTTGACCCAGTGTGACTGCATCCTTTTTGGCCTTTTTCTGCCAAGGATGCAGAAAAAGGCCAAAATGGACCAAGTTGCCAGATATATATGCAGTGATATACTTGCCTCCAGTTTGGCCTTGGAGAGGTTCATAGTAAAATGATTTCATGGAAATGCAGAATATTTGAGTTGCAGCCAGGGCAGCAGGGAGGGGGCCTTCAATTTTCTTTTGTCATTAGCATGTTTGCTCAAAAAATGATCAAGTTTGATTTTTTTGGATCAAAAAAAATACAGCTCTTTGAAGGAAGGAAGGCTGTTCCTGAGTCTCAGGGCCTAGACCACACACTGAGTTTCTGATTCATCTGAACATGGGGGGCTTTGCCTGGCCCATAATCATCCAGATTGTCTCAAGAGGTGTACCCCTCTTTACCAAATAAATCTCTGACTAGTCTTCACTCTGTTTTTGAGGCATTTTCCCCACAAATGAGTAGTGCAAGGGGGCTGAAGAGCTCGGACCAGCTGGCCTAACAAGCAGACATTTGATCTTTAGACTCCACTTCATCAAACTGGGAGGCAGTGGGCAGTTGATGAGTACAATGACCTTTAGCAGCATATCCGACACAGCGGCCTTCAATCACGGCTGACTGGGAAACGGGGCTCAGTCACCGGCCAGACTGGAGGAGGTTCACTGCTGCATGACTGGATGCTGCAGCTGCTCATTTCATTGATCTCCTCTGCAGCGCTCGGCAAATTACAGAGACAAGCTGTATTTGTAATCCAGACAGACATCACACACACCCACAGCTCAAACCATCAACCGTCTTCTGTCTTCTTTAGTTTGCACTCATTCCCTATTTTCTCTCTTCCTTTATCTTGTTTGCTTCCCCGTGTATTTACCTCTCTATCACAAACACTAGCACAAACACACGTATTTACCCTTTAGGTGTGCTACAACGTACAGATTGACCTTTCCATTTGGCTAAGCCTTTCTGTAGCCTCAAACTATTGTCTTCACTGGGCATTTTGATCTTTGTTTATTCTCATTATTTTGACAAGAAGCTATTAGGGCTGGGCAACAAAAAAAATCATGCAATAAATGGACTTGTGGCTTATAGTCTTCGCTCAAAGCAGCTTTACATCGCACAGCTATACCATTCACACCCATTCACTCTCACAATGACTCACTGTTGATTTTAGACTCAATGTAAGTTGTCCATGAGTATCAGTTAACTCATGCATGCTCTTTCATACCCATTTACACGACACATGACACAGCAGCACAGTTAAGTGTCTTTCCCGAACCCACAACAACATGAAACATCAGAGCTGGCCTTAAAGCTGCAACCCTCTGATCACTGACAGTGCACGATGTCAGACTGAGCCACAACATCCCATATCTTCATACTTAAGTTGTTTTGTGTAATATTTCAGTTTAAGAGTATTATTTTTTCCAAATTCATGACTAAAAATCTTAACTTTTTGGGCACACTGTTCAGGACTACTGACAATTATTTAGAGTGTAATTTTTTTATTATTATTTATCTTTTCTTAATAACCAAATAATTAAAAAAAATAAGAAAATCTGAGGAAATGAATATGAAATTGTCAGCTTTTTTGATGAAGGGGACTATTAAAATTAAAACAATTTTCACAAACACTTTATATTCTAACCCAATATAAGAGAGATTTTAGGATCTGACTTTTGGGAGAGCTCCGCTCTTCCAAAGAATTATTACATAAAAACAAATGTAATTCCTGGTAAATGTTTATTCTTCTCAAAACACCTGCTTCAAGAAATATTTCACATCGTGGGGAGATTTTAAATAATAGTAGCAACAGTGTTGTGCATGAGTTTGACCATATTACAGATATTGTGTTACATGTTTTTCCCTAAAAACATATTACTAATTGGAATGTAAAGTGTTTTTTATTTTTTTGAGAAACACAAAATTATATCAAATTAGCTTCTTAAACATAAACCTATTTTGTGAACCACAAAAAACATTCTGGTACATGAAAAAAAAATGAAAATTTCAAGGACATCAAACACATTTAAAGAAATGCAAAATCATTTAAAAGCACAGAACCATTTGTTAAATACCAATTATATTTTGACTAAAAAGTAACTCCTGAAAAGTTTATTTTTTAGAAAAAGCAAGAATCTTTCATGGGCAAAAACTAAATGGAAATTAAATTGTGAAATCTGAAACAACTGACTCGGAATAATTATTAAAAAGATCCTTTTGTGAATACATTCTGTTTGCACAACACATCCCAAACCTCATCTTTAAAAATATGTGAACACAGCAGAAAGAAGACAAAGACAAAAAGACGAAAAAGTGAATAACAAAAAACTTGTTGGTGGTACTTTTTTTGTCAAACCGTCGTGTTGTCTACATCCGGTATATATTTGGGATGTGCACAGTAAAACAAAAATCCACCTTGCGGGACATCAGAGAATGAGAATGTCTGGATCTCAAGTTTGCTAGCTTGTTATGGGAGGGAGGCGAAGTGATTTAGTGGCTCGTGGCAGCGCTGCACGGAAGAATACGTGACTTCAGTCGATTAGTTTTAATGCACTTTTATTTTTGATGGGAGTTCTTATAGGTGGAGAAAATACCCTTTGTACATGGTACAATACTTCCCTGTATGTGGCTGGTTCTACCCGACAGGCTCTTACACTCTGTGGCTCACTGAGGGAGAGATGAGAACTTTCTCCAGCATCTAATGTACTTAGTGGCCATATTGAGCTCATACAACCCCGCTTCAAAAATACTGAACTATCCCTTTAAATCCTCCCAGGGCATTATGATGCAGTCAGGCAGTGGGAGCTGCTGTAACATGGGATAAAAATGAGCCAGTGAATAAACGAGGGAGGGGCAGTGATGGGGTCTGATTCTGTGGGTGGTGTGTGTGTGTAGCACTGAGATACAGGAGGACTGTCAAACAGACTCAGACACAGACTGATATTGTGCTCCAGAGTACAGCGCTCTATCACTGTCACAATATGAGGCCTGTAAAGAACATGGAGTTTTAACACAACAAGCTGCTCTGACTTCCTCTGCTGTAGATGATCAAAAAACTGTCACACACATCAAACCACAGGCAGTAACAAAGGCGAAGTTATAACTGAAAAACATTAACAGTGCTGTACCGCTATGTGAAATACACACCTGCTGTGAAGCTTTAGAAAAAAGGGGTAAAAACATTTTCCTTTTTTTCAATCAGTGGACCAAAGGATATACACAAGTTGACAAAAACTTTCTTCATATGATGTCTAAGACCATATAAAGATATTTGAAACTATGCTGTATTATAACAAATATTCTGACCATTGAAATATGTACACAGACACACACACATATTTATATATATATATGTATATAGATAGATAGATAGATAGATAGATAGATAGATAGATAGATAGATAGATAGATAGATATACTGTACATATATACATATAAATATACTATATATATACATATATATGTATATATATATATTTATTTATATTTATATATATATATATATATATATATATACATATAAATATACTATATATATACATATATATGTATATATATATTTTTATATATATATATATATATATACATACATATCATCTTAAAATCAACTGTAAAACAAGGTGTCAGAACAACATTTTCTAACAGATGATTTTTATCTTTCTCTCTCACATTTTCAGGATGCTTATTGATATATTGAAATTAGATTTTCTTTTAAAGAAAGTGTTTCCAGAGGCTTTAAGACCTTTTTTGATATGTTTTGCAAAAAATGTTAGAACTGAAATACTTATGCAGAACAACAGTCAAGGTTAATCTTTGAATTCACTCTCGCTCTAGCAGCTGCTTTGAGCTTCTTCAAGACTCATCAGCACTCTCTCTCCGCACCTTTCAGTAAACAAACTCTGAGCGTACAGTAGCAACAGTGGAAACTCTTGGCATCATTTGGAGGGACAGGCTTGGTAAGGTAATGAAAGAAAACAGGGTAAATATAACTTTATGAGAAGGTGCTAATGGAAAAGATGAATGAAGATTACCTTTTGCTAGACAAACCAAGATTTGATTTATTTTTCAAAATGTTTCTGATATTGTAATATTTTTAGGGGCTCCTTTAGCATAAAGAAAGTGTTTGGGAGTGGGAAATACCTTTCCTAAAACATATCCAACAGCTGATTGGACGCTCATTTTGTCAATCACATTAATCAGGAAAGTCAATCAGAAAATAAAGTAGATTGACGCGGAAGCAAACTCTTGACAAAGCATGTTTAAAGTGGAACAAATAATCAGTTCTATGGAGGAATCTATTGTTTTTCAAAGAAATGTTGTCCAGACCTGCCAGAACTACTGATGCTGTTAGCATCCATGCTAATCTCTGTACAAGCCGTCACTTGCTGCTGTCTTCTGGCTTGTCTCATGCCTTCCTGTTTTTAAGGATGCTGATTGGACCGTGTCGCTTTGGGTCAAGCGCAGTCTTTTTAGATAAGAGATAGCGAGATGGATCTGCCTGATGGTGGATCCTGCTGCTGCACAAGGTTAGGAGCCCCTATCAGTCACAGGCTCTCAGAATCTTCCTAACTATACTCTTTACTGCTCCCCTCCCTTTTCTAACTTGGTTCTTCCATTCAGACATGTGTAAATAATTGCTGCACAGACACTGATTTGTTTGCCTTGCTGATAGAGTTCACAGTAGAGGTGCAGGGGTCAGCTACATTGTGTCCTTGCTTGTATTGAAGGCCGTAACAATGAGAAGTTGTCTCTCCATCTTTAAGTCATATGAGTGTGAATCACGGTGCAGCACATCCCTCTGCTACCTTCCCTCTCTGTTTTGCAATGTATTATTAAGACCGTGAAGATGTTTCTATGGAGTTAGTGACCAAGACCTCTCCTCTTGTCCAGCCTGGCCCCCCGTGTAATATTTCTTCTTTAAACACACCATTTCCTCCCCATTGTACTTTTTAATTGAGTTGTGAAGTTGCTGTTACGAGAGCCACCGGTCAAGGTAATGAATTTCCTCTCACCGTGTTTAGAGAGATAATTCTGTGCTGTGGTTTGCATAACCTACAAGCCTGACAGAACTCTAAGCCACTTTCACGCATAGAAAGCTGCAGCCCAAGACGGAGGTTTGGGGCTTTAGAGGAGCTTATACGAGCAAAAGGGATTGAGCTGTGCTCCGTCTCGTGGGGAATACTCCTGAGGTTGTAGTTTTGTCTGCACATAAACACAAAGTAAGTTTATCTTTTTTCCTAGTTTAAAGTGACTGTTTACTCCAATTAAAACAAACAAGAAAGACTGCTAAACACAAGGATGCACATGCCGTAAGCCTGTTTTCTGCTCTGTTAAGTGGAGGGAAAGCTGTTGATAGTTGACAAATTCTTTAAAAAATTCATGTGAATATCTCTGACCTCGTTCCAGTGACTCTTTCTCTGATTTCTCTCCCTCCCTCTCCTTCTCACTCTGATGCTATCTCCCCAGGAGGTATTGTTACCAAGGGCATATGCTGGATCAGCATTTGCTTTTTTCCTCCAAATATGAAATACTCTGACATGCCAAGTCAGTCTGCGGTGGTTCTATCGGGCTGAGCAATGTATCAGGATCAGCATTCAGAGAGATCAATACAGTTTACTTTGCTTTAAAATAGCATGTAATGGGTGCTGGTTTGGCTCAGTGTGTGACAACCAGGCACATACCATATAAGAAGGCTCATGCCTTATGATGGCAGTCTGGTTTTGAGACCCATTTGTCACATGACTTGTCCTACTCCTGCTGTCTAAGTCTGTATACTGTCACTCTACTGTCTTTAAAGGCCGAAAATGCCCCAAAACTATCTTTAAAAATCAAGGTAAAAAAAGTATTTTAAGTTTTTCTGTCCTTATCTGGCCACTGTGAAGTGCAGTGTTGAATAAAATGTTTAAAATAATGTCATTTCTATCAAATATTTAAAAAAAATATGAATTGTAGGAACCATGGTATAAAAAAAAAGATCATGGATTTGAAATGCTTAGCTGAGTGGTGAAATGTTGTTTATTTTATTTTAGTATGTCCTTAATTGGATATTAATGTAGTAATTAAAAATCTAATGATGTTGATGACTATATGAGGCAATAGAATAGTCTTTAACATTATACAATAAGGACTCTCTGAAGATGTAAATTTTTTTATAAACTTAGAGACCATGTTCTTCAAGTGTCAAAAAAGGAGAATTTCACTCACTTCGGCGTGGATTCAACAAAGTTAGGAAGTGTTCACAAGCGACTTTGGTCCCAACTGGCCTGGTCGTGTCACACAGTTACTGCAGAGTTGCCTGCTGCACATTAATGATAAAAAAAATTGTTCTTCCACTTTCCCAAGGTGCTCACTTGAATTGAAATTGTCTACAGAGACCACTGGAGGGAGGGAAGGTGTTTGAGCTTTATGACATCAAACATTACCCTGCTGGAGGAGGCCATAAGATTATGTGTCCGCTCTGCTCGTAAAGGGATGGTCAACAACAATACCCAGGGAGGCCAAGCCCCCTTGTGACTGTTCAAAATGCCAAGAAAATCTCCCCGCACCATTACGCCACAAAATAAACAACCACCAGCCAGAACCATCGGCACGAAGCAGGATGGATACAGGCAAATTCTGGCCCTCTCATCAGAATGTCCCAGCAGAAACTGAGACTCATTAGACCAGGCAACATGTTTTCAGTCCTCGATTGTCCAACTTTGGTCAGCTGTAGCCTATATTCCCTGCAGGAGGGGGTACCTATTGTGGTCTTCTGCTGCTGTAGTGGATCTGCTTCAGGATTTAACAATTTCATGTTAAAAATGGTTATTGTAGCAAGTATTTATTTTAATTACGAATACCTTTCTATGTTCTCAAAAACACTCGAGCCAGTCTCCTCTGATTTCTGGCATTGAAGAGGCTTTGTTTTATTTTGACATGTCTGTTGCATTTTGATTTATCTCAAGTATTACAAAGGGAAACAAAGACCAAAGACAAGTAAGGCACAGCACAGAACATTCACAGCAAGACTACATTGTTTGCCTCTACAAGACCCAAAATAAGACCCACTAATATAATCTTTAAAAGTCAAAAAGATGAGGCATTGTTGCCCTGAAAACTGCCACTCACTTGAAAATGTATCTAGTTTTGGCAATTCTCTGTAAACACTGTAGATGGTTGTGTTTATGTCAGGATTTTTCCCTGGGTTTCTTAACACCTGACAAAAATCAGAATAAAGATGATGAGAAGCAGCTGGATGCAATCAAGTGGAGTTTTACTTGCAGCAAGGAGTACAACAATACAGAGTGTCAAACAGTCTGAGATGTTGACATGAAGCTAATACAATGTCTTCTCTCTTTTATCAGAGTGTGTGTGCGTAACATTTGGGGGGGTCCTGAGGTGGAGTGACCTCCACACAGGCTCCAGTTCTTGTGCCGGTTTGAGCTGGTCTTGAAGGTGCTCCGAGTTACAGACATGGGTGATAAGTAGGAACAAGGAGTGGGCTGCACAAGATTGTGTAGTGTGTGTGTATGTGTGAGAAGAATGCAGTCTCTAAGCAATGATTATACAGGAATTGAGGATAGAGTGAGAAAAAGATGTTTCAAATACATGAAAAGACTATACACAATATATACAAGAGTCAAATTGTTCTCAACAGGATGAAAATCCTAGTTGACCCTAAGATACACATATTGTCTGGCATCATCATTTAAATCTTATATAGGAGTAATACAGGGTTAGGAGAGGGGCTTGAGGTGTAATAAAAACTCGAAAAACGCTATATAAGCTGAAGTCCATTTACTGAAACAACAGACTGACTGTGGGATAGATGAGAACAAAATTCAACATGTAACAGCAGCAGGATGATTGGCTGGACAAGGCTGTGTCAGAATCTGGCTTAAGTGCTGAAGTGAGGTCCTTTTTGGCTGATCATTAGTGCTGGAAGACGGGGAGAAATAAATGTGTGACAACTGAAATAAATGAATCAATATACTGTATAAATATTAGTCTCCACGCTTGAGCTTTCATAAAGCTTCTTTTTTTTCAGGAAGAAAGAAACACAGATATGTATACAGTATATCATGTGTCAGCCTTCAGCTATAAAGATAGTGAGATATGATTATTGTCTGTATCCCTCAGCCTTACACTGAGCATTCAGCAGGTGTAAGGACATGGAGCATGAAGCACTTAAGAAAGAGTGTTGTCATACATCGGTCAAGCAGGGGGGCTTTGCTCTTTGCTGTTTAATTGGCTTTCACTCAGCAATAAATCATCCCACTCAAACTCCAGGAGTGTTTCCCTCTGACATCTGTCACTGGTACAGTGGGTGGGCTTACAAGGGCTGGCATACAAACTGAAAACTTTTCATGGTGATTTAAGATGGAGAATATGCTCAAGAAAATGGTTAAGCCCAATTAGTCGACTGCACACTTGAATGTCACTTCCTCCCTGCTGAAAAAGTGGCTTTTTGCCTCGGTGCATGCATGATGAAGTATGTTAGCAGTCTCCCCCCCTGAGCAGGCATAAAAGAATTCATAAATGCATAATGCTCATCAGATAGGTTACACTGTGCTCAGCAGCCCAAGAAAGGCTTCTTCCCTCAGAGATCGGCCCCCTCCCCACCTCTCCTCTGCTCTCTTTGTGTGCCAGATGTAATAAAACAGAGCAGTATAAATGAATCAATATACTGTATAAATATTAGTCTGTCTGTCAGAAGCTTTCATAAAGCTTTTTTTTCAGGAAGAAAGAAACACAGATATGTATACAGTATATCATGTGTCAGCCTTCAGCTATAAAGATAGTGAGATATGATTATTGTCTTACTCAGCCTTACACTGAGCATTCAGCAGGTGTAATGCACCAAAGAGCCGGAACTCAACTGGAAACCCGAGATATTAATTAATGATTTGCAACGTAAATGATGTCAAAGAGGGGGGGTAGCTTATTACTAAATCAGCAAATTAAATGAGTCAGAGCCAAGCGTGACTCAAAGTCATGCATCTAATGATACAAAATAGGACTTAATGAATCACACGCCTGTGTCATGTTTGGATTATTAGATTAGCACGACATAACCACAGAGACCTGAGAGCTGTCTGCTGGTAGATAGCATTAAGTGTTTATCTTTGTGTTCTTATTGTAATTTGATCTACATCGCCAAAAAAGTCACCACCACAATAAAGGTCGACTGCACACTTGAATTTCACTTGCACCGCCTGCTGAAAAAGTGGCATGATTTGGATTCGTTTCTGCAATGTCTCAAGATTTATTTCTGTCCAGTGTTGCATTAATTCACTCAATCTTGTGTTGATGATGGGAGAGTCTGACCACTGGAGTTATATGCATGTGCCTTTAGAGAAGATAAAATCCATAAATGGAATAACCTGGTCATTCAGTATATTCAGGTAGTCAGCTGATCTCATTCTTTGGACCATAATGCTGCTGAACCTCGACCTGACCAACAGCAGCAGCCCCAAATCATAGCACTGCCCCACAGGCTTGTACAGTAGGCACTAGGCATGATGGGTGCATCACTTCACTTGCCTCTTACCCTCGTATGTGATGATCACTCTGGATCATGGTAAATCTAGACTCATCAGACCACATGATCTTCTTCAAGTCCTCCAGAGTCCAATCTTTTTGCTCCTTAACAAACAGAGTCCTGTTAGCCCTAGTTATGAGTGTTTTTTTTTAAGGCTACACAGCTGTTTGGTCCCAATCCCTTGAGTTTCCTTTACATTGTGCATGTGGAAATGCTCTTACTTATACTATTAAACATCATCAACTTGATTTGGCCGAACATTGAAGCGATCACCGATCATGGCCATTCAGGATTTTTTTCTGACCAAATTTCTTCCTTGAGCACGATGACTCCCCACTATCCTTCCACTTTTTAATAATGGGCTGGATAGCTCTTAACCCAGTTTTAGTAGTCCCTGCAATTTCCTTTGATGTTTTCTTTGCTTGCAATCCATGTGTGAAAATAATGTCTCATGCTCCCGTCACTCACACCTTGGAATATGCATGTGCCTTTAGAGAAGATAAAATCCATAAATGGAATAACCTGGTCATTCAGTATATTCAGGTAGTCAGCTGATCTCATTCTTTGGACCATAATGCTGCTGAACCTCGACCTGACCAACAGCAGCAGCCCCAAATCATAGCACTGCCCCACAGGCTTGTACAGTAGGCACTAGGCATGATGGGTGTGATGTACAGAGCACAGTGTGTCTTCAGCCTGGATCATGGTAAATCTAGACTCATCAGACCACATGATCTTCTTCAAGTCCTCCAGAGTCCAATCTTTTTGCTCCTTAACAAACAGAGTCCTGTTAGCCCTAGTTATGAGTGTTTTTTTTAAGGCTACACAGCTGTTTGGTCCCAATCCCTTGAGTTTCCTTTACATTGTGCATGTGGAAATGCTCTTACTTATACTATTAAACATCATCAACTTGATTTGGCCGAACATTGAAGCGATCACCGATCATGGCCATTCAGGATTTTTTTCTGACCAAATTGACACATATAATAATTCAGATTTATAAAAACCATCACAATATCCATGCAGTGTTTTTCTTTTCAATCATATTCCACCTGGAAATGTGCACACATTGATCCAGATTTCTGCCTCGAGTCAATGCAAAGTACCTTATAAATGAAAATGTAGAATAATCAACCCGATTTATAAAACCATGCACCAATATCCATGCAGCTGGAGTTAAATACCTTGTTTCCAGCTGAAAGATAATCACCCATGCAGTTAGTATCCAATAGGAGACTCATATCTGTTTGCTTAGTTAAATCCAGGTGGCGACTTTTTTCTATAGGCCAGGGAAGTGTATAAAGAAGGTGTGACGTACAGAGCACAGTGTGTCTTCAGCCTGTCACTGAATAAACCTCATTAAACCTCATCAAGGCAAGAGTGATGGATATGACTCAAGACTTTCTGCTGTCAAAAATTGTGTGGCTGCTCTTTTTTATTAACCACAGTAGACCCTCAGATCAGGGGTGTCATTTATAAAATAGTGCATAAAATCCCTACAAAAGAATACATGCCCCAAGACCTAAAATTGACATACAACCTTAATAATTCAGATTTATAAAACCATGCGCAATATCCGTGCAGTGTTTTCTTTTCAATCATGTTCCACCTGGAAATGTGCACACATTGATCAGATTTCTGCCTCGAGTCAATGCAAAGTACCTTATAAATGAAAATGTAGAATAATCAGTCGACAAATCAGAGGACTGCAGAGGAAAACAACAACAGGAACTGGAAGAAGGCCAATGAAACCTGAAATGCGTGACACGGATATCAAGATTTTTTATGAATGAAAATGTGCTTGAAGTCCACGAATTAACATATTGCTGCAGAGGAAAGGAAATTAAAATAGAGCAATCAATGACACCACACTGTGGCTGCATTCATGTGCTCTTCCTGTAGTGCCAAAACATTCACTGTGCATTATTAAACAGGAGCTTCACTACAGTTTATGCATGTTTACGAGACACACACTGATTTATTTGCACAATGTCAGCAGGTAAATATAGTGTTTTTCTATTTTGACAATGTATCTAACTTTTATACTCCTCTTCAGTCATTGCTCATCAGCGGTGACCTTGTACCATTAACCTGCTGTAAGTGATTTGCAGTCCATCTGTTTGAGCAATCAAGTTTTTCTTTACTGGAAACATACAAAATTTAGACTTTTAATCTGTTTGTCAGTCAAAAGAGAAAACTCAAAGGATCATTGCTGTGGGAATTTCGTTTCAGTCCAAAGCAAATATAGGAACTTTAGAACAGGGAAATGCTTGATGAACTAGGGCTGGTTTATTAGACCCAACTAGGTATCTTGATACCTATGATCAATGCATAGACTCGTTTAATGTAAAAGAGGATTGTATACGGAGATACATGATGTTGGATTTTTCACCAATATCCAGTATGCTGATATAGATTGACTTGTGCTTAACTATTACGGTCCATTTGTTTTAAAAACAGATGTGAAGCAAAGAAAATAAAGTTTCATTATTTTCATAACTGATACTTTGATTCATAAAAGTGGACATTCAGTGATGATGAGGTGACGGTAAATCTTATAGTACATTTGTACATTCTGTCAATTTTACTGCTAATATATGGTACATTTATGAGGAACTTGTAGTCCCAGAATACCAGCTGAAAATATGTGATGATACTGATAATCAAGTTTTTAGGCAACTGTCTGCCAATACAGACATTGGTCTGATAACATTACACATCCCTAATTGAGTTCTGTACATATTCAGAGTTTGAAAATTCACTTAGAAAGAGAAATGATTCAAAATACGTAATTTTGGGTTTAGTTCTGCCTTTTTTCATATAAAACTATTTTTCATCTTTTATTTAAAATCAACCTTCAAAGCAATCTTTTTTGATAAAAAGCATGAACTGTCTTTTATCGTCTGCTTCTCTGTTGTCCTTCCTCATACTCATTCGGTTTTTGAAGCAGTGATCTTCAGCTCCTCCTGCCATGATTTTATGAACAGAAAACTTTCTGTGTCGATAACTTTGCTCTTTGTCCATAAATTTACATGTCCTCAGATCAGTTTTTGTCAGTGAAGACATGAGCTTTGTCTCGTATTAATGTCCAGCATTACAGTGTTTTATAAATGCAACACTACTGAAATCTACTCTAGAGCTGAACTGCCCTTAGAGCAGAAGAAGTCAGTGTATTGAATCAATTGTCCATTAAAAGCTCCCTTTTCTGGTCTTGCACACAGTGGCAGCTATACCCATGTCCTTCTCTTGTTCTATCGGTTAAAAATTCCCCATGTTGTCCTCTCTTCTGATTTAGAAGCACTCTGCGGCGTTTCTTCCCCTGTTTCCCCTCTGTGTTTATCTCTCCGCTCTATGTATTTCCAGCATTGTGTGTGCCTACAGTAAAGAAAAGAAAAGCTAACCCTTTGAAATAGATGATTGTTGTAAAATGGCCATTAAAGGCACGCCAGACACTGTTTGCTTTGGTGGACCACAACCCTGATGTAATACGGGGTTGGGTCGCGGTTGCAGTATTTGTCTAGAGGAAACACTTTAGATGAAACAACAACAAGGCTAGCAGTGATGCAGATCCAGTGTCAGAGTCAAAATTAGATTTATTCCAAGCATGTTTCCAGATATGAGGAATTTGACTTTAACTTGGTACTCACTGTGATTTCAGGGCACCTCTGTCCTGGCTTTGGAGTCAGCATGAATACCATCCTAACTGTGTGTTATGTAGACATGCCTGTGTGATGTGTGCTACACTTCTATTAGAAAACATATGAACAAACAGGAAAAAAATGCAGAGCTTCAGCTGACAGGGAACATTTTTTCGTGATTAAACGGCCCATTGTGTTTGCTGATGATGTCTGGTGTGTATGTGTCACAGCTACAGTATTTTCTTGTTTGAGCCGTGCAACAGAAATCTCTGATATGAAAAGATGAAACTTTATTGGCATTTGTCAACATTACATCCTGATTTCACACACTGCATGAGCACATTTCCAACCATCAGATTGTACTGTGTAAGCACATAAATCTTAAACATTGGTTGTGGCTCATAAACAAATCTGTCATACAGTGCGAGCTGTCATTGCACCATGACGGATGCATTGGCTTGGAATCACACTCTGTTTGCTCAGCTTTATAATACTGGTGCATAAACAATAAACATGCAAGCAGAAGACGTACAGGGGGACATTTTAGTTATGAATAGCTAAGGGTAGCAGTTCACTATCTAGTTGACCTCTGCTGTACATTAACTAACACAAGAAAGTGTAGTTAAAAAATCCAATTCTGGGAATATTGATGAATATTAGCCATTTTAGATGAAGGTATTTTGTGCCATCTGTGATGTAAGTAGATCTAAAAGAAACCTGAAACTTGAATAGCTGGTCACATCAGATGCTTTTAAGAGGATTTTGAAAGACAAAGAAGAAGAATCATCTGACCCCATATGTTCTGTCAAATAAAGCCATGATTGTTTGAAAGCTATCAGTCAGAAAATGCTCCAGCATTGCAGCTTTCAAAGGTCATCTGAAGGTGTGGTTCAGAGCAAACCTGACTCTATACATCTATGGATGTAACTTTGCAACATTGCACACATTAGTATATCTGTGTATGCTAACCATTTAAAACATTGTACATAAACATGTCTGTTTAGCTAAACCTGTGCAATGCAACTGGTGTGGTCAAATGTTCAATTATAAATGAGCATTTTTACTTTGATGTGCAAGAACTGAAGCACATTGGTTCTCTGCATTTTGCACATTAAAAAGCTTGCACACTTTAACTCTAAAACACATTTGGTTTGGTTTTCTTTCACATACCTTCTGTATTTTGTTTGAGTGTCTTGTAAAGTAATGAAGGACAATGTTTTGGGTTTTTTCATCTTGCTGCTTCCTGTCATTGTTGTTATATGTTTTACACTTGTTTTACAATTTAAAACACTTGTACAAATGAATTAAATCCACCTGCCAGGAACTACAGCTGGAGACTGGCCTAATTTGCACTGTCCCCTATTTAAGAGATATATATATATATGTATATATATATATATATATATATATATATATATATATATATATATATATATATATATATATATATATATATATATATATATATATATATATATATATGTATATATATATATGTATATACATATGTGTATACATGTATGTAAGTAAGAAAAACATTTTTTACTTTAATTTGATATTTTAAGTCTTTCCATGTTTTATAAGTAGACATCCCACTGTGTTTGCATGAGTGCGCAGCAGGTGCAGAATGCTACGTGGGTGGCCTTTGTGGAAATTAGGATTGAGATGACATTTGAGGTCATGTTTTGCTGGTGTTTGGATTTCTGCTGTTGAGCAAGATAACTTGAAACTTTTTGAAATGATTTGGACCTCACTCGAGAAAAGTGATTATTCTTAGGTGGTGATCTGAATCTGGATGCAGAAGTTGTTTCTCAAGATTTGTAAACATTGCAAGATGAGACAGTTTTCAATATTTCAATCATGACTCACCAAGAATACTATAAATTCCTCAGCAGAGGTTTGTGCTGTCTAAGCACTTCTAGTTTAAAAGTGTCACACATAAAAACCCATTTGTTTATCCAGGTCTGAGTGCTACCCACAACACTCGTACTGCATGACTTCCTGATCTATCAGTGTGTGGACAGGGCAGAAGGGCCAAATGATTCTACCTGTGTGGGTTAATCACACACCAAAAACATAAGTGATGTAAAATGTAACTTTGAGTTGACATGTGTGAACATGTAAACGTTGAGAACACTGTGTTCATACATAATCCCTTTGGCTTTTTTTATAATACTTCTTCATAGAGCTAAGCAACTGCAGTTTTACCATTTTTGTATCCTAATATTATGAAAATTGAATAATGGACATTAAAGATTTCTGTGAGGGGGTGCTGGTTTGGCAGAGTGGTAAGCAACTAGCCATGTCCCACATGTGTAAAGTGTCTTTTCTGGCTCGCTCAGCCCCTTTAACAGACCCATCCAATGTCTCTCTTCGCTATTAGTTACATGAAAAATGCCCAGAAATATACTTAATTGTGCCACATGCAATTTTTCACTTGTTTCATCTTTTTTCTATCTATTTTAACTTATTTATATTTGTATTTGTCACACATATTATCATTTTTGTTTTATCTTTGATGTTCACAATGGCGAGACAAAGAGTATTTAAGATTAGTGATCACACTAAGTGCGTATTATTAAGCCGAAGAGTAAATGTTTGTAGAACCTTGTGATGTAAACTTAAGTCATTTCACTGCTAACATCACACCACCTATTTTTAAAGTTTAGAACAAGTTCGTCAAAGATTAAGTTCAGATCAGACCCTTTTTTCTTGATTTATTTTAATAGAACTTTTTGTCAACGTATGTATTTGTGAAAAGTTCTGACCGTTGTCCTAACTCGAGTATCTGTGCTGTACATCTGTGAATGTGTTAGATAGCGCTCACTTGCAGCCGCTGCTCATCCTGCTTACACTGTCAACTTCATGCATTAAGTTTAGAGCTTGGTGGATCATGCTGTAGAGATTTATGCATCAGTGTGCATTTGTACATAAATTTGCAACCTAGTGCTGTTTCACAAAATATTGATGAGCATCAGAACCCGTGGTTAGCGACGTGAGACTGAGCGGTGGGTTTGCTGTGAGGTATGAAGAAGCAGAGAAGTCTAAATGGAGACATATTGGTGCAGGTAAAGCTCTGCTGTGTGTCTCCACAGCTAATGAGGAGGTTTAGCCACAGGGGTCTTTCTATTAAGAACAACAGCAGCAAGAGGTGGAAAGGAAAAATATATATCCAATCACATGAGAAAAAAACAGCCTGGATAGCCAGTCCTCCATCAGTTTAGACAGCTTTGTCCCTCGGGCTGTGGTTCAAAACAAGGGTAGGAGTGTAGAGGAAGGAAAAGAGGTGCAGCACGGAGGAAAACAGCTGGTGGTTGGGAAGAGACACGAGGGAAGGAGTCAAAATGAGTGTGGAGCAAAATGGATAAAAGTCCACATGAGAACAAAAATGTAAGAATAAGAGATTTCCTCCTGAAGAAATGTTTAAAAGATTTCCTTGAGGAAGCGCTGCACTCAGGCCAAGGATGGAGAAATATACTTACAGCTCAATCTTGATCTGCTGTCAAGTTTAATAAATCAAGGCCACATAAAATGATGGTGTTAGTGTTGTGGAAAACGCTCATATTTTCCCACTCTCGTGTCTGGAATGTTTTATATCACTTTGCCCTCTACCCAGTGGCAAGAATAGGAGTTTTTGTTTATAGATGCAGAATCAGCCGACTCATCTGAGAACAAAACTGAATCAGTGGGATAATTTTTGTAAAATGTTGCTGTTAGGCTGAGTGGAATCTGGCGCAGGTTGATGTCGATATGATGAATCTCATATTAGTGCCTGATATTCTTGTCTTGTTTTATTAATAATGGCCCCCTGGCAGAGGTAAGAGGTTTAACGGAGAAAATGTGTTGGATTATGCCAAGGCAGAATTGAATTAGGTGAGCGAGAGAGACATAAACAAGTATTAAAGGCTCTCCTGTGACTCAAATCAAGGTCAAGATTGTGCACAGTCATTCTCATTGATTTTGAATTTGCACTGAAGGACTCTGACAAACATCAAGACTTTTGTTTCTCCCTTTTGAGACAAAATATCAATTATAGCTCTTCTGATCTACCCACTCCTCTCCCTGCACGATCTGCTTTGTTGGTCTGCTTCCAAGTAGTTATTCTAGACTGAATCATTCTAAGATGCTCTGCTCACACTGTAGTTTGGATACACTCACCGGCCACTTTTATTAGGTACACCCTGCTGGTACAAGGTCGGACCTTTTACCTTCAGATTAACTCTGTGTTGCATTTTTATTTAGACTCAGGAAGTGTTTTCAAATTTGTCTTAAAATGACTTGCCAACATTTTTTGTCTTGTGTCTCGCCTCACTCCCAATTCCATGACGAACAGATAGACACTAGGGCTGCAACAACTAATCGATTAGATCGATGAAAATCAATAATTAAATTAGTTGGCAACTAATATAATAAGCGATTTTCATCTGCAACTAATCGTGGGTGTTTTGGTGCATGAAATTGTACCTTACAGTAGGTTAGGTAGGAGGAGATGAGCCCGCTCTCTTGCCGTAAGCTACTGTGAGAGGTGCGCATGTGCACTAGCGACCGTCACTGCACACAACAACATGCAGAAGGATTCACAATGGCGGCGTCCAAAAACCTCCAAAAGCTGGGAGCATTTCACGCTCAACAAAGCAAAGACAACGATCACTTGCAAACATTGCAAGGCCGACTTCATCTGGCATGGGAGCACGACCTCTACGAGAACACTTGCTGAGAAAGCACGTCGGCGTGTTGGAGACGGACGAAGACTCGCGTCTGTGTAAAGATTATTTTTATTTGTTTCATTCAGCAGCACCTTATTTTATTGAATACTTTATAGACAACACTGCGACTACTTTGCATGCTTTGTTTCAAGAAAAAAAGTAAGTTTGTGAGCATTTATTTAAACAACATGCAAACAAGTCTATTGTAACGTCCGTTGGACGTAAAAATAAAGGTGACTCCGGCTTGCGAATATACCTGCTTTTATTAAACAGTCACTGTGGGCTGTGACCACGCCAACTACAATTCCAATTCACGAACAAAACAGTGAGTAGTAATCTCTAGACCTTCTGCTAGCAGCTCTCTCCCTCCTCGCTCAAACCCACACACTATCTCTCCCCTTCTGAACTCTGACCCACTCACCCCGCCTTCCTGGCCCTTCTCTGACCATCAGTTTTCAGGAAACATTAACATCCACATTGAACACATAACAAACAGTAGAACTGCTACACTATTAATGTACTTACAGTGTTGCACAATAAGTCAAGAAAGAAAAAAGCTGTAACAAAATAATATTACTGGAGGGAAAAAGCTTTTAATTGCCATTATTGTTGTTTAGAGAATATGTAGAACAACTTTAAGCTAAATTGTAAAGGAATTTGCAAAAATGTGTCATTATCCAATTAATCAATCAATCATTTAAATAATCGCCCGACTAATCGATTATGACAATAATCATTAGTTGCAGGCCTAATAGACACCATTCTTTCGTCTGTGTTTGCAGTTACAAGAAAGAAATGGGCAGAGCTCACTTACTGCTAATTAGTTTCGCTCAAACACTGGGAGTCAACGTTTAGTGTTAGCCTGCCTCTGACAACAGTCTTCAGCAACTCTAAACGGTCCTATGTGGTTGTTGTGACTCAGTTTTTAACCGGGTTATGTATTTTTAGAATAAGATTAGCACTCTGTGTAATTTTCAAAAGAAATACATACCAGACTAACAGTTCCACTGCCTCAGCTTCTCTTTGTGCATGATCAGCTTCTAAACATGTTGTTACTCCTCTGTATATTCAGATTCAGATGGGTTAGGTTGTGGGTCTTGATCAGTCCCAAAGAAATCATCCTCATCCTGTCTTACAAAGGCAGCCGTAATCCTTCATAACAATCCTCTTCTATAAACACAGACTTTGTTTCGGTGACGTACTTACAAGCACATTTGTTAGAAGCGATGGTTTACATGTGCGCCCTGCAGTTTAGTTTCCAATGTATTTCTTTAGAAACTTCCATAAAGTGCTAACCTTGGTCTGCAAAAAGATAACGCAACATTACTGGGAAAAAAAGAGTCACAAAGAGCACACAGGCCTATGTAGAGTTGTAAAGAGTTTATCTGATGACTGTAGGCAGAGGCAGGCTAACGCTACCCATTGACTCCCAGTGTTTGAGCGAAACTAGTTAGCAGTGGGCAAGCTCTGCTCTTTCTTGTAACTGCACGCACAAACGAAAAAAATTGTGTCTGTCTGCTTGTCATTAGCTTGGGAGTGAGGCAAGACACACACACAAAAAATGTTGGTGTATCCCTCTAATACACTGATCCTTGGCCAGTCAAATATTCTGTTGACCCTGTCAAAAAAAGGAACTGCCCGTAGACCAGGCAGTAGTTCAGCATTTCCAAAATGGCAACCTTCATCCTCAGGTTTCAGAATGCTGGTTCAGAAACTGGTGTATGAATTCTCTGAGACTGTTTCAAAAACTCCACCTAACAAAAAGAACGGTGTTCAATCAGTTTAAATAAGCACAAATTAGAATTAATTGTAGATTTGAATAAGAGAATGTTATAGTTTTATGAGCATCTCCTTCAGTGCAGTGAATGTTGATGGATGCCACAGTTCTGTCATGTTCTCAATATATAATGTCTAACTTTGTTAAAATCCCAAAGGCTTTGACTTCAAATAGAAAGCACTGTAACAGACAGTTTGTCTTTGAATATGTAGAATAAACTTCAACTTTGTCAAACAGTTGGATGAAACAAATGCTGGATGACAGATTTTTGAGTTGCAGAAATAGAACAGAGCCTGCCACCAGAGTTTTAGACTATCACGATCGACTGGAAGTATCTAACATAAAGCTCCCTTCATGAATTTATAAAAACATACTGCTGTTTATAGATGTTGACTTAATACATTCTTTGATTTATGCAGTATTGCGTTGCCTCAGCATATAATAGGCTGTTGATAAATCTGATGATGTTATAAAGCTGAATATTAAAATCACACATGCCATACTCACCATTACAATGATGAGGTGCACGTCCTGTACATGATCATATACACGAAACCTACGAAGACTTTGCAGCAAGGTGTTAGAAATGATTCTGAGCTGCCAACTGTTTTGTTTCCTCCTGACGCAGACTGTGCCTGTGGAGCTCTTGGCAGTTTTTTGGACCATGACAGTTTCTCCCCTAAAGGGTCTCTCTCCTCTAAGATGCTTGAAATCGCAGTGTCACTTCACTGAGCTACATATCTGCTGCTTGTAGTGACACACATGTCATGAGTTGAGTGTCTGTTTGCTTGGTGCCGTGTGCCCTGCAGTGTCAGGGAGTTATGAGGCTGCTTGTACTGTGTCACTGCTCTCCTGCAGGCCTGCCCGCGGATCGTGTCTCCTCTGCTTGAAAGTCTCTAAAAATGGTTGAATTTTTTGCACTTTTGCTGTTGGGAGATGAACACCTGGGATGATGCTCCTCTTATGAGACCCTGTAATAGGTTTAGCCATGGTCAGTTAGGTCTGTACATTATATACATTTTGTAAGCACAGATATTTCCTTTTTTTAGATTCATTTTGTGTATTTATATATTTTCCTTTGTTGTTTTCCTTCATTGGAAAGAGACAATGCGTAGTTAAAAAGGGGGCAAAGTATTTGGGGAAGAGACGTAACAAAGAGCCCATGCCGAGCAGGGTGTGTGCATGGGGTGCAGTGTCTCCTTATTTGAGTGAGGCAGTGTTCATTTTGACAACTCTTTTTAATGTCTTTTAGTTTTAGTTATAATTTAGTCATCTAAATTGTTTTGTTTTTAGTCTAGTTTTAGTTGATGAAATTTCACAACATTTTAGTCAATGAAATCTACTGTAAATTTAGTAGACTAGAATATGAAATGTAAAGTGTAAGGCATTTTTTTACGTTCCTTGAATTTCTGAAGTCATGTTTACACTTGGATCCTGCCACCACGAAGCTAAGGCAGCTGTGATTGGATGACCCTCTTAACTCATCCGACCTTTCCACACAACCAAAGTAGCTGCGATTCCAAACTTGTCTCTACCAGGGCTGCAACAACCAATTGATTAAATCGATGAAAATCGATAATTAACCCTTAAGGCCCAAGACCATAGATTATAGCCAGAAAATTTTAATTTTTTGGAGGTAAAATGTTTGTTTCACTTTCTGCTTGAATCCATAAAAATCAGAATGTCCATAAAATTGACCACGTAGATTTTTTGTATCTCTTTTGATGCATTAGGTGTTTTTGGCAACTGATTATTCAGTTTGACAACTTTTTTATCATTTATCTGATTGTATTCAGATTTTTTTTTGTAATTTGTTGATCATATCGAGTAGAGAGAGGTATTATAAAAGTTTGTATCAAATATGATACAATTGGCTTGCTAGGGTTAAATATGTTGTCAACTAATTTAACTATCAGTTTTCATCGGCAACGAACCCTGGGGGTTTCGGTGAATGAAATTGTAGCTTACAGTTGGTTAGTGAGAAGGCGATGAGCCCGCTCTCTTGCCGTAAGCTACTGTGAGAGGTGCGCACTGCAACATGCAGAAGGATTCACAGTGGTGGCATCCACGGCAGCATCACTTCACGAATGACCAAAAACTTCCAAAAGCTGGGAGCATTTCACGCTCAACAAGCAAAGCAAACAATCACTTGCAAACATTGCAAGGCCGACTTCATCTGGCATGGGCACACAACCTCTATGAAAGAGCACTTGCTGAGAAAGCACGTCAGTGTGTTGGAGACGGACAAAGACTCGCCTCAGTATAAAGATTATTTTTGTTTGTTATATTCAGCAGCACCTTATTTTATTGAATACTTCATTGACAAGACCACTGCTACTATGCCTGTTTTGTTTCATGAAAAAAGTAAGTTTGTGAGCATTTACTTTTGTATTCGAACATGCAAACAAGTCTGTTAATGTACTTACAGTTTTGTACAGTGGGTCAAAAAAGAAAAAAAGCTTTAATAGGTTATTATTACTGAAGAGAAAATGCTTTTTATTATCTTTATTGTTGTTTAGAAAATACCTAAAACAACTTTAAACTAAATTGTAAAGGAAATTGCAAAACTGTGTCATTATATGATTAATCGATTAATCATCAATCAAATAATCACCTGATTAATCGATTATGAAAATAATCTTTAGTTGCAGCCCTCCTCTCTACATGATGAAATTAGGTCTAATTTGGATCTAATCTCAGTCAAACATTCCAATCTAGTTTGTAGCTGTTGCCAGAAATGTCAATTAATTTAGTTTAAAGGAACACTACACCCAAACAACGATTTGGCCTCATTTTCTACTCACCCTCATGCTGAACAACACTGTGGAGTAGTTTTGGAACATCTAGGATGCAGCCGGAGATCTGGGGGTATACTCGCTGTCCACTGCCATTGATATCATGACTTAGAAACGAGCCCGAACGAACAGTGTCCTTAAAAGTCCACAAAAAGTCCACAAAAAGTCGGCAATATTCCTCCATACTGCTCGTGCGCTGTAATCCAAGTGTCCTGGTAGATGCGTCCACCATTTACTCAAAATGACATCATTTAGCACATGTTTATAGCCTAAACAGTACTACTTCGCATTTCTATGATACTCTTCACGGGTGTCTCACAGGGGCAGCGGATGACCAAACAAAGGCAGCGCACTCTGCAATAACTAGGAGCGTAGAAGAAACAAGAACACAAGAAATCCGCACATTCTGCTGACCCTCTTGTGTCTGTCCACGGCTCCGTCGCTCACATCAGAATGTGGGATTTCTTGTTCTACTCTCCTAGATTATTGCAGAGTCGCGTTCCTTTGGTTTGGTCGGGCTCCGTACAAGTCATAGAAATCTAGTAGTACTGAGGCTATAAACATTGCCTGATTTTTGTCTCTTTATGAGGACACTGTTAGGACTACTCTGACCGTAAGTCATGATGTCAGTGTGTGTTTATCGTTGTTTGGGTGTAGTATTCCTTTAAGTATTTTAGTATGTCCATGTACACTTGGTCTGTTTTTTAGTTATAGTCTAGTTTTCATCAGGGGAATAAAAGGTTGTTGACAAAAACTATGATGAAAATAATTAGTCAACAAAAGTAACACTGGAGTGAGGTCAGTGGAGGTATAACTTGAGCTGCTCTCATTGGAGCCAACACTCAACCACGCTGGACTGGGCTGCTGCTGTTCTTCTCCTACTCCTTTTTTTTTATGATGAGCAGGGATTGTTTGACTTCAAACTCAAATAACAGCCACAAAACAATGATCTTTTCTCTCAGATTGTTTGAATCTATAATGTTGCTTTCACGGATGGACATTTGTGTTGGCTGGATGAGAGAATACCAAAAAAAACATTGCACTTAACCATTTTTTTAAACATTTGAATCATTCATAACAACAGTTTCTTGGGAAAAGACTATTTAAATTAGAGATGCACAAAACAAAAGATCAAATTTACTCAGAATGTCAAAGGATATGTTGTGCTGTACATATCAAATATCAGATTAACTGTCTTGTCTAATTAATCCACAATGACAGAGTTAATATAGCATGGGATCATTGTGCAGTCGCCATCCATTAAGCATCAAAGAGGATGCACATCACTGCTTTACATGAAAGATCCATAAAAAATTGTTTTGAAATGTCACCCGGCACCAGAGATAATTTATATTTAAATGAAAGTTGCCCCCATATAGGACAGCTTAACCCGTAAATCATGGGCATGATAAGGTTGACGATAGCTCTGGTAACACATTACTAATGCATGAGGCTGATAATGCTGCTGCTCTGATGAAGCACATTTTTCTTTTGACTCGAAGAAACCTCCAACATGAAGAAAGCAGCTTTTCTGTCCGAACTAAACCAAATATAGCCTACATGGAGCTGTCCAAGTGTGTCTTGGAGGAACACAGCCATGCTCCACTAGAAATAGAAAGGCAACATTTAAGTAATAGCTTTAGCGCCTCGCACAAAAACACTCAGCTCTGTCCATGTTTACATGAGCATGAATCCCTTTTGTGGTTTTCGGAGCATGTTGGGAGCCCGGGCCTATATTTCTGTGCCTGCCTTTTTTTATTTATTTATTTATTTTTTCTCACCTTCCTTGATTATTTTTTCTCTTCCACAAAAACATTCAGTCTGAGGGACACCAGAAGTGCTCACGCTCTCTCCTTTTGGGTTTCTCTGGTGCTCTGGTTCATTTTGTCCTTTGTTTGAGAATGTAAAGGATCTTTAAATTGTGCTGTTGTGAGTTACAGTAGTTACTCTTGTGGTTTAGCTCTTGTGCTTTGTCCTCTGTCTGTTCATGTCTGTTTGTACTTTGTAGCCCTTTTTTTTTAAAATTGCTATACAAATATAGTTATTATAATTAATTCAGCAGTGTCACCACCTCTACATCGCACTACACAGACCACTTGTATTCTGTACTTTAGACAGAGGGATCCAATTATTCCCGCTCAAACGGACTCTGTGTATGATCTGCTTATAGCTGTGTAAATTTGTCTCACCTTGAAAGTGCCATTTGGCCAGAGCTCCAGTGAGTATGTGACTATTTACTGATCAGAATCTTGCAGTTATACTTCCTTATTTAGTTAATGTAACTTTCTACACATGGTGGCTTTGCAACAAAGCCCTGAAGAAGCTCTGCTGCCAACATGAGTTTATTTTAGCAGGTACGCAGGAGACGTCAAAGAGGGTCAGCGGTTTTAATTTGTAAACTGACAGCCTGTTAACAAGATGTCATCTTAGATAGCAGTTAATTCTTTTCATAATTTGATGCCAACATTAACCAGTATTTAAATAAAAAGGCAGAACCATCAGATCTTTGCAGTGAAAATCAAGTTCTTAAGGAAACAACAAATTATTAAGAATCTGTGATTATTGAGAGTTTTTGGGTGTATCACTTGTATCTTTATTCCAGTGGCATTTAAGGTATAAGGATACTTATAGCACACTTAAATTTTCCCCTAAAATAACCATATCATCATTCATACAAAGTTAAGATGCTAAAAGTAAGACTTTGAATGCAAAGCTAATATCTAGCAAAGAACTAGGTAAATTTCAATAATTACAGATTGATATGGAAATGTATAAAGGTGCCTCAATAGTATTGGCCTATTTTTGCAAAAAAATAGAAATTAAAAAGGTGATCAGCTGATCAGAAGTAACTGCTTTCATGCCCAGTTGTGCCCTGAAGCAGTCTGAATGTATGCCAGCAGGTGACTAGAAGGTGGCACAGTCATGCTACAGCTTTTATTTTATTTTTTTATTTTTTATTTTTTTAATGTATTTTTTGGGCATTTTGTGCCTTTTTTATTGATAGGAGAGAGACAGTGGATAGGCTTGTGAAAGGGGGTGAAAGAGTAGGGGAAGACACTCTGCAAACTGGTCACAGGCTGGATTCGAACCTGGACCAGCAGAAGCAAGTACATGGGGTGCCTGGTTGCTAACCACTCCACCAAACTTAGCACCCCTTGCTTCAGCTTTTTTATTATTATCATTTTATTTAACCAGGAAAATCTGTAAGTCTCTTTTGCAAGGGTGTCCTGGCCAAGACAGTTTTAAGCAAACACATGTAGTCATCAAACACATAAAACAAGAATTCAATACATCTTTGTTAGGATGTGAGCCGAGTGTGAGTGTGCTCTGAATACAAAGGTCACACATTTCTTTTACTCTTCACTATAACTGGTCACAGATGTTCTCAAACATGACCCGAGTCCAACTCGGGATGGACATTCAAATTCACTCAGGCTATATATGCTGTAGTGGTGTGTTCTCTCCTACTTCACACTGTCCCTTTACAAACTAGCAAAGCACTCGGAGAGCGCAGACCTCCGCCAACGCCACAGTCCTCACCCATATTGTGGTTTTCACCATAAATATTAGTCCTACCTTTATTTCATCTAAATATTTGGATTCCTTGGCCATGAAAACATACCATTAGCAATTGGATTCATAGATATCTATTTTAGTTCAGTAGTTATTCACCAAAATCACATTTTTCGTCATGGCGGATCAAGACGCTGATCCAGATCAGCACCAAAATCGAATCACTTCTTCCTTTTCTCATGCTGAACATTTCCTTAAAATTTCATCCAAATCCATCCATAACTTTTTGAGTTATTTTGTTCACAGACAGACAAACAAACTCTTCCGAAAACATAAACTCTTTTAACGGAGGTAATAAACATTCAATTAATAAATAAATGTTTCCAGTGTCTTGCCTAAAAATCCACTCAGATATTGGATGATGGCATTTCCATGAGCCCCTCTCTCTTAAGTGGCTGCAGCCTGAACAAACTCCTGGCTCAGGGAGTGCTTCCTATCTGGGGTTGGTGCATGTCCCATAATGAAAACAAGAGGGGAAAATAAATGTGGAGCTCATGTAAATTATTTTCCTGGAAAGCAAACCTGGTGTCTCTCAAAATCCTGAGCACATGAGCCCAGCTCATTCCGTATAATGCTAAAAACTCAAGGCTGACAGCTTCATCTCATGCCATTTTTTTTCTGTTTTTTTTTTTTTAAATATGACCCTCAGTGATATCACAACTCCATTAGCTCTTTGTCCACCTCACAATCACTGCAAAAGGGCTTAAAAGAAGTCATTAGACTCCTTGGATGGGTTATTGGACGATTAAGCGGCTCTCAGCTTGTTACCGCTCTAAACAATCGTTATCATATAGGATTCCTAAAATCCACTATTGGTCGGCCTCCAGCAGAGTAAAATGCTGACGGAGCAGCAGAGGTGTTGTGTTAAAACAGTGGCCCCTCATGTATGTGTCCTTGTTTTCTCATGTGGATCAAGACAAAGTCACACTGGTCATTAACTCCATTGATCTTTTTTGAAGCTAGGTAATCATGATTGATTTGCTGCTCATCAGCTGATTGGCCCCACTGGCATCTGTGCTGGGGGGGACAGTCCAGCTGCTTGTTCTTTTGATAATGACACACAAGGTTAGTCGCAGGCTTCCTAAATGCTCTGAGCGCTCTCCAATCACCTGCAATGACACCATAATACAGCGATAAAAAAGATGAGTATAGAGTTTTATTATAGCATGACTACTGAAAAATTAAGTCTGGCTTTAATAAATCATGCAGCAGGCAGCGAGCATCAAAAGAAGTCCTCAGCAGAGACGTGTCAGTAACTGTAATTTGTAGGTTTGTGAGTGGTGATATAACACCAGCAGACGCCCTGCAGTGCAGTATTGTTTCAGCCTGCTGCTTTCCCCTTATTTCCTCACTTCCTCCACTCCTCTGTCCCTTCCTTCATCCCTCATGAACCCCCTTCAACCTCCTCCCACCCCCGCTCTCCTCAAAGCCCTGCCTGATTCATTTTCCCAGTAACAGCCTCGGTGCCTTGTGATTTATATGTTTATGGTCATTACTGACGTTGAGTAATACATTTCCGTTTTTCCCTTCTTCTCCGTCTTCCCCCATCTCTCTTTTGGCAGAGCCCTGGGGTCCTGCGAGGAATATCAATTACTTTCTGCCTGTTTAATCACAGTCTTCCTCCCCTTTTCAGGGCAAAGCAAGAAAGAAGTTTGTTGTTTTATTCTATCTCTGTCAAAACAGCTATTATCCAGGAAAGAGCAAAGCTTTCTAAACCCTTTTCATGTCAGACAACAGCTGCAATTTTCTCTCATTAGTTTTAAATGGATGTGCTGTAGCTTTCAAGTATTTCTAACATACTTACGCTGGACATGCTTTACAATATTTACGAACACTCTTGAAGTGCAAGCTGAGTGGAAGCATATTTAAAAACATGTTAACTGTTTCCATATGCCCTGGAAAACTGCTGATCTAATTTATAGCGATGGCAAACACATAAAAATGACAGCAGAAGCCCATTTTTGCTGTCCCGAAAAATATTTGAATCACTCCTTTAATTTTATTAAAATTATTAAAGAAATAATATGTAGAATCTAAAAAATCTGTAAGACTATTTGTCCCTTGTGTTTGGTTTTACACTGACAGGCATGTATTTTTTGTGTGCGTTTCCCCTTCTATCTACACAGAAACTGAAATTTAGGTCCCTGAAGATGCATATTCTGGGACACACCTGGCAGGATGAGATGTTTCAGAACGTCTGTTTTGGGTTTTCTCTTGTTAACAGGAAAAACTGCCAATCAGGGTTGAGATATCACACTGTGCACAGTTTTCTCCTCTGTAGTCAAACTGTGCTACATTATCACATCTGTTTACACGAGAGTTATGCTGAAGACATTTTCAACTGTTCACTAAATTGAAGGTTGGCCGTTAGCATTGGATTTTAATGTAGTTGGGAAAAATATTTTAGCATAATCTTTACCGAAGCAAATAGATTTCATGCAAGTTAAGAATATCTTTGCTGCTCCTCGGTCACATGCAGCTCACTGCTTACTGCAGGAGTATTGAGGTCACTCCCCCTATGTGCACTGTGCATACCTCCATCATCTTCAAAAAGAGCTAAAACTGGATTCAACGATATCCCTTAATAAATTTCAGAGCAGCATTAAGAGTGTGGTGACAGAGGCATGTGGTTGTTTTGCTTGAAAGCCAAGTGTGTATTTGCTTATTTGTTCTAAACCTGTTGATTGTGTTCTGTCATTTTCTATGTACCGTGACTCTGTACGGCTGCTATTTTGGCCAGGTCTCTCTTGTAAAAGAGATTTTTTTTTTTTTGAATATTTTTTGGGCATTTTGTGCCTTTATTGATAGGAGAGAGACAGTGCATAGGCTTGTGAAAGGGGGAGAGAGAGCAGGGGAAGACACTCTGCAAACTGGTCACAGGCGGGATTCGAACCTGGACCGGCAGAAGCATGTAGATGGTGCTAACCACTACGCCAAACCAGCACCCCGAGATTTTTTAATCTCAATGTGACTTCCTGGTTAAATAAAGGTTAAAAAAAATAAAAATAAAAATAAAAAAATCACCTGCATAGATGATTCTAGAACCCTGTACTATAGAAACCACACATCTGAGTCTGTGGAAACAAAGTGAAGTTGATTGTTCAAAAAAAATATGTAATAAGGTTTTACTTACAAATAAAACTGTGCAAATGATTTTTTTATTTTATTATTTTGCATTGACATCTGTCTGTGACAAAACAGTGTTTTTCGTTATGATACAATTTAAAAAGGAATACTTCTCTTGAAAATGTTCATATTTGGAATATTTCCAAATTCACCTTAATTTTTGTTATATTTCTGGAAGAATAAAAAAAATTCTCCCCTTTGCAACCCTAGCTGTGAGTGACAGTGCATATGTTTTGGTGGCTACAGGACTGCTAACTTGACTATTTATGTGCTTATGTATTAGGGTTGAAAAATGTATTGTTACAAAAAAACAACTATAATGTGTGCATGTAGGGGTGTGCGATATGACGATATTAAATCGTTAAGGATTATAATGATTTTATATCGTCATAAAGCAGAAAGATCGTCAGATCCCGACTAGCCAATCGTAGCACATTACGCACAGTGCATGGTGGGATCTCCTGTTTGGTTATGTAGCGTGAAGCCATGGCAGAAAGAGAAAAGGAGATAAAAGCTTGAAGATGTCTGAACAAAAATCTGTTCTAAAGCAGCTGTATTATTCACTCAGATTATAGACATTGCAGTTAGGTAACATTTGTTTTAAATTGTCGTACTTTAAGAGATAATGTTGATATTGTTGATCATTACTTCTTATGTTTACATTTGTTGCACATTTTTATAAAAACTGCACTATTTAAATTAAAACCTGTTCAGAAAGTTTCTTTGGCTTTAATTGTCTTTTTTTTTTTCTTTTAGGGTTTTACATGTTTTATATGTCAAACATAGGGAAAAGATGGTCAAACATGCAAATTAGTCTAGAAAAATCAACGTAAAAAAAGAATCATGCTAAAATTGTGATCATGATTTTATTTTTAAAAAATTGTGATATGATATTTTTGCCATATCGCCCACCCCTATGTGCATGTGTATAGTCAGTCATATTGCAGGTCATGGCATATGTGAAATCTGACTTAGGCACATTGCGCTGACATTTTTGTGTTTAAAAGAAACCAAATCAACATTTTTTGGTTTCCTCTACTATCTGCTTTGAGGCTGCCTGACTATTGCTTTACCTCCTCAGGGAGTTGACCACGATGTTACCTGCAGGTGGATTGTATAAGTTACAAACAGCCCTGCTCACACATACAGCAGTATTACTGTTCATAGAGTGTCCATGTTAAATGAACACTTTGAGCTGCTTCTTTTCTCTTTCTGCCTTCTTTTTAAAGCAGAATCATAAATGATTGATCATGCATTTTTAGTGACCATCTAAACAAAAGAAACATCCAGACCCATCCAGATCCAAACCCTTCCCATCTTCAAAAACTGTGTTAACTGGGACAACCACAGAGGCTCCACATTGCAAAGCAGTGACCTTTCAGACATTAAAATCCTTGTACTATTCTTAATAAATCCACTTTAAATATCATTAAAAAAATAACAATGTATGCTCCAAGAGAAGTTTGATTTTGTCACTACACTCTCTCTCCTCTGGGTTTAAGATCCAGCTGGATTGTAACATAAGAGGGAACAATCAGCAGTTTTCTAGCAGATAAATGGTCACAATTTATCTTGCAGGAAGATAGATATTGCAGTATCCTCTTATTCTTAGGTCTGTTGTGCATATTTGTCACAAATGCTCACTGTGAAGCTGCTTCAAACATAACAGCAGCAATATAACCTCTACCGACATTTTGGACAATGCCAAAGTGTGACCAGGCTGACTGGCAACCCCATGACTGCATAGTCATCAGAAGTGATATTAAAACAAAATAGTACTCATAGCTGATTTTTGATTATTGGATCTGACTCATCAGTTATGTCTCCAATTGAAACCTATACGAGACCCTTTGCAAAAACGAAAATGAAAAAAAGCCTGATAAGACAAGTTACAGTGTTCAAAAGTTAAACCATAACACTGGTGCGAAACAAAATGTTTAAAGAAATTGTGACAATAAAGCTTTCTACAAACATTGCAGAATGTTACTGACAGCTGAAAGTCCCATTTGAAGGCTTTCATATGAATTAAGATGAATTCATAGTACAGAAGGTTGTGTCAATGTTGTGATTTAAGTTACATTTAAAAATTGTGGTCATCAAATATATAAGACAGTTGCAATTTTTGGTATTGCCATCTATGAAATATATCTGTGTACCATATAGTAGCCCTCTCATTGGCTTTGAAGGTTGCATATTATTGTCCTTGTTAAAAAGCTTGTTCCAAAAGGTCCCAGAAATATTTATTTACATATTGGCTTCTGGCATGCCTATAAACCCCACCATGTCATCACTGCTTAGAACAGATTTTTTTGTCTGTAGATTTAAGTGCTCTTGAGCTGTCTCCAACCATGCCTCTCTTGGGAACTGGATATGCCTTTGGGTTTCCATGGCCGTGCTCTAATGTTTACTGTGGCTGAACAGACGTTCCTAGACATAATCTTTTCGCTAGAGCCAGCTCACTTTAGAAAGAGGGATAACATAACCACCTGGCTCCTGTCTCAGAGTTTTAACCCACATTTTCTGAAAGGTGCAGCAAACAGGAGACTACTGTTTAATGATTTAGCAGATCATTGGATGAAACCATTAAATCATTAAGAGGTACATTTTGCATAACCTCTACAGTAATTTTGATTACATTTTGTATGGATTTTTTTATATTATGTTAATAGGACAATATTCATTGCATTCTCTGTGTTACATGAGCTTTTATAAACTGCTAATGAAAGATACTCGAAATACAAGTTCAAGGAAGTGTAGCTTCACATGAAAAATCTATTTAATGGTTAATGTGCACGCATAATGGATTAAAAAAAGACAAATAAATACATCTGCTCAAGAGAATCAAAGCCATTCCCACATGAAATCTGAAATATATGTAGCCTTTGGTTCAAATATCCCATTAATATTTTTTGTTTGGGTGTTTAAATGTTTTGAAGTTGTGCAGCTACTCCAAATGTGTTGCTTATCAGAAGAGCCTTGAAGCATAATTGAGGTTAGGGGTCCTCTCAGCGAGAGTGAATCCAGTAGTTTGGGCTTGAGTTTTTTGTCAGTTCAGATACTGGGGAATCATACTGATGTTTTTTCTTTGTTGGCAAAGTTAGCAACAGTAGGAGGCATATTGAGAGAAAACAGATGAAAATTGAGATGTAGAAGCATTAAACATACTTATAGTGATGGGATGAATGCTAAGCTCGTGCTCACGGAGACCCTGTGTTTGGAACTATTTTGTGATGCAACATATAGACAACATATCCTCCCACCAGTCACTTACTGCTCTTCTCTCACCAGCTGTTCAGGTCAGAGTGTTGAAATGAAGTCTGTTTGTGGTCAATGGTGCACAAACTGTTTATGCTATATGTAAAAATAGACAATGCTCACAGTAATTTTCACTGCCTGAAATGGGCCTTTGCCAACTTTAGCTTGATATTTTGAATATGGACATCAGGATAGCCCCTTCTGCAATGACAGACTGTTGTATTTTCAGTGCTCATTTTACTGTCCATGAGAAACTTCGTTACAAACACCCACATGTGACTGCAGTGTACCTATGGGTCCATGGGAATGGACTTATAGTTCATGCATCTGAATCACCAGATAGCTTGTGATCTGTCTTGTTCCTCAGTTTGGTTTCTCACATCTCTTTTTCTTTGTGTGATCCATCTAGTCAAAATCTCTAATTTTTAGTGAAGTGTTGTTTCTTGTGTAGACTGATGACCTGAACAGCTGATACGAGTGTGTTGCTGGAATAAGGATAAGTAGCCCAGATGTAACATCACAAAATAGTTCCAAACATAGAGGCTTTGTGGAGGAAAGGTTAAACAATGTAAAGAATTTTACTTTAGCATCTTGTCAAACAAACATAGTTTATCGTGTAGTTTTACCCCTAGAGTGGATATTTTACAAGGCCTTCACCATTGAATGCTGTATCGACTAGCATACATACCTGACTATCTACCCTTAGGGAGGGAGATAGCGAGTTGCGTTGTTGGATATCAGATTTGAAAGTGCAATACACTTAAAGCAGCCCCCTTTCAAAAAACAAGCTATCACTCTGTTCGAAAGAATACAAGAGAAAATGGCAAGCCATCAGAAATTGTGGACCATGTGAAAATAAATCAGTGTTATTCCACCTCTACAGCCCAAACCAACCAACCAACAAACCACTCCATTATGAAAAAATAAAACATTTTACGCTCAAACAACTGCAGCCTTGTGTTAAACCCCACTTAACTGCTAATGGCTGAACAGTCATGCCAGAGCTCCAGGCTCAGACACTGTTGTCCTCAACACAGGTGTCATTATCCTGATCAGGGGCCTCATTTATAAAGCTTGTGCATGCTCTAAAGAAAGCGTACGCCACACGAAATGTTTTGGCTTTCTGAAAAAGCAAACTTGACGGGAGAATGTGTGCCCCTCCACGGCAGCTCTGACCCTGCCGTATGGACAAAATCTGGACAATGGGGAAACTGCTACCCCAACAGTAGAGGGATGAAATTAAAGACAGCTCAGTGAAACTGAAACACTTATGTGAAATAATTGAATATTACACATTTCACAACACGCCATATTTCAAAGATATATTTAAAAGCAAAGAAAGAAGGAAATTGTATATTTATGACGTGGGAACTTTGCAAACACCTGCAAGAGCGTACCCACATGCACATGTGCACGCACACACATAACCTATATTGTTAAATCAGTCATGACTGTTGCACAAAACTGCTGATCAATTAGGCTACAACACCTGTTCAGGAAATGAAGTGATGGTTGGATATAAAGAGTGACACACACAATGCGTAAAGATGCACAGTGGCTTATCTGGCACTGCTGGAGGATGTGACGCACGGGAGACCCCGCTGCATTCGGTGCATCCATGTCACCCTCTGCCTCCGTCACCACAACGCTCAGGAGGGAATCCCTGATGATCCCAGACAGCTTTTCATCTGTGGAGGTGAGCTCCACTGTGCCCTTTCCTTTCCTGTTGCTTGGGCACTCTTTCTATGGAGAGCGATTCACCTTTTCACCTCCACTTTTATGTAAGATCATGTCTTTTTTTACTTCAGCCACAGTCCAACCATCTGAGGCAGCCTTAGTTACAGCATAAGCCACATGCTTCTGCTGTTTTGCCTTTCTGGCATTAGTGATGGGGACCTCACATTGAGTAAAATTTCTTTCTTCAACTCATGTTCCCTCTCGGTCTATCGTGAAATTGGTATCACTGAATATTCATCACTGGCATTGACTGGACCTTTTGTAAGCATCATATGGGGGGGCAAATCCTTCCCTCACATGCGAAAACTTTGGAGTTGATTGTGTTCTATAAATGGAATCTGGAGTAGGACATGCATGTGCACTCTTTTATAAAGTCCGAAAGTTTTTGTGTGCACACTTTTCCTGAGTTTCCCCCTTTGGTGATCTTCCCAGCTCACAGTTTTATAAATGAGGCCCCTGGCCTGTCACTCCTTTCCTGCTTGTCAGTCCCCACCCTCTCTTGGTTTTGACCTGTCAACTCTCCCTTTATGTAACAAAGAAAAAAAACCCAGCTTGAATGAGAAAAAGAATCTTTATTGCAATTTAAATCACAAGCAAATGAATTAAGTAATGCATTGTGATCATTGGGGTCATTTTTTAAGTGTCAAAAAGGTTTTTAAAAACCTTTTAGCTGTGCAAGATTACCTGATTGATGCTTTTTTGTTTAATAAAAATAGAAGTACAAAGAACCAAGTGTTTTCACCATTTAAGGATGAATAAACAGTTGATTAATAAAAAATGTATTTTAGGACCCCTGACCATCATGGGCCCATAGAGTTGAACTTACTTTTTGGTAGTCATGGATTGCACAAATTTTGAGTCAGATCTGAGATTATGGTGATGCTTTGGCATGAGGCGTTGTCATACCGGTGAAATTGCTTCTTAAAGCTGGGGTTGGCGATCTGATTTCGATACACTTTTTGAAATACTGGTTAAAATGGTCTTTAAGACCCGATGGTAATCAACTCATAATGTGTTCTTAAAACAGAGCGAAAGATATCCGCTATCTACAGCAGGAGTAAAACAGGGAAAACACCAACCAATAATCTTGCCGGGATACCGTTTTTTACACCAATCAAATCCCGTCACCATTCTGCGTGCCTGCTGCGCGTGCATTTTACCGGCGTGCACAGACAGTGCGTGTAACATGTAGCATGTAGCGTGTAGGGCACAGACTCTGCTGGAGAATGCTGCTTACCTTTCAAGTTTTGTCTTTGAATATAAGGGAAGTCCACTGTGAGCTGTCCCACAACACCAACCAAGCTCCAGTATCCCTCACATTTTAAGACAGATGTACAAGAAATCTAAAATAAACTCTTTATTTTTCTAAGTTTGTTCCGCTGTTGGCTCTAATCTCGCGAGAACTGCCATCCATGCTGCTGCTGATGGCAGTTCTCGCGAGACTTCTTCTTCGGTGGTTGGCATCCATCATTTTGGAGCATTACCGCCCCATTCAGGCTAGAGACGGAGCTCAGTTTGGAGAGGCAGAGGAATGTTTTTATTATTATATCATCACACGGGAGATTTACAGGAGAATACTGATATAGGAGGACGGGAGAAAAGAGGATAAAATACAGAAAATATGGTAGTTTCATGGCCAAAATGGGAGATTTGACAGCTATGTGGAGAATGTCGGAGGAACTACCTATACCTCGATCAACATCGGCTGTGAGTACTAACTGACTTTACATGTTTGTTTGGTGTTTTCTTCGTGCTGACTGACACATGACTTGGTGTAGTGTGAAACAAACACGTTGTGCTGAGGGTTTGGAGTTGAATCAGTCCTCTGGATATAGTGGCTGCGCGCGTGCATGTGAGCGGGGGGTGGGGCTAGGCAGAGCCCTGAGGAGATGCTACTTTCAAATTCATGCTAGTTTTCCAAAATCGCCGACCCCAGCTTTAAAAGCTGGAGAATACTTGTCTTTAAATATTAGTGGTAACTCTGCTTCATAACATTATTGCTCCTGTTACTTTGCTCAGTCTGAATCCCGGCTCATGTTTCTTTTTTGGGGGGGTGACTGATTGTGTCTATTTCAGGATGCGACCCATATCTGATACCATCCAAACTGACAGCTAAGTCAAGTAAGAATAAGCAGAGCATCTGTAACAAAAGCATCACAATCTGTTTTCCTACATTTTATGCTTCTTGCTTCAAAAACATTTCACGTACAGTTTCTGTTCAATTTTGGATCTGATTCAAGGCAACTGAAATCAAGAGTCAGCTTTTGTGTTTGTCCCACATTGCTTTGTCTCATTGTTTTCATTCTGACTCAGCCCACTCCCAGGGGGGCAAAACCAGTAAAAGATTCAAGAGTCACACAAAAGTAAAAGGAAGGCTTTGTGTCTGTCTACAGATCCAGTGGAGCAGCTCAGGGTTAAGTTCCTGGCTCAGGAGCAGGGTCAAGAGCAGTGCTTGAGTGTTTTTTTTATGTGTGAGCTTAGATGATGTCTTATTGCTTTTGGCTGCACAGATTCTCCCGGCTGGTGGAGGCTTCAGTGATGAGCAGGAGGCTAATGCGGAGCCTCAGTTCACACAGGGGCAGTTGGTGTTAGACAGGCTAGACAAACAGCAGCAACAGATGGACTCACACACACACTCAGACACACACAAAGTATCATCTGGGGAGGAGAATCCCGGGTCAGGGCTTAATTGGTTCTGGTCTATAACTGGCCAGTACAGAAAAATAATGATGATTTGCTCGGAAAAAAGTGCTTCCGTGAGTAAATGTGCAATGATATTCATTCAAATGGAGCGGATCGTAGCTGCTGCATCCCTAGCCACCCTCTGATGATGTTGAACTGCTGGCACACGCTACTATGAAGCTGCATATGTGCATGTTTACATTCTGCTTCATGGCTGGTAGAGCAAAACATTGAAAAACCTGTCCTCAGCATCAAATTCAAAGAAGCAGTGAGAAGAGTGTGTGTTCTGATTGTAGCTCCCCCTGTCGATGGGACAGCACCTCCATCTTTTTGCTGTGCTGAACATTACCTTCTCTTTCTTCTGCAGAATTCCCAGAAGAGAGATGTTCTCCTTTTTTAAACAGTCAAAAATACCACTGTGTTTGAAGGGCTGCCAGGGCAAACATAAAGAAAGCTGCTGCAGAATCTGTGCTGTGTGAGACAGACTCAGAGTCTCATCTAGTGATATGACAGTAAAGAAGGCATTTAAAGAAAATATTAGGGCATTTTGGATCAATTATGCTCTTTTTGCTTTTATATGCCATGTAAAGGCAGCACTAAATATACAACAGACCTATAACTATATAATATATAAAGACCACAATTATGGAAAATGTGTTTCACACTTTGTACTTGTTTTATGCTGAATTATGTGTCTGATTTATTTGCTTAATGTTTATTTGCATAGGGACAGTATGAAGCAAGTAAATGTTGCTGCGCACAGCAAAACATATTGCCTAAATAAATCAATTGTATACAATGCAACATGTTAGGGCTTTCAAAATGAGCAACCAAATGCCGTTTATTCCTCAGAAAAGGGTTTTTATTTTAATAACTTTCAAAGTTTAAACCAGTACTGGCTTAAAACAAAGCCAATACAATACTGATTTACAAAGCAGTAATATAATTCTGCAATTATATTTGTGAAGTGTGTTCTGGAGGGCATTGTGTAGTTTGGATTGAAATCCCTGATCATGTTCTTAAACCCTGTGTCCTCCACCATGGAAAGAGGACGCATGTCTGTGATGAGCATATTTAAAATGCTGTAATAGTAATAGTTGCAGCCCTAATGATGTGCTATCATGCTAAGCTACATGCTAGGCTAACTCTGTTTGACATCAGACACACTGCACTGTGTTTTCTTTTCGTCCCCTCTTGTAGTGACCACACACTTGAGACACTCTCTGCCATTTCTTCTGCGGACTCTCTCCTTTCTGTCCCTCTCTTTTCTCTTCCTTCATGATTTTACAAGCCGCGCAGCAGCGGAGGTAGCAGGCGCGTTGTGCCACAGAAATGACCGTCTGTGTCAAACACTGTGCACTGTATAGTAGTCCAGATATATATTTATATGTATAATTATATATTAAACGAGGCTTCGGGGCACAAAATTTAATTTGAGGATATTTTGTAATCGAGTACTCGCGAGTATTCGAGGAATCGTTTCAGCTATACTTTTAGTGTATTTAAGTTAAGAATTTTTTGGCTTAGGGTTAGCACCTCTCAAGGGGCCCTCATAACCCAGGCTATCACTGGATTCACACCTTGTCAGGGCGAGAATGACCTTCTGAACAGCAGAGATTGGAAACACTGATGGCTAAACTTCACTGTTGGATACAAAACAAGAGTAAACTGCAAGAATGTTGGAGTTTGAAGATGAATATTGCAGTATACTTTGTAAATGGGACCTTGTGATAAAGTAAATATGCATGACTGATGGTATTTGCCTGTAATCAATATGTCTTTCTTCCTTCAAATGCTTCAAAATGGGCAATGGGACACATTTGGCTCCCGGGCCATAGTTCGGACGCCCCTGATATACAGTATTTGCAAGCTGCCTGAATAGAAGTTGAACCCTCAGCCTGGTTGACTGTTGATGATAGTTGTACAAACCTGTGGCCTTTTCAGTCAAATTAAGTCAGACTACAAAAGCCTACGTTAACTACACCGTATACTGTAGTTTTTGTACCTCACAAGGACGAAAGGCTGTTAAAAATTGTTTGACTTGCGTTGCATTTCTCTTATTTTGTTCACGCTGATGCAAAGGATAGGCTGCACAGGGATACAGAGAGAACTGCCTGCTTCACACAGAAGGAGTCTCTAGTTTGAAGACCAGTCAGCCTTTTCTGTGTGGAGTTAGCATGCTCTCCTGTACATACGTGAGTTTTCTTCAGGGACTTTTTAGCAGCCCAGTGATTGGATAGCAGCCAGTTTAGTAGGTACCCTGCCTCTCTCTGAATGACAGCAGCACTCAGTGACCCCGAAGGTAAAAGCCATATAGAGGATGTTTTCTGTAATGTCTTGACATTTAAAACAGAGTTTAAGGATGTGTCTTTTACTCAGGATTTCATGATCATTTTGGAGATGTGATTAGCCTTTCAGCTGATGTTCTGGTTCACTTGTTTGTCATGAGCTTTGTCTTTTCTTTTTTTAATGATTTTGAATTTGTGCGTTTGCTGGCTCTTGCGTTGCGTGTTTTTCAACGGCAGCAGATCTTCATGTCGCATATGTGTTTTATTAAAGAAAAAACCATCATGTAAAAAGTTGATGTCTGTTACTATGAACATTATTCACACTGTCTTGCACTTTGTGTTCACGGCAATTAATTATTTTAACCAAGGTTTTATATTCATAATAAAGAAGGTATCAATCTATACTGTTGCACTTTGAACTTAACCGATCAAGCAGCTTATACTAAGCTAACCTACTTTACCTGTCATATGAGCATAACAGTGTCTTTTCTAACTCAATATCAGAAATAAATATTTCCATACTTCCAGAGAAGTACAAGTGTATTTCTGGCTAGAATTGAATTATGGGATCACAGTTCACCAAGCAGTGTCTCCATTGGTTGATTTTCCACAACGCTGTCAGCCAAAAAGTCTCAAGAAGTTAGCAGTGCAGGGTCAAAAAAAGGGTAAAACTTCTATTTGATTTTATGCTAAATTATTCTCCAAAGTAAGAGCATCAATACAGTTTGACACGGATAAGCAGTATCAGTTTTTATTCCCACCCCTCAAATTAGCATACTGACTCGCAATTATTTCCGTTGAAAGAGAAGAGGTTTGGGAAGAGGGGACTCTAGAACGAGAGGATAGTCAACCCCTCATTACTGACTCCTTGTCAACTAACATCAAAGCTTCTCATAGTTGAACACATGAAAGTTCCTGGCTAACAGCAGCTTTATTCTGGCTGATGAAAAACATGCTTTGGTTTTCATTCGAGTGACTTTTCATATCTCATCCTACAGCTACAGCTAACTTCACTCTATAAAATCTGTGAGAACAGAACTCTAATGATCCTGGACTTCATGCTTTCTCCCTTTAATCCAACGCATTCAAGCAGGTAGCTGCCTGCAGCATTTATCAAAGAGGGTGGAGGCACCATCGCTCTAAGGCAGGATTTCAATCTCTCAGATGGAAAAGGGCAATCAGTTCAACTCTTTTTACAAGTATCAGTTTGTAAATACTGAATAGGAATTTTAAACTGTGATATGGAGCCGTAAAATTCAAAGCTACATAAACCCTGTATCAGTTGAATAAAGCGTAAGCATATGGTCATTTTAAACCCTCGGATCCATTACTCAAAAAGGGAAAAACATACTGTATAAGGAGCTTACTCGAGAGGCAGGAGGGAAAAATGAAGATACTAGTCGTGTTGTCCTTATCAGTCAGATAACAGAAGATGTGTGTCTTCTCTAAGCTGTATTTTCACCAAGGAATTTCTTTTCCACTGATGCAAATATCATCTGGCTTGTAAATTGGCCATGGTGGTATAAGACCAAACTACTTGAAGCTGGTGCGGCACCTCCTCGGGACATGGTTTAATGACTGCCTCTTGTTGATGATGATGCCATGTGGGTTTATTCAGAAAGTAACTGCTGTTTTCTAATACACAGATTTTGATTGTGTTCCTCTCTCTGCCATGTGAATCCCCACATAATATCATTTTTCTATCCATGTATGTGCCACAGGGGAATGCAAGTTAGTCAGTCCACAGCTGTGAAATGAAAACTTTTGGATAAATTCAAATTGGAGCCGCAGACTTTGAGAGAAAAATGCAGCAAAAAATGAAAATCTCTCTCCAAATGTATCTGAATATTTACAAGCTTCCCGCCAGGAAAGTCAGGGAATTATGCTTTACAGAGAGAAACAAAACAGGGAGGAGATGCAGAGCCGTGTACCTCGGTATGATGAAATAGAAATGACCTTCCATCTCTCGGTGCTGGATATCTAAGCAGGCTGAATTAACTTTCCCCATCATTCTCACCTCTCTGATGTGAGCCGCGTACATGCCAAAGCGCAGCCCGGCACTCTCATGTTTATTAATTTCCTCCGGCGAGAGATGCGCTAAATCATTGACCCTCTTTTAGTACCTCGTGCTCCAAGCAAGCATGGGAACGAGGAGGGCGTATTGATTTTGCCACCTTCTCATCAGCAGCCAGGCCCTTATTTGGGAAGAGGAAATGGTAAATCTCATATACTGAGCCCCCTGTCAAGGCCTGTCGAGATCCTAATCTTCACCAGTTGATGGCTCTCTAATCTGCAACTCGTTTGAGGCTGAAGAGGTAAATGTAAAGAATTAAAGTTCACATTAATACTCCAGACATTCTCTGAGACCTCATGCAGGGTGAGTTATTTTATCAGAGTTTGCATTAAACACAAGAACAGTTTGGCTGGAAAGAGCCGCTAAATCCTTCATCTGAAGGTCAAAGCTTTAGTGTCTGGGCTCTTTGCTCGGTTTATAGGAAAGGTGCAGTGGCTCAGATGAAGGATATATGCACTATTCCTCACATTTCAGCACCAGACCTACTATTTGGTTGAATTAATTAATCATAATGTGTCCAGGAATAACCATAGACATAGACAAAATTGTTTACCATTCTGTGATAGTAAATGAACAGACAGTATTCACTGAAATATCTTAAAATGGATATTATTCATAAAAAATATTCTGGAAAAACTAACTAATGAAAATCAGACATTGCTTTTGAACTGTGGATCAACATATTTAGAATAATGAAACCATCACAAACAAAACTGATGGTACCCTTAACTTAATATCTTGTTGCAAAACCTTTTGAGGCAATCAGGTGATTTCTGTAACTCTCAATGAGACCTGTACACCTGTGAACAGGTATTTTGGTGCATTCCTCATGAGCAAACTGCTCCAGATGTCTCAGGTTTGAAGGGGGACTTCTCCAGACTGCATGTTTCAGCTCCTGCAGATGTTTGATAGGATTTGGAGGACCACTTCAAAATAGTCTATTGTTTTGATCTGAGCCATTCTTGGGTGTTTTTAGCTGTGTTTTGGGTCATTATCCTGTCAGAGCAGCCATTATTGTTAATGTTCATGTTGCAGGTTCATTAATGAACACAGAGCACTGCAACAAAATATCCAAATCATGCTGTAGCTGTTACCTTTTTTCTTTTCTTTTCATGTTATCATTATCATTCATATTTTACTTCTGACAATAGCTTTTACAAAATAACTACATCAAGAGTTGTTTACTAGATTTGATTCATGAACTCATTTCCTTCACGACTCCAAAATCCAGTGGAAAAATTCCACAGTTTTTTTTACAATCTCAAACCAGAGTGATGACATCTTCTTTCTTGGGCTTTGAGAATATGTCAGCTCTGCAGCGTTGTGTGTGGGGGCTCAATTTCACTTTGGATGGTGACATGGTGGTGCACACAACAACATGACTCACCTCCCCTAATAAAGGATACCCTGTGAAATGTGACCATCAAAATGACTCATTGTCAACGCAGATTTCTCTTTTCCCTCCCCTTGCCCTCTATTCGTTTCATTCTCCTCATGTCGGCAAATGTCATTTCACTTTTAATACCTTGTATGCACACAAAAATAACTTCAGATTCAGCAGCCCCAGCCTTTTGAACAGTGTTGCCCAGGGTCTCTGTTCAGCCCACTGGCCACATTTACAGGACCAGCAGTCACTGGGGTGCAGGCTCATTATGAAGTTATTGGAGGCTGAGGTTGTGCTGACTAATGTGTGACTTAAACCTCCTGCCCACCTTCTCTTTTGTTGGATGAAAATGGATTTGCTCTGGGTTGAGATTTTGGCCTCAGCAGCATGTTTTAACCATTAGAAAAGCTGTAATGCAAGCATGTAATGTGATGTAGTGGGCAGATTAGTAATCATTCATCGGTAGATGCCTGGATGGAGTACTTAAAACATGTTTGTTCATCTGCTCTCACAGCCATTGCACATGCCTCTCCTAAAAACCCCAATTCCAGTTAAGTTGGGACATTGTGTATAAGTCCATAATAACATGATACAATGATTTTCAAATCCTTTTTGTCCTTTATTCAATTTAAAACGCCACAAAGGCAATTTATTTAATGTTCAAGCTCATAAACTTCATTGTTCATTTTACAAATATTCACTCATTCTGAATTTGATGCCTGGGGAACATTCTAAAAATGCTGGTTTGGAACATGTTTACTGTCTTTTATTTTAATAGTATGAAATAATTGGGAACTGAGGACACTAATTGTCAAAGCTTTGTTGGAGGAATTCTTTCCCATTCATACTTCACGAACCACTTCAGTTGCTCAACAGTGCAAGTCGTTCGTTGGTGTATTTTGCACTGAACGCACCACATATTCGCAATAAGAGACAGGCCTGAACTGCAGGCATGATAGTCTGGTGTGAACTCTTTTAGTACAAAGTCTGCTTTTTAAACTCGTGCAGAATGTAGCTTGGCATTGTCTGGCTGAAATAAGCGGAGATGTCCCTGAAAAGCCGTCATATTTTGATCCTTAACCTGTGTGTACATTTCAGCATTCATGGTGCCTTCACAGATAATAATAATAATAATAATACATTTTATTTATACAGCGCTTTTCAAAAACTCAAAGACGCTTTACAAGGGTAAAAGGATAAAAGTACAAATTAAAAATAATATACAGAAAAAACAAGGTAACAAGAAAATACAGAGCCAACAAGAGGGCCTTCAACAGACAGAAAAACAGTTTAAAAAAAATGTGCAAGTTACCCATGCCATGGGCACCAACATACCCCTAGACCATCACAAATGCTGGCCATTGAACAATCTGATCCTTTCCTGCTTTGTCCTTGAGGACACCATGTCCTTAATTTCCAAAAAACTATTTGAAATGTCAACTTGTCAGACCACAGCAGGCTTTTCCATTTTGAATCAGCCCATCTCAGAGAGGGCAGCAGCATTTCTGAGTGTTGGCTTTCAATTTGCATGTTCGAGTTTTAACTTGCACCTGTAAATGTCATGACAAACTGTGTTCACTGACAGTGGTTTTCTGGAGTGTAACAGAATGAGGTAGCTTTTATCGAAGGTCACAGAATTTAATGTTGGTTTTACTTGCAGAGATTTTAACAGATTCAGTAGATCTTTGACGATAATATGACTGTGGATGATTTAATCCAAAAACCCTTACAATTGTCAGTTAAACATTCTAAAACAGTTGTTCACAAAGTGGTGAACCTCGCCACACCTTTGCCTGTGAAAGACTGAGACTTTTGGGAATGCTTCTTTTATATCAAATCATGAAATTTACCTGTTTACCTGTTCACCTGTGGAATGTTCCAAACAGGTGTTTTTTAAGAATTCCTTTAATTTTCTGTCTTTTGTTTCCCCTGTGCCAGTTTTGTTGGAACATGTTACAGTCATCAAATTCATAACTAGAAAAGCACTTAGAGAGCGTAGACCTCCGCCAAGCAGCACAGTTCCCAGACGGTGATCCAGATCAACACCAAAATTAAATCAGTTCTTTCTTTCCCCATGCTGAACATTTCCTGAAAATTTCATCGATATCCATCCATAACTTTTTGAGTTATTTTGTTCACAGACAGACAAACTCTCACGAAAACAAATCCTTCTTGGTGGAGGTAATAAATGAATATTTGCTAAAACACTGAAGTTTATCAGTTTGAACATTAGATATCTTGTCTTTCTGGTGTATTCCATTGAATTTAGATCCAAAAGTATTTGAATGTTATTGTTTTCTGGTTTCATTTACATTGCATACAACGTCCCAGCTTCATTGGAATTGTTGGTTGTACCAGCCAAACTTTCCACATCACTAAAAGATTTACACTCTCATTTTAATATACAATATAATCAGGTTAGCGAATTAGCAAAATCAAATCTTGTTGTAAAAAGTGATGAGGGTGGCAGGCTCCAGCGACTGTTTGCTCTCTTACTCCTGCAAATAAATTGAGGTACTTTCTATAATCTAGTTATAACCCCCCTCCTTGGAGCGCTTGTCATATTATCTGACATGACAAATAGATGAGAGCCCAAGCAGCTGGCCCCCACCCTCCCTCTCTCCCACCCTTTTTGCTCCCTCTGTAGTCTTTTCTGACCCCCGCGACTCTTCCTCTCTTCCTCTTTTTTTTCCTTCACCACTCTCCTTTCCCCTCTGCTCTCCTGAGAATTCCTCAGCGGTATCACCTCTGAATACTGAAAGCCTGAGCAGTGCTGCTCTGTGTGCTCGGCTCTGGCACTCACGTGGGATTGCTTGTGATGAGCTGGGCAAATCTCGCCTTAGTTAGCCGTTTATCATCCGTCCAGGATTGGCTGTGGGACACCAGGGAGTGTTTGTTTGCCACCTGATAGGGGTCCTGTATATTCTGAGGCAGTGATGGAGTGGTTGTCAACATCACAGCGTGTGTTAGTGTCAGATACTGGGAGTTTTTGCAGTGTGTCTGGCTGTGAACAAAAGAACAGCAGTGTGTCCTGCCTCCCAAGTTTGAGACCACGTCATCATCAGTTTTGAGTTGTGTATCTGCATTTCAATGCATTGTGTAGTTCAAATTAGGCTGCACACACGACAGAAATATGCAATGTGCAAAAACAGGATGATCAGGATAATGATTTACGTGTGATCAGGGGTGCCAGTCGAAATTGTAAGCTCCATGAAAAAAGATCATTGCAGGCCCCCACCAGCACAGACCAAACTAAACCGTAAAAGTTATTTATAGGGTTAGCCAGGGTTTTATTTTAAAGTGGGGTTGCTTGAGGCCCATGGCACTAGTAAATATGATTGTAATAACTTTGTCCATGAGGGAAGATATCTGGCACTGGCTGCTAGTTCATATATAGCAGTACATGGTACCATTAAAGGCCTCATAATTAAGCTACTTTTAGGTAAAAACTACGCAAATAAGTATGTTGGCTTGGTTAGATACAACAGTGTGATTCTTTATAGCCTTTAAGTTTTCCTCAACGAAGCCCCTGTGCCTTAGAATTATTTTTTGGTGCAGTATATGGACTATGTTTGGTTAGAGTTGGGGTTGTGGTTGCTGGAGTAGAAACTTTTATAAATGTAACTCCCTATATATTTGGAAGATAGGTCACTCTGTTTTTTTTTTCTGGATGCCAAAAAAAGACAAAATAGTTTGTCAATATATAAATATCATAGCTTTCCGTCACCACAGCCCAAGTTTTACTGGTGCAGGCCTGGCCAATGGTCCCTTCCCCATCCACAGGGAGAATTAAACTGTAATGTGTGGACTCTCTGACCATTATTAGTATTTTCTTATACTGCAAATTGGGTTTTAAGTTTTGTTTTTTCTATCAGTAACCATGTACTGTCAGTACTGTCAACAGGCTTTTTACTAAAGTTCAGGCCTTTTTTGTTGATGCCAACCCCAGCTGTGATTGCTGCATGAGACTGAATTAAAGATTATGGTGAGAGAACTTCAGAGTTTTGTGTTTTCAGATCAATTTTTATGTCTTGAAAACTTAACTGTGAATACTTTGCATAACTTGCCTTATGCTTCTCACTGTTGCATCCACTGTGATCCAAAACTTTCAAATTCCTTCCAACAAGCTGTGCTTTGAAAGTTTAATACAGCATCTCATATTATGGCCACTCTTCTAACCAGACACTGCATTATTATTTTTCTTTAATTTAGTCTAGAGCCCTGCTCTCCCACAAGTCACAGGGGTGCCGAGACTGTCATCTCATCATCTGAGCTGTTGATAAAAGCCCATCATGGACAAAGAGACAGAAAAACAACCCAGAATGGCCCTGACCATTCTTTCACAGCGCACACTCGCACGCCGCCCAGCTGTGCTTTGACATGTCTGTATACAATCCCTCAGTGTTGATGGTGATGTGTCCTGGAGACAGAGTGTCCAGCCTCGTCTGCCCTCTGGCCTCAGGAGCAGCAGTGATATGTGTTCCAGCTCATAACTGATTAGACTGGATGTCGGTGTGAGTTTGTGGCTGCCAAGCTCTGACTCATGATGGTAGGATCAGTTTGACAGCAGAAATTATACTGCTGCTCTGTTTAACATAGAGGCAGCTGTAGGGATAGTAATTTAGTCAGATTCTGCTGATAGTGCATGTACCATTAACTCTAAGCAAGGCCACTATTTACTTTATTTCTAATAAAAAGTGTTTTTTTAAAGCATTACACTATATTGTATCCATGAAAAACAGTTATCATTCAGGGTTAACTATAAAAGTCATGGTCCCTGCAACTTTTGTCATCTGTGATGTCTGTCCCAGTGACAGAAAAATAGCAATCAATGAAACACAGAGAGTTAAAAGGCTGAATGGACCTGAAGACTGCACATGCTGTAAATACTAAACAATTGTCACAAATTTCTTTAAAATCAAGATACTGTAGATACAGAAGATATTGTATTAGCATTTCCTTACAGTCAGTGATAACTTCCCCTAAGGTCAATGCAGCACCTTTGAAATGCAAAACAATCTCATCTCATCTGCTATTTTAAAGAAACTGTGGTTTAATACATAAAAACTTGGATTCAGTCCTGCAAGTTAAGAATATGAATCAATTCTTGAAATCTATGATGAAGTCCATGTCTAGACAGACAGGGCCATGCTGTTGTACTGTGGTTCAATGGCACCAAGAGCTTTCTGTCGTATTTTATTCTATTCTATTCTATTTCTGCAAGCACACTAATCAAGGTAGCAATGCTTCGTTTTGATGCATTTAATGGCCAGTTAGTATAAGTGTGATGATTCACTGATAGGAGCTTTGTAAAGTGACTACTGGATGAAAGATAGCAAATGTCTTTAGATGAATTTCAATAACAGGGAAAACAACAAAAACTTAAATCAAAATGTTATTTCTTTTGTTTTGCTTAACAAAATAATTGCATTAGTTACACAAAGTGACTGAGCTCGTGTCCTAATTGAATGGCTTTTCTTAATTGTACTATTTCCACTCTTTAACCTGTTGGATACACCTTTTTCAGCCTATGCAATTTCACACACTTTAAGGTGAACTTGTGAACAGTCACGGTTTTTAAATGATTTATTCTTTGAAGGTGTCCTGTTGCATTGATCTTGGGACAGAGTGTGTACTGCTATGTAGAAGAAAGTAAGTAAAAGCATGGTGTTAAATGAATAAGGATGACTTTGTGCTCCTTTTATCAGGTTCTGCTGCCACCTGTAGGATCTTCCAGTGTGCTACAAAGCTAAAGAGACTTACAAAATTGAAACTAAAAAAGAAGTATGATCCGGATCAGCAGCATAAAGGACTTGATCAGGGCATCATTGGAGTTCCGGTGTTCAAAAATTAGACCTTACTTTTTTAATTCATGTGTCTTTGATTTTTAAACATTTCTAGTCCAGCTTGTCATGAGTGAAGCTCGGCAAAGAACATGTACAATACATGCAAAAGCCATTCCTTGAAACAATCACAGACATAAAGGATGTTCAATCATTGGCACATTCATCTTGATCCAGTTATATTCCAGTTGTCTTTCTCCTGTAATTATTTTTTTCAACATGTTTTTCGGAGCGGAGTTCTGCAGTATGAGTCCTGCAGCTTTAGTCTTTAAAATGCTAAATACGTATTTTTTATGTCTGATATCATTGTCCTGTCCCAAGTGGGACAGAGCCATGGGTGCATGGGTAGGCTGACATTCTGCCATCCCCCAGTACCCCAAAACCCTAATCCATAATCGACGCACCAAAGTGCAGCTCTAGATCATCAGTAAGAACGTGCTTATTCTTTCATTTCCAACATTGATCTTTACTTGCAGTAGCCATCTTCTGGAGTCTGGTTGGAGCCCAGGGTCACCCATGAATTATTTTAAATTGGGTAAGTTTACCTTAAGCATCTCTAATATTCCTTCTAGCATTTGAAATGACGTTTTCCCACTCATCTTCCTCCATATTAATTGAGAGGTCCCTCTGCCATGTCAGTCTGAGACTGTTACAGCTGTCGCTTGTGAGGTTTTGAACATTTTGTAGAATACAGAAGCTTTGTGTGCTCCCCTGGGTAATTTGATATAATGAACGATCATGTGTTAAATCAAAGCTCTTAAATATGCTGCCAACACAGCATCTCATCTGCAAATATTGCTCATAACTCTCTTTCTTCCAAAGTCTAACCTTACCTTGAAGATCTTCATATGGAAATCTTCTCCATTTGTTAACATCTGACCCCGCTGCAGACTAAGTTAGTCGAATATACTATGTCCTGCTCCTCTTTACACCCTGTGATAGCTGAAATATTAAATCCTCTCTTGAGTTAGCATACTGTTCATTCATTCAACAATTTTCTGCAGCATATTCCTGACCTTTGTAAAAGGTCAGTAAACATGTCTGGGAAGAAAGACCCTTTCCTCTCGATCCACATTACCCATCTTTTCTGTAGAACTTGCTCCATAGCCGATGAGCATAGGAAGTGTTTTAACATAAGCCCTCTCAGGATCCTCCATCGATCCACATAAACTCTAAACGCCTCTCAGGTTTCTCACTAGCATCTGTTAGCTGCTGTGCCCAGGTTTCGACATTGTGGATACAAGTCTTAGTATCATTCAGCCTCTGCTTCATAGCACTGATGGAATGCTGTTGTTGTGTCTTTTATTGTTGCGATATCAGTGCGACCATAAGAGTTGAGTTATTAGAATAACTTCTGTCTACAGGTTTTCACGGTGGCTTTCTTCTGCTCTGGTTGTGTGACATCACCTTCTGACTGTGGGCTGTTTTTGCCAGCTCCTCGTGTAGGCGTAGCATTTTTAAGTGCCTTCAACTGGACAAAAAGATATTTCTTGACACTTTTTCTGAAGTGAAGATGTGTTGTCTTGTGGCCATTGCAGTTTTAATCAGAAGAGAGGACTCTTTATGCTCTAATCTACTAAGTGTCAGGGTGGTTGTTTAATAAACTGCCATCTTGCTTTGCACACCACATGGCTCCAAAATCTGGACCTTACTTTACCTTTGACTGCCACTGCTTCAGTCCTTAACTGAAACAGAGTGAATATAAAGTGAATGTGACTTGTTGCAAAGCTTTTACTTTGAAAATTACACACCTATACAACATACAGCATATTTCAGGATGTGCTGTATGTCGAGGATTTTGCTCAGATGCTATTTTTACGCAGACAAACTTTAAATCTATGCACAAAGTAGAACCTAGAATTTTCCCTCATTGGAAGAATTATCAGTGGAAGATGCTTCATGGGATTTAAAGTTCCAAGAACAAACATACCAAGCTTGTTAACTTCTTTTTTTTCTTGTCTTTTAGAGAGCTTCAGTCAGCACTGCCTCCTTTAAATCTGTGAGAAACCAAAGGGTTTCATGCTGTGAGACAAGCAGCAAAGTCACAATCCACGCTGAGTTTCGAGCAACTCGAGTCTAATTTTAGAGTGGTGCAAAATTAATGACAATTTTTTTCAACAACCATAATGAAAATCATACACTGAGAGCAGAGTTTCTTGCTGAATATGTAACAGCGCAGTGACAGACTTTGAAAAATGGCACAGAAAATATGATTTGAAAGGGCCTGTCTGGTGAAAAGAGTTACTGAGCTAATGTCATGAATGTCACGTAATTCCTCTGCCAACTTTTGCACTGGTGTCAGGCAGAAATAATGACAAGATTCAAAAAAATAAGACCCATTCTTTCTGAAGCAGAGAGAGGACTCAACTCTGTGTCTGCATGCCGATGAATGATATTCTCATGTGAAGCCAGGATGAGTGAAGAGAATCAAAATTCAGATTCTGTTTATTTGTTCTTGCCTTACCTGAACACAAAGACAAACATATTGGTGTTATTCAGGCTTCCAGCACAGAAAGAGGATTAAAACAGACAAAAAACACTTCCATAGAAAAAAATCCTACAAAGGGATAAAATGTCAGAAAATAAAACCGTACAATAATTTTGATTTTGAAAAGGGAAAAATGACTGTAATAAAAGAGAGAAAACCAAAAAGACAAAATTCATGTCATGGGAGTGACAAAAAAAATCCCTTAGACAAAAATTAAACTCAAAAAGACCGTATCTGTGCTGTGGACAAACAAAGACATGCACATCCACCAATAAAGAAAGAGACATGCAATCAAAAAAGACCAAACCCAGCAGAAAAAGACAAAGTTCCTCTAACTGGACACAAACCCCATTATAGAAGACAAATGATAGTAAATGAATTACACTAAATGCAACAATCCTGCAAGAATAGAATAAAATCCTTAAAAAATAGATTAGAACTTTTTAGATAAACCTAAAAAACCAAAAACAAAAGACATTTAATTAACAAGTCAAAAGCCTGAAAAAAGACAAAATGAGATTTTAAGATATACTGTAGCAGCTATGACAAGGACCCAACAAGCACCACAAAAAACATCATAAAATTTGACAAAGCCCTTACATTAAAGACCAAACTAAGACTAAAAGAACTCGAACTTTAGAAACAGACAAAATTACTGAAAAAAAACAACTGCAACGTGAAATAGTATGCAAAAGTCAAACTACGAAAGAAAGACAAAGGCCCCTCATAAAAGATCAAGAACTAATACAAAGAGAGTTTTCCCTGAAAACAATATAAAAGCCAAGGAAAAAACAAATACGTTTAAAAATGGAGACGAAAACTCTGGAAAACCCTACGTAAAAGAATGAAATCTACATAAAAAATGGAAATGCAAAAACCTATCAAAATGATTAAAAGAAAGAAAATAAAATCATATAATAGGAGAAACAAAACCCTGAGAGAAATCCCTACAGACAAATCTTAAACACTTTGAGTTGCATATGTTGTAGAAAAAGTTCTATACAAAGTTTGATAGATTGATTGATTGAAACATAAAAACTGCTATTGAAAACTTAAAACACACACACCCACAAATAAAGAAACCAAAAGGAAGACTGGCTTTGGCTGTCCCCAGCACAGATGCATATCAGACAACAAAAAAGACAAAACAATCTTAAACTCCAAATTGTCTTTGCAGCTTTCCAATAAAATACTGTTGTGTATGTCAGAGGAGATGGCTCTTCTTTTATTGGTTTTGGTGTGAGATGATTCAGATGATGTCCTGAGAGCTGATTCAGGAATCACTGATATAATGGAGAGATCCCTGAGCTGCGTGACTTCCGGCCTGCCTGTGAATTAGTTTTATGAAAATGCCACCATGTCACATATTTAAGCCATTCAGCCTGATAACTGTGTCACTCACGGCTCTTGTGTTAAAAGGTAGCATGCTGCCCCAGAGGTACTCATCTTAAGGAATAAAGAGAGAGAAGGAGAGCTGGAGGACAGGAAGAACTGGTGAGTCAGACTGAATCGAACAGAGATAGAGAACAGGTAAAAGCCGATTTGGAAAAGGTGAAGAGGAAGTCAGGAGACGGAGAGGACCTCACCGTGGGGGTAATGGCTCGGACTGAGTGATAATCACATTCAGAGAGGAGCCGCCGCTGCTGTGTAATGCCGCAGGAGAGCCAACCAATCAAAGAGCGGCTTTCTTTGACCCCCGGACCTCGTCTCTGTTCACATCTGACATGTCAATCAGGAACAGAAAGAGCTGGAGCCTCTGATGTGTGTCCCATCTGAACCAGCTGCCGTTGCTATGGATTCCATTGATTTGAAAAAGCAGATATATGATCTCCACTGATTCTCTTCTTCTACTATAAATTCCATCTGGCATCCATCAACAACTTCAGAGCAGCGCTAATTGCACTGACCTTAGCCAGATCGCTCTCAGCTCCTATCTTAGCTCCAGTCCAGTCTTTCTATTTTTCATCTCCCTGAGAGCACTTGGCAGTCTGACTGCTGCCAGCTGCTATCATCATTAGATAACCGTCTCTACATGGTGTAAATTTCATGCACATCATAAATATCAGCACGTTGTACATGCAGCATGTTCCTGTTCCTTCTGGAGAGCAAATATTTGACTTCAGTCTGCATCACAATGAGCCGGCCACCGAGGAGCTCAGAGTGTTTGGCCACATTGTTGGCGCCCTGCAGTGGGAGGGTGGGTGAACAGAAACCTGCAAAAGAGCGGAGCACTCCACCCTGGAGGAGCTTTTCTCTGAAGGCCTTCATCAGTGTGACCAGGAATCTCAATCTGCTCAGGAGAGTTAAACAGGCTGGAACACAAACCAGCTGGTACAGGGAACAGTCTGTGCTGCTCTGTCTGTTTTACATTTTAGTTTCTGCTTACCTTGTTTCTACAGCGACCAGTCATTAACACTAATGAGTCATTTTTGTTGGTTCTCAAGACTTCTATGTTTGTGTGTTAGCTCTTTTTATTAGTAAACTTGAAATATTTGAATTTGCAGGTATGTACTTATTCATTTTTAAAGTCCTGGTTAAACATTGAAACCTGGTGGTGGTGTAGATGGACTTTTTCCTGGGATGTTTTGGGCCCCATAATACCAACTGAGCATGGATTAAACACTATAGTTCACCTGACGATTGTTTTTTTTTTTCTTTTTTTTAATGGAGACTAGCAATTTCTTAAGAATAAGTACAAGATATACAGTTATCCACAGCTGTTTTCCACCTATTTTGTTTTATGGTATGTTCCACTGTCATAAAACAAAGAAGAGATCCACTGAGTGAACATCCCTCAAGAATAAAGAGGCAGAGAAAAAAAGAAATTAAAATAAGGAAAATTAAAGAAGTAAAAATAATTGCATAATTAATTACCTGGTGAAGATACCTGAAAATAAAAAAAGAAAATAAATAAATACAATAAAATACTAATGCAAATACTACTACTGCTACTACTACTAGTACTACTACTACTACTACTACTTCTAATGATGATGATAGTAATAATAATAATAATAACAATAATAATAATGTTGTTTTAGGTTTTATTTCTGGAAAGAAATGCAATAAGCTATTTTGTTTTCTTTTGTTTTCTTTTTTGTTGTTTTATTGTGTGGAAAACAGAGATTTTCTTTAGGGCTAAGTTACCCAGCCCTAATTAGCAGTTGCTGCAGGAACACTGGATGTTTAGTTAAATGCTGTTGAGTAGAAGCCTTTAGCGAAAGCTTCCACTGTTTACTTGTGATGAACACAAACTTTTTTACTTCTAAATATTGGTGAATATTCTATATTTGAATATTCTTTTGAATACAAGTTCCCCCTGTAATATTACCCACTCAACCTCCTGACATTGTTTTTCAGTTGAGGAGAGAGATGTTGTCAAACTTCTAAGATTTAAAGTTGTGTGTTTTCTTGTATTTATTTTTTTCCCAAAAATAATATTACATGATTCGGGAGAAAAGCTGGTGAAATTGGACTTCCTTGTTTGCACTGTAAGCAACACCTGAGTATTTGTTGATTATTTTAATGGCACAAATCACGAGGCCACTTTCAAAATAAGTGCATTATGTGTTTATTTAAATTCTTGATCCCCATCCACTGAGCAGTTGAGATGGGCAGAGCCAACAGTGTGTATCTACACTGTCCTTTTATAATCGAGAGCCCCCTAGAGGAGAAATTTCCATTGTGACTGATAAAAAAAACATTATATGTTGAATTTCATAGGTGTTTCTTTGAGAATGGTGCCCCCTTTAGAGCAGTCTTACTGCTGTACTAACAGAAAGGAGATGGAGACAAATCCAGCACTTAAACTTTAATTCATTTAGATAAACTTTTTCAGCATCTTGTAGATTAACTTTGTCAGTGATTTAACTTCCATTCTTGATTGATATAATCCTTTAGCATTAGAAAAAGTCTTGATTTTCAGGCGACTTTTGTGTTTGCTGATTCCAGATCGACATTCAAATTCCTGATGGTTATGCAAAGCTCAGATTGGTCCTCAGCTTTCTTTCTGATTGCACGCCCAAATCGCAGAGCAGACAGAAAGCAGCCTTTTCCCATTATGCCCCTGATGAAAGTATACGACTACGAGGCAGCACAAACCACTGTGGCACCGCCGCAAAGAGTCTGCTTTTTATCACCGTCCCTGAATCTGCTGTAACACAAGGTCAGGTTAAAAGGAGCTGCTCCAGTGCCACGCTGTGTTTACCTCATATATCTTCTGAGCACACGGGGGCTCTGCTTTAAACCTGTCACTTAGTACTTTTAGTGTGTTTACTTTGACTTTTATTTCACCTGTGATGGCTGTATCCTACTTGTGTACTCTCATTTTTCACTTTTTTTATTGACAGCGTAAAAAAAAGTGGAAGCTTAAAACATCTGCATTACTGGAAACATTAATGTTTGACGTGTGTTTCAGAACCAACAAACACAGTTTAAGTGTTACGGCTCACCCTGGATAAATGATTAATCCGGATGAAGTGGAATAAACAAGTGTGCAAATAAACACCACTTGCAGAAAATGGAGTTTGATGTTGAAAAGGTTATTTGATATTTGTCTGTCCTAAACTTGTCACTTTCCCTGTTAACCCAAAAATGATATTGCATTGAGTGATAATGTTTCCTGCTGGTATGATGGAGCTTCGTTTACACCAGGGTAACCTGTATCATGATGCAGAGAGAAATCAAATGTCATGAGGAAGCCTAGAAACTGAGCAACCATGTTTATTATTACAACCAAATAACTACTGATTATTTAATTTTAGATTTTGTCTAAATATAAATTATGGATAATATCAACTTTATATGTCAACAGTAATGCAGTTGTTTGTAATATTTTAGCAGACAGTTGGAGATGCAGATAAATATGTGTTACATGCTGATAAGATACTATAACATGCATTAAATAAACTATTTTGTTCAAATATGAACATGATGAGATTTTTGCTTGGTTCAATGTGTGCCTTGGACCGGATTATTACACATTAATTCTGGACAAACCATTCCTCACACTGAGTTAACTGTTCAGTCTAATATATCAGCAAAAGCATTGTTTATATGATTATACAAATTCAATTACTTGAGTATCTGTAGGTATTTGAATTTTTAAGATTTTATTGACCCCTATGCCATTATCAATGCTGCCTGTTGATCCAATTATTTAACAATTCCCTTATCAATTCTTATGGATTTTCTGGGTGGGTAAAGTGGGCAAAAAAAAGGTTTTCTGTGGCAACAATGTCAAGCACATGTCACTGCAAGTGCTCATGTCTGTGCTGCTTAGATGAATGCTTCTGCAAGTTGCTAAATCCATTCATTAAATGTTGTGCAATAATCAGTTCTTTGTCAAAAGTTTTCCACAATTTTGACCACTTCTGCACTCTATCTGCTGACTGACTCTGAATAAAGGATCACATTCACTACTTACATGGCATTAGGACTTACTGATGAACTGACAAGGGGATTTATAAAAACAACATTTTAAATATTCATTTATTCAGCTCGTTGTTAAGGATTCTCAACTGGAATTGGTTTTCAATTTCCTTCCCTACATATCAGGTCTTCATTGATCAAATAACTTCTGGAAATATTTCATGAAAACTGTAAGTGTCCCTGAGCTACTAATAATGAGAAGCACTTTGCCCCAACAAAAGATTACCAAGACATTCCCAACACAGTTGAGCAAGTCATCCTTCAAAATGTGGAAGACGGCCTTATAATGCAGTGTTACAAATCCTTCATAGAAGTGCTGGATCTTCATCTGAAATCAGATCACCACAAATCTAATCACTTCTCTTTTGTGCCATGAACAATTTTCCCTGAAAACTTTCCTCTCAATCTAATCAGAACTTTTTAAGTTATTAGCAAAAATGTGGAAAAACTGCCCTTTTATGCACTGTTGAGAAATCATTAACATTTCTGAATCTGCATCTGCAACTGGGCAACCATCACCATGTTGGTACATGTCCTGAAAATTCATCAAAATCCACTGAGTATGACACTTGCTCACAGACAAACAAACAAACCAGAAACAAAATAAACACCACCAAAATATTACCTCCTAGCAGCGGTCATTACATGATAAAATGTTCTTTTCTTACTTTCGCCCCTCTGTTTTTCTTATTTTTTGTAGACAAAAGAATTACCTGGTTTCATTTGACTTGGAGTTCTCTTGCGTTTGCCAGAATGTCTGTCTGAGTTCAGTCATACATTAAGGCACTAAGGCTGAATGATGTTGCATCATTTTTTATTTTTTAAGTGAAAGTTCCATGAATAGAGCTGTTTCAAATCCAAAAAGCTCACATTGTTGCACTTCTGAGCGTCTGTGGATATAACACTTCAGACATATTTTAAGGACGGGAAGTCCTCCAATGAATGTCTCTGTTAAGTTCAGTCAATCCTTCATCAATTCAGCTTATCCATTTGGAGCTGCGAGGGGCTACAGCCTGTCCCAGCTGACATTGGGTTAGAGATGGGATACACTTCAGACTGACTGTTAGCTGATCACAGGACCGACATGCAGAGGCAGACAACCATTTACAAACTAAATCACACCTAAGGGCAATTTAGAGTCACCTTTGAACTCAACAAGCATGTTTTTAGCCTGTAAGAGGGAACCGGCGTACCTGGAGAGAGCCCACACATGCATGTGGAGGGCATAAAAAACTACATTCAGGCCCAACCGGAGGAAGTAGATCCAGCAACCCTTCTATTGTGAGGCACAAGCACTAACCTGCTGCACCGCATAATGCCCCCATGTCAAGATGTTAGTAATAAAACCTTTAAAATGACTATTAGAAATGGCTGAGGAAAAAAAATGAATGAAAGTCTTTGATTAACAGGGACACTATTTAACATTCTCATGGCCATGTTTATGATGAGCAGTGTGTGCTGCGTGTACATGTAACATACAGAAAACACAACTGTGCATGCACCATAGTCTGTTCTGAGTAAGCTTACTGATGGTGATATCTGAAGAAAAATGGCAGCTTTGCATGTTTTAAGTCACATGGCTGACATTTCACACCCTGCAGTGTTACTGTTACACATATGTTGTGATGTTAAAACATTATGTTTATCCTAGTTTCTATGATAACCAAACTAGTGAGAATATAACAGTGTAACTCCCACACTTTAAGCAGCAGCCTGAAGCCTTTTTCATGGAATATGCTTCAAAGTTTTTACAAATCAAAGTGTTTTTTTTGTTCTTCTATGCCCTTTAAAATTTTTTGTAAATCTTTGGTATAAGCATCTCATTCAGTGTTGTTAGTGATAGGAAACACTGGCTCTGTGTGACAAGGCCTGCAGCTGCTGTTCTTTGCTGGCTGCTGATAGCTAATGTCTTATTTAGGGATGAATACTGACAAGATCAGGAGTTCCCAAGCTTTTGATAGATGGACACTTACTTTAAATCCCCCCTCCCCTTCATTTCTTATAAGTTCTCCTTTTGATTAATTTGAACTTTCTGTGTGCAATAAAAGGCTCACACTGGTTTTCAGGGTCAACAATTCCAAACACATGGTACTCCTGATATCAGACAAATGCTTCTGCAAGTTGCTAGTGTTTCCGACTATGCTTAAACTCACACAGACACTGGATGTTGTGGAGTTTTCTTTATATTGTCTAAAATAAAGCTATGATCTTGGCTGCCATGATTACATCTTTGATTTCTTGTCAGGTTGTTTTTGCTGACTGCCTCTGATGGGAGCAGTACCTCCTTGATTTGAAAGAAATCTAAAATTTAGTGGAAATCACTCATAAGGATGTTACCAAAGGTCTTGTGTCCTGCAAAATCAGTTGCTGTTGCTCTTAATGTTGTCAGAGGGAGCTTGGGTAGCAGAGGGACTTGACACAGAACTATCATTCAATAGATAAATGTGCTACACCTCTTTAAAGAAAAAAAGCTCCTTAAAACTCTGTTTTTTTTTTATTCTGGGTTTATTATTATTTTATTTGCTACACAGCCTCCACCTACTTTTGTGTTTTCAGCTTGTCACAGGCAGACGCCATGACAGTGCCCCCCTCAAATCCAAATGTTTCAAAGGGTAGGGAAATAAAGCTCCGTCCAAATCTCTTCAGAGATGATTTTTTTTTTTTTTTTTTACTGAAATCAAATCCTTACTGAGCAGACGCCCAAGATATGATGTTAATGGTCAACCACACCAGGACATAGGACCTTTGTGCAAAAGGACTAATGATATGGTTATCAATATTAATTTTGTTTGTTTGTTTTTTTGAGTCCCATCCCAAGTCTCAGCATGTGTGTTGTTCATCGTATCACTGCAGTGTTTAACCTTGTTTTTCTATATATACATAATGCAAGACTCATGTCCCAACTTCAGATTTCCTGGTGTTTGCAAAAGTCTAGATGCTCCCATGTCCTAGCAGAAAAGTTTCTTATCCATGGTTGTTCATGTCTTGATTTATGCAGTTTGGCTTCTCCTGCTACATTTTGGCTTTTCATTTACTGCACCATAGGCCATTTGTCACGGCATTTGTGGCTATATAAACTCTATAAGTCTTCATGACTGCACCTATCAGCATGGAGTGCATGACGATATATTACCAAATTGAGTTTTTGAACACAGGCCAAGTTAACACAAGGGTAAAGTTGTTTCAGTAATGGCACTAGAAATGCCTCCAGCACAGCCTCCAGTCTGCCAGTTAGTGCACCGATCTACCTGTGTTTATTTTCCCTTTAGGACAGAATATTTCTCTTTAAATTAGCTTGTCTAAACTGATCCAATTTAAGCCCCCACATTCTGCCATGAAGCTTTCAAAGGCCGTTTTTAATGAATATTCCCTCACAATATGTATTTAAAGTTTAATTACAAGTTCTGTGTTTTACGAGAGAAGGAAACCTAAGCAGTAAATAAAGCCTTAAAAGAAAAAAGTAAGAAAGAAAAGCAATTCTAAAGTATTATACTCAGTGGTCACCTCATAAAGAACACCGGGTTGGACCCTTTTGCCTTATGAGCTTTTTATTTCCTCACTGCATTGTTTCAACTAAGTCTGGAAAAAAATCTTTGAGATGAGAAATGGATTTATCTGCTGAACATGCATGATGCAAATCTCCCATTCCACCGCATCCAAAAGTGCTCTATTGGATTCAAATCTGGTGACTTTGAGGCCCATAGAGGAATGGACATGACCAGCAACAGTACTGAGATAGGCTGTGGCATGTACACGATGCTTAGTTGGTACAGAGTGGCCCAAAGCATAAAATATCCCTCACATCATTACACCACCCCCACCAGCTTGAGCCAATACAAGGCAGGATGGATCCATGATTTCATGATGTTGATGCCATGATATTACAGCAGAAGTCAAGACTCATCCAACCAGGCAACATTTTTCCAATCTTCTCTTGCCCATCTCTGTGGGTCCATGCAGATTGTAATCTCAGTTTTCTCATTATAAGCTGACAATTGCTGCATTTTGCTTCAAGATTAAATGTGTTACGCCATCAGAACCTCCTAATCTCTGGCATTATTTTTCCCAGAGAACTGCCACTCATGGATATTTTCTCTTTTTCTGACAATTTTGGAAACTCAAGAAAAACTTCCATCGGACGACAACAACAACGCCACTTATAAAAAATCTGCAATCAACTCATCAAGTAGAGGAACTCAGACCCCAAAAGATGCCCAACCCCTACTAGAGGCATGTTAAAGCACAAATGTGTTTCATTCATTATTATAACATGTCTAGCTTCTGGAATCAAGGGTTGTATAAAAGTGATTTACCACAGTATTACTTTTTTGGGCTGTTTTTCTGATAAAACCAAAACCTAACAAATGAAACATTTAAGCATAGTTGAATTTTATTTTTTTTATTTTTCTTTTATACAGCACTTTGTAGTTGTGGTTGTTTTTAAAGTGTTTCCCAAATATAATTGGATTGGAATTGGACAGTTTTCATCAATACCACTGTCCTTTTTGGGAATGTACCATGTTGAAGAGTTGGAAATAGAATGAAATTAGGCAAAAATTCTTGAGTTTTTTTTTTTTTAAGAATCCATTTTTTTCTTAAAGGATAGCAGTCCTTGAATTATTACCTTAAAGGAGGAGATGTGACCAAATTGTGGTTAAATACAAGTATTATCAGTGAACATCCTGTCATAATTTGGTGACCCTCTAACATTCAGCGGTTCGCTTGTAACCCCCAAATTCCACTGCACGCAAAAGCGCCCCGCCGCACAGCGAAGCCCCGGAGGGGGAGGGCTGATCCCCAGAGAGCCGCAGGCTCTCATGAGAATAGCCATGTCACACGCTCATAAAATATGTTATAGACTGAGAAAAGAAATAAACAACCCCTTGCCTCACTTCTCTAAGGTCCCTTTGCTGTCCCCAACCACGTAGCTTCGTGAATTATTTAACTTCTATCCACCTATATCAGTGTAGAAAAGATGTATGCTGTCATGTGTACAGTGTTATAGATTTCTGTACCTCTGTAATTCACTTTTCTTCGTCCATGGTGTCGTATTGCCTCTGGGACCCTCTGACCGACTGCTGACCTGATGCTCGTGCCTCCGGTTTTGACGCAATGACAAATAATTGAGGAAAATTACGTGCAAGAGTCCGTGCATTGTGTTTTCTTTTGAAACTTCCGGTTACTCCATGCGGTGACTTCCTGTCTGGTGCTTTCTTAACGACAGTGAATTTACAAGGTTTGGAAGGGGCCGCGCAGAAAATAGACCTGAAGCATATCTCTCGCACCGTACTTCAGCATTGTGGCACAGCGCTTTTGCGTGCGGTGGAATTTGCCTGATAGACTACAATGGGAGCGAAGTGCTCCACAGCACGTTTCAAGGACGCTGCATGGCGCGGCGCTTTTGTGTCTGGTGGAATTTGGGGGTAAGAGGCATGTTCCCTCCGGTGAAGCCTTATTATTTACTTTTTCCAGTTTTTAGTTTTATCAAAATATGAATTAAAAAATCAGCCCCCCAAAAAAAATGTTTATACAACCTTTTTTTCCATAAACTGGACATGTATTTGTGAAAAACGATGTTTGTTCTCTGTTAAACCTGAGGTATCTTTAAAACTGAAGCCATTTTGAAGGGTTGTCCTTCTACTCATGCTCAGTTTGAACTTCAGTAGGTTGCCTTGACCATTCCTACATGAACAAATGCATTGAGCTGCTTCCATGTGATTGGCTGATAAGCAGTTTGTAATAAAAAGAAATTGAATAGGTGAACCTAATAAAGTGGCCCTTAGGTGCTGATGGAGACAGTCGCTGTACTGCCACAGAGACTACAGCCTCTGTATGACATATGTTCTTTGTTAATACGGAGGCTGCAGATCTTGAATTCTGTAGTGAGTTTCCTCCTCACTTCTGGGGAGCAGCTATGTCATCCGTCTTTATTTCTCAGTAGGAGCCTGTTTTCCTAAAATCTTAAACTGTCATCTACTCCCCCTGCCTCCCTGCTTTCTTTTCCCTTTTTCATCATACAGTATCATAGCACAATGGATGCTGTTGTTCATCAGCTTCGTGCTGCTTGAGAAATGTGTTGTTTGGCAACAGAAACTCCCCATAAAAAAATAGGTCACTGTTTTCTGTATTTTTCTTCCTCCCAGCGGGGGGAGCTTGTGGCTCTGACACTCAGAGTATCAGATATCGTTGGCCTCTGTTGAAAGGTGAGGACAGAATATTGTGTTATGGAGAAAGTGTCGCCGGCGTTGGCCTCTGTCTCATTCTACCACAGCAGCATCTTGTGTGGAAAAAAAGAACGAACATGGTTCTTGTTTATTTGCTCCAGTTTTTTTTTCTCTGTGCTGGCTGAGTCCATTGAATCCAACAATAACCTAAGAATATGAATGCCAGACTATTGATTGAGTGCTGGCTCAGAGCAATGATATCTTTGTGTGTGTCAGCTTTTTTTCTGTGTGGTATCTCTATTTTGTTTTAGTGTCTTATTTTCTTTGCTTATTATAAATCAGGGCAATCAAAGTGAAGTTTGCATAGATTATTCAAAGGCTTCATGCATCTATAAACTTTGGTTATACAAACCACATTTTCAAAGCAGCTGGGACGTTGTGTAAAATGTGAATAAAAACAGAATCCATCCCTCCATCCATCCTTTATATCTTATCCTCTTTCAGTGGTTGCTGAGGGTTGGATCATGTCCCAGCCGTCATGCTGTGAGAACAGGGCACACCCTTGACTGGTTACCATCCAGTCACAGGACTGACGTTTAAAGATGGGCAGCCACCCACACTCACATTAACCCTCACTGGTTAGAATAATCAATTAACCTGACAGGCATGTTTTGGTGAGAGGAAACTGGAGTGCTTGGAGAGAAACCCACACATGCACGGAGAGAACATGGAGACTCAGGATGAATCCCATTTCTTCCACTTAGCCCTTCCCCTTCACCTTACCCCTTCCCCTAAGCCCTCTGTTTTGAGAGCCAAGGGGTGAAGGGGTGAAAACACACAGCTGAGAAACGAGATGCCTCTTGATTCCCACTACGTCCCCACCCAGAGCCGCTCGCTGGCTGTGACGTAAGCAGATGCGACAATAACCGTAGCCACGGCTGTGAAAGCTAGCTTGTTATAACAATAATGTTAAAATATGACCAACAACTCAAAAATGATTAATATTTACTTGATGATTTAATAGCTTCTTATAATCAAGTGATTCCTTTGGTCTCTGCTCTGCCTTGTGTCGGCGCAGTGTATTATGGTAAATTCTCATGCCCCTTGGTTTCAAGTAAGGTCTTGGTCTGTTTTTAATTCGAGGGATGTGTAGCCTCAGTCCCCTTTGTCCTATGGAGTATTGGGACACCACCTCACTAGACGTAGAGCAGAAAACCGAGGGCAAAGGGACTCTGAGTCTTCCTGCTGTGAGGTGACAGCCTTGAAAAGCAACATAAAGTGATTTTCAAATCCTTTTAACCTGTATTGAATTTAATACAGAGAAAGACATAACAGCTAATATTCAGACCACGAAGCTTTGTTGTGTTGAACACATTTTTAATTTGATGCTGGCAGCACTTTCCAGAAACAGTTGGGACAGGAGGATGTTTTCCACAGTGTTTCATCACCTCCTCTTAGGAGACTGAAGGTGCTCTCTGCTGCTGTGCTGAAGAGGAAAAAGATATGGGGCTTTATTTGTCATATTAACACTTCACAAAGTGTCAGTAATAGACAGGTCTACACTGCAAAGCTTTGCTGTTGTAACTTGTGAAGGATTCAGATGACATTTTCTTGCTCAGGAATGGACACCAAAGTCTGGAACCAGCGACAGCATGCCCATTCTCCACCAAACTAAATCAAAACACAGGCTTTGGTACTTCTTTTCTGTGTCATTCACTCCATTTCAGAGCCAAAGAGGCTGCGCATACTCTCCCTCTCTTCACAGAAAGTTACCAAACAATGTCTTCTGGCGAAAGATACTTAGCCACTTATCACATAGCCTACAGTTCTTGTCCAGTTTAAGCTGGGCTGAATAACGGCAGTGTGCCCTGATGTTTTTTCTTCTTCAGCATCATGATCACCTCTCCAGTTATTTTTCTTTTACTTTGGACTTCCTCTGAGTAGCCATGATCAAAGTAGACATTCTGACCCTGGAACTGGATGGTCCGTTGCTTCCAAACTTGTTGTAATTTTGTTTGGTTTACTCTGCAGTCAAAACAAACGATTAGCGATCATGGAGGAGCATTCAGCCCCCTTTGCGTTATACGCTGCTGATCTGTGGTCGAGGTTGTCAGGAAGTTTTAATGATGAGAGTAGAAAGTAAATCAGAAACATGTGGATTTTGTTTTTTTCCCTCAAATTCTCTAACTTGGAAAATGTTATTGTTGTGTTCCTTAGTGTTGTCCATATGATTAGCTGTTATGCTAGCCTCCTTTCTAAGCAGCTATGCCAGTGTCCTCTCCTGCTCTGTGCTCCTGTTCTCGCACTCACCATTTACTCCACTGAGGTGATTCCTTTACCCAGCTTATCAATTCTCTGTTTTTACCACTGAGTCAAGTCTTTGAATGAGGCTTAAGTGTCTTTGAACATGTTGGCATTCATTTGTCGGAGGCTCCTCAGTTCAGTTAGCATTTCCAATCCTCCATAAGCATGCTTGTCAGCCTTCTGTGGTGGTGAATGCTCGAGCATTGCCACTGGCATTCACTGACTGTGGTTGGACTCTGTGATCTTTTTTGTGTTGCTGTTTTTTTTAAATGTGTTTAAAAATTCTGTTAGTTTGCTCTGGCTCTGTAGTCTGATTTCCATTTGTTAAGGTATAACAGGGCCATTTTACTCACAACTCAGGCTTCTGTCATGATGTCACCAGAAGTTGGAGAGAGTAAATATTGTTGACATTTTTGTCTCGTAAAAATATAGACTCAGGACATTTTTAGGCAGCAGAAATGTTTTTGAAACACTAATTAGCATTGAAGTCAGGAGAAACAGTGTTAGTCTTGTGGAAAAAAGCAGGGTTACTAAAAGAGAGCATCATTTTGCATCTGCATTGATGCTTAGAACCTTGTTTTTATCTCTCAGTGTTAAAGGAGCCAGATCTTCAAGCTACACGAACAATGGATACTAATACTTGCCCACACTGCCACAGATGCTGGGTTTTAATCTTTGTGTGGGTCTTTTCCTCTCTGCTCTGAAGGACTTAATGATCATTGTCTCCAAAGTGATTTAAACTGTTGACTCATTACACAGTACATTTTCCCTCTCTTGGTCCATCTCAGGTGAGCTCAGGCTCTCAGAGGTCTGTGTTACTGACTGCTGCTGACACGTCTTTCTCCTCTAGCAGTTAAACCTTATCACCAGTGACAGTAGTTTTCTGAAGTGTTCCTAAGCTCACATTTGTACTGTCAGTCACAAAATTACACTGGTTTTAAAATGCCAAGTGTTTCCCCTTATGTCAAAGATTTCTCCAAATTCTTTGAACCTTTTGGAGATGAAATTAACCAAGATGGGGAACTCTCTAAACTCTTTTCGCTTCCACATTGAGGTACGTAGCTCATAAACTCTTGAACTATTTTCCCCTCACAAAGTGGCTAATCATGATCTTTTGAGCCCCTCAGGAGTGCTGCTTTATATTAATTTATGGTCTCACTCTCACCTTTTACCTGCTAACCTACTTATCTGTGGTATTACAGGTGTCTTTTTTTCTGATCCAACTCTTTTTGGAACATGTGGAGGCATTGAATTGAGAATCTGTGTATTCTGTATATATATTTAAACAAAGTTGATCAGTTTTTACGATTATCCTGTCTTGATCGGTCAAAACAGCTCCCAGAACACTTCATTCTGTTTTATTCACATTTCACACAGTGTCCCAACTCTTCTGGCTGTTGGGTTTGTACATTTGTCTGTGTGTGTATTCATGAGCCTGCGCTGAGAGAGGAAGCAGCAGTAAATCAGTCCATTTCTCCTTGTTTTTGCAGTTTGTGACTGTTCGTGTGTATGGGCGTGTGTGTGCGAGGCTATATGCATGTTCTGAGTAATGGGCTTTGTGCATCCTCTCTCGCTGACGGCCAGAATGTATCCATGGCAACGCCAGGTCGATCCTAGCTGTGAGCTGGTGAGAGGGACTTGAAAGAGAGCGTTAAACCTCTCTTCTCATCTGCCCTGCGCTCTCGTCTCACGTTGACCACGGCCAAACGCATGGCCCTGAGGTATGTATATATATGTATATTCTTAAAGTGACAGAGCAGCCTCGGCATTACAACACTGCCACCCGTTGACCTGATGTAGAAATCCCCCACAAAAACATTTTATTCACGTCACAGGCAGAGCTTAAGGTTCATCTGTTGGAACTTTTTTTCCTGAAAGCTAAAAAGCAGCAGTAATGGGTTTGATTATCCTCTTTTTTTCTTACGGAGCAGTTTTGAAGGCCTTGTTTTAAAGAGTTTGAAGTTGAAAGATGGCGGAAAGTAGTGGGACTAGAAAATACAAAAACGTGTCGGAGAGCTCAGGCTAGATTTGACTCACTCGTTGGTTAATGTTCAGCTCCAAATGTTGAGCCCCTCTGCCAACAGGACGAGTGATTTAAGGTGTATTTACAGAGACATAAGTGCTGCATGGGGCATAATCCTTTAGGATGGTTCCCTCTTCAAAGGCTGTTATGATGGAAAGTGTTTCTTAGTCATATTGAGGAAATGTTTTTTAATTAAAAGCCCACAGCATTTTTGTGAGTCTACAACATAAATATGTTTCAGAACTCTTGATTTTATTTTTAGCTTTTCATCTTTTTTTCCTACAGTTAAAGGAACTTCATCAAGCTTGGTTAAAGTATAATCAAGAGGTGCTGAGGGAGAGGGACGGAAAAATGATTCTCAGTCATTTCTTTAACCCTTAAAACTCCAAGCCTTTTTTTTTTTTTTTTTGCTATTTGTATTCTACCTGGATGTTGTTTATTTTTTTAATTATTTATTTTGGATGCAGTCTCAAGTGGTACAGAAGGCCCCACATAACAAAATCAACATAAAGTCAACAGACTGGCAGGAAGTTCTGATTTTGTCTAAGGGTCAAATGTGAGGTTTGATACTATCATTGCTAATTTTTTGTCAAGAAAATGGGATCATAATATATGTTGTTAATTATAGATTTGTCTCTGTGAATCCACATGAAAAAAAATTGAAAAAATGCACTGTATTTCATAGCAGGATGACAACTGTTTGGACTTGATACAGTGGGGCAGCAGCATAAAGGTTGCCAGTTTGATCCCCTTGTTGGTCAGGGCCCTTCTTTATGAAGTTTTCATGTTCTCTTGGTATATTTGAGTTCTCTCTTGGCACTCCAGCTTCCTCCCCCAGACCAAATCATGCAAATTAGCTTAGCTGGTTACTCCAAACTGCCCATAGATGTGACTATAAGTGTGGACGGTTGTCTGCCTCTCTATGTGGCCCTGCAATTTGCTGGCAACAAGTTCAGAGTGTACCCCATCTCTTGCCCAGTGTCAGCTGGGATAGGCTTCAGCCTCACATGACCCCAAAAAAGATAAGCATTATACATGAACGATGGATGACTGTTTTTGACCTGAACCCTTCTAGACTTTCAAAGAGTGAGCTTTCAAATACCGTAGTCCTTCTTATGATCTATCTTTCTTCATAAATCTGAAAGAAAGAGAGCACTGCCTTATTTGCAAAATATGTTGACAACATTTGGAAAAGTGGGTGGATCTACCAACAAGCATGGGTCCATGCTTTTGTTAAGTTTAAACAATGCGCAGAAGTTTGTACCAAATGTCGCCCAGTATTAGGTGTAAAAGACTTTTATTTGGAACAATGGGTGATTCTGGCATCAAGCAATCACCTCAGTCCTCATTAGTTCCATGTATATTATGTTCCACCATACTTATGCAGCTTTGAAAGAGTGCCTTCATTTTCTTTTTGTTTTTGTTCATTTATTCGTATTTAGAGATGCATTTTTGGGCTTTTCAGCTTTTATTGAATGGAATGGAACAGTGGACATACTTGTGGACGTATATGTAGAGAGTGGGATAATATCTCATATTGAAAAGGTCAAAGACTGGACTTAAACAAGACCACTAACAACAAGGACATCGGCTACTCTGTACTAAGGATGCTTTGAAAATAGGGACAGTTTACCCATTTGATTGCAGTAGTATCAAGCATATGTAATAAATACGCTGTGGATTGTATGATTTTTCCATAAATTGAGTGCAACAATCAGATAATAATTACCCATTTAGATGAAACACTTCAAACAGACTACCTTGCAGAAAAAAACTATCACTGCCAGTGGATTGTTAGTCATTTTAGTCAGCCTAGTATCTAGTTTTAATCATCTAGTCATACATCATCAATAACACTGGGACCTATCTCAGCTGTCACTGGGAACCAGTTGCCCATCGATCACAGGGCCACATGGGGACAGACAAACATTAACACTTACACTCAAATCTAGAGGAATTTAGAGTCACAAATTGTCCTAACAAGCATGTTTTTGGTCTGCGAGAGAAAATCAAAGTGAACGCAGGTACAGGGAGACCGTCCAGACTCCACACAGGAATACCCTGATCAGCAACCCTCCTGCTTTAAGGCACACACACTAACCAGCCATGCCACCCTTTTCTTAAAAAATATCCATCCTAAGCCTCATCAGTATTTACAATCCTGTCCTCACCTTAGACCCTTTTGAAAATACATCAGTTTACATTACTGTAACTGTTTGATACATTTTCAAGCCCACTTTAAAGTGACAAGTCCTGTTATGTCAAAAAAAATTATGCAAAGGAAGGGAAAAATATGACAAAGAACAAAGTTTGTACAAAACTATTTTTTTTTTAAATGCAAAACTAAAAGCGGCAGAAGCGCTTCTGTCATCACTTTGACCTGTTGACCCTCTCAAAATGTTTTCTTTCAAACCTTCTGAAGCTTTGTCATGGCAGGCTCAGCCCCGAGCAGACTACAGGACTAGATGTGCTGCTGCTGCCCCCTAGTGGAGCTCAGTTCACGGGGACCAGACTGAGGCAGAGCCGAGATGATTTGAAGGCAATGAGTAATGACATTGGAAGGATAAGGATGAAAAGACGTAAAATGGGAGATAAATGAGGAGGGATTTAGCCATGTTTGGTTTGAATTTATCGCTTTTGGGGGGAAGTATAGATGCCAAAACAAACAGAGATTTATTACAACCCTGTGTGCATCAATAAATCCATCCCGACAGTGTAATTAAGATATTTCCACACAAAGTACATTAACCTAATCATCTGATGTTATTTAGAGGTTCACTGCACTTCTCTGTGGGCTGTTTAATTTCCTCCACCATGCAACTCGGAGTCTTGTGCCAAATCTGAGCAGTTTGTGAATATTCATGTTTCCTCTCAGGCCCAGAGAAAGTGCAGCTGAGGGAGCTCCATGACCTTCTTGTTAGGTCACACTGAATGCCGGGGGCTATCTAACAATCACTAATACATATTCAAGAAACCAGAGGCTATCAGGCGCTGCTGTTAAACAGGCTCCAAGATAGGAGCCGGATCAAGGCCGAGCCACAACTCTTTGTTTGCTCTCTTATCTTCAGCATTTTTTTTTCTCCTCTTGATGGATAATCTTCACAGCTGCAGTTAGACACATATTGACCAAGTCTGCTGCCTTTCTCACCCTTTGCTCTCAAAAACACACGCCGGAGGCTTGTTACAGTTTAAAAGCCTGACACAGTGGATCGTTTGGGGGTAATGTGTTTTCTATTGGCATTAGGAGCTTAATGCAGCTTATTTCCCTTCGAGGTCGGTATCATTAGCTGCTGGTTTTTATTGTAAAGAGTGCTGTCATCTCCCAGAATGCATCTAACGTTTCATTATCTGGCCACATCATGTTTCTGAAAATAATCTCGGCAGTCTAATGGAGGCCTGATCGATACAGATGGATCAGTCTCATATGTTTTCTTTTCATATTACAACCAACACCACCTCTGGGAATCTGCATCTATCTCCATATTCAATAATGAGAGGATCCATATAAGATGCGTGTGGGGTTTTTTTTTCTCCTGTTCCATGACTTGTATATATTCAGTGTCAGTTAATTCACTTTCTGCAGAACTGCCCGCAGCTATGTGGAGGGTTTGCAATTTGAAAGAGATCTGTTTGTAAAATGAGCCATTAGATTGAAACAATGAGAAAATGGAAGGTCTGATTTAATTCCTGGACTGTTTTCTCCCTCTGTGTCACTACCTATTTCTCTATTAGGCTTCACACATAACCTAATACCTCCTTTGTTTTTATTCAATGCTATTTCCTTGACACGGAAACACAATATGATACAAAACATTGAAACATAAATGCATTACAGGTTTTCAGTGAAGGACTGGGGAATATTTCAGCTTAAAGACATTATGTTTAAAAGAGTTAAAGGGCAATGCAGTTTTAGTTTGGAGCTATCAAGCACATTAAAATTATCTTTATTTAAGTATTTAATAATCAAAGAATGACCATATAGCTTTATTACATTTGGATAAAATAAACCTCTTGGAAACATACAATATTAGTTTATCTTGTTACATAAAATATTAAATAACAGAGTGCCTTTTGTCATCCTATCTGTCTTTTTTGTCTCTACTGTTGCTGCACAGAATTCTTTTCTTCAATGCTGTGATTGGCAGGCCCTATGGGAAATAACAAAAGGCCTTGACAACATATCATTATGCATGTTTTAGTTTAATATACCCTTTAATGTGTTTAACATGCATCCTCCACATGAAAGAGTACTTCTGTGTACAAGAAAAGAAGTTTACATTAGGACTTTACAGCACCAGGGGCCATCTAAAATGACGAGATACATGCTCACTGGCACTTTTGAGCACCTGATCTACTGAGATGAGCTTGCATGACCATCTCAAGTGAATAATCCAAAAAGATAAAAATCCAGTGAGTGGCAGTTCTCTCTGAGAAAACTGCCTTGTTGATGTCAGAGATGAGAGGAGAATGGCTGTGGTTTGACTTTATATGAAGGAAACAGTAACAAGATATGCAGAAGACCATTTCTGATGGCACAACACTTTGAGTCTTGAGGCAGATGATTAACAGCAGCAGAAAACCACACCAGGTCCACTCCTGTGAGCTAAGACCAGGAACCGAGGCTACACTTTGTACGAGCTCACCAGAATTGGACAGTAGGAATATGGAAATATGCTGCCTGGTCCAATGAGTCTTGATTTTTGCAGCAACATTCAGATGTAAGAGTCAAAATCTGGTGTAAACAACAAAGTGTGTATGTGCCTCGACATGTATCAATAGTTCAGCTGTTGGAGGTGGTTCAATGATGTGGAGGGGTTTTTTTTGGCACACTTTGTGCCCACTGAACCAACTGAGAATGGTGTTGACACCAGAGCCTATCTGAGTCTTCCTATTGACCATGTTCATACCTTTGGGGCTGCAGTGCACCCCTCTTCTGATGGATACTTCAGTGGACAGCCACAAGGCTTAAATCATCTCAAACTGTTTTGTGAGCCTGAAGTTAAGTTCACTATGACCTCCACAGTCTTCAGATCTCAATCCAACAGCGCACATTTTGAATTTGGTGGATCAGAAGATTGGCATCATTGATGTTAAGATGACCTATCTGATGCTATCATGTCAATCTAGACTGAAATATCTGAGGAATGATTCTAGCACTTTGTTGACTCTGTGCCCTGAAGGATTGAGGCACTTCTGAGGGATCGACGGGGCCCTGGTATTAGCAATATGCGGTCAGTGAGTGTAAACAGAGGATTGCCATTAAGCTAATCAATATAAAACAACTTGACATCCGTAACACTAAACTTACGTACTGGTAATGCTTTGGGCTTTCAGTAAAAATAAATATCTTCAATATAACAAAAACACTTTTTATCATAACACCCTCTGATGAGGAAATTATGCCAGAGGAATGAACTAATCCAGCACCTACTTTTCAGTAAGTACTCTTCATTTTCCCTTATAGAATCATTGGTACATTAATAGTCCTGATGTCCTGACTATAATCCATTTTCTCTCTAAAGGATAAAAAGATATTTATTGTGCATTGCCATCTAGTTATAAGAAAAAATAAGCTCTCATCTTGCTCGGTATCACCCAGCCCTACTATGATGTGTTATATTCTTCAACTGCATCCATTAGAACAACACCTTGATGCTATTTGCTCTTGATTACACAACTGTGCTGAGATCATTGTGTTTTTTCGGGGGTGGACTGAGGTCACTGCGAAAGGTAAAATCAGCAGAAAATAAACAGCCTATTTATTGCAACTTTAGCGCATCAGCCTGTGTTCTGCTTCATTCTCTCTCTCCCTCCCACTGCGCCAAAGCCCGGCTGTTTTTTCCTGTAAACGGTGAAACTCTGCCCGAGCATGGTGACCTGTAGCTGGGCCCTGCGGGAGTATTCTGTGTCTCCTGTGCTCTTCATTGCCTCACCTCCTTTCCCCTCCTCCTCCTACTCCTTGTCTTCTTCTTCTGCTTTCTTTGGAAATCACTTGAAGGGATGGATCAGCCCCCCCAGGCACAAGGACAAACTCAGGCTGGGCGGTTTAACTCAGAGTAGATGCTAACAGAGGGGAGTTGAAGGTGTGGTGTGGTTTTGCTGAGGATGCTCTTTGGTCTGGATTATATTTTGAGATAGTTTGAGGCAGTTTGTATTTGATTGGGTCAACATTTTGATTGAAAGCGGTCACTAAGGTCCATCCAGAAGAGTTAAGTTCTTGTCTTTTCTCAGAAACAACCAGAACTTATTCCTGTACATTCTGGACCCAAGGACGCGTCTACTGGTTTTCTTCTCTCCATTTACTCATCCATCCTGCAGCCATGCCAGTTCGGATCATGTGCACCATATCCTTCTCCTCTGACGACGAGCCCCCCAGAGGATACGGCAAAGACGGGTTTGAAGACCACTACAAGCGCGTAAAGAAGGGCTATGATGACAAAGGCTCTCAGGACTACTTGGATGGGTGTAGTCATGCCGAGGACTTTGATGACGAGGAAGAAGACGTCAACGAGGTGGATAGCCTGGCTGCTTTCTTTGGCGGCTGTTCCCTCCATGGCGCCAACCACGTGTTCGTGGAGGACAAAAAGTTTGGTATTCGTCAAGGTCTTTGGGCGGTGGTCTTCACCCTGGCTCTGTCTGCGTTCTTGTACCAGGTGGCCGACAGAGTCATTTACTATCTCCAGTACGACCGCATCACCATGCTGGATGAAAAAGTGGCCAACAATATGACATTCCCAGCAGTCACCATTTGTAACTACAACTTTGTGCGGAAGTCTCAGATGAGCTACAGCGACTTGATTTTCATGGGTCCGCTGCTGGGGTTTGAAGAAGGGATGGCTCCGGGGTTCCCCCTCGCGCCTGAGCCGGATCGCCCGCCGGGCTCTCGCTTTAGCCTGGATGAGTTCTACAATCGCACTCGACACCGCATGGAGGACATGCTGCTGGAGTGTAACTTCAGAGGCTTAGACTGTGGACCGGAGCACTTCAGAGAGGTAAGATACACCAAGAGACTGATTTGAGAGAAATGTGCTTTGACTACTTCCCAACGTTTGATCTTTCTTGAAACCAGCAGGTATTGGATTAAAAACTCTCCCGTGCAAACTGATAATTCATACAACCAGAAGTATTTCATTCAGCACTCACAGACTTGATAGTTTGACTGATTGAATATAGCATTTAAGAGTCTCTATGTAATTCAGACTGGCAGTTGCCGTTTTATGCATTCTGAAATGCTTGCAATTTCAATTCATTGTGATGAAAAATGAACATGGATGATTACCTATCTCCAAAACTTACTAGAAAAGCCATAAAAGTAGAGCCTCAGAGGATGAAGACTTGTCAGACAAGGTCTTATTCAGAGGGAAGAGTCAAACCTTTAATTCAATAACATGCAGTTTCTCGTGTCCAACATTTCATGGTGCAACAACATTAAATTACAAAAAACTCTGCCGCATAACAGAAGAGGTGCACTGTCATTTTACTTTGTCGCAGATTGCCAAACTTGTCTGGTAACATTTTGTGGACAAATGACCTAATATCTGTATTGTATCATGTAGATTATTTGATCCCTTCTTATGCTCAAATGCTTGGAGGGCAAATAATTCTGTGGACCAAAGGTACTTAATAACAAAGACCCTTATCTAGCATAAGCCATGAGCAAGGACCCTCTCTGACATTTGTCTCCTTTGTTCATGTATTTCATTCAGTGTAGATGTTTTTGTCTTGACACTGAATTGATTTATTTGTATTTTGGTGTTTATTATTCGTTTCCCTGACTGCTGACTGTGTTTTTTTTCTAATTGGCCTGCAGCATTTCCAAAAGGAGGAATATGGCATACCTCTAAACATTAAGATTGTGCTTAAATAATAAACAAAGACAAATAAATTGCTTTCACAAACAACATAAATCAGATTTATTTGCTAAGCCACATCTGCAATATCCCAAGGGCTAATTTTAAGATGCATATAAAGGTAATCAAAATAACTTAAGTTTTAAGAAATTAATACTTTAAGAAGAGACTAAGCAAAAAACATGGCAATGGCTATAAAATGTAGATGAAAAGAGTTTGATACTGGAAAATAATAAGCAAATATGAAATGAAATAGATTGGATAAAATGTCATATAACAATCAGAACTACCATACAGAGATTAAATATTAAAAATTGAGTAAAGTTTCAAAAACTTAAAAAATATAAAACTTACTGTGATTAAAAAGTTGATATCATATTTTTACTGGTTATAACAGAAGACACTGAGCAGAAAGAAAAGCAAAATTGTTATAATTAAGTTAAATTTAATAAAATTAAAGTAAAGGCTTTAACACATAGCAGTGGAGTATTATTTTGATTGACTGATCGATCAATTGATTAATAAGTTTATTTCAAACATATAAAAAGGGGAAAATAGATGAACAGATGAAAGAAAGAAAAGTATTAAAACCAACTTTAGATCAACATAAGCCTTCAAATGGAAACCTTTGTTAAACAGTAAATATCATTCAAAAGACAGATTTTTACTGATGAAAGTGTTATCTCTGTCTGCTCAGGTGGGCCCTGGCTCGTAAAGCCAACTCATGATGTCTTCCCCCTTTATAAAGAAAACCTACAATACAGAAACAAACTTCCAACTTCTAATAGTTAGAAAATCTGAAAGAATCACAGACACAGAAGCTTGTATTCTTGTCAGAGGATAAAGATTTCAATAGTTAAACTGAATAAAAATCACTTTATTGTTACTGAATGGTGCAGTTTCCCATTTCTTATGGCCATGAAGTACATCATGTGGCTATATCAAACAGTAGTTTTCATTGATAAGAGAAGTTTAGATGAGAAGTTTGAAGTCTTCAGGAGTGTCTGTCTCTGATGGCAGGACAGAAGTCATTACAGTGGAGAGCTTTTTGCAGCCTCTGGATAATTTAGTGACTTTCAAACCCCAGTTACTGCTGTCAAACAGAGGTGTTTTATTTAAGTTTGTATCTTTACTTAAGTGCTACAACTTAAAGTCTAAAATCAGAGCAGACTTAACAAAAACATCTATTACTGAGAGCGACATTGTTGGCATGGAGCTGTAGTTACATTAAACAGCACAGAAAGAATCTTTGTCTCCCAGCAGAGAACTAAAGGGCAGCCAATGCTGGAAACACATGGGCTGATATGTTTTTGTATTTTTGATGATATGTGTGCTGCTCAGTGTTCCCTGGAGTGAGCACATCAGACAGCACACGAGCTGAATACTGAATTACCCACAAGTGTAGACAATCCCCATCTATTGGTTTATTGATTAGTCTGACCTTTGCACAGTTATGGAATCATATGAGCCGACTGCTAATGGACGTGCTAAAGTTACACCAGCTGTAATTACACAAGTGTGTAAATGCATGTACATGACACATTATTCTAATTCAGTCTGGAAAGTGCAGCAGATGTATGTGTCCATGTGTGATTTACTTTTTGTCATTATTGCAATATAACTGCTGATGGAGAGATTTTAAGTGAGTGTGGTCTCTTTTAATTTAGTGTTGTGTAGTGCAGATCCTCTGAAAAAGTAAAATGGGATATTTGTCATAATCACCTTGCAGTTAAAGTCTACTTTAACCCTTCCAAAAGGAGAAAACACATTAAGCTTTGTGACCTCTTAAATAACAGAGTGCTATTTTCCTTCCCTGAAATCAAATGAAATATTTTGTGCTTTGCAGTATAATTAAATTGTCCAGTTTCTTGCTGTTTTGAGCTGCTCTGAGTAAATGGATTTGTTAGGAAATGCCTAAATCAATGTTTTACATTTTTGTGGTTGAGTACTCAATATACTTGAAGTATATTTAGCATTTTTCAAAGTTTATTAAAAAAAAAGATCCTTCACTTCTACTGTTAAAGAAGGAAGATGCCTCATTCATCATAAGGGACACATGTTTATTGTTACTGTGGGAATAATATTTGTTAAATCAAAACTGATTTACTGAAAAAGGCAGACGTCAGATCAACTTTATAAAGATTCCCTTTAACAGTAACAAACTTTGGCCTGAAACACCAGGTGGACTGTTTCATATCCCCATGTGATAGGCTAATTTTCATGTCCATAGTTGAGAAACATCCCACAGACTGTTTGGGGAGGACACAATCTTTCCAGGAAGTTTGCAGGTTGATTATATCAATGTATTGTTTGACACATTCAAAATGAGAAAATTAAAGTTGTAGGCCAGAAAAACTTTAATTGTAACCCTATCTATTGTTGTTAGTGGTATTGTGTTTTTTTTCTTTTGTCTGGAATTTTGGTTTTATGTTTTCTTTTTTTTTTTAGGACAATTGATGGGAATTTGCATCCTGGTAAATCTGACATATTTACATCAATCTTGTTAGTTCCCATGGCATTGTGCGGTCATTAATACACACTGTCCCATCCAAATAAACAAAAAAAACAAACTAACTCACACTAACATCTACTGTGTCCTTCTCCCTAAATGATCCTGATTATCATTTTCTGACCAAGACCAAATGTTTCAGCTGACTGCTTTGTAAGATGAATCTGCTGGATTACAGACATGGAATCTGCTGAATCCATCTTCTTTGCATAGTTAAGAAAAATTGATGAATTAAGTTTATTCAACTGTGTTACTCAGGATAACTCTATACAACTTCCCAACTAGAATCAAAGGACTTCTTTCAAATGCTTGGTACCAACAAGATTCAATTTTGAATTGGTCTCACATTTGTCTTTAATCAGAATATGTATGAAGAAGCAGCAGCATCCTTCATAAGCAGCTCCTCTTCTGCAGTACTATATTCATGTTTTTCTAATTTGTGATAAACACAATTAATCTCTGCCAAAAGCTATGCATTTTGTCACCAAAGCCCCCCTGTTTATCTTGACTTTTGTCCATTTGGAGTTTGTTTTTATTCACAGAGTCACTCCCAATGTCTACTCACTGCCTTTCTCATCTTTTATTGTCATTGTTCTGACTGAGAAACCACTGATGCTGGTATTACTTTGACTTTTAACACATCAAGAGCAGGGAATAGGAAAGTAATTAAAACTCCAGCTAAACCAAAGTTTAAAATCCATTAAATCAAAGGGAATATAGTTAAAAACACACTCTGAAAACAGTAAAAATTGAGAGTTATTATTTAACAAAGAGTCATAGTCTGTGCACTAAGATGATGATGGTTTGTAGAAAAGAGAGTGGACAACAAAACCTACAATTTTCTCGCACCACCTGCTGATTGTGGCCACGCATAAGTTTGGTGTTTTGCTAAGTTGTTTGCGTATGTATGAATGACCTTGATTGAACATGATATCCCCATTTTATAACTGTAATTTTTTTCAAAAATGCTATTTATGCTACCAGTTTGCTCCCCTGTACCTCCTCAGATGGCTCTGCTAGAATTGAGAGACATTTCAGCAGCAAGACCATTGACCATTGAGCAGAGCTACAGCGGCTAATAGTGACGGATTAGTTTTAATTGTTATGCTATCTAATTAGCTGCATACCTAATCAAGAAATTATTTGGCTTAAGTGAGTTGTGTATTTAAGCTCCAGTGAGTTGTGAGACACATTTTCAGATGGATCAAATGGATGATAGTTTACAGCTTGATAAGTTATATCAAGGCATCTTATAATGACAAATACAATGGTCAGTACATCCCTGAGGCTGTAAACAGTAATATAGATGTACTTCATTGGGAAGAATAATGTTGTTAACATTAAATGGGATGCAAGAGATAAAAGAGGTAAACTTCAGGATAAAACTGACTGAATTGATTTTTAAAAAATAAGGAGTCGATCAACACCAAAAGCAGTTCTGATATTATTAAGTCAGAACTACAAGTGGAAAAAAAAGTGAACTTAAGCTACTTGTTGACTTGTTTTAGCTGAATGCCGATCTATAAACTATATCTCTATATAGTTCTCTGAAAACTAAAAACAAATCAGTGTCACAAGAGATTAGAGAACAATACTTTTTGATATTGTTTTTGTAAAACTCAAATAAATGCTTTGCCTGTAAGTCCATGACATGCAGACAATTGTTGACTTTTAACATAAAATTGCAAACTGTTTTACCCAGTTGAATTTTTTAGTAAATATTTTGCAAAATGTCTATGTGCTGAAAAAATAATCAAATCCCCATTATCTTTGCGAACTGTGGTATCCAAAAGTACAGAAGCTTTAATGATCTCCAATCACATTTTCATCCAGGGGAGAAGAGATAACAGTCTGAACAATTTTGGAAACAAAAAAATATGGCACAGGGGAGTTAATGTGATAATATTAAGACTGCAGGTAGGTGTCTGACTGTCTTTTCATCATTAAAAACAATTATTCCCCCAATGCTGAGTGATTAGGACTTCAATTTTAGTCGCCCAGGTATCATAAAAATCACAATCATTGATTTTTTTTCCAGGTGTTTGGTCAGATAAACAAAATTATACTTCCTATATTAGACCAAATATTTAAACCAGATTATCATGCAGTGAATGAGCAGAAAGCTGGTAGTGGTTTGCAATGTAAATAATTCTGAAATACAGCATATGGCCTTGAAACTGCTTTTCCTAAAGACATAAATTGGAATGATTGGAACTGTTTCCAATTGCCCTGTTCCTCATTAATAATGTATCTTCATGCATATACAATAACATTGTATTTTCTCCAGCCTTGGAAGGATCCTTAACAAATGTAAATCTACTTTCATTCACCTGAAACAGTTCAAGGAAGCGGATCTGGCAATGTGAAATGTAGGACATGGATGACAAAAAAAATCGAGGTGTTAGTGTGTGATGATGAGCTGTGACTGTGTTTTATCACTTTGAGGTTGTTCCCTAAGTAGAGGGCAAACACCTCATGCCAAAGTCTCTTTATTTACTAAGTAAGATGTGTGCGGGCTGGAGGAAATGAATGGTCCTGCAATGAAGTGGAATGACTGCCACAGTTAAAAATAGGATATAGCAAAGAACAAAAATAGCACTTTATTGTCTTCTTTACAGCTTTATGTAGGTCTTTATAACTCCAGGGAAATCCATCTGTGACAGTGAGGCCCAGTGCTGAGTGTGCATGTTGATAAATAGTGAAAATAGGATGCAGGGTTTTCATTCATCCACAAAAACAAAGATGTAAACACAGCCATTAACCATTCATATCTACATTTCCTTTAGATTTCAGGTCTCTTGTAGCCACAGATTAAAAGAAGCTCAGACCTCACAGGTAGTTTTAGAAAAAGAAATCAGTGTGTTATGCAGCCACCGTCCTTGAGGTGAACAGTACCCTCTGTCAGACTCTGATCTGCTTTTTAAAAGACAAAGCTATGTGACAGCGGTGCAGTCTGCCGTTTTATTAGCGTTTGAGTGAGGTGGTGACCAGACATTATTCAATGTGAGGCCTAACTGCCACTCTGCACTTCAAAAGTCATTCTTGCCTTTAAAATGACTGTCTTTCAATTAGATTGAGGCGGCCTGTTGATCACTTTATCACTGGGTCACACTTCGGTGAAGCTGTGACCCAGTCTTGCATCCAAATTAGAGAGAAGTACGCCCCCGTAAACCTAATTAACTACAAATTGTCGATCATAAATAATTACAGAGAATTTAAAGGGTAAGAAGCAAAATATTGTTTTTTCTCGATAAGACGTTTATTATGCCTCTGTGTGCTCACAATAGCCAGGATCTGAGGCATTATGTTTATTTTGTATATCCATCCATTCTTCTATACATCCAGCTCATTCTTGTCAATGGGATATTAACAGAAAAATTAAGTAACTACTGAGATAGGGCAGCTTTATTGTAGTTGCTTGTTATTGTAAACTGAAAGTAACCCATACATTTTACATAAATGATCTCACCAATTGCATTTATCTTTCCTTCAAGCAATGAGGGAAAACATAATTAGGCCCTGAAAGTGACAAAAGTTGCTCATCCCTGCCCCACCCTGGCACAAGGATAAACCCAATACATTTGGGGATGCAAGGTCAGGATTACTGTGGCCTCAAGTCTTGATAAAAACAAGAACCCACATTATTAAAGAAATAAGAGTTTTCCCATCACATTACCAAAGTAGAAAGCACTTGGAGAGCGCAAACCTCTAACCAAGGTAGCTCACATGTTGCTGCTACACCCATAAGCAATATTTCCATGATAAAGTTACCATCATAATAAGATTCATTGACCCTGAAAACCCCCACCTAGCACTCAGAGTCATGTTGATATCATTATTAGTTGGACAGTTATTGAGCAAAAACCATTGTTCACTAATGGTGGTTATCTGGATCACCACCAGTATCTAATCATGGTTTAAAACTTCCCACTCAGGCTTAAACCATGAGTGGGTAGTTCTGTTATTATATAGATCTTTGCTGAATGTCAGAAAATGCCAGAGTAAGCATTACAAAATCATGATTGGATTTAAAAACCCGACTGAAATGGTATGCCTGCCTACAAGTGTATTTATACCTGCAGAGAATCTAAAGACCTGACTAACACAAGTGACAAGTAATCATTTCTCTGTCAGCTCCATTAGGACTAATTACAGCCAATGTCAGTTTAGCCTGATCGTCTGCAATACAGCCTCCCACTAATATAACCATTGATTGGTCCTTCAGCTCATGCATTCATTATTAACCAAAGCTGTCTCATTGTTCCTTAGCACATAAATAATGCTTATGTATGCCCGCCAAATATCCAAGGACGTGTTTGATAACCAGGTAATAAAGGAGCCATTCCCTGCTAAGCAAAACCTCTCAAGATACCTCTTAAGAAAAAGAGCCACGTATATGTTTCATATCTTTAGATATAAAAGTTGATATTGATTTTTTCATATCATTGGTGTTTGTCGCCTTTGTTTCCATTGGCTTTATCTTTCAGTTTCCTTTAATTACTCCCCAGTGTCTTATTCTCCTGTCTCTTCATTTTACAGCAAAGTACTTTCAGCTGCTTTATCAGTATAAAATGTCCTTTTTAAATGCTGTAATGGTCTTTAAATGCCCTCTGCGTTATTCTAAAGCCTCTGTGAAGAACTTAGAGCCTACATTCACTTGGCACTTTCTGTCCTCACCATTACAATGTAGTATCTTCCTCACTGAAATCTCATTCTGCTTTAATCTAACAGCTCCATGTTGGTGGAGAAAATGCACTTGTTTCCTCAGCATGCTGTCAGTTGTGTGGTCTGACACCTGTCTCCCTGCAGTGGCAGCTACCACAAAAACATAACCCTTGTATCTTGTGTTTGTTTGATTGTTGAGCTTCAGCAAGAGCAGAGGTGGGCACAGATAATGCAGAAATTAGCTTTGCAAGTGTTAATCTGTTGACAAAGATATTAGAATGGTGGCATTTTAGCAGATTATCTATCAGTAATCAATTGAGCCGATGCTGACCTTGACTTTGGCTGGCATACAAGAGGATCAACACATTTTTTAAAGGATTTCTCAACACTGTGAAATCAAGTAGTTTCCCACATTTTCACTAAAAGCTAAGGAAGTCTTCTGAGGATTTTCATAACTTTATCAGGGTATGTTGCTCATAGCAGAGAGTGATTAGATTTTGGTTGTGATTCCAACCAGGATGCGGATTGGGGAATGTGTTTGATAATTACTCAGCAGTTGAACAAAGGGGAGGGAAATGCCTTGGGCGAGATTTGTTCTCTTAGAGCACTTCTAGATTTCTAGTAAGTTTCATCCTTGAAGAACTTTTTTCACTTTAATTCAAGTTTAGTTAACAACCTTTTATGTTTATAGTCAAAAAGTTTGAATGATCAAAAGGCCACATTGTTCAGGTAAAGACATATGTGTTTGTAAAATGTTAAAACAATACTTGAGTAATGCTCTGGTAAAGCATAATAGGCTTTATTTTAGCTGTGATGTGTACATTTGCAATCTTTTGTAAGCTAGGCAGGTTATTTCAATATGTGTCCAAGGCCAAGGCAACTTCTTATTCAATAAGCTCTTTGAAGTGCAATAGGCAGTATGCCCTTTCTCAGGTTGTCTGTAATCCATCGCATTATGTAAGAACAGGATGTGGTTCAGTCTTTGCTCTCAGGTAACCAAATTTATAGTGTTCACTGTTGCACCAGCCTCTGCAGTTCAAGTCAGTGATGTATTGGGATCCCCTGGTGGCAGGAAGTTCAAACATCTTTCCCAGACTCACTTTTTTCTCCCCTTCGTAGCTCCGACTTATTCAAGAAACAAACTTAACTAACAACTAAAACTACAAAAAATAAAGCTTGCAATGGCTTTCACAAAGTTTCATTTTCACATGAGAATATGTAAAAAGATGAATGAACAGTTTCGTGTCCAGTGCTGAAAAAGGGACATCAGAACAAATGTATGTCTGTTTTATTATCAGTCAGAAACTCCTCACAGAAGCTCTAAAGTGATGTCACGATCATCAAAGTTGGAGGATATCGTTAAATGCTCTTAAATATATAATCAGTTGATTCTTTTTACAGACATGTTAGAGTTTCTAGAAAGAATAGAAGGAATCGCTCAAATGTCAGAGATGTATAAAACAGCCTATTGTATTTGTAGAAAAGATATTGCTCATCAAAGCAGTTAAAAGTTTTTAATCAGAACTGAAGGCAGGTATCCTGGGAAATTATGAACTTTCATTGACTTTAAGATCAGCTGTAGGGGAAATGATTGTTTTTCTGTTATTGGTCAAACTGATGCTTTTAGCTCTGATAGTTTCTGCATTTCCCTGTGACATACAGCGAACTCTTGGTAATACATGCGGTCTAACTCGCTCTACAGCATACATTAAGTATTTCTGTTCCCTGCAGTAAATCAATAAAGTGTATTTCTTTTGTGTAATGTGGTTGTTGGCAGCACAGTTGGTCCCAGAGCGGAAAGCACTGATGTCCTGCTTCTGTGTGTTTATCATATCAGCTAAAGAGCCTCTAATGGCCCCACAGACTTCATTGTTTAGAGTATTGAGGAACAGCAGGATGGAGGATGTGGGGAGCTGATTGATCGCTTTCTGTCTCACTCATTCATTTCTTGTGGGTGTCTGCTCATCCCTATTCCCCCTGTCTGCGTCCACAAGCTGCTGGGAAATATGTTGAGGCCAATCTGTTAATGCTGCACATCATCTCAACCTCACTGACAGGCAGAGATGCCAAGTAGAGGGGGGATTTAAGGCCTTTTGATCAATAGCAAATCTAAGCATTCTTTTAGCCTCATCAACCATTTCCCTAACTCTCCAAAACTGGAAACCCTTAATAAAGCTAAAACAGGCATGATACAAAAAATCATCCTCTGGACAATGAAAGCCTTTAGATTTATTAAATATTAAGACTGAAGCTGTTCATTGAACCAAGATCCAAAAATGTTAATTTTGGCTATAAAAAATGTCAGTTCCTGACATACAGCCACATATCCTCTGGGTTTCCTGCAGCACAATCAAGTAACAGCAGTTTTTGGTGCATCTGCAATGACTTCAGCTTTCAAACCTGGAGATTTCCACTACAACTATTAAGTTCCTGCAGTCTTCCTCATCAGCTGCCAGATGATGTTGCTGTGATGTGTCTTGACAGCTGATCTGATCTCTGTGTGCGGTTTGACAGGATGACTGCGCCCCCTGCTGCTAGACAGCTTCTCAGACAGTTGTTATCGTGTGGGGCAACATGCATGCCCCTGGTTCACTGTCCATTGTACCTGTTTCCTAATCTGATCCAGCTATGGTTTTTGTTGCTGATGATACACACAGTAGCCTCATAGGAAGTACTGAAGAAAAATGGCTGCTAAACTTTGCCAACAATTGAAAGTTTGATATTAGATGTTCCCATACAGCTGGAAGCTTTCCTAAAAGTAGTAACCATCCCATGTCCGTCAGCCCCTCCTCTATGTGTGTGCATGTGACAGGTTGTTCCAGTCTGTGTTTATGCCCACACTTGGATAGTCTCAGGCTATAGCTGCAGGTCAATAGTGAATCTTTGCTACTGTCCTGCAGATAGACAGTTCAGGTTGCAGTGATTCTGTCCCAGAGCAGAATGTGAGCCCCCCTCTGAGTGATGATCCAAATCCCTGCTTCCTGCTCCATCCCCAGCCTTTTAGCTACAGCTTCCCTTTCTCCAGAGATCAGCAGAGTCGACAGAATCAGCCTGTGGCTCCTATTACGCCCTTCTCCGGTGTCCTCAAGTGCATCAGGCTGTAGGCAGTGACAGTCAGCCGGACGGACAGACAGACAGAAAGGAAAAGAGACTGCGAGGGAGGGAAAGTGAAATGCCATCAGTAGCTTCGCCATCTGGCTCTGGGCTGTAAATACTTGTTATGGTTCAGCACTTATTCAAAGCAGCCATTGGGAGGAGATTGTATCAGGGAAAGTGTAATGTAATTATCTTCAAGCATATGCCATGATAAATTAGATGTTAGCAAATTACCCCTAAAAAAGCGCAATACATCACAATATGCTCTCACCAACGAAGAACAAAGACTGAGTGAGTGAAGCTGTGCCGACTTGGCGCGCAAGCTGAACTCAATTAGTTCCTGTCACACCGTGGAGCAACAGTTCCTCAACACCTTGTGCAATTAGGCTAATTAAACTGTCACTGCCTTAAATGGAAATTGATTTTGTTTCCCTTTGTTTGAAATATGTAGTCATGTTGTGATTTATAATGTTCTCCATCGTACTAGCTGAGCGCCTTCTGTGGAGCTTAATGTATGTTTGATGACGTTTGTTTTGTTTGGTTTGAAGTTCACATTCATCACGAAGTACAGGTGGAAATACTGTGAAGCACACACATAACATTTGAGACAGTCTTGTTTTTTAAACACTTGTAAATATTTTGAATGATTTATCATCTAAGAGTATTAAAGCCTTCAAAAGCATTGGATATTCATCCATATTTAAAAAAACTCTGGCACAATAGGATACCAGGCACTGCCCAAATTACACAAATACACTGGCAAGCTATTTGTGCACAAGACAGTATGTTTGCCTGCTATGTTTATGTTATAAAGAGCCATGCTTCACCTCCTGTGTGGAAACATTGTACTAGTCCAAACTATGGCTCAGGGGACAACTGCAGCCCCTGGGCCACTTTTAATGGGAACCACTGCAAACTCCAAAAGCTACAGTTAGATTTGGCACACATCATGAAGCATGAAGCTTTTGCTTGTTTGATGGAAAAAAGAAATAGATTTGGGCATCAAATCTCCCAAATCACATCATTTTTCTTCACTATTGGCAGTAAATTAACCACATTATGCTGATAATGTTGAAGTACCTTGAAGCATCAACAAATGTACAAAGTTTGGCAGCTTCCTGAAGTTTGCTCTTGTTTTGTTGTGTGAATATGAAGGTGACTCTTCAGGATTTCTGCTGCCTCGAGCGTATTTCTTGTCCTGATCAGAGGTCAATCACTTGGTCACTAGACCAACTGAACTTTCACATATTTGAGATGATGTATAATGAGGCCCAGTTATTCTTGTATGTTGCTGCATGTGGCCTTCGATGGGCCGATGTAAGGACACCCCTGAAATAAACCCATGCAGAGGAGAAAAACCTGAATTCTTAAGTGCCCTCCTCAGGCAGTCTATTATGCCCAGTTCTTCTTCTGATAGTTCAGTATGATTAGGGGTATGACTGGTATAAATGCAAGCCAGAGGGTTGCAGCTGCAGCTTCACTTCTTTAACCGATGTAAGACCGCTGGAAGCTTTACACGAGTCAATGGTTGATGTCATCATGACTTCTACATGATTCAAAACACGCAGACTCTGCCCTGTACTTTTACACTACATGTTAAAAATATGAAAGAAAGAGAAATGGTTTTTTGTTCTGATTCTAGAGGAAACCATGGCTCTAAATATTACTGAGATGTTGTATTAAATATGGCCTTTATAAATCAATTTGACATAGCATGCAGTTCATTTTAACTCTGTTGCTGAGCCAGCAGAGGTCACTCTGGCATCTCTTGTTTGTTGTTGAAATCTGAAGAAGAGAGGCATACAGACACAGCCAACCAAGAATAAGATTTCAAGGTTTGTTGGTGTTAATGGCCTGCTGCTATGGACTTACAAAGCTTAGACTATCTCAGTTACACATATTTGGCCTTTTCTTCAACCTCATCACATTATAATTAACGTTCCTGTTATCATTTTCAGTATGGTTACTAAATAAAACAGGATGGTATTTCCTAAAGAATGTCCCACATTGAAAAGTGTAGCTGGAACTACAAACAGGGAGATCCTGCTGCTGTGGACCTGCTTTTCTCAAAGTTCTTCATCAACAGAAAAAATATTGTTTTCCACATCATATTACAGTATATTGTATGATTTTGTTCAATTTCAGTTCATCTAGATGCTGCTAAATTTATCCACATCATTCCTCTTTCCACAGGTGATGCCAATCAGTTTGGCCTCTTCGCTGCTAGCAAGTTTTGGCACCTTCCTTAACTCATACCATGATCCATTTCTGACCCAACAAACATTGGTATTGGCAAAATGTCCAAATAACTTGTATTTTGAAGCAAATGAAAGAAAAATCCACTCAGATATTGAATTTTGGCATGCCTGCAAACCACTCTGTTTCTGCCCTGCATACACAGGCAGCTTTAGTGTCTGTACTTCTAGTCATAAGTTGTGTCTAGACGTATCCTTCTCAGAATATGAATCTGACTATTGGGCAATGTAATTTAATTTTCGCAACGCTGCAAAGGCATGACTTAACACAGTCCTTCCATTGGAACTGGCTGGCTCTGGTGATAGGGAACTGGGAGGTGAAGTTGTATATACCTGGCTCAGGTTCTGGCAGAGTTGGCATTTTGCTCCATTACATAACCAGAGATAGTTTTCCAGCAGACTGCTTAGGCAAGGACAAAGCTGGCAAGTTCTTTATTGGCACTGATATTTACTGGTGCCAACCCTTTAAGGCACAAGCATTTTACTGAAGATCAAACACTGCCTAAAGTAAAACTGCAGCTTTAATTCTTGTTTGTCTAAACTTTATGAGTAAAAATGTCCCATTGTAATGGATTTTGAATTTTTGGTCATGGAAATGAATGTAGTTAAAGCTTGATCAGAAAATGGTAATTTTTTGAAGCCTCACTGTTAAACAACAAGCTTCCAATGATAGTCTCTTCCCTCTTCTGATAGGTGACAGCAGCATCTTTAAATATTAATGTTCTCCCTAAAATCAGATAACTCTGAATTCCTCTCACCTTCTCTATTTTTGGATATCATGTTCAAAGTTGCCCTCTCTCCCCGCACGTCTGCAGATAATAGCAATTAAATTATCCGTGGCACAGCCTGAAGTGGGTTTGATATCATTTATACATTCATTTACATTAAATTTCATTATATTGAATGCATTTCAGGGAGGCTCTTTCATCTAATCTCCATTTAAAACAGAGTGATGGTCCAATTAGTGAAATTGCCGCCTGTGATACTAATCTGCAGTGTTTTCAAGGCTTTCCAGCAGCTCTCTGGCTCTGCCTGCCCGTTTAATTCTACTCATATCAAAGAGCGATCACTAGGGGGCAGTGTTTCACAATTTCTCAGATCCTTTAGCAGCTTTCATGAAGTTGTTGGCAGCGAGATGCTGCATGTTGTCCCCTTTTTCTCTTCTTTGCCCAAAAGATACCCTTAATCCCATCTGCGAAGCACCCTTTGGTTTTCACTACACAGAAGACAGCAGACCCTCTGAGCTGCAGAGAACAGCATCCAGTCAAAGCTTCACGTAGAGGCAGAGCGGCTGCCAGTGGGAAGAACAGTGGTTGGAAGAGCTGTTTTCCTGAGAGATTAGGCTCTATTTGTCTGTTGTGGGGATTAAAGAATAAATATCACTAATCAAACATGAGCTGATGTTTGAGCGCTGTGGACGGCACAGGCAGTAATCCGTCTGCCTCTCATTTTTGCTTGTTTTCAGCTCACTCTCATTTAATCTACTCAGATAATGGCCAAGCAATAGACCAAAAATCAATAGCTTTTTAACTGAATGGAAAAACATGATGGAAACCTCATTTTTCTGTCAGGATAGAACAACTGATTGTAACAAAGCCAGAACTGTAAAGTGGATATGAGCCTATTAAAAATTCCAAATGATTGATACTTTATTTGTCCAATACTGTGACAACAAAAGCAGAACTCATAAAAGTACAAGTTCTACATAAAATATTTGGCCATTTTTGTGTTTGATTTACAAAAAACGTGCAGACAAACTCCTTAACACATTCATAATTGTACAAAAACATTGGCAACATTTTTTACTAAATGATTTACAACATGATTTACTGAATTGTCAGAACACTCTGTGATCCGTCCTAGAGAGAAGCTCGCAAGTTCAATTTCTTTAGTAAAAAAAATAAATACAAACTTTGACAATGACTGTTGATTTAGTTCATAGTACACATCTTGATCTACTTGAGCTTTAGATGTTTCAAGTAGATCTTTAAGACTACATGGTTTTAAAGAGACAGCAGAATTTATTTTTCTCTGCTTAGAAGTGCACTATCACACAAACTGAAGGAGGTTTGTACCATATAAGTATTATATTACCCGTAAGAAGGTGTAAGAATTTTGAAGAAAAGCCTCTTTACCAGTGAAAAGGCTAAAAACTATTTTCAACGTGTGGTTGGAATAGATTACTTAGGATTTTCCTGCTAAACAAGGCTTGTGTTCTTGTTTTAGCAGGAATGCACAACAATACTTATATCAACAGTAAACTGCCAAAATAGTTGTTATCAGCAGATATAAAACTCTCCGAGAGAGATATGGATAGATAGATCAAAAGAGTCATTTATTGAATAATGAAATGTTGATTTTTCTTGCTTCGTATCTGTTTCTAGCTGAAAAACACTGTTACCATGAAGTAGATCTATTTCGGTTAAATGGAAGCTATGTAGGCATATTGATATTCATATTGATGTTGGTTTTAATGAGCTTGGAATATCAACATATTATATATTAGCACAAATTCAACAATATGCATCCCTTCTCTTTTGCTTTGGGTCCACAAACCATTCTAATTTTATCTATGAATCAGTGTTGTCATAATTAGTTTCATTTATACATGCATTATGCCTGATATTACAAAAGTATATATGTAATTATTTACTTTAAGTTTAAGTTTTTTTCTGTTATATAAATCATTAGTTCTATGGTTAGCCTTCTATTTATTTCTGTGTCCTGCAAAAATATCAATGTTACAGTATTACAAGAGGCAGTCACCACCACTATTGCCAACAAATGAGTCCAGTAATTATAGTGGACAGGAGATCAAGGTGATGCAATGTGTGTCCAGATCTTACACAAAAGGATGTCAGCAGTACAAAGTACAATTTTTGTGGCTGTGTGATTTCAATCAAAGGTGGACAGACCAGCTGCAAGGCATCTGTTGATGTTGCACAACATTTAGTACCAAACCTGTGTACTGTAGGTCTAGTTCTTTTCACACAAGTCATTAAAGAAACTTATAAAGACTTAGGTTGATTAGCAGAATCGATAATGGCATTTGACTTATTTCTTTTCATTTCTCATCCACATATCAATAGAGTAACTAATATCTTCACCAAGGATAAAGCCTTTTTGTATTTGACATAGAAAATGTGGTTTTACCCTGTATTTTATTTGATAATACACCCATACATTTAAACACTCAATAGATTGCATTGGCCTAATTCAGATCCAACTTTCTTTCCATCTATGATCAATGTGAGTTTGATAATGACACCATCTAAATTCATCACTTGTGTCCTATCTCTGTCTGTCCATTTGAGTGATCCATATTTTCACATTGATGGAATTTCTCATCTATTTTCTGACAAAAGCTGCATCAGCACTCAGTCCCTCCTTAGACGAGTCTGACTGCTTTTAGAAACTCCGGGTCACTCCAGATTGCTCAGATTCATCTCTACCTGTCTCCAATATCAGCCAACACTTCATAACCCAAATGCTAATGAATCATCAAAGTGTCATAAATGAAAGGGTGGATCTTTGGCTCCCGCTCTCAGACTAAGATAAATGAGGCTTAATGATGTGAAAATGAGGGATACGGCAGCCTGCTTGGAGCAATTATGTATGAATAAGACATATGACAAGTGTCCCGCACAAGGCCAATAGCCACTTGCTAGCAGCTAGTTAGGCTAATTAGAGGGTCTTAATGGCTTCCTAAGATGCTTTATATCAGAGCTGGAATGAATAGTTGGACTCTAAGTGAAGGATGAGGAACTGTGAGGAGAAAGGTGGTGCCTTCTGAAGAGCAGGGTCTGGCTCTTTCAAGGCTCTTTCTCTCTTTTTGGATGTGCGCTGCTCTTATGAAACCTCCTCTGGCGTGCTCATGTGTACTTTAAATATGTAAAGAGTTGTACTGGTCTTTTTATAAGATGAATAATATATAACTGGGTGCCTGGGCAGGGAAAAATAAGTTTAGTTGTAGATAAGAGCATGAATCATACAGGGAAAACATCTTGAAATGTGTGTGTGTGTTGCAGAAAGATGCCTTAAGGGTGGTGTGTGTTCCAGGCCAAACTTGTTTTAGGTGCCTCTTCTCTCCAGAGGTTCAAGGCTGACTGCTTCTGTCATGGTCAGCAGGACTTCCTTACAAAGTGAGGGGCTGTGTGTAATAGAGTGAAACATCTGCACTCTATCTTTTATACTTTGGAAAATATGTTTTGGCGCAACACGTACAAGTTATATGACAAGTCTTCAATTCTGCTGCCACATTTAGTTGGCTGGCATAAGTGACATTGATCCATCATGCCTTGTATCAGAAATTCAGGCTGTTGATGGTCTAATAGTTTTAGAGCTGTTTTCTTGGCACTCCTTGGACCACTCAGTACCAACTGGGTATTGAGCCTACCTGAGTATTGTTGCTGACCATGTCCATCCCACAGTGTACCCTTCATCCTACTTCCAGCAGGAGAGTGCACCTAAATGTGTGTGTTACTGAAGGATGACAAGGCTCAGGAGAGAGCTCAGGCTGTATCTAGGGTATACACATGAATTCACAGTTAGTGAGAGTGAGTTTAATGTCAGCCACTGAGGGGCAAAAACACGGACTGACAACAGAAATCAGTGTGATGTCAGCACTCAAACGCTTAAATTAAGCTTAAAAGTTTAAAGTTTTTTGTTACTGTTATTTGGATATATTCACTGCAGCCTGATGTTTCAGAGATGTTGGGAGCCATAACATCAGGCTTATGTTATGTATCCAGGTCTTGTCAGGTTTTCTCTCTTGTCTTGTTTTAACTTTGAAGAAAAATCAAGACATTCAGTTTCAGCAAATTATTAAAAAAAATATTATCAGTGTCTTAAACGAAGAAGCAGTTAGGCTTTGGTTTTTGTTTTCATTCTTGTTGTCTGCATACAACCCAGAAGTCTGATTACAACAGCTGGCATAAAGTTAATGGTTTATACTTCAGTCCATAGATCTGACCACAAATGTAATGTACATGTAATATGGCTTTCATTTGGCCTATTATTGACATTATTTTCCCACATTGTTTTTACAAAATTAAGGATTTCTGAAGTAAGAGTTTGGGTGTAACATTCAAAATAAGTGGGTTGTAATGACATTGAAATGGATGCTGAAGTGATATGGATGAACAGCCTGGGTGAACATAAATCAGACTAAAATCTGATCATCATTATGATGAACATCATAGTATTAAAACTTTCTGAAAATGAATTAAAAATCTTACACTTTTTAGGCATTTTTAGGTGATTAAAGCCCTTAACTGTTTCTTTTAATCGGTATCATGAACTTAATGTGGAACTTGACGTCTGATGAACAAACTGTGACTTCAATGCAAAGCCTCCGTACAACTACAGTGCAGATATAAAGAGCATATCAAACATGATAAACTTTGGTTATTGAGATAACACCAGATGAGCTCAGATTGATCATCAGTGGACAGAAGACTCACTAGTAGAACCATATGCGCATCATTTGATCAATATTTCCTCAGCGTCGGGTTGTTAATTCCCAGTATTTTAGTGAATTTGGTGACTGAGCTTCATTCAGCAGTCTGTTTCTTAGATAGTAGGCATGTGAACATCTCTCTGTTTGGTTTATTCTGTCAAATATACTCATCAGATATGTATGCTTTTCTACTTTTTCGTGTTAAAAACTTTTTTTGACTCCTCATCTTGCGTTGATCGTTCTTTCATACAGTTTTTTTTATTCATGCCCTCTCTGTGAGTGCTTTTTGACTTACTTTTTCTGTAGTTTTTGTACTATTTTTTTCTCTCCGTCATCATGGGCCCATGGTTTTTCTACTGAATTTCCCCCTGGGGTTAATAACGTATTTCTGATTCAGATTTAACCAAAGTAAAAACTAAACTAATATTTACACAGCCGCAGGACACAATTACCTTTAAGATTGTTTAGCTGAGACAAAGTTATTGTTTACATGTAGGTCATTTTCATTTTTCCACTCAAACACACTCGGGTAGTAATGCTGCCAAAATATAGTGAGTTCCAATAACACACCTAAATCTTGTTTGTATGAAGATTTCTCCCTCACACATTGGCCGATCTGTGCAATAATACTGTGTTCAGTGAAATTAGGGATAAACTCAGGGTAGAGGTCGCTGACTTAGATGCATTATTGTACTGAAAACAACACAAACTGTCCTGTAAAAGTTGTTTGCATGTCACTTTCCCTCTGCAGATCTTCCCCATCAATCTGATTTTTAAAAAAAACCTTGATGTTCATGAAATAAGTTGTATTTTTAAAGTATTACTTCCACATCCAAAGCTGTAGCATTTTAGTATTTTCCTATAATGGTTTGAATATTTTAATTGTGACCCGTCTAGGGGCTGCAAGTAAAACTCATCACCAAGCTTTCAGGTTGGGTGACTTCAGTACTGCAGGTTTTATCACCATAACCAAAAGTGAAGCATCATTTTCCAGAGACAGAGCTCATTTAAACTCTGAGCACAGAACTGCTCAGTCACTGTTAGGCAGTCTGGATAAGAACGTCAACAAACTGACTACAAAAAAGAGTAAATGAGCTCAGAAATTGTAAACAGTCCAGTCCTGAGCTAATGTTAGTGGAAGCTGTATTGATTGAACGGTTGTTGTTTCATCCCAGAATCTCTGAGTCAATCTCAGCAGGGCTGCTGCCTGTGGGCAATGGTAGAGGAGGAGCTGATTATGTTATTCAGCGCTGCAACCTAATAAGCACGACTGATGCAAGTCTTTACACCAGAAACGTGTGTCTAAGGAGCATAGCAAGAGAGAATTATGGGAATCTGATTCTAATTACTGCCTCTTAGTTTCAGGTTTAAATAGGGACGACCAGAGATGGGAAATTTATCAAGTTTTTGGGCTGAATAAATATATTTTTTGTTCTATAAATTGATATTTTTTATATTTAAGTAGTTTGTTTTGAGTAAAATCACCTAACACAGAATTCGTCTGACTTCACCTTGCAATTGTTGAATCTAATATTGAATAAATGGGTTTGAACAAAAAATAAAGACCAGAGTAAAAAGTAAGTAAAGATAGTTTAAAAAATTACCTTAACATTCACCAACGCAAGATTTTTTTGTAGATCCTTTTAAAACCCCAAGAAGTCTTGAATTGCATATTTTTGATGGAAAATATTGAATTGAGGTGAGTGCTGCATCAAGGCACAATTAAAGATAAAATGGTATATATGTCTGTCCAGATTTTAAGCAGACAAACTTAAAAAAAAAAATAGGCAGTCATGTATTAAGAATTTGTGGCACTCTGACATATAGTTATGATAAACATTATAATCCTAATTCACAAAATCTCATGCACAAAAAACAACTGAACACACTCATTAGACACACATTAGAGGCATCAGGTCACATGCTATTACAGGGAAAAGGAGTTTTTAAATCTATTATTTCGACACCTGAACAGAGTATATCTGCAAATGGCAGCAGCCCATACTCTGTATAAGACAGTCAAAAGTTTTAATAAAGACTGAATAAAGAATTTTTAGCTACACCTGAGTACCTCGGCCTTTTATTTTAAGTCCTTTACACACCAAGGAGAATGTGTTTAGAAGACAAGAAATAGTAAATAATTTGGAGGTCATTTGGACAAACCTTTCCATTCACTACAACACATATTTGTGTAAATATTGTGCACAATCTAAAATGATGTCAGAATGGACCTGGTATCAAGTGGCTCTGACCTGGTGCTCATTTCAGTTAAACCAAATCTATGTGGGTCCATCAGATGCTGTAAAGGAGAAAAAACTAAATGATCATAACTAATCAATCTGGGAGCTGAGGTCGTACCACAGCTCACAGAACAGTAGAAGCTTGAATATTCACTCACCACGGTCATACTGCAGCTCCAACACTATCTTCATCCATGCATTATCGACTGCTGATTTGGCAGAGTAGTTAGTAACCAGGCATGTCCCATGTGGGCTTCTACCGGCCTGGGTTCAGATCCAGCCTGAGGCTCATTCACAAGCCTATCCAGTGTCTCCCTCTCATTAAAGGCTGAAAAAGCCCAAAAGTAAAAATAAATCAAAATACTAAAAGGTGCGAGCATCCAGGCAATGGGCACAGATACAAAGACATACACAAATTAGAAAAGCACTCAGAGAATGCAGACCTCCACCCATGCAGCTCAGTTACAGCAGCAGCTTTTCCACAATGCCTGTAAAAGATACTATTCTTGATCACACCACACGCTTCTATTAGAAAGTCATGTCTCTGCTCATGTCTGTCAATGTGGAGAAGTTCTCCTCTGGCATTGCAAGGGAAGCTGGGATATGTAGTAACACAGGATTGAAAAATGTTGACGTCCATTTTCAAAGAAACTACAATTCCCATAATGACCTAAAGCGGGCAGAACCCTCACAGCAGCTGAGGAGAAATTAATGGGATTTGTGATTATAAACTTCAATGTATATTTTTTATGACGTCAATCTAGATGGGATCAAGACTAAATTTACCTTTCCCTCGTTAGCGAATCCATCAAGTGATGTCAGAGATGTGATTTTTTTAAATGCAGCCCAATGTCAAATTATGGGATTGCAAGAAAATTTTGGATTTTTTTTGCATCCAGACAAGTATGCGGATCACCAACAAAATGTAATATTCTTCAAAATGCTCTTCCTTAGACCAAAACCACACCTCTGGTAAAATTTTCTAGTAGTTTTCCAGTAGTTTTTGTGTAATCTTGCGAACAGACAACCAAACAAACAGACCCTGGTGAAAACAGACAGAGGTAATAAGGAGTGATGCCAATAACGATGATATCATACAAACACTTTTCAAGCAGCTGTTTGAAAGAAACCTCAGATTCAGCAGACCTAATATTCAGAGGGATACTGTTCCAGAGTTCAGGAGCTCCTACAGCGATTCACGATCTCCTCTGGATTTAAAGTACGTGAGGAACTGTTGAAAGACCCTGATAAGAAGATAGGAGGGTACGGCCACTGGAATATTGGCTTGGTAAGTTAGATACTGTATGTAAACCAGTGCCTAGTCATGGAAGATCTTACAGGTAATCGGTAAGAGAAGCCCTGAAGTATTTTAAATCTACTCTTGAATTAAACATTTGTCTTTATAGAAAACATGCTGAGGTACCTGTTGTGTAATGTCATTTAGTGTTCAAAAAGGATATCATTTTTAGTCCATGTTATGTAGCCTGAAAAGCATCTCTATTAAAGCCTTAGCAGATATTTAGGTGAATGTCAAAATAAATCACATTGTAAATGAACAAAACTCTCAAAAATTGTGTTTACACGCACACATACAGACTCATGAAGACTTAAAACATCATACTGCTTCCGTTTTATCTTCCTCCAAAGGGATTATAATACTGCAGCTGAAAATGAAATCAAAATGAAAGATCCATTTAGGTGCAAACCACCGTGCAGCTGGCTCTGGACTGCTGGTTTCATCCTTCCTGCCTCTCTGATCCTCTACTTCGTGTGTGTTAGGGTGCTTTGGAGTGTGTTTTTGGAGAGTGTGCGGCTGTTTGCATGCATGTCAGTTTTTCTGGGAAGTTGTCAGCCAGTTGGACCACCACCGACCCTCCTTCATTAGCCCTGCCTTCCCAGCATGTCTGACAGCACCCCTGACATAAGGTGTTACACATAAGCTCACGCACCCACATCCCACCAGCACTTTAACAAGCTGCCAGTGTGTGTTGGTGCTCAATAAGTTCGTGCGTAAGTAGAGCAAACATAGAATTTGGGTTTGATGGAGCAGAGCCAGAAATCAGAGTAAGCAGAATATTTTGGTTCACAGCCGCTGACATTGCAGTGATTTTAAGCTGCTCTTGTTCTTGTGCTGATTTAACAGAATGGCACAGAATATCTGCTGAGGATCTCCTTTGGTGGAGAACTACTTGAGTTTATGCTGAAGGAGAAATCAAAGCAGAGTTGGTGGGGTGCTTTCAAAGAGTAAAACTTTATGAGACATCTTGTCCCTTGAGTAGAGGCAAGATGGTGCTGGAGCCTTTTTGCTGTTTTAAAACAAACCAGATATATGTGAAATAGTCAAAAATCTGCAAGAGACAACTTTTTTTGGTTGGTTAGTCAATCAAAAAGATAGCATACAGAGACGTACTCTAAGTCACACTAATAGGAATCAAAAATAATTTACATTTAAGAATTGACAACAAACAGCCAAAAGAATTAATACTATTATTCCTTTGCTTAATGATGCCCTCATCAGTACCTCCCACGATGCCCTGTGGAGCTGCGTTCACACCAGAAGCAACTAAAGCATCCTCGGGGATCAATCTCCATGCAAAGTCAGTGTACAGCTGCGATGGGGTGGAGTTAACACTTCTGCGATGCCTCTGCTGCGTTCAAGACAATCACTTCACTTGTCGCACGATGTCAAAGTTAAAAAAAAAAGTTGATCTTTTCAGGCGATGTTGTGTGTGGCTGTGGGGCAAATCAGCAGTGTGTGTGTGTGTGATAGGCAGTTTTTCTCCCAGACTACATAGTAACAATCTATGTCAGTGTGGGAAACATTAGTCAGTCAGTACGTTAGTTCCTCCTAGACAGACCACAGAGATCTCACAAACGGTGCTGCTGCAGGCCATCAGCTGCAGTGTTTTGTGTTTGATAAGTAAGTGAAAAGGATACAGTTGGAATAATGTCGGCTTATACATTCTGTTATATGATATGATATGATCGCGGTGAAACTCGAGCGGACGTGATGTCACTGAGCCACTGCGACGGGCGTCGGTGACCAAAATGAGGTATTTATGGACACACGATGCGACTTCAGTGGGCAAGGTGATTGTGATTGCAGAGTCCCATTTGGTGTGAACGTAGCTTTAATCACACAGTATGAGGCTCACAGTTCAATGTCCAATGTCTGTTGCTGTGATTTCAAGCAAGAGTAGAAACACCAGAAACTTGCAAGTCCATCGTCTACCCAGAACAGCCCTAGAGTTCCATGTGGTTGACGTTACTAACCCTACTTTTTTCATCAATAAAGGAATCATTTAAGAATTGGATTGATAGAGAGAATCCACATAGCACTGATATCAATGAATATATCAGTTCCCATACATATTCACACTCCCATCTCCATCACCACACAGGTTATTTTTTTGCCAGCATTTGTAAGTTTTTTGGTCTGTTTGTGAGGTAACTCAGAAAGTTCTGAGTGGATTTTAATGAATTTTCTGCAAATGTTGTTTATAAAAAGAGGTGATATGATTGTGGTGGTGACCTGAATACAGATGCTAATTTAGGATTTTTTGAATGACGTTTTTTTATATCATTGGACAGGGCAGTTTTCCACATTTTTACTGAGAAACTTGACTAAGAATGTCAGAAATGTGTCTATGAGCACAAGTCACATAAGGCAGGCAATAAAAATCCAACATGTTGGATATAATGTTGAAATCTCAGTTGAAGGTCACAGCATTGCACTCATGACCTGAAATGACCGATTTTATGATATCTGTGGTTCTGGTTCCTGAAGCCTATGTCTACACAGTTTCTCTTGAATTAAGAACATCGTATATGGTGAAAATATTTGTGGCATTTGTATCATTCCAGTGTTGTTTATGACAGTATAGTAGTTAGGGATCAAATTAAAGTTTGTTGGGCATGGGAATAGTCCAGTATGCAACAGATTAGCAATGTGCGCTACAGCACAACGTTCAATTAAGCAGAAATGATCATCTCCTATAGTGTGACATCACACTTTAGAGAGATACGCACAGAGTGTGATTCTGAGAAACTCCTAATTTAGGTTGTGAAAAAAACTTTATCCTGTATAATATCACATTTTAAAATTATACATATGGGTTGCTGGTTTGGTAGAGGGGTAAGCAACCAGGCACAACACTTGTGTACGCTTTTGTCGGCCTGGGTTTGAATCCAGCCTGTGGCCAACGTGTGGAGTTTCACCTCCCTACTCTATCACACACCTACCCACTGTCTCCTGTAAATTAAGGCACAAAATCCCCCCAAAATCCCCCAAATTATACAATATAAAAAACAATTAATATGGTATTATTGAAAATGAGTTAATTCACATAACAGAAAAGAGTTATTAAAACATTAAGAACAAACATTAAGAGATGTTTTTGGTGTCTGATTTTTAGTTCAGTATTATGTCCTTTCCTTTTTTTAACTTTATTTGAATCCAGAAAATGGTTAAAGCAACTGTACTGAGTTTAGTATTTGGAAAATAAAAAAAGACATTTGAGATATGCATTTATGACAGAGAATGTGTCAGTTTACAAAATATGATATAAGTGTGCTGTCAAATGCTATGTTACTTTTCCTGAACCTGCATTTTTTGTGCTGTGCTGCAGATGGTTAATTGATTTTTTTAATGTTGTTGAAAATTGTATTGAACATTGAATTTCTTTACTGATATTGAAGCTTACAATCCTCGTGGAATCACACCTACTTAGTTTCTGAAAATCTTCTCGCTGGCAGTTTCCTAAAATGTGTGTTTTCAAAAACCTTAAAGGCCTGCTGTTTGCCTGTGGACAGAAGGCCAACTACTGTGTTTAAGTAGTACCACCTACATGTGGACATGGACTTAGCCTGTGGGCGGAAGCTGAAATACACCAAAAAGGCATATACAAACTCCACATAGGAAAGGACCTGGCAGACAGATTCAGAACAGGAGCCTCCTTGCAACAACAGCAGTAACCACTGGGCCACCATGAAGCTCCTTTACTAATACAGTATTGTCCTTCAGTTTGTACATGCATTCAGAGTCATTGCTAGGTGTTTACTTGTCTTGTTTTCTACTAGATTATCCTCAAGGTTGATTCCAGGCTTTCTATTCATTTAATTAAAAACTGGATAGAGCAGGAGACAGGGAAAGGGATTAAGGAATGGCACGCAGAAAAGGAGCCTCAGGCGTGGATTGACAACCTCTTGGAGGACAAGAGCCTTCATGGGGCTGTGAGTATCCACCTAGCCTTGGTGCACAGTATTTTACTATTTTCAGAGCAATAGACTTCTTGAATTCTTTCCTTTTACAGTTTATCCTTCTGCCGAGTCCTCAACAGGTTTGGTGCAGGTCTTAAAGTGTCAGCTCTCAGTGACAACACTCAACAACACTCCTGTGACTTCAGGGAGCTGTGAACAGCCACTGCACTTGCTTTTGTTTACCAAGATGAAGCTCCAGCAAGGTACCCTGCCAGAAAACATCTTGACTTTGGCTCCATGTCGTCAGCACAGACATGGCATTGATTTTTTTTTCTCTACACATCTCACTCTCACACAAAGAAAACCCAGCATCTTACCAAAAATATACCCCTGATCCAGCTTGAATCTGTAACTGCAGAGAGTTATGCACTCAATCTTGAACTCCTCCGAAGTAGCTTTGGCCAGCACATTTATTAATTCCTTAAATCACCTCTTCTATGTGGGGTTATGGCAACACCAGCACAAGAAGCTCACCCCTCTCCACTAATAAAGTAAATAGATGGATTTAGTTTTATGGCAGTTTCATTGGTAAATGTCACAGAGAGAGAGAGGGTTTATTTTACAAAGAGCCATTCATTCTCTTCTCCCTGAGCGGCAAAGGAGGCATCAGGCCTGTGGGGACTGGGAGACTGTTTACTATAGCCAGCGGCCCCACTCTGAAAGTCATTCATCAGAACCATTTCCCCTTTCCCAAAATCTCCTCAGCCTGGCTGTCATGACGCTGCCAGGATGTATAAGTGGTGTCGTACTGTTTTTCCCTGCACAAGCAGGGATACTCCGACTGCCCACAGGCTGTAAATTTAGTCTTCTGCATTCAGCCACAGCACTCGTACAGTTAAAGTCCTCAGTTCTTTTCAGGTTGATGCAGTGATGTGTCAGACCTGCTGGTGCTGATAAACTCACTTCTTTTATAACCTGAAGAATACACTTTTGAGATTCTGCCGTTTAAGGTGCCTGTACGGATCCAGGGACATTAAACGACATGCCAGCTGTCTGTTTTAAAGCTAGAGGAAGGTTAATGTGCTCTTATGCGTCTGGTCTGACTAAACTGTCTACCTGTTAAAGCAGCCTTTCTCAGAAAAAGATATAGTGCAGCCCAGTCTAGAAATCTAAAACTTATCTTGTGCTGAACTCTCATACAATCGTAACACAAGACTCAAAGAGTTAACCTTCCTATTTTTTCACAAACAACAGATGTCCTAGGTTTCAAGGAGACAGAGACTCAACAGGCAGAGAAGAAAGAGCTCTGAACTGAGGAGACAGGTTAACATAGTTCGATTAAACAATCTCAGTCTGGAGGCCTGCAGCAGCCTTGAAGAGTCCATATTAAGCTTTTTTGAATTTTATATGCCCCTTGGTGTATTTTCATGCCCCCTCTGCATCAGAATCAGAAATACTTTATTAATACCCAAGGGAAATTTCAGTTGTTTCAGTCGCTCTAATACACAGCATAGTGGTCGAAAATATCAGATCAAGACATTAGAATAGAAGGAGTATTGATTTAACTAAAATAAGTAAAATAAAATAAAATAAATGAAAATGAAAATGAAAATCAGGTAAGCAGGTAGCAACTTGCAGAGCCTTTCTGCATTAACTTCCTTATATAGGAAAATAGGTTAAAAAAAAAAAGTAGAATTGAGAATGAGGCCCAAAAATACACAGTATTAACAATTAACAATATTTAGAATGAGAATATGACTATATCATGCAGCACCATTGGTCTGAAGGTATTTACTTATTTACAAATATCAGAGGAGTAAACAGTAAAAGTTCTTTTTTTTCTCCAAGACCTGATGGAGCAGTGATATTAGAGAAAGAGTTTTTAATTCTGGGGCCACAGGCAGGAAGGACTTCCTGTGGCGCTCTGTGGTGCATCGTGGGGGATGAGTCTTGCACTGAATGTGCTGCTGTGTTTGTCCAGCACACTGTGGAGGGGGTGGGAGGTGTTGTCCATGATGTCCTGGACACCATCCTCCTCTCCAACACCTCGGTCAGAGAGTCCAGCTGCAACCCCCACAATATCACTGGCTTTCAGGATCAGTTTGTTGAGCTTGTTAGTGTTAGTGCATAATAGAGGACTTCTTTGCACAAGACAAAAGCCAGCAAAATCAAGACTTTTCACACTTGAATGAGTGAAACTTGAATGGAAATGACCAGCCGAAGAAGAGAAAGTTTACAGAGCGGACATGTCAGACATCAGTGTAAAGAAAAGTACACAGAAGGATGCCCCAACCACTTATAAATCCTAGGAATGGATACACTTCAGCTTCCACGACATAGAAGGGACAGTCAAAATGGATTATTATGACGTTATTTTTTTTTTTTTTTTGCAGTATGTCTATTATCAAAAAATCACTGCATTGTGATTCTATCACTATAGTGGGCCCAGTATTGCATATCGTATATGAGGTACGCCAAGAATCCCGTCCGTTATTGACACCATTGTTTTTGCTCAGTTATCGCACAGTCAGATTAACAGGAAAGATAAATGTCATTACTTTCTAAATGATATTTTTTCTGCCTTCTAATCCAAGAATCTTGACCATATTTTAAAAAATATATATTTTTATTTGTCACAGAATATATGCAGGTTTAAATGTAACACAAATCTATAAATAATTTCACTGATGAGTGTGTGTTAATAAATGTTTTTATTTTTGTGTTCCTGATTTATTTCTGTGACTTCACTTTGTATTTTAAAAAGTCTCCAACCCAGCAATGTCTCCAAACAGAGCTCCACATGCTGGTTTTAAGGCTCAAAGGCGTCACACTGTGCCTGAAAGTGTTTTCGTTTTTTTTTTTGTTTGTTTGTTTTTTTTGTCTGTAATTACTGAAAAATGGGTCAACATGGCCCTTTAAAGATTGTGCCAGCTGAGGCCTGTCTGTGTGCCGTTTTCATGTTGCCTTTGTGGCTGCTGGGTTTTCTCTGGCTCACTCCCATGAGGTAAAGCCAGCCTGGTTTGGTTAATTGGTGTCTTTTAATTGACTGTAGATTTGAGTGTGAATTTTAATTAGTGTCTATTTGTCAGCATTGTGATTGACTGGTGACCTTTCATGCCTCAAGCCCACCTGATCTCAGCTGGGACTGGGTCCAACCTTTCCACCCCCTCTGAGAGTGAGCTGTATTGATAATGTATGTACTGATAATGTATGGATGGAATTTTGTGTGATTAAACTGCAACGACACACCTCATCCGAAAATACAGTTGTTTATCTAAATCTACAAATAATTGCAAGGTTTAATTAGTTTATCACTGTTCTCAAAGATTATGATTAATTACTTGGCTGTCGAGCTTTTTTCAAATATGAAGTGGTCTCTGTGTCTGACTGACACTTTTTTCTGGCTCTTGAAAGAAGTAGAATCTTCTGAGACAACACTTCAACTCAAGGGTCAGGGTGAGTCACATATTTGAGGAGGGACTGTGAGGAGTTTCTAAGTAATTACAAAAAAGTCTCACTTTTAGATATATGCCTGATCTAAATACACACTTTAAAGGAACACTACACCCAAACAACGATTTGGCCTCATTTTCTACTCACCCTCATGCTGAGCAACACTCTGGAGCACTTTTTTGATGTCTCAAATGCAGCTGGAGGTCCGGGGGCATTTATTTCAACAACGTCCATCTAACAGGGAAAAGGTCCATAAAAGTCCACAAAAACGTGCCTGTTTTCCTTCATACTGCTCGTCTGCTGTAATCCAAGTGTCCTGAGCGGGTAATGTCCATAATTAATCCGAAACGAATTCATTTAGTACATATTTCGAGCCTAAACAGTGCTATAGCGTACTTCCGCAGTGCACGTCTCTCGCCTCCCTGCACGTAAGCCGTCTGGATTGGTCTGCAGCGGCTGCGTGGTGCAGGAAGCGCCGCACTGCTCAAAATAGTTATCTATAAATGCTATTCCTTAGCCTTCCGGTCGGGTTGGACAGGGCTGGACTGGCCTGGATACTCAACTTCAGGAACAAGACAATTAAAACTAGGGCAAATTTATATTATTCAGACACGTCTTAGAGCACCGGGCTGTAAGTAGCGATATATAGCCGGCTACAAAACTACAATACTAAGTTTTTTCCAAAAATTGCTTGTTGTCACACATCAAAAACTACTGCTACGTAACTAGAAAGGGATACATTACCTCGTCGCTTTGCATCCTGTAAGTTGTTAAAAAAAAAGGAGTTGTAAAGCAATGCAGCATTCTGAGGAAGGTCTGAGCTGCATTTATCACAACAAACACACGCTTTGGATTGCACACATCTTTTGGTGCATTCCAGTTGTAGTCAGAAGTAGGAATTTTGAGTTCAGTGGAGGAAACTGCAGCTGGAACGTCCCCCGAAGTCTGAATTTCCTACTGGGAACTCAGTGAAACCTCGCCACCCCGAGTTGACAATGGAAGATGGATGCCCCAGTGTGAACAGTTATTTAGCTCCTGTAATAATCAATTTATTTGCACTTCTGACCGGGGTGTGTCGCTCTAGATCAGCTGTATACATCGTATTGTTAGACTTATATTTACAAAAGTGCTGCCATAGTGATAATCACATTCTTCACGTAATATTTGTGAACAACAACACAGGGCGTGCTAACAACAGCTAACAATAGCCTGGTAGATCGGCTTGTTTTTTTCCGACTTCAACTGGAACGCCGATAAGTCGGAGATGATGTCACTCCCCGTTCCGAGGTTACTGGAATGCAGCGTTACGACAGTTGCCGCGCGTGCTCATGGGTAGCAGAGTCTTTACGTTGCTGGTAATAGATTCTCCTCTCAGTCCCTTTAGGCTAAACTAGCCCACACTGATGTCTTTAAAGGACATTAAATGCCTGGTCATTTTCTAACCCAACACAGTTTTTCTAAGCCTGAAACTCTGCAAAATGGATCATTCTCATGACAGACAGGCTGTCTGACGAATACAGCTGCTATGCAAGGTTAGATTCCTCTGTTGTGGATTAAACTAAGAGGTAGCACAAGCTTAGGCATCGTTACCACTTTTATGTATCAATATTACAGGTGACAGAATGTTCAGAGGTCTTTTTTTTGTTTTATGCTGACGACACTGTGGTTTACTGCTGTGTGCCTTTTCAAGTAAGCATAATCCAGCACAGTTTTGGTTAATCTTAGGTTCAACTATGTGATCTTCACTTTCCTCTTATGCAGATAAAACAGAACTCACATGTTCTTTACCTCCTCAAACACAGCAAGAAGTACATTGTCTGAAAAAAGAGAAAAGGATGGACAACAAATTGTGTTGGTCTTTTCTTCTAAATACTTTGCATTGTTCTTGGGATGTGCAATATTTTTTGGACAATATCAGTATTGGCAGACAACTGCCTATAAAGGTGATATTTTCAGACAGTTGTTTAACTCATCATCACTGAATCTGCTTTTATAAGTCAAAAGTAGAATATATTTAAGAATATTTTTCTTTATTTCACCTCACACCTGTTCTCATCAAAATTAGACTGTCACTATTGAAGAAACTGAATATGGACAAAAAATAGTCAATATTGGTATTATGGATAATGACATTTGAAATATGTCTTTATCTGATATTCTGTGTATCGACAGTTCTTACTCAATCCTAGCCAGTATGTTGCTGAAAGAATTACCTGTTTTTTTACTCTGGGAATGAACGTTGTTTCTGCTTTAATGATGTGCTGTATATGAAGGCCTTTGTGGACCCTCCAGAGACTGGACAATATCTATCAAGGATCTATACGGTTTATCACAAAGTGTGGACTTAAAATTCACTGTGGTGCTTTTAGGTTAAACAAAGCTTCATTAATAAATATGTATATGTACTGCCCTTAAGTGTCAACATAATAAATTATACATATTTAAGATGGATACATTGTCTGAAATTCTTCTGAAAGTTTTAAAGCTGAAGAGATCCCACAACATGATGATTTTTACAATCAGAGTAGTAGATATTGAAATACATCTCCTGATACTAACCTGAAACATATTTAGTGATGTAACCTGGGGTCCTTGGGTGATTCGGGTCTTAAAACATCAGACATCCTCACTCAGGTTACCCCACAGTGGTTGATCACACTGTAGCATGTGTTCCCGTGGACAATCTCTTTGGATCCAAATGCTGTTAATATTTTGTCTCTTTCTTTCATCCCCCAAATAGTCCTACCAGTGCACCGTCAGCTTCATGATGATGTTCTTGGTGCTCCATGAGAATGTCTGGCATCATAGTGGCACTGACGATGAGACCAGATGTGGCAGTGACTATGACAACACAGGACATGGTTGTCATCAATCTAGACACACCATGTGTTGTGTCAAAGAAAGATTGTTTTAATATAGTCCTCAATTTAAAACCAAGTAAGCAGCAGAGGTAGCAAGAGATATCAGCATGTCTCTACACATCATGCATTGTTTTTTAGTTTTTACTGAAAGCCTCCAGGCAGAGGAATTCCCAAATTTTGCATTGCAAGCTACATCGTTTAAGAAACTCTAAAGAGACACACAAGAGAAAGTCAAACTTGTAGAGCTACAAAGATCCAATATTTTGTTTTTATTACGAATCAAGCTATGGGAACATTCTTCCCTACATTTCCCACAGTGTTGGTGTTTTTTGTCTAGTATCTCATGGTGCTCTACCAGACAAATAGAGATTTCACTGGTAGAAGTTTCACTTTTCCTACTAAAATCCCTGACTCAGCTGTGGATTAGAAGTCGAGTAACAGAAGTAGTTGCCCTCCTATTAAAGGATCAGGTTGATTATGGTTTCGCTCCGTCCACTTGTCAAATCATCCTTGGGCTGAATATGAACCCTAAATTATTCCCACAGGCACCGTCATCAATGTGTTAATGTGTGTGTTGAAGTGTGACTGCTGACATGCGGTGCTCAGTGGTTTTGTTAGTGGGATGGTGCTTTTCAGTGCAGTCCATTTAACCTTCTGTGTTAAACTGGCACAATAATTTTTCATGCTGTGATTTTAAATGGTTTTAGAACCACAACCAATTAGAGCCTGGAGCATGGGCGTCAATTTTAGAACATTACTACAAGGCTGCAAGTGTTGATCACAATATCAACATGCAATGTGAGTGCCCACTCCTCTGTGCCCAGTGCAGTCGAACTATTGTAGTTTACAAAGGCATTTTTACCAGGAAAAACAGACAAGTTCTCAAGGCCTTTTGCTTCAATGGATCTCAACATACAGTCATTGTAGCTTTAAGGACGAGTAATGTGTCTAATAAAACACATTAGAGTTAAACTCAGGCTCAGAGAAAAGTCCTGTATAGATGTACTCACTTTAGGTATACCTTTTCAACCTCTTTTTCCCACAAGTAGCGAATCGACCAATCACATGGCACCCACTCAATACATTTATTCATATAGACATGAAGTTCAAACCGAGCATCAAAATGGGAAAGAAATGTCACTTAAGTGACTTTGAGCATGGCATGGTTGAGGGTGCCAGAAAGGCTGATCTTGATATTTCAGAAAGTAAATATCTGCTGGGATTTTCAGGCATAGTCATCCCTCAGCCAAACATGATTTATCCAGTAAGTGGCAGTTCTCTGGGCAAAAATGTGTAGTCGAAACCAGATATCAGAAGAGAATGGTTAGATTGATTCATGGTAATAGAAAGGCAATAAGAAGTCAAATGCTCAGTCCTTACAACCTCGTTATGCAGAGGAACATTTCTGAATACAAAACACATGAAATCCTGAAGCAGATGGGCTGGGGTACAAGAAAACCACTCCAAATTCTGCCACTGTCAATTAAGACTAGGAATTAAACTGCAGTTCACACAGGCTCAAAAAACTGGACAATAAAACACTGGATAAATGCTAACTGATGAGTCCCAATTTCTTCTGCAACAGTCAGATTGCAACTAAAACAACATGACAGCATGGATCATTCCTGCATTGCATTAGCAGTTCAGGCTAGTCGTGGTTGTAATGTAATGGTGCGGGGACATTTTCTTTGCACACATTGGACCCCTTTGTAACAATTAGGTATGGCTTGATTTGGTAGAAGCCATATTTAAAAGAAGTTTAAGGGGAGTTACTTATTCAACAGGTACATATTAATAAGAAAGTTGAATGATTACCCATCAGTAATCTGTGGAGAAGGGGTAGCAATAAATAAGTTTGCATTTCTTCTCTTTCCTTTCCGAATATGTAATCCAACCCATGAGCTGTTTTTCTTTATGTAAGGTGGATATGTATTGTGTTTATTTGTAGCTATATGAGCTGTCTTTTCATGTGTCATCTTTCAGAGGCTCTTAAAATGATGAATTTGTTTAACAGCCTGAGTATTGTTGCTTACCGTGTGCATCCCTTTATGACCATAGTGTATTCCATCTTCTGATGTCCACTTCTAGGATGAAAATGTGCCATAGCACAAAGCACAGATCATCTCACACTGGTTTCTTGATTTCAAGAGCAATGGAGCACATTTAGGCCGTGGTGGAACAGAGGATTTGCATCATAGGAGTGCAGCTGACAAATCTGCGGCCTCTGTGTGATGCCATCATGTTGATTTGCACTAAAATCTCTGAGGATTGTTTACAGCATCTTGTTTAATTTATGCTATTAAGAATTAAAACAGCTCTTAAGGCAAAAAAATAACATCAAACCTGGTACTAGTAAAGTTTACTTAACAAAGTGGCCAGTGGGAGCATGTCAGTGCTCTCCCTATGTTTATCTGCGTTTGTGTGTTGACAGCATTGCTGGACATATGCTGCAAACAGAAGTTGGGAATTGTACCAGCACTGTGGAAATGTGTCTCTAAGTTGGCTGAATCAGATGTAAACTGAGTGCCTCTCTTTTTGGCTGGTAATGGGTTGTGTTAGGATGGTTGGCCTCCACATCCATGTGATCCACAGGCCCAGACACTGTCATCATACTTATGCAAGATTGATGGTGCTCTCCCTCTCTTGTTTGCTTATCTGCACCATGGGTTCACAAACAGGGGGTCTAGAAACTCCAAGAATAGGGTCTCAATATGCTTTCCAGAACCATCACATTAAAAAATGATAAATGATAAATAACAGAAGAGATTCTTGCTGATATGAGGGCAATATGTCCAAAAACCCTTATATATAAGTCTGCACTTAGCACCAATAATCTTCAAATTTCTCTCAAGATACATACAATGGAAGTCTAGACTCACTGGCGTTTGGTTCCTGAGGAGTCACAGTTAAGAAGTTTGGGAAGTCTTAACTATGTGGCCAAGGATTTAAATAATTTTCGTCCTAAAAAGGCTCCTAAAGGTCCTTGATATCCCCGTGTTAAGCTAAATATGTCCCCAAAGACCTGGTGATGGCCGTTGCCTGGGGCCCTCTAATCACTAGAACCACTCCAGATAGTGCAAATACAAAAAAGAAAAATGTTTACAGCCCCGTTTCGTGCCTCAGTACTTTTCATGCCGTTGAAAGCATCTTTTGGTATCCAACTTTCTATCAGTGTCTTCACTTGAAGCTTTCTGTGCTCACCATGTCAATTCATTTCCACTGACTCTCATCCATCTTATCAGTTTTTTCAGCAACACTTACCTGACAGGCTTTTTAATCCAGCCCTACGGCCCAGAAGATTGAGATGCTTTTGTTGAAGTCGCCTTTGTCTCTTAAAGCAGCTCATGTACACAATTATCCTCAGAATTGTCTCTGTGAATCTCCACCTGCTCCTCCCTCAGCCTTCTGCAGCATCAACAATCAGACCGCTGCTGCCTGTGCTCTTATCCTTCTCCACCCTCCACCACTCCATCACCTCTCCTTAGCCTGCACCCTTGTGGATACACTGACACCAAACATTCCCAGCAGGAGTCAAAGAAGACACAGCAACAAGCAGGAGAGGCTGAGAATAAGGCGATCACAGAAAGAACGGAGGGGGGAGGAAAAAGTGTACGAGCAAGCAGGCTGGCTTTAAAACTTTGAGGCAAACAACTGAGAGTCAGGAGAGGGAGCGTCGTGTTTGTGCTCCAGTAAATAAACAAAGGATTTTATATTGCAGATATCAAGGGTAAACAGAGGTAATGACTTGGGCTCGAGGCTATGGACCAAAAATATATCTTGATATTTTTTATCTTGAAGGGTAGATGTAAAAAAAAAATGCATTTTTAAGTAGTCTGAACATATATCTTAACCTTGTGCAGCAGTGGGATCTGCTTGATTCATTGCAATCAAACAGATCCATCTTCCCAAGCTCTAATCTAGAACCACTGAGCGACCCAGAACATCATGGTCCAGAGCAGAATGAGGAGGGAGCGTCGTGCAAGATGACAACAAGTGACTGCTCATTCAGACGTTTTCATGCCTCGTGGGTCCATGCAAACCCACAGTTAAAGCTATGGTGTACGATTTGGAAGCTTGGTACATCTTGATAACACCGTTTATAAGGCTGTTATGGTCCTATGGTCCGATCTACGCAATACGAAGACCAAAAAGAATGAAAAAAAAAATCCATTCAGTATATCCGCTGCAAAGCAGCATAATAGTTGACCAATCCGAACCACCGTTCCCTGCGGTTCGGATTGGTCGTGAGTCAACAATCAATCCACTCTCCTGCTCCTTATCCTTCTCCACCCTCCCCACTCCCTCCCTCCTAGCTGCACAGCTACTGAAGCGTCATGGAGCCGGAGAAGACCAGCACTGTAACCGGGGGGCCGCTTCTGTTACTCTCCACATCGAAGGGAAGGACATGTAAAAGTTTCGAGGAAAAGGCTGAAGTAAGGAAGAAATATAGATATATGGAGGCGACACAAGTTGGGGGGCGGGATCTTGGAACATGAAGGGGAGGGGTGAGTGAAGGAGGGGCAGGCTGCGTTTTCCAAATCTGACTCTACAGCCAAACTGGTTTTCAGATCGTAGACCCTAGCTTTAAGTTATCTGGATCAGGAGTACATGTGGATTCAGCTGGGATGCCACTGACTGTGACTGTCTTAGCTGAAGTTTGAGCTGTCCGAGCACTTCTAATCGTTAAATAAAACAATGAGTGCCTCAAACTGACAGTAGGTCCTGATGCAACTTTGAAATGTTTGGTTTTGTCAAACAGATCCATCTTCCCAATCTCTAATCTAGAACCACTGGGCGACCCAGAACACCATGGTCCAGAGCAGTTATATTATGTGGGGAGTGTGGGTGAAAGTAAGGCAGAATTCAGTGGCAGATCCTGGGGCCTCTTGGCATATAGGAGTAAGACATCCAGGATAAATGACAAAGCCGAGCTCACTGAATCCAAAACAAGAGGGTTCAGGCTGAACTGATTGCTCAAAAGACAAAGTGAGGATGAGAACACATGGATTCATCAAGCCACCTATCCTGAACCAGTCCCCTTACAAGATTCCTCAGACAGACCCCACGATCAATCACAGAATCATTATGAGGTAAAGACCTAATTAAGAATAGAGGAAACTATTCCTATATCATGTTTGAAAATATATCAGTATATCTTAAAAAGTTATTATTGATCGCTCCTAGTGACAAAAGAGGCAAGCTAACACGTTAAAGTGTGTTTAAGAGACACAGGGGTGGAGAGGGGTTGTTGGTGGGCAGGGTGGGGATCTTCACCTTGTCTCACACAGTTTGACTCTACAGGTCAAAAGTCCATGGTGGCATGCCCCACTTCTATCATGACCTGGAATGACAGTTTGATTAACTGGACAGTGCCTCCATTTTGCAGAGCTTGAGTGAACAAATCCCTGCCTTCAGCACAGTGAAGAGATACACCAAGAAATATGGAGAGCACTGCTTTATTTACTTGTCATCATCCATATACAGCTAAGAGCACATTCCTGTCATCCAATCACTTTTTGAGTGTTGGTATCTAGTAGCTGTGATTCCAGTCCGCAGACTCTTCCGTGCAGTATCGACCCTAATCCAGGCAGTTATTTCTTTATTTGCCTTCAACAGGAGCACATTCACAGGTACATGTTTGCACCACATCCTTTACAACACACTGATTGGCTGTTACATCATGCCTTAAATTAAGCTGCAAAGCACACTCCTTTTCTCTCACACAGTTCTCTCTTTCTCTCTCTTACAAATATCCAAAGGGATGCATACATCCAGCCTAATCTAAATACAAACATGTACACAGATGTTTACGCCCCAGTGCACCCGAAGTAGTCTGCAAATGTACAAGAATAAAATAAATGCTTCATCTGCATAATGTATTTACACAGCAGGAAAATAGAGTACCACGAAATAGGCCGTTTGCATATTTGAGGTGTGCGTGCACTGAAGTAGAAAGTGTCTGCATGCAGCACACAAGCTCTGCACAGACATGTACATTATGGGTAATATGGTAAATGCAAATACTTGTTGGATAGTTTGAAAAAAGGTCTTATGTGAAGAAGGGGTAAGTGTAGAGGTTTGCCCTGAGGATTTTATTGACAAAAACTTTGAAAGGATTGTTGATTTTTGACAGCATTGTATAATTTTTTTGTGTGTAGGTCCTGAGGCGTGTCTGCTTGTCTGAAGATATTAATAAGAGGAGCTCCAAGTAAAACAGTCTTGACCTCAGTGTGCTATGTTAAATCATGGTACAGACTGGTAACAAGTTTCCTGTGTGAATGTGCACCATAGGCTGTGGACAGTGTTGGATGAATTACACTGTCTTCTGAAGCCCAACTGTTACAATAACCACTCAGAACAAACTCTTTAACAAACTTTCAGTCAACCAACTAATAGACAACAAGGTAGAGCGATGTCTGAAACCATCTCATGGACAGCTGCAACAACACACTTGTGCAGGAATGAGTCCAAAAGCACCCAAGGCTGTTGGCGTTTTAGCCCCTGGCCAAGACAATATGTCCTGCTTGTGAATAAATATCTTATATAAGGTATGTGATGAACACATGCAAATGAGCTTTTTACATTTCACTGAATTAAAAAACGTGGCACTAACATAATGAACAATAATTGTTATATTTAACAGAGCCACAGCCATGATTACCTACTTGACCACATTAAGAGGAAATTCTCAAGCAATGGTTGACACGTTGGAAATGCTGCAACTGCTTTGAGGCTGAACCACTTAAAAAACATACTTATGAGTCATGATTTAAACCAATCAGCTCCTATTCCCTTACAATGTTTTTCTGCTGGCAGGTTGACTTTAGGCAGTTCATGTCACTGTTGGATACACCTGTGGGCTTCCTCTCTCTTTATTGAACACATGGGACACTCACAGGAAGCTGTTTGAAATATGTTGATGTCAAGATTATTTGATCATTATTACCCTGTTTCACTTCAGCATTCCCTACAAAAATCAGAAAAGAACATATATTCATGCTGAATATATCTGCATGAAGGGCAATACTGTGACCTTATTAGTTAATAAAATATCAAGACACACCAACAGAATTGGAAAACTCATATTAAATCAACCTTCTGTGGGCTAGCCATCAGTAAAGGTAAGATATTTTCAAATTATTTACCCATTTTCTCTGCTGGGATCCTTGCCATTATTCTCTAATTCATGATAAATAAGAGAATAATACCATAATTATACAGAGAGAGACAGACAGAGGAAGAAGACATTAATCAGAAATATCAGACTCTGTTGCTTGAGAGCCTTCAGATGTGTTTTTGTGTTTCAGGGAGTATTAATACAAGTAACCTTGCAAAGCAGATAGACCTCCCTGATTCATTGTCTGAAATCATGCAGATCCATCTTGCCAAGCTCAAATCCTCTACAACTTCACTCTAAAAGCTGAACGACCGATCAGGGGAAAGAGGCGAGAGCTACAGATGTGATGACAGCAGGGAGTGACTGCATGTTTGGAAACAGTGGCGGCTTCTGAGCGGCCTACATGGATGTGCCAATAGCTGCAGTTTCATTAAAAATTTATTCAATTTCTTCCTTTAAAGAGGAGCAAAGTTTTTTATTTAATTTTTTTCTTGACATGAAGCAATGTTTATGCTGGTTTTGGTAAGAGTTTGATTTACCAACTTGCTCCTCTGGTCATAAAAAGATGAGAAGGACAGGACTCCAAACCCCATCGTGATTATTGTGTCTCTGCTGGTTGCTCTTATGGATGTTCAAATCAGAGAAGCTGGGGCGCTAGGGATCACTGCTGGGAAAGATAGATAGATAACTTTTATTGTCCCAATGGGAAGTTTGTTTTCACAGGCTGTCAAACAAGAAGAACTGACTTTGACAGATGGTGTCGTCGCAGCAGAGCAAGCGCCTGATAATGTCTGGGAGAGAATGTGAAAATGCTCCGTAGATGATACTGGTTGGTAGTCAAAAATACCTGGCGAAATATGTTCTCCTTAGAAGTTTACCGGTAGAACTTGTTGGGAATTGTTGTTGATGAGGTTCATGTCACATATAAGTGGTAAATGATAGATCTTTGTGGTATAATCTAATGTAAGACAATAGTCTAAGAACTGAAACATTTAAACTAACAACGGGATTGAGCTGCTGTGTCATTCTGTGGCTTGATATGATTGGTCCATGATGAAAGTGACAAGCAGAATGACTGTCCAATCACCAGCTACAGCTGTTTTTGTAGCTTTTGCCTCTGAAAACACTCTTGTAGGGCAAATGAAGCTGGCACAATGGATGAAACTGTCAGGTTAGCATACAAGGGGAGCTCGGCAGAAGGTTGCAGGTCTTTGTCCTTTCCAAACTTGATTTGACTAATAGAAAATGAACTAATAAGGAACTGTGCTATCTGGATATAGAACAAGCTCTGATGAGTAAAGGTGGGGGTGAGTGCTGCACTGGGTCAAAACATAAGAAACAGAGGTAAGATCGGGTGCTCTTCAAGGATCCAAGGACGGCAGTACTTTTAGAAAACAACAAATCATCCGAGGCACTCAGATATAATTAAAATCCTTTATTATGTCAGGGACATGTCAATGCGTTTCGACTCATCAGAGTCTTCATCAGGACATGATTAGCAACACGAAACAGGTGTTTAAATTACCTAGGAAGTGTCATGTGATTTTGTCACGGGACGCCATGTGATGGCGTCCCGTGACAAAATCATCTCTATGTCTTTTTTAATGTCTGATGTCATGTGATGGCGATGACAAAATCACATGACACTTCCTAGGTCATTTAAACACCTGTTTTGTGTTGCTAATCACGTCCTGATGAAGACTCTGATGAGTCGTAACGCGTTGACATGTCCCTGACATAATAAAGGATTTTAATTATATCGGAGTGCCTCGGATGATTTGTTGTTTTCTAAAAGCTCTGATGAGTGTTTGTAGTCTTAGTGATATCCATAGATGTCTATAGACTCCAGTCTTTAGACCGGCTTGAAAGTGTCTGATCTAAGGCCCAGTCATTGTTTGAGTCCTCAAGATAGGAATGCCCCAGCTTTGTGGATAATCACTTCTCATTTCAAGATGAAAACACTCTTGAGCCTGACACGACCCTATAGTCATTTGCAATTTGAACAATGTGAGCTCTCAGCATTGAAAAATATTTTAGGTAGAAATCAGAGCTGCATGCTAAATCTCTTTAAGTTACAGAAGGACTCTATAAGTGACTTTATTAGACAAACATACAGCATGTAATCCGGCCCTAATCGTACCTGAAAGTGTCAGCTCACTTACTAAAAGACCAACACGATACAGTATGACGTCAGGTGTCTGCTATTAAATTTCTGCTCCTGTCTCTGCCTTTTCATTCATCTCCAGTTGGCTTTAAAGCCAGCACTGCTCCACTGGCTTCACTGATTGAAATTGAACTCTTTTTCTCATATAGAGGAACTGTCATAGCAGAAATCCACCCCAAAAAGAAAAAAAAAAAACAGCCCTCAACTGATTACTCTTATTCAAATGAGCTCCCAGCGATCAAGCAGCTAATACTCTGTGCTGTTCAATGGCATGAGATGGAAATTCATATCGTCACTTTGTAATGGATGCCGACATTTGTGGACTGTGAATGTTTCTGTAATTACATCCCTTTTTTGTTTCATTGTCGGCCACTGACAGGTCTACACTCCAGAATGTGCCCATAAATATCTATCCCTGTACTCTCTCAGTGTGTTATTCAGTCCCCATCAGATTTATGTTCAAAAGCTCACAAATTTGTCTCAATAACTGCATCCGAATGACATCGGAGGAGAAAGATTCCTGCTCCGAAATGAAGATTGGGCTGCCTATGATTACAGTAAAGTCGTGTGTAATTTCCTTGCGAGCAACAGTTTTCAGGAACATGAAATTTTTTGGCTAAATAAGTTAGATGACTTCAGAGTAGTTCTGTCTGAATATCAGTCAGGCTTTTAAAGGTGGCACAGCACAGAGATTGCTTCTACCGCTATAACATTAACTTTACACTAAACTGACAGAAAATTAAAAGAATAAGTTCCCCTCCAAGTTGGACTTAAATGAACCTTTTTATGTGAATAACTGCGGTCATGAGAGAAAACCGGCTTTTCTTGCCATCTCCAGGAATGGTTCAAAACATCAAACATATATTCATAAAGATTTGAGTCGGGATCTTATTGTTGTCATGGTCAACGTAAATAATCAGAACACAGCACAAAATGGGCAGAGGGAATCAGCAATCAAAGCTTATCGGTCAACTTTTCACTGAAAGTTCATCAATAATATGGAAGGTTGGTGTCATGAGGAGGCCATAACAAGGGGCATTACGTTTATGAGCCCAGGCTTGAGCTGAACAGAGATTGATTTATCGTAGTTGTACCTCCCCCATCCAGCAGCTCACTTTAAGGGGCTATTATTTCACTCCCATGACAGTCTGCAAAGTGCATGCTCGGTTATCCTCGGGGTTCCTTACGGACAGCAGGACAGGCTGATTATACCGTAGTGTTTACCTCACTTAACCTACCCTAGGATTTTTCTGTCTATCAATGCTGTAAATTGTCCATGTGTTGATGTCTTATGCAGATGAGACACAGTTTTACGTAAGTTTTAGACACACTTTTATAACACAAGAATGCACTGATGCCAACATTTAGTTTTTTGTATAATGTTCTTTTCACCTTCTTTAGTGGTGAATGGTCCCACTTTCCCTATGATACCTGCTAAATAATTTCATTTAGAGAACACAAAAGCTGCCTGATTTATAAACTGCTTAAACTACTTTTTATTTTATTTTATTCTATTTATTAACTCCACCGAGGAGGATTTGTTTTAGCCACTGCTTGTTTGATTGTTTATTAACAGGAGAAAAAGAAAGAAGTGAGTATTTTGGTAGTGATACAAATACAGATGCTAGTAAGGAATTTTTGAAGGATTTGTTACAATTCTCTGATTGGGCAGTGTTAAACATTTTTGCTAATAACTCAGTAAGTTCTTGATGGATTTTTTCTGACATCTTATGAGATTTAAGTCATGGAACATGGATAAACTGATAAGGTGTTGGTTATTATCCAAATATGGATCCTTCTACCACACATATATAACCAAATATAAGGGGACAATGTTAATATCTATTATCATAAAATGTCCATAAAAGTCACTTCACAGTGTCCAGGCATTCTCCAGTCTGATGGGGTTTGGAAAAGGGTTCCAGTTTTTGCACATATTTCTGGTTTTTTAAAAAAGCCTCATTCTCAGCCTTGGTCTGCAGCTTTTTAGTCAACAAAAACAGCTGAGTTCTGCTGACAACCAAACACTTCAAAATGTCTGTGACATGCTCTGCAGTCATTCGTGGAGATATGCATTTGGATTTTGCTTTTGTGCTATACAAATAACTCCACAGCACATTTTCAGTGCCGGAGCCGGGGCTGGAGTTTTAAGACTTACAGATTTTGCAGCTGCATTCAAGAGATGAAGAGAAAACCTCTTAAACCTCAGGCCATTTTCATACTCTGTCCCAAACTTGGATTAAGAGAAAGTTTTAAACCGGCAAAAAAAAAAATAGAGAAAAAAAAAATCCTTTAAGTATTTGCCTTCAAGAACACTGCAGTCATTAGCTGCTTCTTTATTGGAGGTTTGCTGCAGTAGCCAGAAGAGAATTACGCATGGAGCTTTTTTCGTCAGTTTTATCCCGAAAGCTATAGAACACATTACCTATAAATATCAGAGGCACCAGTGCACTAAATACTTTTAAAAGGAAGTTAAAACTTATCTCTTGGCCTTGAGCCTTTGAGGAGCTATGGCTCTGTGATAGAGGGAACTCTTTCTGCACTTTGCTTTGCACTCCTGCACTCTCTCCCAATCAATTACAATGTTTTATGTTTCTTGATTTATCTTTTTTATTCATGCTTTGCTTCCATTTCTTATAGACTTTTTATTAAAAACTATTTTCATTGATTACATAATTTTATCAAGTTTTAGTGCATTGTTTGTTTACTTTCTTATAAAATACCCTGTAAATGTAATGGAAGTCCTTATGATTGTGCACTTGGAGCATTTCTTTCATTAAGGGTACCATAAAAATAAAGTTTGTTATTTAAAGTTCAGTAAAGGGCACGCATTCAAAAATCAATAGCCTTCATTTTTCTGTGTATTTCCAATTAAGGAACATTTTGGTATCATGGGGTTTCCTGTCATTTTTTTCTTCTTCATTGATCGAAGCATTAAAGGTGTGTTAGACAGTTTCTCATATCCATTAGCGAAGTCATGATTTATTCAGCAGTCAATCAAACCCAGGCTTTATTTACATCTCCAATGCTAAGGTATTAATAGGCCCAATATATGCTTCCTCAGCCCCCTCACAAATAACCCTGTTTGCTTTCATAACAGGTTCATTAGTGGGGCTCTTAAACTGCAGTCTCACATTTGTTATTCTGCTGTTGGTACACTCGCTATGGGCCTGTGTTTCTCTGTCAAGCCAGTACATCATTATCCCTTTGCCCAGACAGATTAGTTTTGTTACACGGAGCCTCTCCTCCGATATGTCTCCCCATGTTGATGAGCTGACTGGGGAAATGGCGAAGAACAAATGTTGCTAAATGCCACAAGTGTCAGGATCCATCTCTGCTGAATTTTGATTTAACGCCCACCAGATTTATGAAAAAAGATGCATATAATCTGACCATGCACCAAATGTTCATCCTTATGTGCTGGCTGTTTGTGCTATAGTATCAAAACATGTTAAGTTGTCTTTCTTTGTTTGCATGCTCTCTTTATTTTAATGGCATAATTGTGGGGGAGCAGTGAAAGTGACTTCCTTGATCTTCAGTAAGAGATCATTGGCCTTGAGAAAATCATGCATGCTTCTTTTTCCTTTTTTCAATTCACATTATTTTCATGATCATGCTGGCAGATTTTTAGGTCTGTAAATGCTAATTGAGGGTTCTGAGCGGCATCATGGAGGACATTTGCAGTGGTGTACAGAACATTGTCATCAGAAAACAAATGGAATTTACAATTGATTAGTGAGGAAATTATTTTATCAGCCAAAATTGTACTTAGCAGTGGTCCAAGCACAGACCCCTAGGAACTCCCTTAGTGACAGGAAGGAAGTGAGAACAGATAATTATTTGGTTATTACCAAGCCAGTTATTACCAGTTAAGTAACTGGCAGCATAGTGCATTAGGCAGGAATGCCTGGATTTGGGTTTGGCCTCTGGCTCTTTTTCAGGACGTCATGCCCTATTTTATCTCTTACTAGTCTTGTACCCTGCTAACAGTCCGAGTGATCACATAGAGCCAGGATAAAGAGTTTAAACATTTTAAATTTTGTTGCTGTCTAGTCCTCACAGCATACATTTGTGATTCAACATTCTTACTTTTTTATCACCAAAACTCAGTAACCAGTAAATACATGTAAACTTACAGTATATATGCTGTAATGATTTTCTGTAATCGAACAGATATCGACTGATCAAACTGTAGAGCCTCATTACAACAATTCCTCCTCTTCTATCTACTGATCTTCTCTGATGTCTCCTCTTTTTACTTTTGTATATTTGTGACGAACTACAGTATTTGACTGCTCTTTAATCTGACATTATAGGTGTTTCAGTAACCATGGTTTCATGAATACACAAGCAGAGAACAATATTGCAGAGAAACCTGACTTACAAAATTATATGTTTAAATGCTCAGGGCTATGCAGGGCACTGCAGCATTGGTACTTTCAAGACTCTACACAGACATATAAAGTGGGCTTTTAGTGTCCATCAAAATACAAGTAGAAAAGGAGAGGTGTGTTTGTGTGTGTGTGTGTGTGCACGCCTCAGATGCATTTGGAGTGAATGGAGCAGCATATTATGAAAATCTAATATTATATTTTCAACATCTCAGGCACACTAAGATTGCGGTTTTCCAGTTTTACAATGAGTATAGAAAAACAATTCACTTTCTTAAGATCTTGTGAGGATCACAAGATTTATGTTCATGTCATTCTTTCACCGCAAAACCAAGTAAGCATGCTCTCCCAGGCTTTCTGTAGTTACAGCATTTTTTACATGAAATCTTTTTTTGTTCTTTCCTCGAGTCAAATGTTTGTAATTGAGCAAATGTAAGTGGTTTTTATTATTATTATTTTGGTCATATTCTCTCATTAACAGAAAAGTTGTGGGTCCTGAGGCTAGACCAGTTGGTACACTTATTGAAGTGTCTCGAAAGCTACAGTTTCCCCTTTTACATCCCTTTTACATCCCAATTTTATGGGATCATCAGTCCCCCCCCCCCCCCCCCACACACACACACGGGGGTTTGTAATTGATAAGATTTTGTCGATACCAGTGCTATTAACAATCCTGCTCATTGATCCAGTTCACCAAGTTATGTATTATCGCAGTGATTATTTAAAATTACTGATTTTTATGTGGCAGTGTTTTATTTAGACCTCAACTTTGCACCTAACCTCTACTTCATTTCTTTTCATGATGGTGGCATTTAATCAGGAGCACACAAGGCTCAACAAGTGACAGGATTATCATTATCTTTCAGTTCCGACAAGAATCAAAAAGACAACATGAGCATTCTGACGTGGCGCTTTGTAACATCTGAGCCAAGACAGCAAATGCAACTTCTGAAATAAAAGTATAAATACAAAAATTACTTTAAAAAAGTGTTGTTTTTTTTGTTTTCTTGTTTGTTTGTTTTTTTGCATACTTATTTTTTTCTGTTCATAGCCAAGGTTTAAGTGAACCATATTACAATGTGAAAGTCTTGTTCATCCTTTATCCGTATGTGGTTTGTGGTTGCAAACAAACAAACATAAACTGGCAAAAACATAACCTTCTTGCTGGAATGTATACATAAATGTAAAGTGTTGCCAGTCTTTTTGGCACTATAGATTAGAAGTAGTTTTTTGGATGCATTTCTCTTCCACATATCTGTGTCTATCTTGAGTCTTATTTGAACGCTTAAATAGGTCATTGGTATTGTGGAGATGTAGTTTTCACATTACTGTCGGGTTTGCTGAGGATGTATTGGAGGGGCTGCAATATCTTAACAGTATATTTAAAGGGGCCTAGAAAGCCTGGCAACACCCCTCCATGTGCTGCAAACATGACACAAGGCTGCATTCAATCAGGCACATCTAGATTCACCAGTTACCTCTCCTGAATATGGTATCGTGGCCTCTCGGTGAAACCATCACGCAACCATTCCCTGTGACAGCCTCACTCATTATCACATGAGTAATCGCCAGGGTAGAAGACATGATTGTCCTCAGTAGGGACATCATGATGCATGTTATGTGGTGAGGAGAGTCAGGATTACGAGTCAGAGGAAGGTTGTATCCTTTATGAAACCAGAAACCTGGATGCAGATTAAACCGCCGGTGGTTGCATGATCTCATCATTTACTGGTAATGCTTGACTCCCAAATCATGTACACTTATGTGCACGGTGTCATGTAGCCTGTGGGTGGGTGAGGCATCGACTGGACTAAAAAGCAGCCCAGTATCACTAAGAATAACACCGGTGTAGGAAGTGATATGACCTCTGAGCAATGAGGCAGAAAAGTAGGAGTGTGAAGATCACGGTTGTGGATGAGCATCAAGCAAATGTGAATTTAGATCAACTTCATTATCCCACAAGGGGAGGTTTGTTTGTGCAGAGAAACAGGAATAAATAAACAGTGTAAAACCACCAAGCTAACAGAGGAAAACAGACACAAGAAGGCTATCAAATGAATATTACAAAGCACTCTAGAGCAGAAAAACTACTCCAAACAACAATTAAGTTAAAAAAAAAAGCAGTCAATCAGATTTGTTTAAGAACTCCAAAGGCTTTTTGAAGAAGCCAGCATGTTATATAAGGTGTTAGATCAAGAAATGAAAAAGTTTCACTTTTTGTTTACTTTTTCTGAGTTAGATAATATCATAGAGGAGTTTTGAGTTTATTCACAGTGCTGTTTCAAGGAGTGTTACCCGCACCACTGTGATATTTCATCCTCAATGTGAATGATAAGAAGGCACAATAAGGGACACAGTAATCCCCTCACTGTTAGAGCTTTAGAGATAGACAAACTGACATTACAGAAGCAAGATGGGATCAACAAACCTGGGCTAACCTTTCCCAAAGTTAAGTATAATCCTTTAATAAAATAAGCCCTTATACATAAGTACATTTTAGTGTGAAATCTGTGGGACATAATATTTGTGTTATTTCACAGTGCATTATGGCTTAGGATGGACATGAGAGAGAAAAAGGCATGTAATTCTGGTCAGAACACAGATAGAACAGAGCTGAAAAACATTTATGCAGGATTATCCTCCCGGAGCTGTGAGAGGCACTGGACAAAATTAAAAATTATCAGAGGTTCAAACCACTTGGACCCTCAATGTAACAGAGCAGGACCCATGAAACTTCCCAAAACCCAAACCAATTTACAAGCAGTAAAAGTGTCAAATGTGAAAGTGCATAACATTCGCAAATCACCTGTTCTGCAAACACATTTACACGCCTATGATGCAAGGATAAGCAAATTTTGGAGTTTTAATTACGCTGATTTTAATGTATTCCCAAATTGGCAACACACGATACAGTGAACTGGATTGAACTTTTAGCTACTTTGACCGTGGCCAGGTTGGAAAACTTGGGCTGCTTCACGTCACACAAACCATATAATTGAACAGTTCACTTCGGTACATTAATGAAATCTTCAGAGTTTCATAGTTCACTACAGCAATCAAAACACCAATTTCATTGGTACGTGGTCCTTAATAATCAGTTTTCTAACTTTGTGGAATCAGTATGATTGCCCAAGGTGTTATGATTGCTATGCTTCACTAAGGGACTGTCACAGAAATGCACTGCATGAGCTGGTCTTAAATGGACTGCTGATTTTGGTGATGCCTATGACTTTCTGCTGTTTTGATAAGGTGTTGCTGCCATGCTCAAAAGCCAGATCTATTTGGAGTAGAAGATAGTCCAACATTTACTCAGAAATCCTTACCTTTACAGGACATTTGCAAACATTCAGAAGTAGAAACTGACACAGTAAACCAAGAAAACAGTGGGAGGATTCCAGCACTTCAGGACTCTGGTGGAGCATTGTTTTACAGAACAATCATTACAGCAACAGCAGTGAACAAATCACTCTTTAAATATACAACTTATTTAAATATGGTCTGGTCTGAGTTTTTCATTTTAGCTGTTGTTGGCAAGTGGCATTAACAGCAATTTTAAGGCAGTGAACAATCCAACTTTAAATATACAACTTATTTAAATATGGTCTGAGTCTGAGTTTTCAGCTCCAATTTTTGCTGTTGCGTGGGAATTGACCATTTTTAAGGCCAATCAACAGACTGCTGAGTTTTTTAGCTCCACCTTTTTGGGTCGGATTGGTCCTAGCTTAAGAATGGGTGCCAAGCAAATACTGAACAGTCACTTGTAATTACATAGCTAGCTAAACCTAACCAGAATCCAGCAGTAGTGTCCTGATCTGGGCAGTAGTGTAGCTCAGTGTAATGGCTTGAGCAGTCACAATATCTAATGTTTGGAAAAACACACTCCAGCTTCCACATTAGCTGAGTTTCCACTGAGTGGTCTGGTTTGTTTTAGTACAGTTCAGCACGGTTTGGAGTGCTAATTCTTGAGGTTGTTTGTGTTTCCACCACCAGCTCTGCCTTCACTTCAGGGTGAGGACGTAAGATGGAGGGGAGGGCAGCGCTAGTTATGTACTTGCATGACATCACAGCAGCGCGACACAGTGCCGCATTCAGAAGTAGAAACTGACACAGTAAACCAAGAAAACAGTGGAGGATTCCAGCACCCCAGGACTCTATGGAGCATTGTTTCATATGAACAATCATTACAGCAACAGCAGTGAACAAATCACTTTAAATATACAGCTTATTTAAATATGGTCTGGTCTGAGTTTTCATTTTAGCTGCTGTTGCGTGGGAATTGACAATTTTTAAGGCCAATCAACAGACTGCTGAGTTTTTTAGCTCCACCTTTTTGGGTCGGATTGGTCCCAGTTTAAGAATGGGTGCCAACACTGGAACAGTCACTTGTAATTACATAGCCAGCTAAACCGAACCAGAATCCAGCAGTAGTGTCCTGATCTGGCAGTAGTGTAGCTCAGTGTGTAATGGCTTGAGCAGTGAACTAGAGTGTGGCTGGTTCAAGTCCCTAACGAAAAATACTTGGAAGTTGGTTTGGTAGCTGAGGGGAAGCAAGATGACTTGCTAGCACACTGACACCGCTTATGGTGGTTGGAATTCCTTGCATAGGTTTTGCATCCTTGCGCTCCTAATCTTCATCGCATGTAAGCTCCTACGTATGAAGCAGAGTTCATGTTGCTGGTGGTGAAGATGGTTCGTCACTAATGATGACTGGCATGTGCTCCCAAACCTGATCTACCACTGTTCTCACTCTGTTGGACCTCCTGTCAGTTTAAGGCCCCTTTTTCCTCCTTGGCCCTGTCTGCTCTGATTGGTTGGCTGATGTTGTAATGAGCCTTTTCTGTTGGTGATATTTACAGGAGGAGGCAGCTCTGATGCCGTGGACTTTGCTGTCTTGTGAATTGGAATACTCTATTTTGCAGAGGAGACTTGTAAAGCACACTAAAGAGCACATAAAACTTGAAAAAGCATAAAATGGTCTCTTCAATTGGGCCTCATCAGACAGAACTTCTCATATAAGAGTGAATGGCAGCTGCTTGCCCATCCCTCATCCTTGTGGTAGTTAAAACACTATAAAAGCATAACTTATGCCAGCATTTACGTTTCTCAATGGCTGATTTAATGTGGAATTTGTGTTTTAGATTTTGAAATGTCAAGGTTTTTATGTTCTTTATGTTTCGAAAAAAATGTAATCTAAAGAGAAAAATTTACACTGTACATTTTTTCATGATATTACATTATTTATATAACATGATGGAGAAAAGCAGTCGGTGATGAATCTGATGAATTTCTGACAAGGGCAAACTTTGCAGTTACCACGGCAAAAAATGGTTTTTAAAAGGGAACTTAACAGTCAGTGATCATGCATGCACTTAACAGTGCCAGCTGTTCAGTCTGGATCTTTATTCCAGTTGTCTGTCTAAGTCTGTCAGATCAGTTGCTGCATCTCCAAGAGGAGGAATTAACTTTCATATAATTAATTTCCCAGCAGCTCTGAAGGACTTAAATCAAACAAACATATGCCAGGATGGCTTTAGTTGGATGCCAGACTTGCTTTTTATAGAAATAAGCAGCCATCTTTGCTCATAATGTGTCTTATTAAAGTATACTCACATGAATGAGGCTGATTGCAGGTGAAGTTGTGTCCGTGATGTGAACTGCTAGTGGAAAAGGAGCACTGAGTGTCTAATGTATTACGTAAGGGATTCAAGATCTCTCCAGTTTCAAAAGAGATTTGAATAAAACAGTAGAAAATCAAGCAGGGGAGGAGTTTTCTCAGTGAACACTACACACAAAGAACAAGAAAGAATCAGCTTATGGTGAGGGTGCAGCTTTTGTCAACAATTCAACTCATAATTGGAGCTCCTTGGTGTTTCAGTAATCCGGCCTTATCCTTGCATGTTATTAGAACAAGAAGTTAAAAGTCTGCCGAAGACTGGAGGCAGTTGTTTGTCTGTCTGTCCTCGTATTGTCTTTTTTGGACACTTGTGTAGAGGCATCCCTCAGAAACACTTTTAAGGTTTTCCTCAGATCTGACAAAATGTCCACTATAAATCAACGGTATATTAAGAACACTAGGATATAATAAGTCAAAGGTCAAGGTCCTCAGTCCCTCTTGATCATCCAGAACAGTTTTAGCAATTTTCTTCATAATTTTCATCATAATCTACTTTGAATTGAGGATAAACAAGTTAGATTTTGGCAGACAGAGGTCATACATTAAATCACAAGATGTAAAAATATGTCCTCTTTGACTCAGGGATTGTAACTATAGATTTTGGAGGATGGAAGAAAAGACTTCAGGTTTTTACTCATTCACCCTTGCTTGTAGATTATAGATTATGAAACACATTGTGTCATCTACCTGAGTAGAAGTTGGAGGTCATGGGGCAAAGTCAAGGTTGTGAAACCTCATGCTAAACCCTTGTTTATACATATGAAATCTCATTGTCAAAGGAAAATTCTTGAATGTCCACAATTACTCAAAAATGAACAGATTTGATTTTAGCAGATACACCATAGGTCGAAGTCAATGTAACAAGCCTTATATTTAATAATTGGCTGTTTGTTCTTTTCACAAACCTCCCTTCTGTCTTAAGCATGAGCTGTTTGGATTTTAGAGTTAAAATGTTGAACCCTAACCTTGCAGTGCAGCTGGATATACCTGACTGGATGTCTATAATCACACAGATCCATCATGCAAAGCTTTAAGCTGGAACGATTGAGTTTGGTCTTCTGAGGCACTGCCCAATCAGCTTCCTTTGAGAGGAAAGAGGCGAGAGCTACAAACCTGATGACAGCAAGACTGTGAACAATGGCTGTGCTCACAGAGAGTAGCATATACAGTATGTTTCCTCTTTAGGAGCAGTTTTATCAGAAGTAGAAAACATTTTTTCATTAACTAACACCTATCATCTGACTGGCCTGTAACAAGTGTGATTGACAGAGTAATCATTCAGTCACCTTCTGGATATGTCTTTAAAAGTTGGTGCCCTCCTCACACACTGTCTTTGGTCTATGCCCAGATTGACTTGGAAATCATATGACCTACGTAGTGAACGGTCTCTGTGGTCTGTCAGTTTAGTCAAATCTATAGAACGTTATGATCTTCAGCTGATTGTGAATGCCATGATCATGCTTTTGAACCAATATCTCCAGACCCCTTTTGGGGTTTTTCCTCAAACTTTGCACAGTTATTTACTCTGATTCAAGCATCAATTAATGTGGTTTTGGCCTCCAAAGGGTAGGATCTTTGTGCCTCAAGTTCATGCTTTTGTTAACAGGTTACATGAGTTTCTTTGGTCATCTAGTTTCCAATCGTAAATGCTTTTCCTTCAGATCTGTTATTTACCCATTTCAGAAGTTTTTTTTTTTCCTATGTACACTCCATTAAGTACAAGTGTCTAAAGTAAATGGTTTTCATATCTACTTCAAAAATCACCCATTTAACTAGTCTGGTAGCACTTGTGTCCTCCTGTAAGCCTTCAGGACATATTGGCTGAGCTGAGTACCAAAGTAGTGACAAACAAAGTGGCTTGGTAGTAAAAGTAAGGGGTCATTAATTTATATAAATATATAGCTTGCAGTCTTCCATATGGTCTGGCTTGAATAAAACTCCTTATATTATGCAGAGATAGTTACCCCATGTGCAGCAGTGTATTGCTCTACCTTCTGTGTCAACTCTTTATGTAAAGACGCAGATTTCTGTCACTGTGACAGATGTTCTGATAGAGCCATCAACCTCATACAACCCGAAAATCTCCAAACTGTCCCCCTAATTCCCCAGTTTATTATACCCAACAGGGGACTTAAATCACTAGGTGCAAGCTATGGTAGCTTTTTCTTACTGCCTCCATTTTACTGACAGTTTAAGTGGCTTGTATGATCATGCCAAAACCACTCACTCTTTTCTTTGCTCCAGTTTTATGTGTGACTTTTTTAAGGGGGTCGATATTGTCGTTTTTTAAAAGTCAAGCAATTACCTGTACTAGAGCTGCAAGAAACAGGATGTATCCTTCAAGAGAGAAACGCAAAGACAAGAAAAAGTGATTCACATTCATGCTCTCCTTCTCCTTTCATTCAAAACCATTTCCTGCTCACCTTCTCCACCTCGAATAAACTGCACACACAGATGCACACACTGCAAGATGAGGTAGGAGGCAGCATGAATCAGCCCTACAGTACACACCGCCCAGTATTTTCTCTGAACTGGAACACTACGCGAGGAGGACCAACCAAGCATGAACCACCGTTTAACCATCGTCCCCCCCAAGAGAGAGGGTGATGGCGTCTGCACTGCTTTTTAATGGTGCATTTAAGCTCCTGCCTCAAACAGGTTTTCCCTCATCACTGCCTAAAATGAAGCTCAAAGGTCAAAAAAACCCATTAAATTGGATTCAGACTCTGTGATACTTCAAGACGTGCATCATGATTTGCATTAATTTACCTGCAGCATCTCGTCCTTTGTTGTTTTCCTCTTAAAACATCCTTCACTGAATGACATCAGAGGAGTGACAGCAGGGAATGTCAACCAGCATGATATTTACACCCGTGCGTCACCACAAATGGGTGCTTAACCCCTGTGAATGTTTGCCTGGGCGTGCGGTATTTAGAATTCAACTGGTGGAGCAGTAATGAGAGGGACTACAGTCTCAACAGCATTACCTTCTGTGAGTTCAATTTTGAGGAGGAATACAAATCTTAAGCTCGGAGGGATTATGGTGTCTGTATTTGGTGGCGTATTGTGGTTGTTTGCCTATGGGTGTGTGAGTGAGTGGCTCGAAGAGGGAGACAAATGCTCTGTAGCTTGCAGTGATTTCATTCAGCAAACAACACTTAAGAGATAAAGCAGAGAGGGAAATGTCAGATATGGATGCAAACCGAAAGAACTTCAGATTACGACGTGATTGAAGTTGTAACCAAAACAGTTGTCTCTGCAGCGTTTCCTCTGTAATGTTTAGAATTTCAATCAGAGAATACCTTCAACAGCGGATTGGAAATTTGTTATTTGAGATATTTTTCAATGTATTTTTAATTAAGCTGTAGAGTGGCAGGAGGGCAGGATTGTTTCTGGTTAGTTAATTAGATAATTAGGTGTTTAAGGGTCAGAATTTGCATTAACTTGGATTCCTATTAGGGATAGGACAATTATGAATGTTGAGGCCACAAATCTTGTCACAGAAATAATCTCAGTTTAGGATTAATCTTCATTATTTTTAAATATTTAAGCAAGTTCATAAATACTGAATAAGATGATGGAATAAGCTACGGAACTTGGTGTCTTTTTGTTTGTGGTCCGTGCAGATTGTGTGCAGCTGGAAATGAAGTTCTAGTCTCTTTTTGATAAAGAGAAAAAAACAGTGTCATGGAGCCTTAAACATTAATTGACAGGGACTTTTTAAAACCATGGCATTTTAAACTGTGACGCTGTATAATTGACCCATCCCAAGTGCTGCTTGAGAATGTTCATAATTGCTCATGTTAAAAATGAAATGAACTTCAAATTTTCACTTACTAAATACCCCAAATCCTCCTGCAGTTTCTTTCTGGACACTGTGTTAGAGCCTCTGACACTCTGAAGGGATATGACAACTTTTTTTGTTGTTTTTTTAGTGTCTTGCCTCACTCCTGAGTCCATGACAAGCAGAAAGACACCATTCTTTCAGCTGCAGAAACAATGAAGAGATGGGCAGAGCTCGGCCACAGCTAATTAGCTTAGCCCAGACACTGAGAGTCAATGGGTAGCTTTAGCCCACCTTTGCCTGTAATCATCAGATAAAATCTTCAGCAACTCTTGACAGTCTTGTGTGCTTGTTGTGACTCGTTTCTGTAAAATAAAGAGTGTGGCTTCAGAATGGCTATTTCAGAGTTCCTTGAAATAACATTTGTTATTAGGTGGAACTCTACAAATAAAGACTGATTGATTTTTACAGCATTATGCTACATTGTCTATTGTTAGACTAAGATTTTTTATGTTATTTTTGAAAAAAAAAAATGCATACAAAACTAAACAGCATGTGCAAACACCCATAAACATGCTTGTAAGCATGTCAACAAAACAACGCCCTTGTTTATGAGTAGATGATTGGTACAAAGGCTTATAGCCAACTTTGTAAGAGAGGATGATAGTGATTTCTCTGTTTTTTTAGTTCAAAATTATTTCATTCCTAATTTACATAAAGTGCTAATCTTATTCCCTCTAAACTCTGTTTAGAATTGTTGAAGAGTTTAGCTGATGATTGTAGACAGAGGCAGGCTAACACTACCCATTGACTCCCAGTGTTTGAGCTAAGCTAATTAGTGGTGGATGAGCTCTACCTGTCTCCTTCTTGTTTCTCAGTCATTAGAGCGGTGTCTATCTGCTTGTCGTGGATTAGGGAGTGAGGCAAGACGTGAAAACAAAAAATGCTGGCATATCCCTTAAGGCCCCCTTCTCCAGATGGCCCCAACCTGCCCTGATTGGTAGACCAATTTTTTCTGTGGTAATTAGTCAGTTCATTGCTGTCCAGTGCCATTTTCTATTCCTCTGCATTCTCTTTGTTTTGTAATCTGCACAGGGCTTTTCACCAACAGTCAGTGGGCTTGAACTACTGTCAGAACAATGGTAGGATGTCACACTGGTAGGTCTGTGTGGGGGTCCTTTTGCCAGGGACTTTTTGTCTTGCACATAGGAGTACTCTGTCACCCAGAAGATATGCTAAACACCAAACGGTATATACAGTTGTAAAAAAAAAAAAAAAAGGTTGATATGGTCTTTTTAATGTTATGTTATGATCTAAAATGATCAAGTAGGAACATCCATCCATCATCTATGCAATTTATCCTTTTCAGGGTGGTTTTGTACTGGAGCCTTTTCCATCAGACATTTGGAAACAGGCGGGGTACACCCTGGACAGGTTGCCATCCAATCTCAGGGCCAACATGTACAGGCAGACAATCATTATTCACACACAACTTCTAAAATGTCCCCGTTTTGCTCTACAAGCATCTGTGTTTGTCTCAGTTAAGACCATCTGTAAGGACTGATTTAGTCACAGCATTCCCAAAGTTAGGGTCCTGTCAGGGGGTAGTAAGACACCAAGAGGGGGTCAAAAAGAAGTTTTACATCTACAAACATGATATTAGTGATTTGAAATGATTTATTTTACCCACTATTGCAAAAGTTTATACAAATCTAAGTATCATCTGACACAGTGTTGTGGTGAAATGTATCACAGACCTTTTCCTAAGTCAGATAATTGGGCTCTGCAGTCTCTTATATTGTTAACTTGTTGCAAGGTGAGAAGTTTGGATGTTTATTTACGATGTAATGGCTATTCTTATGATTCAAAAGGAAACTAAATAAAAGATGAGAAACAATGAAGAAACTCTTCATTTAAATTAAATCTGTTAAGAATGTCATTTATAGCTCGTGCATTTCATGAACAGGAAAAACTAAATTTCTGCATGCACTGTAGTTCGTTTAATGCTTGTGTGGTCAGTGGGAAATATGGGAGTTTCTTGGGAAAACACACCCCTGCACTGGAAGAACTGGCAAACTCCACTCAGAAGACCCACACCCAACATGGAAGTCGAACCAGTAACCTTTAAGGCATGAGCCCGATGCAGCTTACACATTACATGTCAAATAGTCCAACTTTGGGTTGAATCCTCTCTTCTGAAGTCAGACCAAGCCAGATTATCTGGTGGTCCTAAAGATAGAAGAAGAAGTGAGGTTTTTAGAGCCATGTTATCCTCTCTAAAGATGATGGCTGCCACAACTTGAAATGTATGACCTGATATCTTGTGTGTGGAGTGCACTGAGGACAGCTGAGCACTTTCTGTGTCATGTTGATTAAGGCTTCTGCAAGTGATCGCTCTTACCACTTCTACCACTTTCTAACTTATTTTTTGTCATCTCTGCTGATTGCCTCTAATGAGAGTGTGACATTTTTGATATCCAAGGCACACAGAACAAAGTGAGATGAATTGATAAGGTATTGATAAGCAAAAAGACTAAGGGTGATTCTTTGAGAGAGCTTTTATTGATTTTCAGCTGGTATTTGTTTTCAGTTTCCATCCCTAACCAGAACAAAACCAATTAGGCAGCAAACTGACTGAAGCAGGAAGGAAATACAGCCATTGTGATGAGTGTACGGGCGAAGCATAAAGTTAGATTCATGTCAGAAATGGAGGACCAACATGGTGATTTGTGGTAAAACACAAGCGTCTGTAAAGCGTAACCTGTGTATACAAAAGTGGATGTCGCAGGAAGTTTAACACTTGCAGCATATGGCTTCAGTTTCTCCCGACATTGTCCACCATGTTTGTTTATACTAAAGTTAGGTTTGACCACAGGAGATTACAGGCTGAGTGAAGGTCTAGTTGTTGGTGAGTGAGTCAGTTTGTGTGGTGTCCTGTCTATATCTGTTAGTGGCATACCCCACACTTCTAGAACAAAAATGTTAAATCTGACTTTATTTGTTCTTCATATGTGGGCATGTTTAGTAAATATTACCCAGCCCTAGCATGTGTGTGTAAGTATAAGAGTCTGTCACTGGCTTGGAAAGGAAGACAACTCTCAGTAATTTCACTCTGCAGACAGACGTATGATGATGGATCAGAGTGGAAAAGCCAAAAGTCAGACGTAACTTGGATTTTTATCATGAATGATGTTGTATCTAAACTCCATTTTCCTGGCAGCCTCTCCTTGAAATCTTTGATGGAGTGAAACCCTGGACAGCTGTACAGAAAAACGTGATAATTCTTTATAACTGCGCTCAGCTCTCTGGACTGTATCTAAAGCAGCTCTGCGCGTCTTAAAAAATAGTCCCCATCACAGCCACAAGCTGCTGCTGAGCGCGTGAAGACCAAGCCAAGCTGCGCGCGCTTTTCTCCCCTCTCTCCCTCTCTCCCTCTTCTCTCCAAAGTCTCTGACACACAGCAGCCATCTGAGAGCGCAGAGGCGAGTTCAGGCTCATTCACTGAGATGTGACCCATGTTAAGCGCGCGCAGCAGCCGCAGCCTTTGTCCAAAATGTGCCAGTGCGACTCCTCCGGATCGAAAGCTGGCTCGAGATCGCCGGGCTCCCTTGCCGAAGCCGGGAAGCTCTTCCTCAAACACACCACCTTGCATGGACTGAGGCACATCTTCCTCAGCGGCTCTTACCCGCGGAGGGTGGCGTGGCTGCTGGCGTTCCTGGCGGCTCTGGCTCTGCTCTTCACCTGGTCGTCAAACAGAGTGCGGTACCTGCTCTCCTCTCCGGTCTACTCCAAAGCGCACATGGTTTACGCAAAGAGGCTGGTGTTCCCCGCCGTCACCATCTGCAACCAGAACCTGCTGCTGCCCCGGCGCATGAAGAAGACGGACATATTCAGCGCGGGGAGGTGGCTGGGACTTTTTGGGAGGAACTGGCAGGTGTCACCCGCGGCCAGAGAGGCTCTGACACCCCTTCGGGGGGACGGAGGAGGGGAGAGCGCAGCGGGGGCAGAGCCACCCTGGTCTCCACTCTCACGGATTTTGGACTTCAACCACTTTCTTCCTCCCCCGCGGGAGTCCCAGCCGTCCATGCTGCAGCTGCTGGACCGGCTGGGACACCAGCTGGAGGAGATGCTGCTCTACTGCCGCTACCAGGGAGAGCTGTGTGGGCCGCGCAATTTCAGCACCGTGAGTGTCGACAAAGTTCACTTCTTTTGTTTAGACTCCCCTCCCCAACAGGTTGATGCAGCTTTTTTGTTCTGTACAGGGGTATGCCAGCTTACGTGGCTGTATCACTTAGGTAAGAGTGGAGTGAGTTGTCTGGGGCCTCAAGCTTCAAGGGGCCTCAAAACACAGTAATTGAGCATCAAATAAAGCAACCTTCATGCCTTACATGTCTTTCAGTGATTAAAACGCACCATGCATTTTCACACAAGTTGAACTAATAGGTTTGCAGTACTTTTAAATATGGCAAACACAAGCCCACAATGACCCTAATTTTCTTTGAACACCTTGTTGTTTCATTTTTAAAAAGCCATTATGTTTCTGTCTGATATAATCCAGGCTGTGCTGTGGTGCAGCACAGCGCTACTGCCTCACAACAAGAAGGTTGCTGATTCAGCTCCACAAGTCAGTCAGAGCCTTTCTGGGTGGAGTTCAGTGTTCTCCTTGTGCATTTGTGGGGTCTCTCCAGTAATTCCAGTTTCCTCCCAAAGACTCTAAATAAGCTGTGTGAGTGGCTGTCTGTCTTTACATAACAGCCCTGTGATTGACTGGCTACCTGTCAAGGGCATACCTTAACCCTTATGAGATAAGCAGTAAAGACGATGGATGAATGGGTGATAAAAATAAACAAAAGAAGATGAGACGTGTCCTTAAAATGTAAGCACTTACTCAGATGACTGGAGAATTAAGGTTTTTACAGATTCAGAACGTAATCAAAACAACATTCCAGCCATAAAACCTGTGATTCAGACTTGAATGATGAATTAAGACTCACAGACAATTGTTCTATCTAGTGATAAAAAGGAAAACTACTTCATTGTTTTCGATTTTCCTTCCAGTTAGTTTGCTTTGTTGCCGCTGGTCTCCCTGCACAGTAAAGATAATTGTCTTCTTTCTGTAAGATAAAATTATACTAGATTTCTGCACACCTATGAATTGTACAAATAAGCTTTTTTATTCCTTCTCAGTTCAGTTCAGTTTTCAAATGCTGCCTAAATTGTATTTCCCATAAAACATTTTAATCAGATAAAATGTAATTTGATTTCCAAAACATGACAAAAATGCAAAGAATTATCATGAATTTTTAAGTTGTTAACATTTTTGGACAGTTGGTTCTAACAATGTAAATTTCTTTGTTCAGTTCTTTGTGTGTCCAGATGATTTCTTGCCATGCATTAGTTTATTTAGTCTTTCCTTTCATCCTTTCTCTCTCTTCAAATAGTTTTGGCAGATTTCTGTACATGCTCAAAACTGATCAAAAAAGTTGACCTGCTACTTGTCTGTTTCACATACTTTAACAAATATTAAGTTTAGGTGTGCAATAGCATTACCTGTTAAAGCAAATTCATTCATTAAAATGAAATTACATTTCTTAAAATACAGTACATCTAACTTTGCATGAACACCTATGACACAGTCTGTATTGCCCAATCAGGTTGGTGATGTTTGCATAAGTGGGCTGTGCTAACATTGCTTACTTCTTTATACATTTTTAACAGTGGCATGAAATTTTAAATCTTTTTGCAATAGAATTTTATTATCCTTATTTTTTTATAATTGATTTTGAGTTTTATTGTCTCCAGCCTATTTGCACAATTTAGAAATAGCTCACTTTTGCAAAATACTGTAGGCATATCCCTCCCCTCTGTCACAGTTGCATTGTTTAGTTGACTGGCTCTGCCCCAGTTCTGTCCATTTTCTCCTTTGTTGCAATCTGTGCATAATTACTAGTCAAAGCAATATATCAAAATAATGTTCAAATAAAAAACACTTAAATTGAAAATATTCTTCTGACACTGTTCAAACTAAACTGCACAAATAATTGGTAATGTATACACAAGTACATTTTCTACATTAAAACTATCTGTGCAAATGAAACAGTGTTTATGTGTGAAAATGTTTTTTATATTATGTTGCTTTGATTCACCGTTGCCTATCTTTTTGCACAGCTAAGATGGTGGTTTCTCTGTTGTGGTCGAGAATGATTTCATGCATATATCTTCACACAACCAAACACTTAAGTTTGCTTGCCTCCAGCCAGTTGGACCAAATTTTCAAACGTTGACAACTTTTTTGTGCAAATCCATTCCCAATTAAAGCAATTTCATCAAGAAAAATGTGTGCTTAGAAATTACCAGAAATGGAAAGGAATTCTCTTGACTCTGTCTGCAACAGTTGGCATTGTGTAGAAAAGTTATTTCTGGTAAATTGCCCACTCATTTTTCAAATTTGACCACTTTAAACAGTTTTATGGAAATTTCTAACAATTCTTAATGTTTTTGTTTTGAAGTTTACAATTATTTTGCCTTTATCCTAAATTATTAAACCTTGATTTATTGATGCCATCCTGTGCTCTTTCTCTTATCTGGTTAATATTGTATGCAAACTCCTGCATGATTGTTTTTTAAATACATGATTTATTTGGCTGTCTCCTCGCCACTTATCAAATGTTGACAGCTTATTTGGTCAACGTTATTTCCAAATAAAGCAAATTAATCAAGAAAAATAATTAACAACAACTGAAAAGTCATCTTCTAAGACTGCCACACAAAAAATGCTTGTGTTTGGGGAGGTAGCAAATGGTCAGATCCAAATGACTAATTTTCTTGTCCCAACACTTGCAAACTGGCAGTAAATAATCTCTGTCTTGACTTAGCACATGACTGCAGATCAGTTCATCTCTGTACTGTAAAGGCCTCTCTGATACCTTTAAATTATCTTAATATCTCTTTGGACATGGAGAAAGGTCTTGTATCAGTTTTTGGCCGAGGCCTTTACTAAAATCACCCCTACAGCACAGTCCACGTCATTGTTTTGACCTTCACCCCTATCAGCAGGCTGCAGCAGCATTTGGGGTGTTTTTTTGTGATCATTAGGACTGTGTCAGGAGGTGACATGTGCTCTATTGCCTGTCAGTATACTGTGTGTGTTTCTCACCATGCAATTAATTTGCTGTGAACATGTGTGATCTCCAGGATGAGCACAATGCACATTCCTCTGCACTGTTGCTTAGTGATGCGCCTCAGTAGTTCAATTATCCGTATCTATAGCTCATAAAAACTTGCCATGAACATGCTGCCGTTATAACTATATATGGACCTCTGCAGTGTGGTGAGTTTACAGATTTATCTTGCATAATTGGATCTCAGCTCATCATATATCTCTATTATAGGGCTGTTTTATTTATGTACACCTCCTAAATCAATTGCTTTTACTACACATCAGCCTTGGCCATTTTATCTGCATCTCTTCCTTTATTCCTCCCTTTACCTTTGCCTTTTTTCTTGTGCTTATCATTCACTTTGACTGGCTTCACACTATGTGAATGTTGATTTATTTCAAAATCACGGGGGACCATAGATATTGGAAATGTTTGTGATAAACTCGTCAGCTTACTGTTCCAACATGTCTTTCTGCATCTTAAAGCAAACAAAACATTATGAGAGGAGAATGTGAGTAAATCCTGACTTTAAAGAAGACATTACAGTTGAGTTTGACATGTTTTGGAGCATCAATATGCAACATACCGCCTGCTCACACTCATCAGACATTTATGCAGAAGTTCTATTAATAAGCTTGTTGTCTCAGTCTCAGAGTGTGGTCCGTCAGCAGTTGCAATATTTATGTAGATGTGTCCTTGGGCAAGACATTTAACCCTAAGTTGCTCTCACTGCTCCATCAGTGGCATGTAAAGCAGAAGATATACTAGCTTTAAAATACATGTGGCACTTTCATCATTCCAGCAGTCTGTCAGTTGTGCAGGTTGTTCAGAATTAACACATCCCAGACGTAAGCAGTCAGAGGAGATATTACAGATTGATCACAGCAGCAGAAACAAACATGGCAGAAAGTTTTAATGATAAACTGGTAAATCAGCTGCACAATTATCTGCATCTAAATAATGTGTTTGTGTGTGCACAGACACAAACACAACAGGTAGTTACATACAGCCTTAAGTCATTTTGCGACTTCTTGTGGCATTCTCCGATAACACGCCTCATATACAGTATAGAAACAAAAACGCTCACAATGCCAAAAACGCAAGGACAATCTGGAAGTGCATCTCTGTTTTATATTGGCATGAAAGGGCATGGGTGTGTTAGCAAATGGTGATGAAAAACGTTCAGAGAAACTCAGGACTGTCAGTGAATGAATGTTTGTAAATCCAGTGATGTAACCTGTAGTGTAAAAGTGCTTTTAGTTGTCAGAAAGAATTGGTATGTGCCGCAGATGCTCAAGTCCTTTTACTGTTTTCGGAAGCATACTTTGGTGATCAGCTTTTGTGGGTATTCCACTGAGAGTCGTCCATCCTGCAATTATAGATTACAAACATGTTTAATAGGGGGAGACTCCCCCACAGAGCCATGAATAGAAAGTATTAACATCACACACTTAGCTATTGTTAAGACAAATAATAGATCTGTGTTTTTTACCAATACCAGAGCTAATGTGACACATAAAATAGCAGCCCAAACAGCTTCTGAACAATGTGTTGTTGTTTGTTTTGTTTTTTTTTGAGGGGGGAGGGGGTTCATGTGTCATGACACCTGATAATAATTCTGTTGCCTGTGTCTTTTCATGTAGGACAATAAAATGTTATTTTTGGGAATGATGTGACCTTTGTTTAATGATCAGGGCACAGCTGGAGGCCAAACAGACATATTAGCCAGTGCTGACAAGAAAAGCACAGCAGAAAATGGTACTAGTCTCTGTTCTTATGATCACTCACTATCAAGGATTTAGAGCGAGACTTAAAATAAATCACTACAGATAAACAGGAGCAGACTGTCCTGATTTAAGCTACACGCAAATACTATAACTCCTTTTGTAGACCCTATCTACTCGCATTAAAGCATAGCCTACTAACTTACATTTGGGGGTTCAGATGGCAAGTGGACCACACTCAAGTATATGCAGTTTCGCTATGCATTACCAATACTTATCCAGTGACAACCTGTGGTTTCATTTATCCCAGTCTAGCCTCCATTTGTTGAGTATCTCAGTATGCATTGTGCAGTCAAGCAAAATTAATCAGGGTGAATAAGCCATGAGATAAGATAGCAGCACTTTCCAACAGCTTTTCTCTGCCATAAGTCACAAAGCATGCTATGAAAGGTAACAGCGGTGAACAGTTTGCTCAAATAAACCTAGTTTAGTGATGAATAATTTGATATGACAACGTAACTCAATCCATGAGGTTTCCAGCAAGTACGTGCTGTTGCAGAATATTTGTTCTTACATGAACCACTAGAGCTAGCTTAAGAGACGGTTTCCCTTTTATTTTTCTTGTTGATTAATTGCCGTTAAAATGCAGCATGGTATAAGATGATGAGCAATTAACCAAGCTGACCCAGAAAATTATTATTTCTAAAGATTTCCCATAATCTCAAGAGAAGCTGGACACACACAAAAACCATTTTTTTGTTCACAATGTTGAATACCGCGCATTATATTTGCTGACAGGATTGTGTTAAACACATGCCAATCTTTATTGATATTTAATATAAACTCCACCTCAATTACAGATTGTCCACAGGTAATCAGATCGTAATCAAATGCTACTTCTCCAACCTACTCCAGCAGTGACAAAGCAGAGTTTTTTCTCCTTGGCTTAAGTCCACCTTAACAGCATCAGATAGTTTCTTACTCACCATTGGTAACTCCTCAGTTTCTTCCTCCACTCAGGTTTAGAGTTAAAGGATCCTCTCCACAGCTCCTGTTCTTTCAGGCTTATATCAGTCATGTCACATGATCTGCATTACTCCATCAATGCACCATCGACCAGATTGATTTGTGCAACTCCCTTCTTTTTGGTCTCCCTTTTTGTAATCACTCCATCAACTTGAATTTGTCCAAAATTCTGCTGCTCATATTATCACCATAACCCCCTCCATGAATCTCATCACTCCTGTTCTTTATTGGCTCCTGGTTAATTAAGTGTACTGACTTTAATATCTTGCTCCTCACCTTTTAAGACAACCACAACCTCGCTCCTCTGTACCACACCCTCCCACACACTCAGGTCTTCTTCCATCCACCTCACTGTACCACCTGCCATCTTGTTCACAATGGGATTCAGCTTCTCTGCTCCCTGTCTCTGGAAATCTCTTCCCCTGGCAATTTGAAATATTGAATCTCTCAGTCTTTAACCCCATTTTAAAGCCTATCTCCTAAAGCTGGCATACTTGATCTGATTCCTCTGATTTTGGCCAAATAACTTCATGTTTTATTCACTGTGTTTAAATTGATTTTTTTATTTGTTTGCTTTTAACTCGGTCTTGTAAGGTGACATTGAGTGCAGTAAAAGGTGCCCACATCTACAAATAAAATATGTAATTATAATTAGATTGTTATTATTAAACATGTTTAGACCCCTGCCCTCCTGTCATCCTGTGGTAACAGCTCAGGATTTGCCTCCAGCTAATGCTGAGATGTCACAGTGTTGTGGCTTGTTAAAGGGTGTGTACTGGACAGCTAATTAAGCAGAGCAGGCAGGGGCCGTTCGGAATCTTTGCCTTTGACATATAGTGAGTAGCACTACAATGGATCTTTGTTTTTATTGGGTGCAGTCAGTATTTGACATTTTGTCATGCTGAACCCATAATTGGAATGTGGAGGCAAATCAGGCCTAAAAACAGGCTTGAAACTGTCCAGTGTGCTGCCAGTCTATTTTATTTTGTTCCTCTTGTTGCATCTAAAACCCTCAAATATTGTGCAAAATCATAATCTCCATTTAAATTTCACACCTAACAACATCAGAGGCTGAATTATTACATCAGAGGTTATTGCAAACAGCCCGCCTCAGCCAGTCTGCCTCCGCTCACCATCTGGTCTGAGAGGGTCCCTCCCCTGTCGTCCATCACTTGCAGGATCAATGTGTGTACACTCTCATGTCCACAAGAGACCGATTTGCTTCCTAATGAAGACTTTTGATTCATTTAGCAAAGCTTTACAACAACTCTGTGATGGAAAACAGTTAGCGTTGGCCTCCCTGATAGACTGCAGTCCCACTGATTGTGCTCCATCATCCCCTGCAGAACTACGTGAGTGTCAAAGCTCGTATTTCTCCCACTTCTTTCCTCACTTCATTACCCAAATTTATTTAGTAGATTTTCTCCTGGTGTTTGAAACACAGTTTGATGATTAGAAATCAGTGTCTTTGTTTTGTCATTTGTGGCAGGCATGACTTAAGGTTGTTTTATGTATTCAGGGAAGTATTTTAATTTGAAATTGCCTTCTTTGGTGGCAGCCCTCGGTCTCTTTTCCATCAAACCATATCCAAGAGTAATGCATCAAACAGAGGCTTTTATTTCCTTACAAATTTAAAACCCAATGCATCTGGAACCACAAACCAAGTTATCACAGTCAAACACATTTCCTCCTACCAGTATCTTCAGGAACGTTTCATGTTGTGCAGAGTCTGACGAAGCAAAAGCAACCTATTTCACAGATAAACATAATGCCTGGCTTTTTAGGGATGTGTGCCTGGCATAGATAATCGATGATGCCCCTCTGTGGCCTCAGGGTGTGCAAGATGAGCCGTCGACAAGAGTTACACCAACAGAATCAGTCACAGTCGAGAAGTGAGGCGTGGAGTAAAAGCGCAGGGGTGGGGGTGGTCTGCACAAAAAGGTTTCCAGGATGTATCAACTTTAGTGCTGGAAGTCTCCACATGTTGCCCGCTCTCTCTTGAAACTCTATAAGTTTGGTCCATTGGCCTCTTAAATCCATCCTGCCTCCCATGCAGAAGCCCCATCCTTCTTTATCTCTGCCCTGACAACACACACACACACACAAAGCCCAATTCTCATCAGGCAGGCTTCTCCTTACTCTGGCATTGATTTTTTTTTTTTTGTTACAAAATCCATCCGAGAACACGCAGTCAGCCTCTGTCTCTCCTGTGCACCCCTATTGATTGACAGCTCTCCACTCAGGTTTCTTAAATATTGCTGGGAAGGCTAAGTGAGGGTTTATTTCCTGTCTGGATCAGGGTAATCAGTAGTTTTTGTAAGTATAGATGAAGTGTTACCAAGAAAGCCACTCCAAATCTCCTAAGCCTTGCTTTAAAAACTGCTGCTTCATTTGCATGTGTCACTTCAGTATCTCGGCAACAAGAGAATAGAAACAGATGTTCAGATTCAAATAGAGCTGTCAGGTGTTTATCTTGAGATTAATGGACAAAAGTAGAACATTAATAGCAGTGATCCTGCCTTTGTTATGAAACAGTTTATTACCTTAGAGCAGCCTTTCCCAAAGTTTGGGTCCTGACCTTAAATGGGTTGTGAGCCCATTTCTAAAGTAACATGAACATATGTAAAGTAATCTGCACCTTGCAGTGTTAACCTTTTCATCTCGTCCACTCCATTTAACAAAGAGTGCACCAGTCAACCAACTAGAACAGACTGGGCCCACCTGAGGGAGGGAGCCTAAAGTGAATAGAGTGAGAATACAGGTGGATCAGGGTTATATGTTTCTGAAAAGTGGCCATTTTTTTTAAACATTGATGATGAATGAATAACTTAAAGCTCAAGGAGCTGGTGTCCTTAAATGTTTTCAAATCGAAAATGAAAGACATGGTGCAAATTCTATCCGATGCTGATGTTTTTAGCTAGGCTGTGATATGTCTCATAGATGTCTCTGTTTTTAATCCAAAATGATGTGCTTGTAAATTGTTTCGTCCTTTTTGTATCTGTCTGCAACTTTGTGTTTTTGCTGCTGCCTGTCTTGGCCAGGTGTCCCTTGAAAAAGAGGTTTATAATCTCAATGGGACCAACCTGGTTAAATAAAGGTTAAATAAAATGATTTTGTACATGCTCTAGCAGTCATAGAAACTGAGTATTTATGTGCCCAAGGCAAAATATGATCACTGTATGCGACAAGCGTTGTGTAGTCCAATTAGACAGAAATGTTTAAGACAGAGAGCCATTAGCCAGTGGACTGGGTGCCTGGCAGAATATGCCACTGCCAAGATAAACACAGTACTGTTACACTTCCTGTTTGTTATTTCAAAGTGGGAGCTTGATATTTTGGGGCAATACTCCCAAAGTTGGTATAGATTGCTTTGCACTTAAAATTTTCTGGGTCAGTAATGCATTGAATCAAGTCACTTTATCAATAGATTTATTAGGAACGAACAATATTTTTAGAGGGGTTACAAGAAACTTTCCATGGGAGGAAAAGTGGGGAAATTTCAAAAATATTCCAAATTGAAACTTTCTTTGGGGTTTGTGGGAATTTCGACAGTTTAAAGAAATTATCTGGAAATTGAGGTTGTTTAAAAGATCTGTTTATATGATAGAGAAACAACAGAGTTATTTTCATGTGATTCAAGATTCTGCCAAATTATGTTGGGCAAAAGGTCATCGTAAGGCTTCGTAAATTCCAGGTGTTTTCACATTTATTCTCATAAAATGAAGGAAATTCCTGTTAATTTCTAGGGAAACTTTCCACCTTTGAAAACTTCCAGAATTTTGCAACCCTAATTATCAATATTATCTAGGTATTGGCAGACAGGAAATTTCCGCTCATATTTACAGATGATATTTGGCAGTGAATTTTGGCCCTGTGTATCCTATATACTTGCTGTTATATTGGCAGAATGTACAATTTTTTTAAATGGTTAACCTTACCAGAACTGAATGTCAATCAATAACTCTACCATTCTTTATTTGTATTATCTCACACCATAACAATTGTTTAAAAACTTTACTAAAAGATCAATGCCATACTCTTCATTCTATTAATTCTACTCTCCATTCTATAACTATTTTTGTTTTATTTTATTTAGGTTCGTCTGCTTGTAGAAATCAAAATAAGAATTTCTTAAAGATTTTGTTCGTTTTGCTTCACATGCGTTTCTAAAAATAGACTGTCAGCATACAGTAGGTCAGGTTCATTTTCGTAAACTGTCTTTTTTTTTACCCTTGACAAAAAAATATCAGTATGAGTACCGGTGTCAGGGGGAATGAGCTCAGAAATATGCCGGGAATTAGCAATAATCCAATATAATGCGTTCATAAGATTTGATGTCTGCATCCCAGACTGTTTATACTCTATTTACATTTGACACAACTTTTTGTGCTATTTTGTATTTACTATTTCTCTCCTGGTCTGAAAATGATAGGGATTGGGAGCTAACTACAAACAACACGCATCATGTATGTTTAAACACTAAGTTGTTGCACTAAAATTTCAACCATTAACTTTATAGTCAGGGACATAAAAGAGCTCTTTGCATTATTTTTAATACATAAACAAACAGGTAAAAATACTTGACACTGTGAATATGGGCTAAAAATGACCAAAACATTTAGCAAAATGCTAAACAGTGGAATTTAAATGTAATTTCAAACTGAATAATCCTGATTTACAATGAAAATTCTGTGATAAACTGTAATTTTTATTCATTGTTTTATCTAGTTTCCAACAAATAAAGGTGCCCCTTATTGTGTGTAAACATTTGCAAATGAACATGGTTACAAAGTTTCTGCTTTATTCACTGATGTTGAGGCCATGTGGGAACAGCAGTACAATCTGTAAACACAACATTAACATATTATCACCTTATAAAGCTGCCACATTAACATTTATTGCAAACAGCTGCCTATTTACCATTCTGTCAAACAAAGAGCAACATTAGTGCTCATTAAAGTCATGTTCATCCAATATTCACTCTTCTGCTCCAAAGCAGCTCCTGGGGAAAATATGTTTGCCTTACAGAAACAAAATGCTCCCCTTTGTTCACAAGCTAGCTGCAAACCTTTTCAACCTGATATTTGGTGCTGGCAGGTATAATTGAGAAAAATTATCAGAGGATTCGCTTTGCTGAACAGCCACCTGCTCTGTTTAAAAAATCTATTATAGCATGAAGAGTGAAAAACAACAGTGAGAGCACAAAAATCCTCAGGAATTAGTGAAATGTGCAAAAATCTTTGCCACTGAAAAGTTATTTCCATTTGCATTCATGCATATTTAACAATCTTAAAGGGGAACAAACACCAAAACTTTGTTATTCACCAGCTGTAGCATCATTTGGCCAGGAAACTAAGCAGCAGTGCATATTTCACTGAGCAGATGCAACTTTTCTGATGTTAACTTGCTGGAAAAATCGTTCCTCCTCCTCCATTCATCTAACTCACACCTGCTCCATTACAACTAAGAGGAGGCATTTTGGAAAATGTGGTAACAGGTGTAATGAATAATCTCTTTGAGCATGGTATCCTGTGATGAATAACACATTTTCAAAAGTGACAGTCTCTCTTTCCTTCATATTGAATAACTTTTTCAACAGTTAGGGACATTTTACACCAATTTTTCCAGGTGATGAATTATATGTGTTTAAGCATGCCGGCTAAAATGTTGCGCAGTAACTTCGGATACAAAAACTGACAAACAGTCTCATTTTCAGCCATCAAAGACCAATGAAATAAGGGTCCGAAATTAACAAACTGAATACATCAAATGGCAAGAAGGTTGCTAGATGGAGTCCTCAACCTGAAAGCTTATGCACGCGCCAGATGCAATTTCATTTTTGGCAAAAATAATTTGCATGAAATTTCTTTTTCAAACCCATAGCCAGTCAATGCAGGCATACACACTAGCAAATGATGTTCCTGAGCAAAAAATGTTTTTTCAAAGTGATTTTTCTGAAATTTTTGATGTTGTGTTTGCATCTCAGTAGCATATTCTATTTAAATAAAGTTATCAAAATGAAAAGTATAATGGACTTATAGACAACAGATGAAGGAGGATAGTATTGAAGCTTCAGTATAAAAATGGTCAATGTGGTCTTAGGCTTCAGTGGTACAGCTTCAGCTCCTGGAATGAAATGGAAAAAGAAACCAAGTTCTCCTCTCCTTTGCAGAATCAGATGTGCCCATTTAGTTTCTATTTAATCAAAATCAGCCCAGGTCATTTTCAGTTGGTGTTGAGTCTGTTTGGCCTCTGAAATGTGAATTATTAGGATGTACAACACATGAACACGCAAACATGCGTAGCTTTAAGTGTGGATAGAGAGACTTGTCATCAGTGCCCTCTGAAACATTTATAATTTGTCCCGTGTATTCGCCTCACCTCTGGTGTGTAAAGTACCTGACAGGGTGCTTCTGTGTCATTTGTATGTTCTCCCCTGCAGACTAAAATCAGACTTGTTAGGTTAGATCTTGACTGTTTGTTACGCTCAAGTGTGTGTCTGTGTGCATTAATGGTTGTTTGTCCCTATATTTTGGCCCTGTGATTAGCTTCAGCCCCACCCCCCACCCCCATTACCCCAAAAGCTGATATAGATAGTGAATGTATGCATGCTAGCTGTTTTACTGTTTATGTGCCCTGAAAGTTCAAATCAGCAGATTTTGCCAATTCTTTGTCACAGTCATGAAAATTTTATTTCACAATTGAAAACCTTCAGACAGTGCAGTAGACGAGTAAAAATAAATATGCAGCATACAATATCTGCTTCTTTTTATTCACTATAAATATTTTCATTGACCTTTCCATTAGTATCATTTTACCTCCTGCTGTTAAGCTACTCTTATGATCTACCCAAGTGTCTGTTTCTTTCAAAATAGAAGCCAACTTTCGGATTATTTTTTGACCGACGAGACCATTGATTCTAACCTTTTGGCAGCTGACATAGCAAAAAAATCAAGCTTGAATGAAGATTTATAGCTAGAGGTGAGACGTTGTTTCCTATTGTGGCATTTCAGCCTATCAAACCTCCCACGGTGCTGCAGTCAGCAGCGGGGTCATCCACTGATAACCACATCTCTCAGCAGGGATGTCAGCGATGTGTTGGGAATGTATCCACACCGCCCCTCACAGCTGCCTCTGCAGGGGTGTTAGCAATCTCTCCCTTCAGGGTAGATGTCTGTCTCTGCCTCCTCATTTAGCACCCTGACACCTCTGTTCAGGATTAACCCCATCAGTCCTGCGCTATGGAGCCGTTGGACAACTGCACTGCTGACAAAGCCCCAACCTCTGGCATCTCTGTGGCACACTGTGACTTTCTAGCAGCCTCCTGGCAGTGTGCTTACAGCTCACAGCTCTTTAGATGACTCCATTTGTAGGCTGCAGTCATGCCCTCATTCCAGGGGGACGGCAAACTTATTGATGAGCTCTCTTGGGAATCCAGCTACTTTCCAAAGTCCACCAAAGTCTGCTATTCTTTCTTTCAGGGGTCTCAGTGTGATATTCCAGTCACATTCTGATACTTAAAGACTGTTGTTTGACATTATACATACTGATAAGGCACACTGCATTTACATAAATGCTGGTAAGGCTGCTTTTACATAAATGGATATTGTTCTAACATGATCGACTGTACCAGAGAGCTCACACGATGTGACATTAAGTGAGCTCATTTGGGTTGAAGAGAAGGAAGATGGACAGAAGGTGATTTAAAAATGAAAGAATTACTGATGAGATAAGTTTCAAGGGTCCATGTTGCAGCTTTTCAGTTGCATTAGTGTTGATTATGAGTGCAGCTATGCATCTTAAGGACACTGTCTATACAAATACAGTGCTTAACAAGTTTATTGGACCTCCTGTCATAAAAAGCATAAAACTTAAATAGGAACAGGTTTAGGAATTTCAAACTGAATCACCTTGTCATACCAAAATTTAAGCTGCTCACTGGGCTTCTCTGAAAAGTCAGAAATTAATTGAGCACAACATCAACCACTGAAATAGTTTTTTTCTGTGCAGGATAGAATGCAAGTAAATAAACAGAATTTTACCTCGTAATCAAGAAATAATAGTGGTCTTCATTATTCGGTCTGAGCCCTGCTTGACTTCGATCCCTCGGTAGGGATGGGTACCTTTCACATTTGAACCGATACCGTACCAATGCCTGGTACCTGGGAATCGGTACTTAACGGTGCCAATTTTCAGTAATTTTGCGTGTGTTTATGGGGTAATAAATATTAATTTGTTTAATATTAAGATCTAAAATTTTTTCAATGTAAATTTGTTTCTCACTATATAAAATTGAACATATATATATCAAAACAACACTCGTCATTACACTCTTGCTGTGCTGCGCTCAAGTCCAGTAAGGAAATTCACCTACTCTACCCAATAGTATGCCTGCTTCTTCCACTCCCTCACAGTCACAAGGATGCGTTTAGGTACCTAAACATGGCACCGTTTGATTTTACGTGAATCGGTACTTGGTCGTACCAACAGAATTCCGTCGGCACCTCTTAAAGTACCGAATTCGGTAACCATCCCTATCCCTGGGTCAGGGCTTTTCTGTGTGAAGTTTGCGTGTTCTTCCTGTGCATGCGTGGGTTCTCCCCAGGCACTCCGCCTTCCTCGTCCACAGACCAGAAATAAGGTCATTAGGTTGATTGGTGACTCCAAACTGCCCTTAGGTATGAGTGTAAGAGTGAATGGTTGTCTGTCTCTCTGTGTGGCCCTGTGAGTGGTTAGTGACAGTTCAGGGTGTACCCTGCCTCTCAGGATAAATGAATAAATAAATTATTTGGTCTTTATTTATATAGAACAATAAATGGGAAAAGTCATGGATAACAGTAATACTAATCTATTTTAGCTTTAAAAATGTTTTGGTGAAAGAGTTTCTAAATACTGGTGTACTGCATCTAACAATATCTGTGTCCTATCCATTCCATTATACTGTAGACTAAGAGAGGCTCACATTTTTTGAAGAAAGTTGTGGGTTCACCGAGAGCAGGTAGGTCATGGCCTCCAGAAGCAAGAATTTCTGTGCGGACACAGCATCATTATTTTACAATATCCAGGTTAACTGTGACTCGTACCTGCTCACTGTGAGGCTTCATGGGCTGCAAACAAGACAAGAATGATGATGTATTTTAGATTTGTAGTGAGCCATTATTAACAGAGTATGTGCCAAGTTTGAGACACTGGTTATTAAAATCCTCAGAAAATCATTTTTAAAGAATAGTTTTGTTTATCATAATCTTAAAGTTTAATTCTTTTAGAGAAGCACTCCAACAATACCAATTTAAGGGTGGATATTAAAATTCTAACTCTAAAACGCCCACCAAACTAAATCACGACACAGATTTTCATTTGATGCTTCATTTAGGTTCCGTTTACTAAAGACTTGGTAATAAACTTTATCTGCCCTCTCTTCCCAGCTTAATATTTACCTCCAGATAGATAAACCAAAATTACAGGTGGCAGAAGGATTGTGCCCAAAATCTGAGAAAACAATACTTAAATATGTAACAATATTTTGGGACGTGACACTATATTAATATTTCATTAGGTCATTTCAAGTAATGGGACATTTGTTTTGTAGTTTAGTCCAGCCATCAGCTTCTTGTCAGCAGCAGGCATCCAGTCAGTTTGTATTATTTCTATCACTGGGACAGACAGTAAAGTTTATTTGTGTTGCAGGGACACTCATTGATGTTAAGAGGATGTATTGCTGGTGTCAACTCACAGTGCAACACAGCTTTTTGAGAGTGAGCGATAGTTTCATTTACACACAAGGCAGACACACATAAAGCTGTGCTCCCTCACTGGCCCAGAGTGCTTCATTCTATCCTTTATTATGCCTCTGATACAACCTCCAAAGAACAAATAAAGAGAGTTACAACTTGTTCCTCCAGTGCACCTTCTGCAAATTTTACAATGAACATGAGACGTAGAGTTTAAAATGGCACTAAGAATGAGGCTTCAGAAAATCATTTGTTTGCTAGTGATATCTGTGAAATGAGACATCAGTCACTGCTTGATTTGAGCCTTGGGATCTTGGTCTTGCTTGTTGTTTTGGGTCAACATTATTTTACCCCCAAAATCCTGATTTCCAGTAGGATATTTTATTCCTGCTACCATTTTTGAAGATATCCAGCCTCCAAACCAGACTGTTTGGCGTTCTTTCTTAGCAGTTCTATCATTCCTTGAGGTGAGATTGACTCTTAGAGCAGTAAGAAGCTTATGCTGTGGTGTTTATCTTTGTGGAGCTTTATTGGATTTAACTCAACTGAACTGAAAGATTCTCTTTCTTTGGCTTCTGCCACTCCCGCACAGATGAAGCATTCATACAAGGATGCCTGTTTATTACACAGAAAACTAAATTGTGGACCCTTTCAATCTCTCTTTGTTTATGTGCCAAGCATGAATTTATTAAAAAACATCAAGACATCCTTTTTTTCTCTGTCTTGATTCAGTACTGGGTGAAATCTTGGCAATCTAGAATAGGTATGTGTTTATGTATCTGTCACAGCATATCACATCGAGGTGCTTTAGATCCAATGCAGAGGAGGAGGGGGAGAAGGTGGTCCCTTGGCAACTTTAGGGAACAGCTTGTGCATCCTTGTCACTTTGTCTTTTGAAGGGTAGCCGTGAGCCATCCAAACATTGTTGGTCTGTCTTTCTGTGAATTATTAATCGAAGAGAGAGAAGCTGACATTTTTACGCCAGGCGAGAACTGAAGGGGGTGATGTCTCTCTCTCTCTCTGTGTGATTCCTCTTAAGTGGGGTTGAGTTAAATATTTAATGCCCATGTTTACACGCTTAGAAGATGCACTCATTTTAAAATACAATGTGCAGGGTGAGGTGCCAAGCTGTTCAGGTGAAACATATCTTATGGAATGCTCATGTAAAATGTATTTGAGCAATATGGTTAATAGCAAGAACTCTTTACTGCCATTAAATGCTCTGGTTGCTTCTCTTTGATGCATAATTTATGCATATCCTATTAAACATTAAGATTTGTTTGTGCAGTGGCGATGAGTTTGCAACACTTTTCCCACATCACTCATAATTCCTGAGTTGTAAGAATCCATTTAGGAACAGCTTCTCTGCACAAACTCTGCAAACATCATACAAAAAAAAAACAGACAGGCTGGGCGACAGACAGCCAAGACAAAGAGGCATGTAGCGTCTCGGCACAATAAGAAATAAAACCTCAGAGCTACACAGCACAATGAAGATCCCGACTCCCCAAGGTCACCACGCGGCACCCACTGCTGCTGCTCTTCACTCAGCACAGCCAGAACAATCTCCTGGTTACCACAGCAACTCTGACTATAGGCCCTGCTGTAGTAAATCACCACATTATCAACACGAACGCACAGAAGGAGAGCAGGGGTGGCTGCACACTTGCGCACAATAAAATACAGTGCACGCACAATCTGCCATGTAAGCACTCTCATTCATATTCGAGCTGAGACGTGTGAACATGAATCAAGTCTAAAGCACTTCCACACGATCGTTATTGATCGCTCTTATCACTGTTTTCTTGATGATTCTCAGCGTGACTCTCCCTCTGTCTGAGTTTTCAAACTTTGTCTGGGGAAAAAAATCAGCCTTGGTTGAGTGTTTAAACTGGAGATATTTCATTTAATCGGCAAATTATCATTACCCAGCAGTTTTCATTAAAAATCCTTGGTCAGTGTATTGGAATATAATGCTTCTAATTATTGGTCACCAAAACCAATTACATGTGGTTTGTCCTCTGGTATCCGTACCAGAGAGGAGCACAGTGTCCCTGATTTGGAGTAATTATATGGGTTAATTGAACCTCCAGCCAATAAGTTTAATCATATCAGTGTTGTAAATCAAATTAGACTGAAATGCGGCTCCATCAAATGTAGGCTTAAAAAAGGACTCAATGCAGCAGTGATAAGATCCCCCAAGCTGTGTGTGAACAAGTCTTTCTTTCTGATCCCTGTAACATGCAACATGTTGTAAAGTAGGGATGCACAATGCTATCTGATTAATATCAGTATCGGCAGATAATTGTAAACATGAATGATTGCATTGTGTATTTTTGTTGTCTCTTCTTAAAGGGATATGCCAAGGTTTTTTTGTTTTCATGTCTTGCCTCTCTCTCAAGCCCGATACAACCAGATAGACACCATTCTTTCAACTGTGCGTCTAGTAACAAGGAAGAGACTGAATCTTCAACCGCTAATTAGCTTAGCTCAAACAGTAGGAGTCAATAGGCATAGCTTGTCAGTCTCTGCCTACAGTCATCAGATAAACTCTTTAGCTATTCTTGACGATTGTGTTGTGACTTGATTTTTTTCCATATTATGTTACATTATCTATTTTTAGACTAAGAGCAGCACTTTATGTAGGTTTCAAAATAAATACATGTGAAACTAAACTGCAGGGTGCATGCGCCATCCACCGTCCTGACCTACTTACAAGCACATCCATGGGAGTTTACGCATGTGCCCTGTGGTCTAGTTTTGATGCATTAAATTTTCATACTGTTCTGTTGAGCAAAGTTAGTCAAAGTGAGCTGTTGACTAAAGACGGACGACTTCTGCTGACTTTTCATCTGGTTATGCTGCCACCTGCACCATAAAGCTGAGTATATTGTCCAAAGTCTGAAGCAGCTGCTTAAAAACAAAATACAAATATCCTTGTTGGTATTGCCCAGTCTTACTAACGGACAACAGTTTTCCATATTTGCAGGAAAAAATAGTATTTTAGCATCTCTAGTTCAAATACACAGCCTGGCCAAAGAAGAAGTCGCCACCTGGATTTAACTTAGCAAATCAGTACGGGTCTCCTATTGGATAATTACTGCATGGGTGATCATCTTTCATTTGGCAACAAGTTATTTAACTCCACCTGATGCAATGAGCAGCTTCTCATTTCTAAAATAACCATGTTGAAAGTTGAAAGACGTGTCCTGTGGTTGTGGAAAAGATGTTAGTCTGTTTAAGAATGGTCAAATCATTGGCATGCATCAAGCAGAGAAAGCATCTAAGGAGATTACATAAACTACTTAAACTGGGTTCAGAACTGTCCAACGCATTATTAAAACTGTAAGGACAGTGGGGAACCATCGTCTTTGAGGAGGAAATGTGGTCGGAGAAAAATCCTGAATAATCGTGATTAACGTTTGGCCAAATCAAATAGAAGAAAAACAACAGTAGAACTCAGGGTTGGCTTTAATAGTAAAAGTAAGAGAATTTCCGCACACACAGTGTGAAGGGAACTTGTGGGATTGGAACTGAACAGCTGTGTAGCCTTAAAAAAACACTAATCAGGAAGGCTAACCAGAAAAAGGCTTCAGTTTGAAAGGGAGCATAAAAATTGGAGTGTGGAGGACTGGAAGAAGGTCATGTGGTCTGATGAGTCCAGACAACCTGTTCCAGCACATCAGGGTAAGAGAGGCAGGTGAAGTGATGCACCCATCATGCCTAGTGCCTACTGTACAAGCCTGTTGGGGCAGTGCTATGATCTGGAGCTGCTGCAGTTGGTCAGGTCGAGGTTCAGCAACATTATGAAGTCAGCTGACTACCTGAATATACTGAATGATCAGGTTATTCCATTAATGGATTTTTTTCTTTCCTAATGGCATGGGCATATTCCAAGATGACAATCCAAGGAATCATCAGGCTCAAATTGTGAAAGAGTGGTTCAGGGAGCATGAAACAGCATTTTTCACACATGGATTGGCCATCACAGAGTCCAGACCTTAACCCCACTGAGAATCATTGGGATGCAGTCTTTGCACAGTTGTTAGACTCTCCCATCATCAATACAAGATCTTGGTAAAATATTAATGCAACACTGGATGGAAATAAATCTTTTACACTGCAGAAGCTGATTGAAACAATGCTGCAGTGAATGCGCACTGTAATCAAAGGTAAAGGCAGTCCAACAAAATATTAGTGTGTGATATTATTTTTGGTGGTGACTTTCTTTTTGGCCAGGCAGTGTACTTGATCTTTTTTTTTTTTTTAATGATTTTCTTTAGATTTCCACATTTATTTCATATTTGACTTTTGTTACGTCTCACAGGGAAAACTCTCCTTATGAAAGTCTCAAAGTGAACAAAAAGAACGTAGTTTTGTGTGGCTGGGATATGCTAATATTTCTGCCCAAAGCTCCAAAGAGTTATGATAAAAAGTGATCTGATTATGGTGAAAGGCGACTCTGGGACTAAGATGGATTTCAGGGGAAGTTTTATTGATGTCATGTTCCCTGTTCTGGATTCATGGCACATATGCACGCAAACTCAGGCTCCGCTCTTGACTCAGTTTTGCCACTTACACACTTGAATCTCATACTGTGTCAGAAAATCAGAAGGTTATTTATTACATCTCTCTGCTTTATGTCTTAAAAGCCCCCTACTGTATAGCCAAATGTGGGGAGGGGAACAATCTTGATTCATGCTGCATACTTCTCAACACACTCCATCGAACAGAATTTATTTGATACTTGGCTTTTTTCTCCTTTTTGCAGATTTGTAGCTTTATTTTTCAGCCTGGGAGGGTGGTGTTTGTGACATTTTACTGATTTGTCATCCAGTGCTGCTGGCTGACTCATACGTCATACCGCCTCTTTTTCTGTTCTCAAGGTCCTCTGATTACAGAAATAAAGCCTTAACTTTCTTCTGCGGTCTGATCAGAAAAATAGCCTTTTATGCAATATGTCTGAGTTTAGATGGAGCAGCAGCAATCTTATCTTCTTTGTATGAGATGTGTAGGGAACACAGACAAAGAGGAGACTCCATAAGGAGACGTATTACATGTATTACTTTTTCCCCTTTACTGTGATATTGTCCCCATCCTCTTCCTGCTTCAATTTCCTTTCATGAATGTCAAGATGTTAAAGGTTAATGATAAGTTAAGTGTGAGTGAGGATACTTTAATAAAGGGCACACCATCATGTTGCTGGACAACAAAAGCAAGAAAAGGTTTTATTTGGATCCCTGCCATGGCTTTCCATTTCCTAATGTCCATGATTTAATTATATGTCCATTAGTTCACTGGCAGCCACGTCTACGCCAACAGGTCTCTGTTTCCCGTTTGTGTCTCTGCAGTGGACCACGGGGATGTACTCCGGTAAACAGCCGGCACGAACTCCAGGAATGTGGAGTGTGGATTTGATTGGAGTGAGCCTTATTCATTGAACTTTGAGTTTCATCTGCAGATTTGTGTCAGAGCTGTGGAGATGAAAGTGAAACTGGAGCGTGTTGAGATCCCCTTGATCTGTCCTCCTGCTTTTCAAGAGGCTTCAATCCAAATCTGAGAGAGGACGGGCGTTCTGTGATCATCTCATTCAGACTGAATTAATGTTGACCAAAAATATCAAAATTGCACTGATTTTTCGGCTCCTTAAAATGGACCCTTTCCTTTGTCCCATTCGTTTGAATTATTCTCACTCATTAGAATGACTGTTTGGCTTTTGATTTGTGGTTTTATTTCTTACATTTTTGATCAGCACTCGGAGAAATCTTGAAATGATCAGCTAATTAGGGCCCCTGTGAACAGTTTTGGATGTGAAGTAGACTGAATGCAATTTAAAACTTATAATGAGCCACAGAAGTGATCGGCATAAGCTAAAAATGGACCATGGTTGTATACTTAAATACACAGTAATCTATGAAGAAACACATTAACTTTGATAACAGTTGCCTTTTAATCTTGTTTATCATTGAATTAAGCTGGTGTTTAATTGTTTAAGACATTCTAATAATCCCAATTAATAAGAGGGGTGCTGGAAAATAATTCTGCATTTAAATCTAATTTAATGGATTATATTATATTAAATAATAAAATGCTTCACTACATCTGCCTAGAAGGCCATGTTTCTTTTGTAACGCCCATAATTAATTCGAAACGAGGTCGAAAGCCGCCTGGATTGGTCTGCCGCGGCTTACGTAGTGCAGGGAACACGCGTAGACGTGCACTGCGGAAGTACGCTATAGCACTGTTTAGGCTCCAAAAATGTACTAAATGACCTCGTTTTGAATTAATTATGGACGATTCGCCAGGACACTTGGATTACAGTGACGAGCAGTATGAAGGAAAATAGGCACGCTTTTTGTGGACTTTTATGGACCTTTTTCTTCGGCTCCGCTGCCCCTGTTAGATGGACGTTTGTTGACAGCGAAAATCCCCCCGGACCTCCAGCTGCATTTGAGACATCAAAAAAGTGCTCCAGAGTGTTGCTCAGCATGAGGGTGAGTAGAAAATTAAGGCATATCATTCTTTGGGTGTAATATTCCTTTAACAAAATAACTCTTACATTTAAGAGGAGGTTTTGACTCAATTGTCAGACAGTGTTGAACATTGCACAAGCTGAACGGATATGATTTTGTTGTTCTGCATACTTATGTGGACCCAGACATTTTTAAAGGATTTTTACCCTTAGGAGATCGATGCAGTTTTCCAAATTTTGATTATAACTTTCCAGTAATGTAATAGAATCTGCAGAGATGAGTTCAAACTTATCAGATATCTGCAACAATCCAATATTGTGCATCCCTACAAATGAAAACTGTGTTGTGAGTCATGCATCAGTTTGACTCAAAAATCAACTCTGGATCCAATTTTGACCCCAGACTCACAAATAAATCAAATTGTGACACAGTGGAAGATTCACACTCTGATAAATAACACAACTGTTGCATACAAGCTCTGCAAAAGCCGCGAATGGCTACTAGTCACACCTGCTGTGGTTTTGATGTAAACAATTTCAAGACTGATCTTACAGAGCGGCCATTATATCGACTGGTCAAACCAGGGACAAACAAACAACAATGTGTGGTGTTATTCGAGTTGGTGTTTGAAGCTCTCATGTTGTCTCTTTGTTATAAACTTCTAACAGAAGTGTTTTTGCTGCATTGGAAAGGTTACAGAAGACCATAACCCGACAAAAGTTTTTGTGCTTCAGAGAATGTAACCTCATATAGGCCAAGTCCAGAATGTCTCATTAAAATGGCTCATGGTTGTGAGAGGCATTTGGTTTTGATCCTTCTTCTCCCACAGGTTAACAAACAGGCTGAGAGTAATCCTGTTAAAAATGACAGGACCACAAATGAGTTAACAGAAGTCAAAGGTTTCTTAATCACATCCCCTCTCGGTTTGTTAAAGAAACAAACGTCTGTAAGACTGAGAGGGTCAGACAAGTGCAGCTGAATATCTGAAAAGAAGATTCTGTGATTAATGACCAGTGAAGTCATTCCCAGAGTTGCCACTTCTCTATCTTTTGGGGCCTACAGGCTGACTCTCACAGTCTAAGTCGTGCAATTGGTCTGTCAACAGGGTTTAAGCCTGTTTTGCTGTTGTGTGGTGAGAAGGCATGCCTGCACATCATGGCCCAGTCAAGCTCTAATATACAGTGATTGTGAAAGAACACAATAGTGTTAGAAAGCTGCTTATTTGTCAATCCTTAGTGTCATAAACATGCTTAACAGAATTTAATTTAGCCATTAAGTGCAGTGTTTTATTAAGAAATTTGTATGTTTGGCTCCACAATGATAAGTTCATTAATAAACCTTCTTTTTGAGCCTTAGAGAAGAGACAACTTCCTGTCTTTCATAGATCAATCAAATGCACCCAGTGTTCTTTCTTTTATAAAGGACAGGGGGTGCACTTCTTGACCCGAGTGTCCGATCGGGAGCAGCCAAAGTTCAACAAGAGACAAATGAGTAACCTTTTAGTTTCAAAAAACACCAAAAAAAGAAGTTTGAGTAATGCTGTGCTGCCCTTTGCAGCAATTGAGATGAAAGTTTCTCAGAAAAGTGGCACAAATGACTAAATGGTGCAAAAACATCTGGAAGAATAAGTTAAAATGCAAATAGTCAATGCTGTAAGTATTATTGCATACCTAAATTTTGTTCTCCTTGTAGCCAGAGTTTGACAGAAGCAAATTCAGAAGTGAAAAGGCTTGTTTAACATTGCTACGTTATTTATATGAAGTTTTGTGACATTTAAATTTCATGATTTTTTTTTTGTTTTGGCCCTGTTGGCATAAAACTTTTCAAACATCAATCTGACATCTGACATATGCTGATGACCCAAGTTGTCCCGAAGAATGATGCTCTTTAACTTTTTTCTGCTTTTTAAGGATTGAGGTTCTACATGCATTACTGCAAAAAAAATTGATCCATGCAGACAGAAAATAGCCAAACTTGTCCTGGAGTTGCAAGGGTTAAAGTCAAACCCAGGCATCACCTTGAATTTTGAAATTTTAATCCTAAGTAAGATCTAGGTTTGTTTTCTCACATACTTTATCAGTAGATATAAATAGTCCCTTCCTCTGGACCATTCGAAAGAAGCTTCAGCCAGACTCACATTGCAGTGAAGCCTTTCCTTAATCTTAATCCTACAGAACACGCTCCCTCAAAAATATCTGAAAAGTATCATAAAAGTTTCTGTTTCTGTTTCTATCCACTGACTTATTGATTATTTACTGAGTTGTGACAGTTCACACTCTCTGTATCTGGAGGAAGAAGAGAGCTTGACTCACTTTCTGAAGAAATCGACTGATGTTTCAGAGTCGTTGTTGCTGTTGTTGTTGTGTGTGAGATTTTTCAGGCACTCTCTGAGATACAAGTCATGTCAAGTTCACTCAAGCACTCACTGTATCATGCAGCACTAAGAGGGCTATGAGGGGGGGCTCCGTTTGTCAACAGCATCTCAACACATAGACCTCTGAGGCCTGAGGATAAAAGTGTAACAAGAACTGGTTACTGGAGGTACTTTTCAGCTGTTTTCAGACTTTCCACTGTTCAGTACTTTTTGCCTCTACTTTTTGACATTGGATAGACACGGAAAATGTGAGAGAGAGCAGGGGGAAGACACGTTACAAAGGGCCCCGAGCTTTGACCAAATCAGGTCAACTGCACCAGGGATAAGCCTCAGTACGTGGCAAGTGGCCATCTGCCCCCAACTCCAGGTACTGGCCAATCCTAACCCTGACAACCCTGTGATTAATTTTGTTTATAAAGTACTTAAATATGCCTACTAAAATCATAAAATAGTTAAAGTAAAACAAGTCCCATCACTAATGCTGCATTCCAGGCGACCCATAACTCTGATATTTCCCAGTTAAAATCTCCGAGTTCCGACCTGAAAGCGTTACAGGCAAAATACGACTTCGGTTTGAGTGCAAGGAATTCTGGTATGTAAATTAACCAACATAGCAGGCATTATAAGATTTATACTTTATCAACTAACTCATTTGAGTGAGACAGAAGCGAGGAAACAGCGCATAATGTAACAGAAGCTTATACTTACAGTGAATGTCATTATTAAGAGGCTGTCTTATTGGTTAGGCAGTGATGTGATGTCATGAGTCGTAACTCGGAGTACATCGATCTGGTACGAGTTCACGGGTCGGAAGTTACAAGTTCGACTGCTGTTCCAGTGCACTTTCACAAGTTACAGATGGGAAAAACACAAGTTACGGGTTGCCTGGAACGCAGCATTAGACCCCTGGAAATGGGCAAAAATACCCTACTAAACCCTTCTCTCCTCCCTCTTTGGCACATGCGCCGGGGGGAGGGACGGAGACTTGAGGTGCGCCAGACTGTGCCCTACACGAAAACTGCCCTGGACGCACCCCTTTGGCATGGCATAGGCACCGCAGAGGGCAGGTGCACTGCGCCTGGTCTACTAAATTGGAGCCTATTATGTTTACTGGTGATTTAACCCAGTGAACGCATATTAGTTTGGAACAGTTGTGAACCTAAGATTGACTCCTGAGGAACACCTTGTCTGAATTGAGATAGAGATGATGAGATGTTCTGTCTGAATTGTCCTTTGTTTGGTCATTAGACGTAGACAAAGAGGCTTCTGACACACTCCTACATCTTCACAGAATTAAACTGTATGTCACTTAATTCCATATGTTTTTCTCTTTGTGCATTTCAGATATTCACACGCTACGGAAAGTGCTACACCTTTAACTCTGGCCAAGATGGGCGACCCCTTCAGATGACGATGAAGGGCGGGATGGGGAATGGCCTGGAGCTGATGTTGGACATCCAGCAGGATGAATACCTGCCTGTGTGGGGAGAGACAGGTGAGCCTTACTTGAGAGTTTATCACATAAAAGCATCAATTTTTACACGAGATGGGATATTATTTTGGAATTTAAAATAAAAAGAGATCTATAACAATTCTAATCATATCTGAGAAGAAAACTTGTTGTTTTGAACTGGCGCCTAGTTGTGATGCATTACTGGTAGCAGTAGAACATTTACATGTTGTAAGCTTGCATCCATTAAATAACAGCAGTAGAAAGCAAACAGTCCTCAAACATTGATAAGTAAATGATAAAGTACACATGACTGTCATGCCATATTCAGAGGATTAGACAGAGGGATGGTGTGGGAAAGCAGGGAAAGGGAGTCCTCAGTTCAACACTTTCTTATTGTCAAATTAAAGTTAAGGGGTTAGTTTAAGAAGTGGGGTTACTTAAGATCTGTTGCACTAGTACATATGAGTGCCGGTAAAGAAAATTGCAAGCTTTGTCCTTGAAGGGAAAATATCCGGGGGTGAATATTATCTAGCACGTAGAACATGGTGCCACTGCAAAGCATTGTAATTAACCCAGTTAAAGGTTAAAACTACTCAAAAAAACCTATTTGGCTTGATGAGATGCTACAGTAAGATTATTTACAATTTCAAACTTTTTTCCACAAAGCCTCTATGTTTAGAACTACTTTTGTACTTTTTGATGTAACATATTGGCCACATATCCTTCCACCAGCAGCTCCTCTCATTAGCTATTCATGTGAGAGTGTCCAGATTTTATAGAAGGAAAAGAAATGGCTATAAGTCTGATGTCACTGACATGGACCTTTGCCAGCCTTGACCTGTTGTTTTAAATATGGACATTTTTTTAAGGACTCACCCTCTGCAGCAACAGAACATTGTGTTCCCTGTGTTCTGTTGCTGCAGAACACGATGCCCAAATTACCGATCAGAACGAGCAGAAGGTATGTTATGAAGTCCTACTTGTTATTGCAATAGGCCTCCAGGTTCACGGATATGGGCACAGTTTGTGCATCTGCACCACCAGGTAACCTGGGATCTGTCCTGCCCCTCTGTTCTCCATCCCTCTTTCCACCTGTGACTCCATAAAAACACTAATTTTTGGTTCAGATTTAGTGAAGCTAGTGTTTGTTGTTTCTTCTGATGACCCAACCAGCTGATGGTAGAGGGAAACACAATCCTTATATCCAAAAATACTAAAGTCCTAAACCTAGGGGCTTTGTCGAGGAAATTTGAAACACTGTGAAGGTCTTACTGTAGTGTTTTATGGAGCCAATGTTGTTTTTTTAGTATCCTTTAAGTGGCTTTTACCTAATGCTGTGTTCACACCGCACACTACTTGTACTACCTCTGCGATCACTCTCCATGCAAAGTCAATGTACAGCCGCGATGGGGCAGGGCTAACCCTCCTGTGATACGTTTGTCGCGTACAAGACGATCACTTCACTCGTTGTGCAATGTCAAAGTTAAAAAAAAAAGTTGATCTTTTCAAGCAATGTCGTGTGTGGCTGTGCGGCTACAGCCAATCAGCGGTGTTTGTATTTGTGTATGTGACGATACCTGTGACAGACAGTTTTTCAACCGGACTGCAGAGGAACAATTTATGTCCGTGTGGGAAACATTAGTCAGTGAGGACATTAGTTCCGCCTAAACTCACAGATAATGCTGCTGCAGGGCATCAGCTGCAGTGTTTTGTGGTTGACAAGTGAATGAAAAGGATACACCTGGAATAATGTCCACTTATACATCCTATTATATGACATATGATATGATCGCGGTGAAACTCTAGCGGAAGTGATGTCACCAAGCGACGGCCTACGGCAACAGTGACCAAAATTATGTATTTATGGACGCGCGACGGTACTTCAGTGGGTGACGCGATTTTGGTAGCTGGGTCGCTTGCAGTGTGAACGCAGCATAAAGCTTGCAAGTTTCTTTAGTGGCTATCATATTTACTAGAGCCATGGGCCTTGAGTAGCCCTTCTTTAAATAAACAGACTAATCTTTGGAGATAAAATGTCAAAACAAATCTGTTAGCTTTTTTTTTCTTTTTTCATCACTTGTTTCTGTTGTTTTCCTTTTTTGTGTTCATAAAAGCCAATCTTAATAAAGGAAACTGAGTTAAATCAGGGCATTGGGAGGAGAGGAGTCAGTCAGAGGTTATTTTGAGAATTCCTAGCAAATGTTTAAAATCACCTTTTTTACAAAAGCTAATAACACTTCAGAGCACCTTGCTGACATCCAAAATATTTATGTCTCTTTGCCCCTAAGCATCGAATTTTTGAATTTGACAAGATGTTGTTTTTTTTCAATCAACAAATCAAAAGAAGCTAATTTACTTTCTGCCTCCAAGGAAAGAAACATCACGCTTCCTCCTTAATCCCTCAGATAGTCTGGACTCACTGCAGGTGCTTTTGATCCATGAACAAGTGCACACTGTGGACCACAGGGGTTAAAGAATTGATTTATCTGTGGCACGTTCTGCTGAGGTATGCACCTAAAAAATGAAATTCTGTAAACTGACAAACCTCTCCGCTACACTTAAATTATGAGTGATGACCCTAAAAACACCCCCTCTGATCGTTTGAGACACACCTTGGGTCCATCAGATAGTATTGACTGGACTGTATAAAGACGGATGGTTATTGACTAGAAAAATTTGATTTCATTTGAGTGTAATTGCACCACTTGTCAAACAGGCTTCACGTCCACATGAATCAGACAAGAGCAGAACCATTTGCCTGCAGTAAAATCAATTCAGGTCACGGGATCTACCACTCAGAGCTGACCCTTCATCAATGCTGCGAAATCTCCTCTGTGCTACTCAGGAGACCTTGTTACAAGATTTTAATGCAGCAGCATATGCTGCCGTGTGTTGTATTCAATATTTTATGTGCACAAAAAAATGAATGTAAAGAGACAGTTGAGCATAGTCACAGAAGCCGTGTTCTCTCCAACGTAATTAAACATGAAGCAGAAAGCTGTTGTGAGACAATGAAATTTAAAAATGAATCTTCTGCTCCCCAAGGCTGAAATGATTTATTTATAATGATAAGTAATGCATTTTATGTAAGATTATTAATGATTAAACCCTTTTACTACAGGGGATTTAGTGGGAACTCAAGGATTTAGTTGAAACAGTTACACATTCTTCACTCCTAACGAGAAACTGTTAGTTTTGAATGTTTATTTTCTCTGCTGTATTTGATTAATCTTTCCGCGCAGGATTTTTGAATTCTTCAGAGAGCAGCCTCAGAATATTTGATACAAACCCTTAACAGTATAGAGAAACACTCACAGTAATTGTGATAAAACATAAACTTTAATGGTATCTGTGTGTAAATCTGAACTGGCAATTAAAAATCCTCAAAGTAAAAGGAACCACATTGGATTAGAAGCAGAGTATTATGCTTCAATATTTACTAAATACAACCAGCTGATCAGAATGAGTGCTTGTAGCTACTAATGCAATCATTGTTAGATAATGCTACCTGCAGCACTTTAAGGTCCCCAAACAAACTCATCCCCTCACCCACTACTTCATCTTCTGTTGCTCACTTATCCTTTTTTCAAATTTTGTGATGAACACACACTGTTGTTTAATAATGGATGATTCACACACCATAGCCACAACCCTAACGACCAATGAGATCAGATTACTGGATTGTAAGAAAACTCTCAAACAAGAGGTTACAACTTGACTTTACATATTGGAAATCGTGAGACTGCTTCTAAGTCCAACCACCATGTAGTTAGCTTATGGTTTCTTTTGTTATCGCTGATTAAGCTTAAAAATCATGAAAGCTAAATCAGTTTATCAAGATAATCACAAAGAACAGAAAATGTAAGTTTAACTATTTTTCTGCCACAGACCCTTTATCTGACACACATATCCAGCAGGTGATTGGATGATTAAGTCAGTCACATTCATTATGTGCCAATAACATAATGTAATAGTGCTGCCGCGGTGTAAAGTACATATGTTAAAGCCACTTTGTAGGAAAAACCTGCACCAACACATCTCTAAAGTGCTTTCAGTGTTGTAACTTGTCTTTTCTGAAAAAACTAGTCTAATAAAACTGTTTCTGAAGCTGTAACCATCTATACTAGTCTCTTTGCAAGCAGTCACTTTCTGCTGTCGTCTCTCTTGTAGACTGCTACTTTGGGCTGCTCACAACTGTTGTAGATTGGAGCTTGGCAAGATGGATCTGCCTCATCACAGTTATTGAAGCAGGCAGGCCTGAGCTGCTGCAAAAGGTTAACAGACCTTGCTATCAGTAGGAATCCAAGAACACACTAAAAAAACCCAGTTAGCTCTGAGTTGAGAGAACCAACGTGATGTTAAAGTTCTGCCTTGGTCTACAAAAACACATCATCCCTTCACCACTGTATTGCATACAGAATAGATTTCTGCTCTGTTGTGAATCATGAATTTGCAGGCAATTAGTTTTTAAAATGCTCTCATAAATCTCATTAAATGGCAAAACCAGACACTGTGGGTCTCATACAAAGCATCAGGTTCTCAGTGACGCCGTCCCTGAGATAGCAGCTGAAATGGTTGCATCAAAAACATAATTTCTCTGTGAAAGAAGTGATGACCTTGCTCTCTAGATGAAGATAAAATGTCTTCAGGACTGAGGTTGCCAGCAGAGTCTGAGTTTGTGTGTCTGTATTTTTCATTATCATTATTTTTACTGTGGAGAAACACTCATAAGTACATTGAAAATAGATGAATCTGATTCTGTATGTAAGTTAATGCATGAATGCTTCAGGCACAAACCAGGGAGAGCACAATGTTGTGAGAGTTACTGTCAGTCAGGCTTCAATCAATGCAACTGCCTTCTTACATGAATGAATAATCATGAAAGTTTTAATGGTAATGTATAGATTTGACTCCCTGATCTCATACGTGTTCAGACTGTAGGAAGAAACAGCCAGAGGAAACCAAGGCAGGAACAAAAGACAGGCTCCCAGAATTCAACCTCTGGCTGTTTTTGAAGCCTCAATGCTGTTCAATATTAACTTTAGCAGCCTCTTAGATTTAGTCTTTAAGCTAATTAGTTTTTGTTCCTTTTCAATCTTGCAAAAAAAAAATTACATACAAAGATCCACAACTTCACAGCATCTAACTTTTATCCTGAAAAATAAACAAACATTCATTGTCATATATTTCATCAATAAACACTACTTCTGTGAGCTTATATTGCTCATATTGTGATGTTCTGTCCTGATTTAGAAACAGCAACAACAAAGCTTTCTGAAAGAATAACAAGAGCATCTTAAAAAGTTGCATAAGTAGGCAGATATGATGACAAGTGCTCTCATAGTTGAGCCTCTGCTTTTAACATAAGTCTTTGCATTTTTGTTGTAAACAACTGAAGACAGTAAGCCTTAAGATCAGATCAACTTCTTTGTGGCTGTGAGGACAAAGTGTCCTTTCTGATCATGGGCAACATAGCTGAGCAATACCAGAGAAAGTTATATTGCCATATTTTTGTCTTCAGAAGAATAATGCCAGATTAATGCAGGGTCTTTTATGTGCTGTACACAAACTTGAACTTCAGTATTCATTTATCTTTGGATCTTTAAAGTGATACAAAACACTATGGCTCTATCTGAGGATCATCTACCCTGAAAAGTCAAGAAAATGCCTTCAGACAGAGCTGGGAGGCCAAGGAGGGGTTAGGCACGCCCACTGACTCTTACATGCCCTCTGAATAAGACAGAGCAGCCCCACGTGGCAACCTTCAACACTGAAAAACAAAGCCATTGTAAAATTGCCAAAAAATCTGCATATCCTTAAAAGTGTTTAGATGAGGCTGGCTCTGGAAAAAAAATCTAAGTGTGTGGAGAATGAACAACAGCTGCAGCCTAAGACATGCTGTACATACAAGTTAGTTTTACAGGAGGCTTTTGTGTAAATATTTAACCATTTAATGCCTGAAAACACAAATCATAGCTAGAAAATTCTAATTTTTTGGAGCTGAAATGGTTATTTCACTTTCTGCTGACATCCTGAAAAATAAAAATGCCCATAACATTGAACATTTGTTTAGCTTATTTGACGCATTGGATGTTTTTAGCAACACAGGACATTTATATCATTTACCTGACGGTTTTCAGAGTTTTTTTTTGTAATTTGTTGATCATTTTGATTAGAAAGAGGTGTTATAGAAGTATGTATCAAGTATGATACAAAATGTGCTAAAGGGTATATACTGTATCTAATGCATCTTACTTTATCACGACTGGATTTTTCAATCTTGCCTGTCATGACTTAAAAAAAGAGTCCTAGTTTTGGATGGTGGGCTTCTCTCCCCTTCATGCGAACTCTCACCGCACATCATGTTGGAGCAAATTTTATCCTCTACTCTATCTAACCTACCCTACCACATGGCCATCTGAGCCAAAACAGCATGTCAGTTTCAATAGACTCAGGGTCTGTACATGCAAGCACCAGGTAGTGCGACATGCTGATACTACCTTACCCAGTCTGTAATCATCCCACTTACCAACAAAACTCTATAATCATGTAAAACCAGTGTAAATATATGGACACACGCACACAGTATAAAGGAAAATTGTACTCTTGTCTACTTTATTCTTAGTCCCCAACTGTATTACTCTTCTCATCTGGATCCACTAACTGGCTCTGAGTGCTTTATCTGAAGTCTCCTTCACTGCTTTCACTGACTGTCCTCTTGCACCCAATTCTTTAAGTAATGAGACCACTGATCCTGCTGTGAACCCTCTGCACCTTGCCTCTACTTGGCTAGTCCTTTCTTTTCACCCTTGCTGTTCAGCTTCAGCCCCCAGATTAGATCATTTTTAAGCATTGTTGTGTTTTTAAAGGATGGTTGCAAGCAAACTGCTGACAGGACAACAGAAACCCCTATTTATTTATTTTTATTATTGATCATTTTTAAATAACACAAATAGATACATGCACCTAGCTCACCATGTTGAGCATCTGCTTTTAAATGTCATACCAGTGCAGTATTTAAGTTTTAACGACAAGTTATGAGGTAGATATCAGAAAATATGTAGACTTTAAGTGTCATGAAAATATGACTTTTTAAGGTTTGTACTGTGCCATGTTAACACATTGTTAATGTCACTGATTTTACTGTAACCATGGGTGCATCTCTGACAGCAGCAGTGTCTTCTTTAGTCCTTCTTTAGGGCTGGTAATCATAGGGTAGCACCTGAAACTGTACCACGTGTAATACATGGTCTAAAAAATGTATCTCATAATGATACAAAGAAAATCAATATTTGGCATGAGTGCCATATGACCTGTTATTATTTCTCGTAATCTGAGGAATATCAAATGGCTCTAATAAAGTAAACTGTAGGATTATTTTATGTATGTTATCCAACACATTTCATCTGTAAGAGTAAATTAGTGTTAAAACATACATCTTACGTTAAAGAGTTAATATGGATATTGATTTGCTTCTGCAGATCTGTAAACATAATACCGGTATTTTTGTGCCTAAATTTGATCCTCAAGGCCAGCCATATTACAACATCAATGCTTTTTTCCACTCCTAGTCTGTAGCCTGGATGTTTTTACATGCAGGAGACACACAAATTCTGTATGCACAGTGAAACTATTTAAAAACCTAAGATGATGTCAGACAGAGTTGTTGAAGGTAAGAAATGTAAACAAGAGAACTGGTGGCATCTATGGTCACCAGATAAACAAAAGTGCTGCAGGACAAAGACTGCATGGTCCACAGTGCGACCTCTGCACATTTCACTCATCTCAATTGTAAAGCAATATTACATTTGGCCAAAATGACTGTTTTTTTCTGACAAATATTTAATCCTGAAGTTGTTTTTATTGTAAAGTATGTCAGAATAAGTTCTGCCATGTAAATATTGTTTCAGTGATCACCGTATTTTAAACTTACTTTACAGTGTTGCTTTATGTAGTAAACAGTACTACATCAAAACTATACTCCTTAGCAATAGTTTGGAAACAACATTTTGTGTTGATTATAACCTCCTTTAATAATGCCAATCAGTATTGTATTTTATTCTTGGAAAGCATGATTCATCACCTTTACAGCTAGGCATAACTTGTCAGGATCGTGCATTTGTGGAATGAGCAGCACAGCTAAACCTGTGTATAGTGGCCAAAAATAATTTGTCAAAATCCCCTTCTTCCCTGAAAGAAAGCCTCAGTGGAGTAACGGTGAGGAACTGGTCATCTTGGGCTGTTGTCCTCTGTGCTGTGGTCTATCTTTGACTTCATCAGTCTCACAGAACTTGGTCCAAGTTTGGGAATCAGACCAGCGCTGAACCAAGTAACACTGCCACTCTGCATGCCAGAGCACCAGCTTAGTTGAAGGGGATTTTGGGGGTGAATTTTTATTGGGCTGTACCCACATGTTTAGCTGTGATGCTCATTCCAGGAATGCACCATCCTGACAAGTTGTACCCCATTGTAAAGGGGGCCATTCAGGTTTTATAAATACTATAAAGTACAACAGCAATTGCTATTTAAGAGGAGAAATAAATGACTGAAATACCATTTTGAGTATACAAATCATATTTCCATTTGCTTCTGTTGGCATGAAGAGTATTCAATTTTGTAGTTTCTTTAATGACCAGATAAAACTCACCTTCAGGGGTTTAAGCTTTAATTCATTTTTATTTCTACGTATCTAGAATCAGGTCACACTTAAGTAGTGATTAGAATGATCCAAAGCCCAATTTAAAATTGAATTTTTTACCATGCCGGCAGTCAAAGTATTTTTTTTAACTCCAATTTCAAGCTTTTTGAATGGCTGAAATATATTCAGTTGATATTTTATTGAGTGCAACACTGAATCATGTATTTAACAACAAATCAGTGTGATAAGGACAGAGAATTCAGATTAAGATACTGTAAAATCACTTCTCTTTCACTCCTCTTGCCTTTTGTAGTCTAAAAGACCAGCTTGGCCTGGCCCAGACCCAAAGGGCAGGGGGATAAGATACCAGTCCAACCTGGCTCCTGGCCTCGCTCTGGGCCTCGGTGCAGCTCAGTTCCTGGCTTGGGCAGAGAGCCTAACCTTGACACCACAGCTCAGGCAGAGCCCAAATAAAACAGATGCAGCCAATTGTGCTTGTGTGACATCAAGTATCATCATGTTTAGATTCAAACTTAAGTTAGCTTTCATATCATTGTTTCTGTTTTCATAAGAATGGCAGATGGTCATGATTTAAATATGACGTGTGCTCCTTCAGAGCAGCTCAGGCACTTCTTCTGTCTATCTGTTGCTCTGAGCCTCGAGCATTTGTCTTGGCTGCAACATAAAATGGCTTCAAATCCAGTCTCTGAAGAGCAATGTGTAACAGTTAAAGTCTGTCGCTCTCGTGCTGAAATTCAGCCGCATCCCTCAGCTCTCTAATTGAAAACAGAGAGAAAAGCTTGGCACTTAGAAGACAACGCCAACTGACAAGCAGGAATAAAGGGGTCGGGAAACAGACATCCCAGTTTATCCCTGAGCCAGCGCTCAGAGGATTTAAATCTCTTGAATCTCTGCCTGCCATCGCTGTGATAAGCAGCTCCTGGTCCGTGCTAATGTGATAGAAATATGTTTGCACTACAACGGGTCCGAGGCGCCATGTCATTGTGATGTCCCCCCCACTTCCCTGCATGATCTCAGTATCAAAGAAGCCAATCTGCTTCATTTAAAATCTATACAGCAGAGTGCTGTAGCACAGGAAACTGTCAGCTGTATTGATTTTCCTTTTATCCTCAGCATCATTTATTTATTAATTTATCCTTTCACTTTCATTTCCCCTGCAGTAAATAAAGCCCCTATGGGGTTCTTATTGTCACACACTTCACTACTTAGGAGGTCCATCTTCTTTATCCTCTCACTCTTTATTCCACGGGGACCACACTGTGATTGTCACCCCAGCAAGCCTGTAGGTGGATGTAATGAAAAACCAGCCACTCTGCAGGACTGCTTCTCTATAAATAAGATCTACAGTGAACAGAACTTGATTCTGTCTTCATGCATTTTTGTTGAATGTATCCACATTTTATTGATATTATACATTCAGTAAGATGATTTTTATGTAAGCATTAAAAAGAGTACGACATGAGGCAACTGTACTGAAACAACATGCAACAGTACATCAAGGTTAAGGAAATTACTTTCAGGGATGAATACATCTAATACTTCATACAATGATTATGCAAAATAACATGTTAATGTACAGTATAGAACAACCTCTGTCCAGGTGCTCATATTTTGCTGGCAAAATTTGATTGAATATTCTGGGGATTTTGGGCCACTGCCCTTTCAATGCAGCTGAATTGACCTTATTTATTGTCTGTAATCAGATCCATTTTGCTAATCTACAAGGATTGCGAGCTGCCCAAATGGCACGGCCCAATCAGTGTTCTCTAAAGCAGGAAAAGGTGGGAACCGAGAGTCCGAAGTGTCCGTTCATACTGAGATTAGCATGGATGCTAACCGATTCAGGAGCAGTTTCTTCACAGGGCTCCAGACATTTTTTTTGCATTGGTTGCAACAATGCACCTAAAAAAAAATGTTTGGGTGCACCAGCACAAAAATTAGGCGCACCCTAACTTTTCATTGTGTCACCTTTAACATCACAAGTCACCATTTTATCACTCTCCATAACTTATATTTATAATGTAAATTAGTAAAGAAATACTAGCATTTATTAAATTTTTTTTACTTGTTTTTTTTGGTGTTTATTAATTATCTGACAGTCACCAAGGCGAATTTGGCAGAGCTTCGCTGCTTCTTCAGAGTTACCTCTCCGTGTTGAAACCTGACACCACCGTCAGGCTCCGTCTGGACTCATTTGCATACTAACAGCTGATTGGATGATTACTGGGGGCTGTGTGTGTGTGTGCATGTTTTCTGGTGGGTCTACAGTAGGGATGTAACTGTTACCGGTATAATGGTAAACTGCGGTAAAATTTCCTACGGTAATCATTACCGTGTCCTCTTACAATTACCGTTATACCATGTTTGATCACCACACTGTTTCAGTAACTCACGGTGATGCTGCTCTTTGCCTGAAAAAGGCGAAACTATGTGCGTCTGCCCCTCAATGAAGCAGCCGTGTGTAGCAAACAGAGGAGCACATACGTAGCTTGTTGTACAAATGAAGTACAAATTCGTTTTTTTCTATTCTTGTAATTACACACAGTTTAAGCATTTATCACAAAATAATGACAAATACTTGCAAGAATTGTTTACTTTTATTTCTAATAAAAAATTTCTAACACATTTACTTATAGGACATTTCCTGACACAATTGTTGACAAAAAAAGACAAAAGGACTGTTAAAATTACAATATTAAAGGGGTAAAATGATTTCAAGACTGTGTAAAAGTACTTTTTTCAACATTTTGAGCACACTGCAACAATACCGCGATAATAATAACCGTGATAATTTTGGTTACAATAACCGTGATATGAAATTTTCATGCCGTTACATCCCTGGTCTACAGTCTGCAGCCTGTGAAGATGCAACGCAGGGACAGAGAAAAGAGAGGAAGAAGGTGCTGTGTCTTGTCCATTTTTGGCAGATTTTTCCGGTACTGCAGTTACTTTTGTAAACTTAAATTTTTAAGAGTGCGCCTAACTTTTTTTCTTGTTGCACCAGTGTGCCCAAGAAAAAGTGTAAGGTGCACTCTCACAAATTTTAGGTGCATGTGCGCCCAAAATGGTTGCACTCTTGAGCTCTGCTTCATATCTTTGTGAAATACAAAAAGGCAGACACTGAAAGCATTTCTTTCACTTTTACATGTTTTGACAGTTTCTTGTACGAATCAGCTTGTATTACAGCAGTTGCCCCTGCCTACAGCGTTAACAGATTGGCCTATAAAATTTGATTGAGGAAACAATCGTCCAGTCACCTACCAGATATGATTTGAAAGTTTCTGCCCTGTATCACTGTTTTAGAAAATGTACTTCGTTAACATGATGGATTACCTATTTTTGAAAAACTGTTGAAAATATCTGAGGAACAGAAAGCTCCATTAAAAGAATGCTACATATAAACAAGATTAGACCTTTTTAATTAACTTTGACATTTCAGTGGAAGACTTGTACATAATGTACTTTTAAGAAATGGTTTAATGAAAAATTTAGCTTTCACAAAAATACTTTTTTTTATCTTTTCCAAAAACTTCTTTTGAGTTTAAAATGTTTCCTTTCTCAATCAATAAAAGAAATCACCTCTCTGGATTCGGTATGCATGTTTTTTTTATCTATACTTATAACCAAACCCAAGAGAAGGCAAGCACACTTGGCCAATATTAAACAAATGGAAGCCTCACTTATGATAAAAACAGGTCCACTATTCCTGTCTCTTTCTTATTATTTCTGCCGAGTACATTTTATTGTCTCATCAAGATTATTTCTGGTTTGTTTTTCCCTCCCCGCCTCAAACATTCTCCACTGCTGCAAATCTCATCTACCATCTGATTAGTAACAACTGCTGCGGGGTAGCTCCAGCAGGCCAACGTGTGCATACAAATCATCTTCCTCGTTGTAACTGTCCTCACCCCTTCTTGTCAACAGACGAGACATCGTTTGAAGCTGGAATCAAAGTTCAGATCCACACCCAGGATGAACCGCCGTTCATTGATCAGCTCGGCTTCGGGGTGGCGCCGGGGTTTCAGACCTTCGTCTCCTGTCAGGAACAACGGGTATGTCTTGGGAATGGTGGCAGAGATGAAATGGAAAAATATATTGTATCTCATTATGTCAGGGAGAATTTCTAAGTTAATACTGGCTCTGAAATTTAGCAAAGGGAATAATCACTTGTGCTCTCTATAGAGTAGAAAGATCAACTAATCCACCCAAGCTTGAACAGTAAACATGATTAACTCTATTTATTAAGCAAAACCAATACTTGTGCATTGAAAAGTAAATGTGAAGTTGACTGTTCATGCAGAGTCTATTAATTGCAAAAATCCAATTTATCAAAACAAATGAAAATTTCCAAAGAGACTGAGTCAGTCTGTGGCATTGGCAGTAAATGTACTCCCTCCCTCTCATTTGAGGTTGCGATGTGGAGAATTTAAATGAATGTTGAGTTAAGATTTCAGAGGGCATGCAGGTGCAAAATACAAAGTAAGCTCAATGTAATTAGATAGTTAAACCTTCGTAAAAAAGGGGGGGTTGTAGCAGATAAAAAGTTGGACCCAACTCTCTAATTAACATGATAATAAAAAGCCAGATAAAAATTATAGAGACATTTAATGGAGTGGGGCCATTATCAAATATATCCTTAAAATATGATGCTTTGCTCATAATGAAACTCCACACTGCTGGTTTTATGAGCACATGAAGTTGTGTGTCATCTGCATAGCAATGCTGTACTTAATATTGCTGGTGCAAGCTGTGCAGTTGCTATGAGCCATGTCTGTGCAGTTCACTGAGCTATGAAGTTTGATATGATCAGGTAACAACATGAGGATTTTTTTATGGTTGTATTCTGATCTTTATTTTGCACAACATTCTAAATGAATGCCTCATAACTGGCACAAAATTTGAAAGTTTTCAGACATTAAAGTGAGAGTTCTGGTGCTACATTTTTTGCTGAATTTAGTTAGATGAGAATGCCAATCAAGCCCCAGCAGAACAGCAAAAAGAAGAAAAGAGTCTTGTGTGTCCACTAAAGGATAGCTGTGAAACCATACACACCAAATGTTAAAGCCCCAGTTTAGCCTTGTACAACAAAAATATTTGAATAGCTTACAAATAAGCACACAAAGAGCAAAGAGAAAATATTTCTATTACTCACCCCATCTTATAAAATATTTGAGTCAAGGTCTGTGTCCATTGATGGCTTTTTCTTCACTGGTGGCACCTCAGCCTCATTTCCAGAGCTCTTTTTTTTACCAGTACTGCTTTTGAAAGTTAAGGAGCCCATATTATGCTTTTTCTTGTTTATATGCTCTATAGTGTGTTTTACATGTCTCCTCCATGTAATCAATCACTTCTGTCCACAAGACCAAAACTCTGTGGCAACAGGACTGCTGCCTCTTCCCTTCTTCACGGCTCCAGTATCTGCCTGAAAACGGCTTGCCACAAAGACTAGGTCCATGTTTATGCATGTTTTATATAAACTTTACAGCTGTGGATTATAATTTATTTCCTTACCTAGCCTCACCTAGTTGTACCTAGGAAGAGTTGAGAAAGAACTTATGCAGTTAAAAGGTATATTTAATAAAAAAAACAACCTATCATTCATTTTCTATACTGCTCGGGGTCACGGGGGCTGGAGCCTATCCCAGCTGTTATTGGGCGAGAGGCAGGATACAGGACCACCCCCAAATTCCACCGGACACGAAAGCGCCGCGCAGCGTCCTTGAAGCGAACTGCAGAGCACTTCGCTCCCATTGTAGTCTATCGGGCAAATTCCACTGCACGCGAAAGCGCCGCGGTCTGAAGCGCCGGTGCACACCAAGGCGCGAGAGATTCGCTTCAGGTCTTTTTTCTGTGCGGCCGCTTCCAAACCTCGTAAATTCACTGTCGTTAAGAAAGCACCAGACAGGAAGTCACCTTGTGGAGTACCCGGCAGTTTCAAAATAAAACACAAACCACGGACTCTTGCACGTAATTTTCCTCAATTATTTGTCATTACGTCAAAACCGGAGGTACGAGCATCAGGTCAGCAGTCGGTCAGAGGGTCCCAGAGACATCACGACACCATGGACGAAGAAAAGTGAATCGTAGAGGTACAGAAATCTATAACATTGTATACATCACGGATCTAGACGGATAGAAGTTGAATAATTAACGAAGCTGTGTGGTTTGGACCAGCAAAGGGACCTTAGACAAGCTAAGCAAGGTGTTGTTTATTTCTTTTCTCAGTCTATAACACGTTTTATGAGCGTGTGACTTGCTATTCTCATGATAGCCTGTGGCTCTCCGGGGATCAGCCCCCCCCCCGTGGGGCTTCGCTGTGCGTCGCTTCTGGGCGCGCCGCTTCCAGTGGGGTTTGCCTGTCGGAGCAAGACCGCTTCGCTGCGCGGCGGGGCGCTTTCGCGTGCTGTGGAATTTGGGGGTAAGAGAGACAGACAACCATTCGTACTCACGTCCATACCTAAGAGCAATTTTAGAGTCACCTAATGAGCATGTTTTTGGTCTTTGGGAGAAGCCGGAGTGCCCGGAAAGAACCCACACATGCACAGAAAGAATTCAGACTTCAGAATTCAACATGCAGAATTCACACAGAAAGGTGTCTCCACTCACTGAAGGTGATCCAGTTTGTCTTTTTGCCAAAAATTTAATCTACAATTCTAACAACCTCTGCCTCCTGTCTGCATTTAGTTTCTGAATTCTTTCCTCATCAGGGCTGATGAGAGTGTGACATCCTTAATTTTCAAAGCATGTAGAACTAAGTTGAAGAAGTTGGTAAGGGAATTGTTAGGCAAAAAGACGAATGATATCAGTTCTGCTAGTTGACTTAACTTTCCGAAACTACAACATTTAAAATGTCAAATTCACTTTTCAACCAATGACTTCAAATAAAATGTTTTCTTCTGTTAACAGTTTCCACAGACAGTGTGAACCTAACAGGAGCTTATCCCACAGGTGATTTCTAGTGGGGACAGTGGGAGTGATTAAGGACTTAAAACTTCAGAAACCCTGGTGGTTCTTATGACCCTGCTTCAACTGATGAACCCTTCGCTCTTTTGCCAGCAGTCCTCTCACTTGCACGTTTCCTCCTCTTGTTTTAATACCACCTGAAGAATTTCTGTGTCACCTTGTGATGCTTTTACTCTGAACCCACCACTCCTACCAAAGTGAGAGCTGAACTAAAACCATCCGTTCTGAATTTCAGTCATTTGAAATTCAAACAGTGGGCACCAGCTGTTCTGTTAGCCAGCTTATCAGAGACCATCTCTGTGGATTTAACTGTGGAAAACCAAATGAGACGCATTAGGGTGTAGTTAAAGCTCCACTCAGCCATGAATGTTGAATCTAATAACTCCCTTTAATCTGAAAAGAAACTATACCTTCTACTGTCTCTTACCCTCGTTTTCATACAGATGTTTTCCTCTTTCTGCACACGCAGACTGCATGGTTCTTTCATTTTTGTTGCAGTATCAATTTATTCAGCTGTATACCTCCACTTCCTAGAAGGCAGTCTATGATTTGATTTAAAGAACATGTTGACCTTGTGTAGTTACCTGCAGCTCCATGTAGACTATGAACACATGCACAAGGAAGGGAAGAGATTATGTGTCTGTCGATTATGTCGATTATGCAGGATTAATCATACAGCTAGATTTTCTGAGCCTTGTAGGCTTATGCTGAAGATCAAGTGTTCAGCCCCAGAGTCTGCATGTAAAATATGAATGTGTTCTCAGTGAGATCTTTCTTTGAATTCTGTCCATTGCAGGAATATTTTGGTGATGTTGTCCAACACTAATGATGCACTAACCCGGTCTGAAGAGCATAGACACAGTTTGCATCGTGTCAGAGTTGAGGGTGGGACATGAGCGTGGGAGAAACTATCCTTACCACCAACCTGCAAAACTTCAAAAGCATGACTTTTAAAATTCTGTCACTAAAGCCAGCAAACTATCAAACCTGACAAAAATATCACATTGCGATTTTGTAAATTTGAAAATTTAGTTTTCAACTGAATACCAAGGGTGCATAGATTTATAAACAAAAAATTAGGACTGAAGTGTTGTCTACGTGTAATAAAAGACCGGATGGTTAATCCTTTAACACTTTTTACATATGAGTGATGGTCTATATGAAAGAAGATCTATTATAAAAACCTCTTTCTAAGGAGTTTTTTTTTTCAAATACAGAGCTCAAAACAAATACCATGTAGCATTATGAGCATGATGATCATCAAGGAAACAAAAATAAATCAAAAAATCAAATATCAGTGTCTGATTTATAAAACAGGGCATACAAATGTCTGAATTTTAGCTCTTACAGGGGAATCATCCTGTCCTTGTGTTGATGGATTGAAGTCATGGCATTGTACTCAGGTCTTTGCTTTAGTTAGCTAACATATTCTTAAAATACGGTATTTGATATAACTAATTTTACAAAACGTACACCAGCCTTGAAGCACTGTCCTGACCTTAGGGCTGACCGGATGTGACATGTTTTGGGCTTTTCCATAGAATCCCACAATATCTGTAGCCTTAAGGGCCAGTGAGCCTGAATCTTAAAGCCTCTGTTAAGTTGATGCAATTAATGTGACATTTTCACCTCAAGAAAGTGCAAAGCAACCAGTCTGCAGGGGATTGTGGCCTTGACTTACATGGTGCTTCAGTTTGTTCCAGTTCCTTCCCCTTGGACCAGCGGTGGCTGTCCTCCTGGGTTAGCACACTCTCGTTATGTAGGGTCAGAAGGTGCAACAGAAGTCTGTAAATCCCAATAATGTCAGCTTAGTTATTGATTGTCTCCAGTGTCTTGCACTGTCTCTTTCTCATTTGTGGTCTTGTGGCCCTCTGCATGACTGAGCTCAGGTGCAGTTAATAAAAGCACATGAACAAAACACATCAAATCCCAAATATGTGATGTCAGTTTCTCACGGATTCTCCGCATATTGTAATGGCACACCTTCTTCGAGTAGGTCTTTAACCTCCTGCCAAATAGCTACAAACTTGATGAAATTAAAAAGGATAAGCTGTAACCAAAATAACCTCCCTTGCAGTTTGTACTGAAAACAGCTTGTACTGTTTGGTTCAGAACTATTTTTTTCATTGACACTGTTAAAGATGTTTGTCTCTGTTAATGAATTATATTTGACAAATTTGGGACTTTTATAACCAGCCTCAAGTGGACTCAAGAGGAACCTTAGTTTCATTTACCTCTGCAACAGCCTCATTCTTCAACACTGAGAGTTGCCGCTATGATGGGCCATGTTTTCACATTTCATCATAACTTCTTTTAAGTTCTATGACAGGGATCTTTTTTAGATTAAGGTTGTTTATTTGGAATAACTATGTCCTTAGAGCCAAAGTTATTAATTTTTCATAAAAAGCAAAGCAGGAACTTTCATTTTTTTTCTTTTTCCCATTAATCTACCACCCCATCTATTATTCATAACCCCTTTAAGTGACCCATAAAAGGCAAGTTGATAAACTGCAGCAGGAACATTTTGCTTACAAATTGTTGCATCAGTCGAAAGGATGTTAATACTTTTATAGAAGTTAAACTATTTTTTCTAAAGAAAAATCACTTTAGTGATGGTGATTGGATTGCATTGTTAGCATCAATTGTTAAAGGAATGGATTATAAAGCAGGTCTTTAGCTTGTGTAGTAGCATTTTGTGGTTGTTTATATCAGTAGTTCCAAAGTGGTAGATTGGGACCCTGAAGTAGGTTGCAGAGCTGTTAATGGGATCCAGAAAATGTGCTTTGAAAAATGTCCCTTAGTTTTTCATACATATGGAATCCTTAAGTGGGCACTCGTCTGAAAGTTTTTGTATATAAAAGTGGTTGTGTAGGGTTTCCAGATCCCTAAAAACCAAAAAAGAAAAGTCTGGAATGAGAAACTCCAAATTCAAGAGCATAAAGTATCTTAAAGGGCTTTTTTTGCTCTAGAAGTTCTGAGTTTTCATGTTTGCACTTTGTCATAGATATGTTGTATAACTTTATGAAATCTACACTGTTACATTTTTTTATATAATATAATCCCTCTGTAGTTTGGTCATAAAAATATGCAGCAACAAAGGAAACAGTTGCAGAAGGGTGTTTCTTGTGTAATTTCAAACTGCCAGTGGAAGGGAATAGAAAAGCAAGGTCAAGAAATAAGAAAAAAATAAAGGGAATAGTCGAGGACTGAATAGTGGACCGAGATATGCTGAAAGCTTTTACCTGGAATGTGGAATTCAAAGTCTTTAACGGTACAGTGTGTATTATTAAATGCTAAAATAAAAAAATAATAAAATAACAGACTTGGTAAAAATGGAATAAATTACTTAAAATTATATTTAAATTAGTTTCTAATCAGCCTTAGATAATTAATGTTTTGTTTTCGTTACCTTAGAATACGTCAGTTATATCTACATAGGAGCGGGTCCTCTCTTTATGGGGGCTACCATCTTGTGTCGCCATCTTTTCTAACGTAACCCAGAACGGACAAATGAAATGCTTTCGCGTTTTTTTGTTGACACCTACCGGAAATGCACAGTTGTGAAATAGACGAAGAAGAAGAGAGTGATTACCAAGCAGCTGTGCTAATACAAACAAACATGGAAGACCACACGTACAATTTGCCATCAGTGTAGCATGAATCATTGTCAAAGAAACGAAAACGGGAAGAAGCCAACGCAATCGGGAAAGGCTACGACAAAAAAAAACAGGGTCAACACCGGCGCTGCCTTTCCCAGATGGAAGTCCCTGAAGGATAAGTTTGCAGACAGACGCAGAAGTTGCCTGTTTTTTGCTGGACAGGTAAGACTAAGTGTCGAATTGTACTCTTATATGGAGCCGAATTTATTTGTTTACTTTCGGGAGAAGTCGTAGTAAGACGCAGAGAATGTATCTGCTATGAGAGGCTTATTTCACGGCCCCGCCTCCCCCCCAAAGATTGTATGTCTGACAGAGTCTCACTTCGCTATAATCCGCTATAGAACCAACGCACCCCGGTGTTAAGAAAGATGGACAGAGTGAGCCATCTTCTCATTCACCCTCTTTGGTAGAAAGGAGGAAAACAAACATACATGCACGTCTCAGTTTATCGAGGCCGGCAAACTTCCCGAGGATGTTTTTATTTATCGTTCGGTTAATTGACTTATTGATTATCGTGACAGGCCTACACATTTAGATATGTCCCATTAGGGAAGAGGTGGTTGGACTTGAGGCTAGACGAGGGGCAAGACTTGATAAGACTCTTACAATACCAATATTAACTCTTCCCATACATCCAATTCCTTATCAATTTCCTTTTGATTCCTGTAGGTTTTAATGCAAAAAAAGGAAGTTGGTCTTGGCAGGTTTTCTCTGTCAACAACATCAAACACACAACAATCTGGATATTTAATGCTGTGCTGCATTAATGAATGCCTCTGCAGGTTTCAAGTGTTAGTACCTTGGCCTGAAATAAAAATAAAAGTCATTGTTTATGGTGCAGCTGGTGCTGTTTTTTTTATCATGACTGCCTCTGATGAGAGTGTGATGTCCTTGAATTGCAAAGCACACAAAACATGATGGAGTGGATTGAAATTCTCTTCTTTGGCATTTTCATTATAGTAATTAAAAGAACACATAAACAACATATTTTCTGAATTTTGGTATTTTAGTCATCACTGTGCATATTCCTCTGTGATTACACCATCCAAAAGTCTTTAGTTTTCTTTTTTTGTCTCTTGCCTTATTCAAGGCTCTGTTGGACCCCAGGGAGCTGAAATGAGGCATCCCACATGGTAAACACTGCACTATCAGCACTTTACTGTGTTTTGAAGGACAATTTCTTTTTTTCCACCCTCACACAAAGGAAGCTAAAGACAGGGTTGGCCAGGAATCAATCCTGTTTTTTACAAAGAAGCAAAAAGTCTTCAGTGACGTCAAAGTGAGAATGACATTAGCTTCTTATTCTTCCTTAAATTTCGGAAGGTTACAGGGACTGAAAATAAGTGACTTAGCTGCCAGTGTTGGATCTTGTACCTAATTTATAACAATTCCAACTGGGGTGGAGTGCAGCGCTGATGGCTAGACATTATGAAAGTAACAAACTTTTCCTGTACAGCGTGTGGAAACCCCTCAAGGTTGGTTGAATGAGCTGTATGTAGGTTAATCCCCTTTGCTGAGAACAATTCATTGTGTGATGGTGAACATACAGCTAGAAAAAAAACATACCTAAACTCTTGACTAGGGCCAGGCAATCTAACTGAGATAAGCTAATTCATTTTCAATTTTGGCATTGGGGGAGATAATATTGTTTATATCAACATACATTATTGCACAGCCATTGTTGATACAAAAATAATTAAAGACTGCAGTTGGATACACACCACTCTTGTGCCATTTATCATTAAAAAGTTATATAAATTTGTTTTTAGAAAACTTATCACCTAACATTAAAGAGCATGGTAAATACTGAGAATGGCAGATGTTCTTGTACAATTAAGACAGAGATAGATAGAGAGAGAGAGAGAGAGAGAGAGAGAGAGATAGTTTGTCTGCAGTTTTTTGACAATTACAAACAAAAAATGTACCCAATATATTATGTAGAGAAGCTTTGTTTTAAGAATCATGTTAAAGCTTATATTTCATTTATTGTTACAGCCGTTTTTATTTAATTACCATGACACAGTCATAGTATTTAAAAAGAAAATATTGATTTAGTTGGTTTTTCATGCATAGCCATCTCTTGGTATACAGTGAATGATCCAAAAATAAGAGAAGATATCCAGTTAGCTGCAGTTTTATGGGCTGAAATGCGTTGTTGATGCCAGAGGTCAAAAGTTCAAGATGGTAGAGAGGCAAGAGGAACAAAAAAAAACTTTTTACTGTTACCAAGATATACCGAAGACCATTTCTGGATGACAACTCATCAAATCTTGAAGCAGATGGGATAGGCCACACTGGATGCCAGCTAAGAGCAGAAAACTGAGGCTGCAATTTGCACGGACTTACCAAATTTGGAGAACAGTTGCCTTGTCTGATGAGTCTCCGTTTCTGCTTCAACATTAATTTTGAATTCTGGCTCAGAATTTGTCATAATCTACATTAGATCCATCACACCTTGTGTCAGCGGTGGGTGATGGTATTTTTGGCGTCTCAGATGTTTTCTTTGCACACTTTAGGCCCCCTAATGCCAATTAAGCATTGTTTTAACAGCACAGCCTGAGTATTGATGCTGCCTGTGTCAGAACAGTGGTTGCTAAGCCTGGTAGTGCCAGTAATCAGAGGGTTGCAGGTTCGAGCTCAGCTGGTACTGGATTGCTAACTTGACAACTCTGAACCTACAGTGACTGATTTTGAGAGTAAATGGATGTGAATGGAGAGATGTGACTGCATTGTAAAACAGCTGAGAGACGAAGAGAATAGAAAATTGCTATATAAGCTCATTACTCCTCTACGACCACACTATAAACATCTTCTGATGGTGACTTAAACCAAGATACTTGTTTAGTTATTTCAGATCCCCATTAGTCATTGTCTCTACAAGGCCAGTCCTTCTGGGGTCATTTTAAGTTCCAGATAAAAAAGAGAAAAATGCAGAAAAAATGGACTGGCTACAGATACAGATGTAGTGTATAAAATGAAGTATCACATTCACAGAAAGACAAAACTAGCAAAAACATATCAGGCATAACTTATAAGAATACAATAAGTAGACATAGTTTGATACAATGCAAAACAATCTCATTTTGAAATTTACACTTTATCAGTTAATTTTTAAACTTTGCTGGTAATTGAGACTACATGCTGTGGGAGTTTCTTCCAGTAGGTAATTGCCCTTTACAAAACCTTCAACCAGGATAATGCTCCATGTCACAAAGCTAAAATCTTATCAACATGGTTTCTTAAACGTGGCACTCACTTTAGTAGCTTCCACAGACATCAGATCTCAATCTAATAGAGCACTTTGGACAGTGGTGGAACAAGAGATTTGCATCATGGATGTGCAGCTGACAAATCTGCAGAAGCTGGAAGTTGTCAGATATCCCTGAGGAATATTTCCTGCACTTTGTTCAATCCAATCCAATCCACTTTATTTATATAGCACATTTAAACAACAAAAATGTCTCCTGTACATAGAATCATAAAAACAATAAAACAAACATTTCCATATAAAAATAAATAATCAAATAAGTGCATACATTTGAAACCACGCTGTAAATAAAATACTAAAATCAAGCAGATAAACATAGTAAAATAAAACAGACATAGTTAAACATAGTAAAATAAATTAAAGACACAGAGGATGCCAGTTAAAACGCCAGTGAATAAAAATGGATCTTTTGACGAGACTTAAAACACTAAACCAAATCTATGCCATGAGCATAAAGGTGGTTAGTAAAGCTAAGTGGGGTCCAAGTGGCGCTAGCAAGAAAGGAAGTGGCCAGTGTGCTCTTCATGTTGATCTGTTTTTCAGGTTATGACAGAAGTGCTTAACATAAACTGCCAACCCAATCAAAAGTTGGAATCTGTACTAACAATGTAAAAATGTGTTTCCAGATCGGCTGAATCAGACGGTAAAATGTATGCCTCTCTTTTAGATTCATGTCGGGTCATGTGGGGATTATCGGTCTCCACACCAAATGAATAATAGATGAAACAGTGTGTGACATATATCACCAGGTAGTATCATGTTGAGATATGCTATATGGTCCTTATTGCCCACCCCTAGAGTGGAGGCAGGTTTACAGTCAGACATATCATACACCCTTGCCCCTAATATGCTTCATAGCCATGCATAATGACTGGAGGAGAGAAGTAGCTGGGTTTGGAGTAATCTCAGTCCCTCCACGTCCACTCTACTACTGAGTGTGATCCAGTGTGCAGCAGGACTTTACATTCTGAAAATGTCGCGCCTGCAGGAAACTGTCCCTCTTTGTTTTTCTCCATATCTCCTCAGCTCCTCTCATTTTTTTCCTGTCCCTTCATACATTTCAATTCGTCTGGTACTGCCTCTCTCCTTAATATGGTTCCCCTTTCCCTCCCCCTGTCTCCTGCTCCAGCTCTCACTGTTTATTTATTTATTTCTATGGCTGGCAGACTCACTCTTCATTAATCTAATGCAGTTTGCTCACATTCATTCAGCTCCCTTCCTCAGCAGCCCTGCAGTGTAAAACCGGCGGGCTCTTTTCAGCCGGCCAAGCTGCCACTCACCGGGACCCCTGCAAGAGAAAAATCTGCAATTTCCCCTCGCTTAACATGAAAGGCAACAACTTTAATATGTTTCTCCTATTTTGACGTCAGACTCGCTCTAGTTCCGACTCTGTCAGCCAATGAAAAGAGGGATTCGAAGTTCACCAACTTAACGTGATTTGTTTTTTTTTCTTCACGGTCATTAAACAGCCAACAGCAAAGCAAGTGTGGCCTGAAATCTCTCACGCCAGACCCTCCACATTTGCAGTATTAAAGGCTGAAGCCTAAGTTTAACGAATGGAAAGTAATGTTGCTACATGGTGGATCAGAATGGGTGAGTGGAGCTTTTGAGAGAGAAGAAAAGAAACCCAAATAGAAAAGTTAATAATAAAATAGAGACATTTTCTTTTCAAAGAGCTCATTCAATAGGTCTAGCCTGGTGAGGGGGTGAATAGACACACAAGTGCTCATTATTGATTGTAATAATTTGCTCAGCTGTAATGATTTGTATGTTCTTTGTGGAAATGTCCTTGATGAGAAAATAAGGAGAGGAATCATCACTGTCTCTGATTCTCTTTTGACCTGAGTTTTCTGGATTTTAATTGCTTTGTGCTTGATGGCTGAGATTGGAGGAATTATTATTTTGTTCATACAGGCCTTTCCTGTGAACTTGATATCTGAACAAGAGGGCCAGAAGTATCAGGCATTTTCTTAAAGCTTCATACCAGTGTCCACCCGGAGTCAAGAATGAATCGGTTTGATTTTCAGATTAAACTCTTGTAGCCCCATGTTTATCCTTTGATTGTCATTGTGACAGCTGAGGAACATTTTATGCATATTCTTTAACAAAAAATAAGTACTTACTGTTACTAAATGGCAGAGGTGTGGACTCGAGTCATGTGACTTAGACTCGAGTCAGACTCAAGTCACAATTTTGATGACTTTGGACTCGACTTGACAATATCATCAAAGACTTGCAACTCGACTTGGACTTTGACATTAATGACTCGGGACTTGACTCTGACTTTAGTCTGATGACTTGAAAATACTTGAAATTTTCAGTAAGACTGTTGAACAAAATGAGCTCCATTCAAAGTATTCAACTTTGTGACTAGTTTTTGTCATTTCCAGCAAGACAATATTTGTCCCCACAGGATCTGCCCCATTGATGCATCTATTAACCAATCAGGGTTTAGAAGAATAAACAAAGAGGATGAGGATTACACGGTTACTTCCCTGAGCGCAAGACTGCAGGAGTGCGGGAACAACCCAGAGATGCGGAACCATGCTACCGAGGATAATTTCATTTGCATTCACAAACTACGTTGTCATAAACAAAAAACAAATTGCCCTTTGCAAAACCTGTAGCATGAGAATAACAGACTGAAGCTGCACAAAGAAAGGTAAGTTGATCTGGTACCTGTTGTGAGATCCTTTTGGGTAACTTTAGCTTAGCATCCTTTATATGCAAAACCGGTATATGTTTGCTCATAAACTCGCCGTGGCTAAAAACTGAGACTGACGTTAGCTGAAAATAATTATGAAGTTAAGGTCCAGGGTGGCCAAGTGTCCTGTTTTCCCATGACATGTCCTGTTTTCATGTCCTGTCCTGACTGTCCTGGTTGTTTTTTATAAAGTGACAAAGCTGTCCTGGTTTTTATTGGGGTTTTTATTTGGTCAACGGTGCTTATGACTTGGAAGGACTTGAAAATTTTAAGCCTATGACTTCAGACTTGACTTGACTTGTCTTGTATTTACTTGAGACTCGACTTGGACTTGCACGTCTTTACTTGAGACTTGACTCGAGACTTGGGTTTAAAGACTTGAGACTTACTTGAGACTTGCAAAACAGTGACTTTCTCCCACCTCTGCTAAATGGTGATCTGGTCGGATTTTGGGCTTCAGATGTAGAGGTCAGTGTGCTTCATGTTAATTTCTCCCTTCTGTTGCGATATCTGATGCACAGTTTTCTTCAAAAATTGCACAAATTTCCAGAAGATTTTGACAATCATAGGTCAAAGATAAGTTATGGAGCATCATATTCATCCCATGTTTGTGAAATCAACATCTGATGTACATTTTGATATTGACGCAGAGTGTTTCTGTAATATTTCTGATGCATTCGATAGACATCTGCTAGATCAAAACAAAAACTCTGGAAACACAAGTCCTGGAGCCTTATGATCATCTCCTGTTTGGGAACATTATATCTTATAGCGCTTTTAGGAATTTTGCTCTACTTTGTGGAAATTTCAGCTCAGAGTTAAAGATGAACTGATTACATTCTGGAGATCTTGGAGTCTCATGTTCCTCCATTGCTTGTGAACATATACCAAGAGTGTTGGGACGTTGCTTAAATGTCCACTCTGACTTGCGGATGAACTGGTTTGAGTTGATTATACAAGGTCAAAGGGTGAGGTTACTGGGCCTTATGATAATCGCTCTAATTTGCTTTTGGACATGATACCTTAAAGAACACTTTGAGAGAGTTTTAGGAACTATCTCGGAGTGCCCCTAAAACTGAATAGAGTAGATTTTGGAGATTAAAGGGTAAAGACCATGGTCGTTGAGTCTCTTGTTCATCTTTAACTGGTGAATCTGATATTCCAAGAATTTCATGGGAGGTTTTTGTCAAATTGGGACGGTAAGGTCAGAGCCTTGCTGTGTGGAGTTTGCATGTTCTCCCCATCCATGCATGGGTTATCATCGGGCGTGGGTTATCATTGGGCACTCCAGCTTCCTTCACTGACAATACTCATTACTTAGCTTCTCTAAATTGCTCTTAGATGTGAGTGAATGTGTGCGGTTGTCTGTTTCTATTTGGCCCTGCGATTGGCTGGCAGCCGGTTCAGGGTGTACCCCACGTCTTGCCAAATATCAGCTGAGGTATGCTCCAGCCTCCATGACCCCAAAAGGGACAAGCAGTGTTGATGATGAATGGATGGATGGATTTTTACCACACTTTGCACAACTTTTCTCTTACTCAGGGAAAAATCAATACACTTGGGACTCAGTCTGAGGTGTTAGAGTTTTATTTTTTATTGCTGACTGAAGGATTTCTACCTTCAGACTATCTCTGATAACATCCCAGCTCTTCCTCTTGATCATCCACTGGTCTTTAACTGTGTCCTGTAGGGGTGTAATCAACCAAAGAAATTGCTGGTCGACTAAAACACAGCAATTGTCGACCAAAAATCGACCAATCGACCCCCCCACCCCACCCCACGTTTATCCCCCGTGTATCCGCCTCTCCTTTTTTTTCTCTCAACACAAGACTCTTTGCTTTCCAGTCTTCATCAATGAAATGGGCAGTCACTGTCATATAGGATTCCATTTAGAGAGACGTAAACATCTGTTATCTTTTTCTATTAACTCGGAAAATTTCTCTTTTTTACTCCCTCGTATTTTGCCGTTAGTGCATGCGTAATTGTCTGGCGCGCTGGCACTGGATATCCAGGCTTAAATGTTTTTCTTGCCCTTCTACGACACCAATGGGCCTCATACCCTCAGAAATAAAACTGTCATTTCTTTCTGTGATGTCGTTTTTGCATTTGGGTGTTTATATGAGGCATAAAATCCAGCGCGGACTGGGTGAGGGATGCCGCTGTTGCAGCGGGCAGGTGCGTATGCAGCTATAAAACGAATAAACCATTATTAGACTAGAATATTGAAATGTTCTTAAATAAAAATATTGAAATGAACGATAAATACATTAAAATGGTGTTCTGAGACATGATGGGGGTGCTCAGAAAATACCCCCATTTCACTTGATACGTTTCTCCTGATGAAATGAACTGCAGGGGAAAAAAATTAATTGACACATTTGGTCGACCAATCAGAATTTTGGTCGACTGAGCACGCATTGACCAATTAGTCGACCAGTCGACTTGGACTTTACAGCCCTAGTGTCCTGTGCTTGTTAACTTCTCCAAGACATGAAACCTACGAGGCAGAAGTTTGGTTCCACTCCTTGTGCGAATGAATATTATGAATGCATGTTGAACATCTCCTCGGGTTATTTGTAACCAAATCCAGTGCGTGAGACGCGAGGCTGCGTCCTGCTCTCAGGCACAGATCCTAAAGTGCAGGTCTCTAAATCATAGCTGTAGCGTTTAATTTATTGCTCCGTGAGCACTCAGTGATGCACTGTTTGGACTGATGGGACGGAAACAGACTGCAGCTGCTTTATGGCTTCTCACCCCATTTAATGCAACAAATTTGCCCCCTCTTTTTTCAAGGCAGCTCAAATGTAAGTGGATACAGCTAATGTTTTAATATGATATGCAAATACCCCTTCTGCTGGAGTGATTTTAGTCTGCTTTTACTACAAGAAGACATGGTTTCACTGCAGGTTTAAACAAGGATCAATGAGGCTTCGTTGGAGGGGTGGTCATACATTTTTACTTTGTCCCACTAGATATATCTGTTGTTTTATGGGTTTTCTGGGTCCTTCTCATTTATCCTCCATTCAAGCACAGGGACACTGATTACAGAGGCTGGGCACTTTTTAAGCCAAGGATGTTACAACCTCTCCACTGGTCCGGCAGTATCGTTACACAAGAATGAGCCCCAGTAGGAAAAAAGTTCAGGGTCTCCTGCCCTGCAGTAGCTCTTTTGTTAGATGCCTGAAATACTCTCTCTGTTCTTGAGGCAAGCTAAAGTGCTTTTCAAATTTTGTTCTGAATAAGATAAGTCGGCTGCCACAATGTTGGTACATTTTGTAATTTTAATATTTTTCTCTGACATGATGCATTAATTCTCACACAAGTGATTTTTAGTAGAGTGATAGATGATTTGGAGATTGTGATTAATTCAGATGAAGATTCAATTTATCCTACTCAGCTAAGAGGTAGCTTCATAAGAGGTTTTAGGCGGTTAAAGGCTATTCTGCTTAAAGTTACTGCGGTCTTACAAATTGCTGCACTTTAACCATCTCATGGTCGTACACTTAAAGGAGCGCTCCGACATTTTTGTTGTCTTCATGTCTTACCCTAATCCTGAGTCCACGACAATCAGGTATCCACCATTCTTTCGACTGTGCATGGAGTAACAAGAAAGAGACAGGCAAAGATTGGCAACCATTCTCGAACGAGTTGAGCCTTTTGAACAGCTCTTTTAAATAAGAACCAATTCACAGTAAGAAAAGAACAGCTCACTAACAGTTGCAAATCAGTTCTCCTCTTCATTTAAAAGAGATGTTCAAAAGACTCGACTCATTAAAAAACATCACATCTCTCTTGAAAACCACAGAGGAAGTGAGTCAACAAAACAAAACCTCTGTTTAGGAGTAGAAGAAGATAGTATGTAGGTGGTGAGAAGATAATATAACATAAAAGAGTCATAGCAAACACACAGGACTGTTTAGAGTTGGTGAAGTTTTTATTTAATGAGTGTAGGCAGAGAGAGGCTAGCACTACCGGTTGACTCCCAGCGTTTGAGTTAAGCCAACTAGCAGTTGGCGATCTTTGTCTGTCTCTTTCTTGTTAAGTCACACACAGCCAAAAGATTGGTGTCTACCTGCTAGTCCTCGACTCGGAAGTGAGGCAAGGCATGAAAACATCTAAAATGTTGAAGTGTTCCTTTAAGGGTGGCTGTAAATATTAAATTTAACAATATTTCTTGGCCCTTGCCTTTAGGACTTGGATGTTACTCCAAGAGTTGCTATCTCCAGGTCTTGGGGGGGAAACACAAAGATGAGTTTATTATGACATTACAGGCTCTTTTAAGGGAGAGGGGTTGGTGAAAATGCAGTTAGATGTATGTAATGAAATACAGACCAGTGCAGTCCAGCAGATTTACAGAGGACAATGTGAGCCGTAGAGGTCGCCCGGTTTCCTGTCTTGATGCCCTGAGGGGAGAAACTTTATCTACTTCTCTCTGTTTTGACTTGTGTCTGCAGAGATCTCCACATGTCTTTATAAAAGTCAATATTCAATCCCACAAGCTGCTCAGTAGTGATAGAAAGTGTACATTTGTGGAGCTTAACAAAAGGAACACGGCAGCACACTTTGGTGCTGCAGCAGAGCTTTAAAAGTACAACTGTCCACATCACAGCTGCGCTGTATACCAAGCCCGCATGAGGTGTGGGCAGCACAACAAAAGGCAGACAGGGAGAATGGGAAGAGGAGAAGTGTAGGAGGGAGGCATTAGGCACCACTATGAGCATGCATTCAAGAACTAGATTTGTTTTCTGTGCCAAATTCAATAAATGTGTAACAGCTCCTGATCCAGACTGAGTAACTAGTTCATCATCATATTGACGGAGAGAACAAGGTCAAATGAGCGCATTAGCAGGGCAGCAGAGGGAATTTTCTGCAGACAGTTTGCTCTGTGGCTAAAGTGGTTCTGTGTTGTCGCTTTTCTCTCTCCCTCAGCTGACGTATTTGCCTCCACCATGGGGGGACTGCAAGGCCACGCCGATGGACTCCGACTTCTTCAGCACTTACAGCATCACAGCCTGCAGGATCGACTGTGAGACTCGATATCTGGTGGAGAACTGCAACTGCAGGATGGTCCACATGCCTGGTAGGAAAACACAAGGGATGAGAGGCTCTTGATTCTGGCACAAATGTGCTCAGACTGTGAAACATGCATCAGTTAGTGTGAAATCTTAACAACACTTATATGCTTCATGTAAAAATAAACCCTACTGCATCCTGATTGATACATGTCCAAAAAATTAAAATCCAAAAACTTGATGTTGGGCAATTATGTTCTCTATATAAAATTACAGACAAGCTCCTACGCAATGTCTAAATCTGTCACGTTCAACATTTTCCTCAGACCCCCTAAGTTATGTGTCAAGCCCTCAGGACCTCTTGCTTAAGATGATTAATTACTTTCCAAATATAGCATCAATTTTAAATGTCATTATGACATAAAATCCAGATTGAATTGGCCTTCACACACTAATATTCAGCAAAACAATCTTACAGGTAGTAAGTGAGTTACCATCATTTGAGTTCATGGTGGATTTAAAAGGTATTTTGACAACTTCATAGCTGACAGCAATTGATTTAATTAGTTCCAAGAACTGTGTCAACATGTTCATTTTGTATATATTGCTTCTCTTTAAAATAGTCCGCTTTTCTCTGCATAGTGTTTGAATTGTTTTTTTCCTATTTTCATTCCTATTTTTTGGTTTACAGAGGTGTGCATGTCCTAAAAGCTAAACCACACATTTCAGGGGAAGAAGACAGACCATTTCAATGGCTTGTTTGGCAATAAGTGATCTTTAAAAATACCATAGATTTACCAGAATATTGCTGAAATATTCACATTGATATGACTTCCATGTGGTCAATTATTGATGTTATTATTTTTATTAAATTAAAGTATCTAACCCTTTCATGTGTCACATTAAAATCAAACGGAGGAAACAGCAGTTAGACAAATGCTTAAACCATAATTCAACAGAAAGCCAAGGTACATCAAGTTGTTTTAAAGTGTTTTACTGTTTTTTACCACTTCTGCAAATCACATTATGTTGCTCTCTGCCACCGGTAAGTGGAACAGCCAGTCCATGGCACAGAGTGTGATGTCAATAAAAAGCCTCTGGAGCTATTAATTTCCCTAAATATTTACTAAATACTGGTGTACTCGTTATTGATCACTGCATCCAATTTGCACATGGCCCTGAGTTGTGTGAACAGTAGACATTTGGATTTCTTAACATTAGCTTAGTATAGTTTATTATAGTTCATTTATTGTGTTGTTTCATACAAAACAGATATGAAATAACACTTTACATTTAAGTAAAACAATGTGTTAAGGAGGTTATAAACCCCAAAGGGTTTATAAAAATACCTCAGCTGGGGTTATGACAAATATTACAGGTAGTGGTTTGGTAAGATTAAAAGAAAAGCAAAATCATACAGTTGTACAGCAAGCATATCATAAAAAATCATGAGCATTCCAAGATTCAGGAATTTTTAAAAGGTTTTGTAAAATTCATTACCCCTTTAAATTCTTTTTGAATGATAATAATGTAGGTGCTGAACGTAGAGATGTTGGTAGCTTATTCCACAGAGGTAGTCCTCTGTATTTTGATGTTGTTTAACTAAGGAGAGTATGACAAAATGTAAGGAAAATCCTTCGACTTTAAAAGATTCTGAAAAGTGCTGGGTTGGTCTTGGATTAAGTGCACATATTTATTCATGAACAGACAGGTTTGATAGGTGTTCACATTTTATCCTGATAAAAGTTTATTACAGTTAAAATGCAACTATGATATGACTAAGAACAAAGTCTACTCAAAAAAAACTATGGATTTCACTGTTTTCTTGTGCACAAAATCAATTCAGTACTTCCATTTTCATGTTTCTGGTGCTATGACCACAGGAATATTGATATAGTTGTCATATTGTTTGCCTTTATTGTTATTGTTTCAATAACAATAAAGGCCTGTTTTTTCATCAGTCTTTGGTGGTGATGATAACCTTGTTTTATTTTCAAACTTGTTCTTCTGCTGCCGTGGCATCATACCCATGAAGGATTGTTTGGTGTCACTCAAATTAAATGAAACACATTTCCAAAAAGAAGAACTTCAATTAGATTATCTTGTGGTCAGTAAGCACATTACTGCCAGTGGTTCTTAATGTGTTTGGACTTCTTCCTTTTCTTCAGTCTATTTTATTCATCATCACACTCACCCGTGGCCAGATGAAGTTAGAAGAAACCTATGATGATGTTTTAGAGCAAAATACACGAAACTGTCTCGCTCAATATCTCACTAGAAAATAGATTCATCTTAAAAACTCATAAAACCAACCGTAGGATAAAGTGTTTCCATTTGAAATTGTTAGAAAACAATCCTTTACAGTTTGTTGCCAACATCTGCAGAGAATCAGATACTTCCTCGCTCCAGTGAATCAGAAAACTCGACTATTTTCACTGTGTGTTTGTGCAGTGATTATGGCTGGCACATGCCGGCTACCACGCACATTTAATCAATGTGTGGCATCTCACACGGCAAATTGAAATGGAGTTTGGCACAGGGGAAAAGCATTTGGATTTGGCCTCCGTTAACCCGCTCTCACCTGTCCAATAGTTGTTAGCATCTGTCTTTTCAATCAGGGTCACTTTGAGCTGCTTGTTTGCATACAGAGAGACAGACAGTCGAGATTTGCTTCTACTTTGCGTTGATTGTGCGGTTGATTAATGTGACTCTGCTGACAACCCTCCTGTTCAAACCCGCTGCCCATTCATCTCTCCTATCTGGCTGTCATTTGAGGGATTATTTTTAAAGGAGGATGAGCCAAAATGAAGTGAATAATTGCTTCCAGGGTATAATAAACTGAGTTGTTTTTATGGTGGGATGCATCTTTTGTTCTGGGAGGAAAATTTAGAGGTGAGTAGAGCAAAGGTTTGCAGAAGCCAAAGAGGAAAGTTAAGGGAATCAATTACAAGATATAATCAAATTTACTGTGAAGTAAGGACAGCATAGCACGGATAAAAAATGACCCTGCATCTCACTATTTATTGTGCTCTGTGAAGTTCTTGTGCAAGTTCAGACTTACAATGAGCTCATTCAACGTTCAGTGCACATAGATTAAAATGAACTAGTCCATGTGGTCCACAGTTTTATAGTTGGTGGGTCATATCGCATTTCTTCCTTTAAACACAGCCTCATGGGGTCTAAATAAAATATCTGCTGTGCTGTGGTCAAAATGTTCACTTTATGTAAGTCAGTAGATAGTGCTGATTGGTTGAGCCAATTTTAATTACATTTACAACATTGTCCTTAAACAATCATAAGGACAGGATATCAACATGAGATGATTATAGTAGTGCATGTCGTGTCCACTTATTCTCCTCCCTCCTCAACATTCGTGCCTTGAGAAATATCGAGAGTTTATAGCTCTGTATGCAGAGAGAGCTTCACTGGAGCCGCTCTGCTTGCCAATAATTCTGGGATCAGTTTTAGGGTACTTAATTTGTTCACATTTGTGGATAAACTTGATTTGCAGCCAGAGAGACAGAGACATCCATCACACAAATTACTAAACCAAGTAACACAGAGCATCATAACAGAGGTACATTTTGAGTGCTTTAACCCCAGCCTAAACCCTTAAAATCAGATAAACAATCATACAATCAAAAGAGGGCAAAAGAGAAAGATATATCAACTTATAAAATCATATTTCAAAATCTAAGTTCAATACTTGGTGAATAAAGGCAGGGTTGAAATAAATTGAGACTTGAATAAATGAATGAATATGTATGTGAAAATATTGCTGCAGCTTGTTCAGCTCAGTTTTTAGCTTTGTACTAAAAACTTCCATCCAGTGGGAAGAAAGAGGGAAAAATGTCACCGTCACAACTCACTGAAAGAACATGGTGTGAAGACAAGATACTGTGTAACTTCCTGGTGCCATTTCAGAGTAAAAGTCCAGTCTGTTCTATTCATGTGTTGGAAGAAACAGAATTTTTTAATTTTCTTTCCTGATAAAACAATTTAAATCACAAAAGCGTCTGATCAATATGTACAAATAGGTGGAAAAAACATAACCTTGCATAGCAGATGGGCCTGCCTGATTCAGTTCCTGAAATCCTGCAGATCCCATCTTGTAGCGCTCCGTTGACCAATGGATTCACTCGGCTAAAATTTTAATGGCCCAATCAGGGAAGAGAGGCGGGAGCTGTAGAATGCGGGCATGACGACAACCGGAAGTAGAAAACCGGAAGTTGAGAACGAAGATGCCAATTAGCCTATTGTCCTCATAGATACTTCGTAAAACTTGGCAAAATCTGCCCTCCTCAGAAGTTTACTTGTAGGGATTGTCTTTGACGAGGTTCATGTTACAGATAAGCATCAAATGAATCATCTGTGTGGTACAATTTAGTGTAAGACGATAGTATGAGGCCGTCAGCCACTAGCAGCTAAGTTAGCGGCCAACAGCTAACAGTCATTTACTGTCGTTAGCTTTAAGCCGCTAACTTAGCCGCTTAAAGCTAACGACAGTAAATGACTGTTAGCTGTTAGCCGCTAACTTAGCTGCTAACGGCTAACAACAGCTAACAAAAAAGTATGCTATTTTTTTTTTTCAATTCTTTATTCAGCCATTTCAAGTAACAAACAGGCACATTTTGCATCATACAGTCTTCAGAAATCACTGAGCAGCATCAGCAGCCAATATAAACAAAATAATAAAATAAAATGTATATATAAAAGAAAAAAAATAATGACAAATCCAATGAAAACATTGCTTCATTATATGAGGCAACCCTGCTTGATGTGGATTGGTCTGTGATGAATGTGATGAGCAGAACGATTATCCAATCACAAGCTTGTGTTTTTTAACGTTCTGCCCCTGAAAACAAATTAAAAGGGCCCCTTCCCAGATAGACTAGTGAAATATTTCTGTGGCAGATATATGGAGCTGTCCATCTGGCTTGTCAGGTTAGAAAAAACATTGAAAACATTATTTATAAGTGTCAGATCTCCTTGTCTGCCAGTCTTTGCATGCAGTAGTTTTGTGCCTGCATGTCAGGTAGGCACAACATTTTTACATAACTTTTTTTTCATTCAAGGCAGAGTTTCAAAAGCCTCACAACAACCTGAACCACCTCTGCACTTGTATGACCAACAGCTGGTAACATGACTAGTTGTTGAAAATGTTTCCTTCTTACACACAGCTCCTCAATTTTTATTTTAGTTTAGAATCAGTTTTCGAGTGGCTGGCTGCTTCTCAAGGAAATATAATTTGTGAGATCATAGAGAATTTTAGCACAGATGGTGTATAAATTTCATGAGCAGTTGAACTTAATTATTGTGATCTCAATATCAATCAGTATAATCAAGGTAGTCATTTTTCCCATGGTTGAGTAGCCCGTTTAGCAAATGCTCTGGATGCCCAACTTTACATGCGAACAAACATCAGTGTTTCTCATCTACAGACAGTGGCATATCACCTCATTTTGTCATGGTGGGAGGGAATTCTTAAAATGGACCATGTGAGCACTCATTTCTAAAAGGCAGAGTAAGCAACAGAGAAGGACGAGGGGCATATTTAGGAGTTCTCGTGTAGCAGGTTAGTGTAGTGGATTTTTCACACTAATAATTTCAGATTTGGCTGAACACACTCTTAGAATTTCTGTAGTTGACTAGCCTAAATTTACTCTCAAAAAATTGTTGCAGTTGCATACAATATGAAATTGGTTTGTTGCATTGAAGAGAGTTAAAGTTAGCAGTGCTAGCATCACCAGCCTTTGGTCTTCATCGCAGGGTAACCCACATTATTACACTGAGTGTAGATATTAGGGGTGTAAAAATATGTGTACACCAATATGTTGCAATATCTTGTGGCTCAATACTGCGACAATATTTTGCAGCAGAAGATTGATGTTTTATCAGTCAATAATTTATAGAAATTTGGGACATTTATATTAGCCTCCAGCCTCTAGTTTGCACCAGGCTGTCAGCAGTTTGTCTTGTTTCTTTTTTTGACATTTATTGTAATCATGATTATTTCTGTCACTGGGACAGACAAATGGCCCTTTTCCACTAGCACGCTTTGGCCCTACTCGATTTGCAGCATGTTTCCACTAGCCTGGTAGCTCCTAAAACAAGCTAGTCTTAGTACCTACTCCGCTCTGGTTCCAAGTGAGCTGAATCTATACTGAAAGATGACGTCATCGACTGCCGGCTACTGATTGGTCAGACAATGTCGTCATCGATGAGTCATGAACACGACGACCTAGCATGCCAGCGGTAGCTACCATTAGCTTACCCTCATACGTCTTTTCTTTGCAGCTCGATTGCTTTCGTCCAAAACTCTGCTGTGCTTCTCAAGGGGTTTTTCTTCTTGCCACCTGCAGCTTTCTTCTGCTTTCCCTTTCTACTCGGTTTGTGACAAAAAGCCACAGATTGTTGTGTCGCGCTCAAAATGACGTCACCGCAGCGCCGCTCACCCTGTTGGACAGGCGACTGGGGCTAATGGAAAAGCAGCACAGGCGAATAGAGTAGAGCCGTTTAGAGTCGAGTAGAGTAGAGTAGGGCTAATTGAAAAGGGCCAAAAGTTGTTTTATTTTTCATTAACTATGTTATTTACAAGTAACCTCCAAATTCCACATGATCCACCTGTGTAGCATTCTGTCCTCACTGCAAACTCTGCAGCAAAAGGCTACTAGTCTCTCTTCGTTAGTAGGTTTCCATCAGTCTGCACCTCGATCCATTTCTTTTTTTTTTTTTTAAGTGTATTTTTAGGCATTTTATGCCTTTATTGATAGGAGAGAGACAATGGATAGGCTTGTTAAAGGGGGAGAGAGAGCAGGGGAAGACACTGCAAACTGGTTACAGGCGGGATTCGAACCTGGACCGGCAGAAGCATGTACATGGGTTGCTAACCACTACGCCAAACCAGCACCCCACCTTGATCCATTTCTAGCAAATGCAATAGTACAGCTCTGCGCTGGTTCGCTGAAAATATGCAGTAAGTTTCTTTCCAGCATGAGTCACTTCAACTCTGCGTCAATCTCCGCCAAGCTTATCAACCCAAAACAGGGAAACGAGCATTCAGAGTGCCCAGGTAGTTTCAAAATACATCTGAAATAGTGGAATATATTAAAATAGACAGCAAATCAACATCATGCAGGAAAAATAACCTTACATGTTGCTCTTCCTGTTATCTCATGGTCTCACATTTACCTCAGGGAAATGTGGTTCTCTTATGATCTTCATGATCTTGTGTTTGTAGAATATGAAATTGACAGTTCAGAACAAAAATGTTTCTGTAGCCTTGATTATTGTATTTTCATACACCATGGTATCATAATACTGACAAACTGCACTGTTCTCCGGTGATGTTGTCTGTTTAATATTCTTTTACCTCCAGATTATAGAGAACTATCATAGCTTGTCACTGACCATTAACCAGAGCTACTGTAGCCTCCAGCAGCATGCAGCTGTGTTACAGTAAAGCCGGATCATTTGTCAAGGGCCTTTGTCAATAAAAGTCACAAATAAATAGTTTAACCGACTTTAAGATTTGGTTACCCTGTTATCCCATTTGAATCAGTCAGCTATGGTATCACCCCCATACCTATTTCTGGCACAGCAGTGCCTCTTTGATTGCCTCCTCTTACTTTCGTAATCTTTTTGCTCTTACTGAGAACATTGTGTTTCCTCTCCATCCTCAGGAGATGCTCCATACTGCACCCCAGAGCAGTACAAGGAGTGTGCGGATCCTGCCTTGGGTAAGAAGATAACCCAGCATGCAGTGTATGTGTGTGTGAGTGTAGTTACTGTCCCGTGTGAATATCCCACTGTTCAAAGCCCCTGATCGCAGCTGATAACAGATAATTGTGTTCCTTCAGCCTCATGGTCGCTGTCCTCAAATAGTGAAAGCTCCGGCCTGCCACAGCGGCTCTCCTTTTCACGCTCTCCATCAACTGATACCTTTCATGCCTTTCATGTCTGTTTGTTTCCTTATTGACTCACAATCTTTCTCTCTCTTTCATGACACCACATGAATCACATGTTGGCCCCTGGCTGCTTCTGCTGCTGCCCCTCTGTCTCTGTCATCTAGCTTTTATGTTTCTCACAAGGGTCTCTTGGGTGATTCTCCCCCTGGCATCTTTTCTTAGGTTTTCCTTTGTCTCTTTTCAATCTGCTGTCATTTTGTTTGTCGTGCAGGGGTGGCGATACATATATCTAACTCTCTGTATGTTCCATTTCTGCATCGTTCTTTCATTTCAGACTTTCTCGTTGAGAGGGATAATGACTACTGCGTGTGCGAGACGCCGTGCAACCTGACGCGCTACGGGAAAGAGATGTCCTTTGTCAAGATACCGAGCAAAGCATCTGCTAAGTACCTGGCGAAGAAGTTCAACAAGACAGAGCAGTACATCTCGTAAGTGTGACAAATTTACCCAACAATGAAAACAGTGTCACTAAGTTGTTTTTTTTGTACAATGTCGACCACATTATCAGGGCGGAGAGTGCAAAACGTATGGTCATGTTGGCTGTAACGCTGCCAGTTGGCTCCCACACTTAGCCCACGCATCATTAAATTAATTTACAATCTCATTTCAGTTTGACAAGGATCTTTGGCAGGAGGATGTTTGAGAGATTGAAATCACATCCATATTTCTGTACTTTGCACTCCATAAACTCTGCAGGGTTGGGGGATACAGTAGAACAGGGATGAGTTAGTTGATTTTTAACCTGAAGGTCATGGGTTTTGTCCCAGCTTCTGCAGTGATGTCGCCGGACACTTAACCCGAGTTACTCCCACTGCTGCGTCAGTGGCATTTCAATGTGTATTTAAGAGCAAACTCTCCTCCGATAATGTGTGAATGTCTTGAAGACAGGTAAGTGCTGTGATTGTGCTTTGATTGGTAAGATATGTAGATAAGTTTTGGTCCAGTTCTCATTTATTATTGTCAGTGAAAATAAGATGAAAACGTTTTGTCGACCTTAGTGCCATGAGAAACACAGGACAATCAAGAGCTAAAGAGGGCCTGTGGTTGGATTTAAACCTGGACTGTCTGCATGAGACAGGAGCCTCAATAAATGGTAAGTGCAGAGTTGCGACCTACTCTGATATACTGGCCCACCTGGGAGGTGATTCTGCAATAACTCATTTGCAAGTATGCAAGACACATGATGCCTAATTACCTTGGACGTCTGACCTCCAAAATCTAATCAGGTCCTTGAATTGGAGTGAATATATGTGCAAAGTATGTGCAAAGTAATTTAGGATTTCCTTCATTTATTCATTTTCTGTACCCCTTTATCCATTTTGGGCTCGGGGGGGTATCCCAGCTGTCATTGGGCAAGAGGCTGGGTACACTTTGAACCGGTTGCCAGTTGATCGCAGGGCCACATAGAGAGACAGACAACCATTCACACTCACACTGATACCTAAGGGCAATTTAGAGTCGCCAATTAACCTAATGAGCCCGTTTTTGATCTATGGAAGGAAGCCGGAGTACCCAGAGAGAACCCACGCATGCACGGGAAGAACATGCAAACTTCACACAGAAAGGCCCTCCCGACCCAGGAATCGAACCAGGAACCTTCCTACTGTGAGGCACTTGCACTACCTGCTGCACCACTGTGCACTGAATTTAGGATTTTTAAGATTTTATTTATTTATTTTTACACAGTTCTAGAAACCCAATGCAGAAGCCTGTAAAAGCTTATATAAACCACACCCAAGAGACAATGGAAGGTAAATACTGAAACACCAAAAATAAATATCAAACATCTGATATAAAGTGCAACAATTTCATACGAGAAAAGGGAAAAAAAAAAGTAACAGAATAGAACAAGAGAGTTGCGTAGGACGATTAAATTCAAATTTTTTAGGGATATGGTTACTGCTCCTGTTCTCATTTAAGTCATCAAAAAAGTCATTGTTTATTTTTGTATGTGGATAAAAATGACACAGGATCATATGAATGTATTTAACTGATATTTAACTGAAAATGATATTGAAATGTTGGATTTATTCATATGTAGGGGGTTTATTGTTTAGCCGTACTCCACAATGTCAAATTAACTGATGAATGTTAACTGGCTTAAGTAAAATAAAATCATATGATCAATGTCTTTACTCATCCTTTTTATGTCATTTTCAGATCTTGGCAAAGAGGTAATACAGAGTTCACACTTTTATTTTGAAATGTTTGTTGAAGAGGCCCTATTATGTTTTTACTACTTTTATTCACCTGTTGGAATTTTGTTCTTATGATTAAGTACTTAAAATAACAGAGTCTATGGCATCAGGACTTGGGTCTTTTAAGGACCCTCGCCTCCCATGTACAGCCTCAGTAGCTGCCTAAAAAGGCTCTAAATCTATTCTGCAAGTGTTTGAATAGGTGAATGCATCATTGTTATCTGAATAGTAATTAATATTGTATTTTAATATGCATATTTAATATTATAGAATTGATGCTGTCTTTTAGCGTGTATGCTGCTAAAGTATTTATCTTTTTAACTTTGAAGAGCTCTCTGATCCATTTACTGTATGAACAAGTGTTCCTGTAGAATCAGACTGGGAGGATGGGGCCCAAAGGGACTTTAAAGCGGCAGAAGCTCCAACAGAGCCACACTGACAAAGTGAGAATACAAGTGGACCAGGGTGTGTAAAATACAAGGTTTTTTCAGCTTAAGTAATTATGAGTATACCCTAGCAGTCTTCCACATGAAAACTCTAGTTTAGGAAAGATATGACCATTTACCCTCTCCTACTTCCACTTTGGCCCTTGAACTTCTGCTCACATTACCCTCATTCATGTCATGGTGCTGCTGTGAGTCATGGGGTAATACTTCAGCCTGACTGTGAGAACAAAAGCTGCAGGAAGGTTGAGTCTCCATATGCCAGAGGTAGAATTTGCCTTGAATTAAATCAACATGCAGCACTGTACCTCTGACTTTAACAAAATGAAATCCATCAATTATGGCTGTTGTGAGTATGGGAACACACAATATTGGCTGATAGTGTTGCAGCAGGACCGTGAACGTGGACCTTGCTCAAAGCAGCCATGGTAAACACCCCCAAACTCTCTTAGCAACACCTTGGTCAAATATATATTCCTATAAGTATTTAAATCATCAGGAGATAAAATGATTTGCTAAGCAAACAAAGAGACATAACCTTACATCATGATGTACTCAGTAAAATATCGTATAGAGCTAAATGAAAGTTCATCATGATGTGTTCAAATATCAGATAAAGGGTCAGTTTCTTGAAGGAGAAATGTTTGTTTTCAAAGCAATGTGAAACAAGTCAATATGTTAAACTTATAATGTAGCTAAATAATTTAAAGTGTAGGTGTTATTGATAATAACATGTATGATATTGATATGTAAGATTAGGTCTTGTATTTTAATATGCAAAGAAACAAACAAGATGAAAAACATATTATAACATAATATTGTGCAAGCTTTAAAGCTCCACAATACCACATGATCAGATGCTGTCATTTGGTTTATACGTCAAAAAAGAGTCAGAATAAGTACACACTTACAATCCTCCTACTCTCCAAAACGTAGAAATATAAACCTCAGCAATAGCTGTTCCTCACAACTAAGCTGCTGTGTAAAAAGCAAAACCCCAGCCACCCAATCTGCACTGAGATAAGAGGAATGAGAGCGCACACTCTTAGTTTAATCAGTTATGCCTAAAACACACCCATGTATAATCAAGGCACATAATCCTTCCGCTTTGCACCCTCTGTCTGACCCACCCTCTATTTTTTTTTGAGCATGCATTCTGAAAAAAGCAAAATATAGACCAGCACACCCCTAAACCACCACATTAGGTGCTATACGATGTCCAAATTGGGCTCATTAACTGGCTAAAAATGAAAATATCCACACTGTTGTTTTGTGATAGAAAGTGAGGCTAACCATTCAAATAGTTGGTATCTATCTTTCAAAAGTTGAAGCTCAACAAGTCTTTGCTCAGAGAGATACTATAAGAATCAGCATTACATAATTGTAGAGAAATTCTGATTTCACATGTTGCAAAAACCTCCGACTCAGTTTTTAATGCAGTAAGAAATCTTTTATTCAGATCTAATTCAAAGTGAGAATACAAAAGAGGAGTCAAGCCAGCAGTTTTGTGCACAGATGGTGCCTGAGTTCTCTTCATTGAAAAAGTGGAACCAAGAGATCAGCGAGGGCAGATCACATCTGCTGAGACTGAAACTAATAAAACATTTTCTCTCTTGGTATACAATTGGAACGTCTAATTGAATTCAAAATATCAAGTTATAAAGAAAACAGACTTATGAAACGACCACAACTTTTTCTATTTCAATTCTATGTAAAGTTGAATCTCATACTCACAGCTCAGACCTTCAGGTGTGAAGTCTGAAAATTAAAGTTGTGAAAACTTTCTCTTGAAAGAGAAGTTGTGCTTTCATTGCCTCTCATTGAGAAGCAGTTGAAGAAGAAACTTATTTTTATCCTCTCTGTCTTCAGATGTCTATCACAATCCAAAAACTCTTCCAGACAGATTTTTGTCATAACCCATCTGTTGTTAAATTTTCTTTTAGTCCTTCCCTGTTGTGTTGAAGTAAGAAATATTTGAATGTGCCAAAATGTCCACTTTTTAAAACGCTCCCACTGGACACAAATGTCTGAAACTTCACTCTTATCATCACTGACCTTTAAAGTTCTTGTTTTGTCTTTACTCTTGTTAAAGCTGCCCATCAAACAGCAGCTAGCTCTCAGAAGAGTTGTCATGTTTCAGAATTATAGTTATTGGTCATTTCACTTACATAGAGAGCTCATCCTCTGTCCTTCACTCCGTGAAATGAAAACAGACTTTAATGCCAAATCCTGGAAATAAATCACTCGGCACACTGAAGGTCAAACGTCTAACTGCAGGACGAAAAACACATTTTTAAGTAGGGGGCAACCTCAAATTTCCCCTTTCCTGGCGACATAGCTCAGGAATTCAGTCTCGGTATCGTAATTCAACTTCTTGCAGATTCATCTTGTGACATTTTTATCAAGGTTTACATATTCTGTTGTCTTTATTAATGAGTCCTAAACTTGTCCAATTAGCTGTTAGAATTCAGGTTCATAAAGGTTAAATTAATTAAACATAATGACCATGCAGAACAGTTGACTTTAGGAAATGTCAGATAAATACGTCTTTAATTATAATCCTCTAAATATTTGTCAAAACGAAACACAGAAAATGTGTTAGATATTGAAGGAAGTACTTTTTTCAAAAAAAATAGCATCTACACAAGTAAGAAATTTTAAGCATTTTGTGTTGTATTATTGACATCCAGAGCAACGAAAGTACTCAAAGCATGTTTGGACTTTTGAAAACTATAATAAATCTTTAATTTGTTCTGTTATTAATTAAAAACTAAATCAAGAGCCCTGAACTAGTTTACCAGAAATGTCTTTTTAGTCCTTGTAGAGTCATTGAAACATTCAAACTGACAGATACCATTTACTCCCAATAACTTGATCTACTTAGGCAAATAAACAACAGCGGGTATTAAAAACTCCCAAACTCTATTTCTGTTATAAAACAAAAAGTTGGAGATGCAGAGGTGTGTGTTAGTCTGTCCTTTCAGCTCCAGAACTACATAGCAACTGGTTAGATCCCAACTAGCATTGCAAGGATCATATGAAAGACTTATAGGAAATGAAAATGCGGTTGCTGCAGCCTGTAAATGTTATCAACATAGAAACTACTTCTATTCAAGCACTTTCTCTGCCAGATAATAGGCCAATCTTCCCGGTGATTTCTATAAAACTCAACTAAGAGTGTCCTTCCTGAACAACCGCCTTTATAAGGGCAATGTTCCCCAAGCTATGCAGGCTGTGGCTCTGTTCAGTCATGAATTTGAACACCCGACCCCTCCATGTTACCACATAAAACAAATGGGTGTAGGGACAAGTGGTATGGGGCAAAGGGGGGTACTGAGTTTGAGCTTAAATCTGATGTGTATTGTTGATTTAAATTGGCAAAAACACTAGAAAACAAACACTGTAGCTGTGCTAACCATCATTTACACTTAGTTAGTTTCCAATGGGAATGAGACAGAAAATCACCAAGCAATTTAAAGTCCCTGAAACTTTTCTATCAGACAGAATTAAAGTGTTTTAAGATTCATTTGCCTTTGTGCAAATCATCAAACTTGCAATAACTTTTGTGACTGCTTTACTTTGTTTTCACTAAAACTGAGGGTGTAGATTCCCTTTTTGGAGATTAACTGGTTTCATTACTTGGCATGAAACATTTTCCCCCCAAAACTACTGACAAGATCGAAAGTAGTTCAAGGAAAGGAGAAGGTGCAGAAACAGTTGAATCTTTTATCCGCCATCCCTGAGGAGCTGTTGAGGACAAGATAATTACACCAGATGTAGTCAAACTGCTGCAAAGACCTTTCACTTCTCCCTTCAGAATTTCTAAATTCCCAGTGGATCAATTTGAATCCACCTTGGTTTGGTTTTTTTGACAGTCTGTTTTCCAAAGTCAGTCTCATGAACATTAGAAAGGAGAGTCCCGGTATCCAAGCTGCACGGTGCTCAGCCGTGTGAAACTGAAGTCTGTCACAGTGGAGTGTTTGTCTATCTTTCTACACAGAGTCACTAACGCAGAGAGACAATCGGACACACCGCTTCGTGCACTGTTTGTCTGAGACTTTGATCAGATGTGAAGCGTGTTACTCACTGTGTCATTCAGGCTGCAGGCTCACGCCTCACACTCACAGGTGTGCCTACAAATCAGAGGAAAACAGACAGGAGTTTGAATTATAGACAGAAGAGCAGCTGCTTATACTGACAAGTAGTGCAAAAAAATACATACATAAGGGCTTTGTTTGTTTTTGCACTCAATCGCTATTCTGACCGATTCTGTGGTTTGGAACAGCAGAAGTTCTAATAGATAGTCACCTACTTATCTTTATAGTGTACTTGGACCTCCTTCAGGTGGTAGTGCAACATGTTGATCAGGTAGCTCTGTCACCTGAAGGATCTCTGAAGGGAATGTCTCTTCATTGGTTTCTTCAATGGTCTCCTCCTCCCAGTCGTCCCTTCTGCTGTCCTGCTCATCAGTGTCCACCCTCCTCTGAGCTCAAGGCAGATGCTCTTACGTTCTTGGTAGCAAATAACCTGTAGCGACAGTACCCCTCCACCATGGAGGCTCAAACGCCTTTCAGTGCTTTTTCAGATCTTCTCTGATCATCTTGATCTAATCTGAGCAGGGCAGAGAGGGAAGTATATATGTCCTCACCACCTGACAGAAGCATGCCTTGTTTTTTTTTTGTTTTTTTTTTGTTTTTTAAAGTCGAGCCTAGTCATTTAACTCAGACATGTAGGTTTTTTTTTTACATACCTTGACATGTTTCGGCGGAAACTTCCACCTTCCTCAGAAGTGTCACCAGATGATAGGTGTGACGTGTTAAATCAGCTGGTGTTACGGAGGTGTGACCCTCCTGTCATATTTTTTGACAGGAGGGTCACACCTCCCGCTGTCCGCTCGCCTCTGCAGGATGCTGCTCCAGGTGTGTGAGAGCAGGTATGCCCCCTCGTCCCTGTTCATCGTCCCTGGGCCTCGTTTCCTGATTTCTATGGCTTCCTTTATCCAACGCTGATGTTTATTGTCCTCGGTGCGGATGACTCTGGCCTTGTCCCAGTCCATAAGATGGTTTTCCCTTTTGCAGTGGTCCGTTATGGCAGATTTGTAATTTTCTTGCTGTGCTTTTTCTTTTATTGATCTTGTTTGTCTTGTTCCGGTTTCTTTTTCACACTCCTTCTGATGTTCTTTCTGCCATGTGTTGAAACTCCTCCCCGTCTCCCCGATGTATGTTTTATTGCAGGAGGGGCATGGTGTTTCATATATAACATTGCATTTATTTTTTTGTTCAATTTTGTCTTTCGGATGTACCAGCAGTTGTCTTAGTTTTGTGTGTGGCTTGACCGGTGTGTTGATGTTGTACTTTTTCATGGCCCTTTGGATGCGTTCAGTGACCCCTCTGACATAAGACAGCGTCACCACTCCTCTGCACACTGTTTGGTTCGTGAGCCTCTTCCTTGCCCCCTGCATGGTTTCTTTTCTTTTTACTTGTCCTGCGCCTTTATTTATTGCCCATTGTGGATAATGACAGTTTTTTAAAGCTTGCAGTATGTGCTTCTCTTCCTGTGTTCTATCTTCTGGGTCCGTGATTATTGCTGTGCGTTCAAATAATGTTCTTACAACTGACAGTTTGTGTGCAGTGGGATGTTCTGATGTCCATAATAAATATTGGTCTGTGTGTGTGGGTTTCCTGTGGATTTTGATTTTTATTTCTCCAGTGTCCGTGTGGTGAATTTTTATGTCCAGAAAGGGTATGGTTTGCTCTGTTTCTTCCTCATGTGTGAACTTTATGTTGCCAGTGGTGTCCATGGTGTTGAGATGATCTGTGAGTTTTTGTGTTTGTCCTGCCTTCACCTTCTCGAGGATGTCATCCACGTACCTTGTCCAGAGGAAAAGGTACGCGGATGCACAGCAATAATCACGGACCCAGAAGATAGAACACAGGAAGAAAATCACATACAGCAAGCATTAAAAAACTGTCAATATCCACAATGGGCAATAAATAAAGGCGCAGGACAAGTAAAAAGAAAAGAAACCATGCAGGGGGCAAGGAAGAGGCTCACAAACAAAACAGTGTGCAGAGGAGTGGTGACGCTGCCGTATGTCAGAGGGGTCACTGAACGCATCCAAAGGGCCATGAAAAATTACAACATCAACACACCGGTCAAGCCACACACAAAACTAAGACAACTGCTGGTACATCTGAAAGACAAAATTGAACAAAAAAATAAAAGCAATGTTATATATGAAACACCATGCCAATCCTGCAATAAAACATACATCGGGGAGACGGGGAGGACAAGATCAATAAAAGAAAAAGCACAACAAGAAAATTACAAATCTGCCATAACGGACCACTGCAAAAGGGAAAACCATCTTATGGACTGGGACAAGGCCAGAGTCATCCGCACCGAGGACAATAAACATCAGCGTTGGATAAAGGAAGCCATAGAAATCAGGAAACGAGGCCCAGGGACGATGAACAGGGACGAGGGGGCATACCTGCTCTCACACACCTGGAGCAGCATCCTGCAGAGGCGAGCGGACAGCGGGAGGTGTGACCCTCCTGTCAAAAAATATGACAGGAGGGTCACACCTCCGTAACACCAGCTGATTTAACACGTCACACCTATCATCTGGTGACACTTCTGAGGAAGGCGGAAGTTTCCGCCGAAACATGTCAAGGTATGTAAAAAAAAAACCTACATGTCTGAGTTAAATGAAAGAAAACTATATCCATGGAACCTAAAGACATAATGAACGCCATACAACTAAAGTAGAAATATGTAATATCTGTGCTGTCAACAACAAATGTTGCATGTTAAATGTTGCATGACCATGAAGACAAAACAAAACAGAATTCAAATCCCATTTAAATTTTTCACACCCAGCTCTACAATGACCAAACCTTTCCACATCTGATATGATTCACTCATGCCTTTGCTATGAGACGGAAAGAGTAACAACATAGAAATGAAATCACAACAGAAACTAAATACACATTTACACTTATTTCTCCAGACAGTTTTCTGCTGTCAAACTAGTCAGGAGGCAAAGTTCAGACCTGGATTGTCTCCTGGACTCTGTGGAGGAGGTGGGTTAGAGATGGATGAAGGCCAAGCCGACATCCATCGTGGACAATGTCTTTCACCCACTTCACCCACTACTGTGAGGGCCCTCAGCAGCAGACTGCCTCATCCAACATGTAGAATGGAGCACTTCCAGAGGTCATTCATTCCAGCAGCAGTCAGACTCTGTAATGCTATGTTTTTTTCCCTTTGGTCATCACAGTCAATATGTCAGATTTTGCAGCAACAGAGACATAAATCATGCTGACAAGCTTGACAGACTACACGACTGAGACCAACTGCATTTAACCACCAATATGACAATAGAAAGAGCAGGATGACACTGAAGAAGGCAAACTCACTGTATTTATATTGTTATACTTTTGTTTGTCTTTACTTCAGTGCTTCTCAATTGTTTTCTGTTAAGCCCCACCTAGGAAGAAGAAAACATTTCGCGCCCCCCCTACTCTCCACCGCGCCTATAAATAGTATCATTTGTCCAAAATAAATGTTATAAGCACACCTCTGCATAACATAGTATATCTATTAACATTAGATAACACAAAAAAACTAAAAAGGGAGAAATATAGATCAACTTATGACATAGAATACCTTTCTTAACAGTGTTTTTAGTCTGTAACAGAAAAGATTTGAAGTTCATCATTTGCCTGAAATTCGAGAAAATAAATAAATCTTTAGTTAAATTATAAACGTTTTTGACTAAACTAAACCAAAGTCTCCTGAAAGCCAAGACGAGGAAATATGACGAAGTGTTCGTGGTGCTTGGCTTCACTGTGACCACAGTGGGAGACGAAGAAAGGCCGGTGTGTTTATTGTGTCTAAAAATGTTGGCAGCGGACAGCATGAAGCCAAACAAATTACTTATTACTAATGGCACTTACAGACATTATACCCCAGTCACGCTGATAAGTCGCTGGAGTTTTTTCAGCGAAAACATGCAGAATATTGCTTGACTGTTAAGCAATGCACAGTGTCTTTACTGAGTAAACACACCGGCCTTTCCTCATTTCCCACCGTAGTCACAATGAAGCCAAGCGCTAAGTACGCTTCGTCATTTTTCCTCGTCTTGGCTTTCAGGAGACTTTCGTTTGTATCATTATCTCCACCTCTCTCCGCCTTTCGTTTCACTTCCGTAACATATTTTTCCATGCTGTCTCTCAAGATTTGTTAACTGCACTTCGTATTTCCTGCTCTGTGCTGTGTTTGAGCATGCTAGGTGCAAAAAAAAAACATCCACCATAGAGATAATACTCCCTGCACACGCTCTGACAATGACAGCGACACTGCCACCTACTGAAGTGGATGTACAATTACACTTTATTCTAGTATGGCCCAAAAACCATGTTTCCCAGTGTAACATGCGCCCCCCCTGGCATCTCACCGCACCCCCCCAGGGGGTCCCGCCCCACTATTTGAGAAAGACTGCTTTACTTTGAAGATAAGTGCAAGCAGTTGCTCTCAAAGTAACTCAGGTGTCTCTGCTGATTATTTCCATCACTAATCTCTTTACAGTATGTTGGTAGCTCTTCTATAACACAACTTCAGTCTTTTTACATCTGTGTTTGTCGTGCAGAACTCCCTGCACTCTTAATGCTTCAAGCCTGCTAGGCTTTATGTTGTGAAGTCATGAGGCATCCCAGACTGGTATGTTGGTCATGGAACGTTAGACGAGATGAGACGACTGATTTTCATGGCTGACGGGTCCAAAAACGCTGCGACTGTTGGGTCAGACCATAATTGTGCATAAATCATGTAGTCTGATCATAACGCGGTCACTTCTTCCTAACGCAGTCTTACATTTCTGCACTCTGTGAACTTAGATTGTGTATGTATACTATGTATGTGTGCTAGTCAGTGCATGTGTACATGTAGGTATATACATGCACACATTTACTGACAACTGCTCATATTCAGCAGAACTTGCTATAGTGTAAATGCTGTATTATCTCATTTTGTTATTTTATCTTAGAGGTATCTATTTTTATCATATAATCACTATTTTACTTCTTTATGTTTATTTTATTATAAGTTCTAATTTCTTTCCTGTATTTGTGTGAGCTGCTGCAACAACCAAATTTTCCCCAGTGAAGCATTTATAAGATTTATCTTATAGGATCTTATCTTGTTCACCTCTGGCTGCTTTTAGTTGGACGCCATAGCTCAAAAAATAAGAGAAGGCTTCTAATAGCTCCGCAGACTGCCTGGATGTGAATTGGCTTGAGCTCGTATAGGGCTGTTCTCGTCTTTTTACCACTCAAGCACTTTAACACTGGAGGTCAAATACTCTCAATCACTCACTAAAGGATAAAATCTCTGTCTTAGTTGTCCATCAGTGTTAGCTATCACATCCACGCTCTGTCACACCCATGAGGTGCGGAAGCAGAAGTAAGAGCAACTTGGGGTTTAGTGTCTTGCCCAAAGACTCGTCCACATGTGACAGCCAGAGCTGGCCTTGAACCCTCAGCCTTCTAATCAATGGTGGAGTAACCTACCAGAGTAAGCTACCAAGCTTGTATTACATCCATTAAGGTTCAAAATGGAAGTTGATAAAATCACTGCCACATTTTTCACCACAAAACATGATTAATAATCACCAAATCAACATCTCTGCTGCAAATCAGTGTTCATTTAGTCTGTAACTCAGCAGGATTTTTTCTTAGTGAAGGATCTCTCACAGTGCTGAGGTAACCTGCTGATTTGTATTCTCTGTTTAAGGCCAAAGAAAAATTGGATTCAATGAATTTGATTTGTTTCATCTTTTTTGTCTTTCCATCCTTTGCTGTCAAACAACTCTTATCAAAAGTCAAATGTTCTGGCATAACTTTACCAACTTTCAGGTGTTTGGAGAGAAAAATATTGAAGGAATCAAAAGCAACAGCAACACTTACAGCTCAGGAAACAATTTTGTTAGACCGAAGCAGCTCATTTCAGTTAGAGGACCAGTGGAGAGAGACAACATTGTTACCTTGAACCTAAAAATGCTTCTTCAAGTCTCGACCTGTTGAGTGATGACTACGCAGACACTGATGGCCAATAAAATGTACACAACGAGAATATTTGAAAAACAAAGAACTAAACCACTATTAAGAGTTTCTCCTGGATTATCAGTGACAATTCAGAGAAATGGTTGGATATAGAGGGTAAATTTTGTGCCTGTGTGTGTTTAAATGCTTTTAAATGTGTTGAACTTTGGGAGGGGTTAAGTGACCCTCTTATGTTTCTGCAACTTTATGATCAAAAATAACTGGTCTTGAGATCATTTTCTGCTGTGGTAAGCAGGCCAGCAAAAGCATTGGAGCACCATAAACCCCCCTCTCAGAACATTACAGTCAGTCTGTGACCAGGTCTGCCATCCTGATTACAGAAGACCCCTCCCACCCCATCCACCACTGCTTTCACATGCTGCCATCAGACAGGTGTTAAAAGGTTCCTCCGGCCCAGAGAAACATTTTTAAAAATCTTTCATCCCTTCTGCAGTAGCCACCTTGAACAAACAGAAATAGAAACATGCTGCTGTTAAACCGCCCCCTCTTTTTGTGGAAGACTGTCTAATGTATTAATTTGTAACTGTTTTTGTAATGTTGTCCTTTTAAATGTTTAAAGAGCTTTTCAAAGACAGATTTCTGTCACTTATGGCAGTCAAAGTTTCCATCTATCTATTTATCTAGCTATCAGGATAAGGTTTAAAATTTACTAGCTTGTTTCAAAATTGATGGTACTGGTATCATAACATTATGATTATTATGTTCGCACTTTGTCATCATTGTATTAATTTAAAAGCATCAAATGACTCTCCGGTTAAAGTTAATTAAAACAAAGTCATTTGTAACTTTCACTTGACTGTGTCACTTTGGTTTCTCTAAGCAGGAAAAACACAGATGTAATTAGCATTAATGTGGGTTGTTCAGCGCTGAGCCAGCTCCAGCTGTCCTTGTTTTGTAGATGCTGCCTCTGTGGAAGAACCTTGGACACTAAACTGGATCAGAGCCATCGCTAATGTTTGTTCTTCCACCTGTGCTTTTTCCCGCTGTAATTAAGCAAAATATCTCCTGTGATAAAGGCCTCTGTGAAACTCATCTGACAGGCCTGTGGGTGTTCAGCCAACAATAAAAAGGGTTTAAAACTCTCCGCTGAGATTATTTTTTCACTGTACGAGAAAATAAGCCCTGATGAGTGTTTTTTCATGGCGTTTACAGCCATGTTTTCATGGGATTTTAATGAAGTTGGTACAGATAGACTGTAGAGGCTGGAAGTACATCTCCAGCACTCAGACTGAAGGGAGCAGATGTTGCTTCATTTTGTATCACTGCATCTCCATCTCTGCATTTTCAGCTATCATTTGCATATAGTCGTCTCAGCTCAGCCCTCTGCTTTGTAGACGGATGGATCATCTCTTGCCTCGTCTTTAATTTAAATAATAAACCAGGACACCAACTACAAACGAGGAAACTACAAAGTGGGTTTGATCTTAACTCCATCAGGACGTTTGTCGTCTGATCAACCCGCAGAGAGCAGATTCAGGAATCAAAATATTACCCTGCCTCTCTCTGAGCTCTTAAACTGATCCTGCTTTCATTTATTTTCTGCTGTAGTCATGAGTTTTGAGCGTTTACATCTTTCATAATCAAACAGATGTCATCATCTCCCCTGTTTTCCTAAATGACCACACACACCTCAGGGAAATCATCCAGTTGCAACAAGTTATTTTCTAAACTTTGTAGATCTGCTCTCTGTCTGTCTGAAGGAAGTGAAATACCCACCAGTTATTTCCCCTGCCTGAGGGCCGTCTATTAAAACAGAAGAGTTTGAGAACATAAACTGAGACGTTTGACTTTGTGACTTAAGACTCTGCCTCTCTCTGTGTTTGCAGCGATAACATTTTGGTTCTGGATATCTACTTTGAGGCGCTGAACTACGAAACCATTGAGCAAAAGAAAGCCTATGAATTGGCAGGCCTTCTGGGTAAGGAAATGGCTGTCAAGTGTGTGCATGGCAAAATATGATGTGCAGTATTCAAGATGACAGATGCTTTTTTTATCCTCAATGTCAGTTACACAAGTGCTTTCTTTTTTTAACATGTGTTCAGGTCTCAGAAGACTCACAATAATTTCTTAATCTACTGTGACTGCTCAGCTCTATCTTGACATTGTCTGTTTTCTGTCCTCTCACCTTTTGAAGTTAAAGAGAGATAAAATAGTCTGTCTCAAAGCTTATCGATTCTTCATAGACATGACTTCGCACTCCATTTTGTTTTGGGGATCTGATTTCTACTTTTCTTTTGTGTCTTTTCAGGTGATATTGGAGGTCAGATGGGACTCTTTATTGGAGCCAGCATCCTGACGATTCTTGAACTGTTTGACTATCTATATGAGGTAAGATGTCGAGGCTGTTACTTCAAGGCTTTTATCTTAGCATTGTTTACATTTAGCACAGTCTAAAACACAGTATGAACAATCCAACACCCTGAGGCTTTCATCAAAATACTCCTCTTGATTTAAATTGAGGAATCAGCTTTTCATTGGTGTGTTTTCTAAATAGCATACAAGCATTTCCATGTTGTGGATTAGTTTAGTATAACGACAAAGAAAACCTTCTTAGAGATGACTTACTGGGGCACTTAGGAGGTGTTTACACAAGGCCTAAAACTGTCAAATTCGATAAGTTTTCATAGCATTTCGGCCTCCTGTTTACATGGGAACTGTACCTGGAGTGCTTCAATATGAAAACTTTTGAAACCAGGCTCCAGAGTTCTAAATACACTCTCCATGCAGCACCGTGCAAACTTAGATCAGAATGTTTCGGAGTGAAACGCTGATGTCACTGCATGTGCGGTACTCTTTCACATGAAGGCTCTGTGCACATACCAGGAACAACAACAGTTCCGGCCGTCTATGGAGTAATGTGTGCTGCTTACCATGCTCCATTTGTTATCCAGACAAAACTATCCAGTCACATTTGTTGTTTGAAAAAGAAGCTCCTGTGTCTATGTGTGTCCACTCGCCATTGTTGTTTGTGAAAAGTTTTTCTTCTACGTACATGTGTTGTAGCAGTGCTGCCTCTCTGCAAACCTACACCGCCATCTACTGAGCCAACATGCACACTACAGCGGTTTCATTAATCTCCAATGTCTCCATCTGAATGTGGATTGACTTTGAATACGCAAACTAAAAATCTTGTGTTTTAATTCAGAGAGTGTCCATGTAAATGTAGCCTTAAACCCTGGCGGTTATGTCTGAGGATGACAGCTTCATCCTGCGTGTGCTGAGCCTCCCCTTTATGTGCCATTTCCAAGTGTCTCTGTCCATACTTTCTTAGTCTACCACCATCCTACCCTCTTTAATAAGGACAGATAAAGTCCCAAAAAACAATCCAAGAAAGAAAAGTAACCTTCCTGGTCCAACAAAGTAATCTAAGATAACTTTGAAGCACCAACCATTAGGTCCATTTTTATCCTCTCTTCCCCTCATTATCTGAAATCTATCCACAAAATAAAAATGTTGATTGACAATTTGGTAAACAGATCTTGTAGGGCGCAGTTTCAATCAAATAGATTAAAAAGTTAGCAGCAGAGGCAGGCAGAGCTGACACAAGCCTTTTTCACAGTGCCTTTATGTGGAGGAGCCACAATGAAGCTCATCTTAACATCTCTAAACAGGAGAAAAAAGAAGAGAACAAGAAGTAGAAATAAACACAGAACACTCTATTAAGTACAAATAAGATAATAACAAAATGTTATGTGGTGTTTTGCCCTTTTTCCATGAAATCAAGTAAAGTCTGGCTTTAGGTCTGACATAGTCCATGTGATATCAGTTCGGTAAAAACTTTGAGAAAGAACAACAGCCTTCCTATAACATATTTCTCTATGTATGTAACAGAGGAAGGGGTAGACAGTGTTCCTGCAAATGCTTAAACAGTCTTGAATTTAAAAAAAAATGTGGATGACGTTCATAAAACGTCGAAACAAGTCTTGTTTTTACAATGAAGTTTCTGAAAGCTCTTTGGCCAAGACCATCTTTCACAAAACTGGTACTTAACTATAGTGTTATACTTTTTTATTTATCTACTATTTCTGTTTACCTTTTTGATATTTGTTTGTTAATGTAGCAGCTAACATCATTTTCTATAAGGCATGGTTTATAGAAATGGTGTCAGGGTCTTTTATTGGTCTAAGTGTGTGAGCAGAAGAGGAAGGTTTGAGCCATTTTACATTCAAAAGAATCTGTACTAGTTTGTTATCATCTATTCTCCATCCATTTCATCAAAATACCACCCATTTACTGTGGTGTCTAACTGTAATGGTAACTCAAAATTTGTCATTTATATATTCATGAAATTCCTGCTAAAAAGGCAGAAACCCATCAGATATGATAATGTTTGTCGTCATTGTTGTAGATGACTTCTATTTCTCATTACAGGCATCTGAGTCAGATAAAACATAATGTGCTGTTACAGTGTTCTCTACAATGTTTGCATTTGCACAAGGACAAGATTGAGCGAGCATGACGAACGCTCTGTCCTCCATCTGTGACACACTCACACAGAGTCATATACACACGCATCAGCAGCAGTGGCGCTGAATACATTGACATTTTGGATGTATTATATTTTAGATTGGGCTGGAAGTTTCTGTCCAGTCTCATTAGAGCAGCTCTGTGTTGTGTACTTCCTCCAGTGTCTTCACTTCTGTTTGTATTGCAGAGAGATGTTTGTTTCTTTTAGCCCTTCATAAATGAGGAAAGTGAGTATATAGAGAAGATAAAAAAACAATGAGGCAAGACCTTTTTACAGCACCATTCAAACACAAAACAGTTCAAAGTCCTTTATGAAGATTAAAAGCAGAACATTTTATGCATTTAAAGACAGAATTAAGGTATTAAAGTACATTATGAAAAATGAAAGCTTATAATGACCACATAGTCTCACAGTGTACACACCTCCTGGTCTTGCCTAATGAAAATAATCTCTGTCCCAGAACATTTTCTCAGGGTTAAGTCTCACAGTTTGCACCATCTGTGTTTGGTCCACCCTTAAAAAGCTCCTTGTATCCAAAGTGCTGCAGTGGTTAAGTCAACTCACATTTTTACTTCAACACTTCATTAATGCTTATTGAAATGCAGCAGGCATCAAACAGTATGATGGCATGTGCAGGGTATCAGGTAATTAGCTTTGCTCATTTAATTTGATACAATAAAATATGATAAGTTAAACCTTTATTGAGCACCTGTTTAGGAAACTTTTTTTTTAGCTATGGTCATATATAATTATGTACTCTTCTGGGTCTACTCACTTTATAAAACAAAACTGGAGCTTCAGAAGTCTTTGCACTCATGAGACAAAAGGAAAAGAGAATATATACAGGTATTCATCATATGAATAAACCTATCTAAACAAAAATCATTCATTTAGGGTGTTCAAAGGATTTGCAGTGTCTCCCAAAGCTCCTGGAATAGGTTTCTCAACCCTCAAAATTAAAGTGGCGCCTTCCATTTAATAGATTTTATCAATTGCATCGCACTAGTTGGAAATGCAGTGACTCTGCACAGACTCTTTTTGTTTTTTTATTTAATATCTGTTCTTGCAGAAATGCTCATAGAGTTTCCCACTCAAAGGGAAAACCTGATCAAGCCACTCAGGTATTTATTTTACAGCCACAACAGGATGTTTTTCAGACATCTTTTGAAAATTTGTCTGTAATTACTGTATACTTGCAAAAGAGAGTTGTCCTCTTGTGCAGCCCTTTAATTAAGTTATGATGGTCTATATTAAAATAGAGCTGTAGTCCTAACACTCAGAATCACTTTATTGTCCTGTGAAGTTAGTTTTGCAGCAGGGCACACAAAAGACAAGGTACGCAATGCCAACATCAGAATTAAGAAACAACACAATATCAAAAAACACCATGTGCAAAACCACTAACTAAGGTTTAGTCCAGAGCTCATACCAAAGTGGAAAATCACTACCAAGTAACTTTTTCTACAATGTTTTGCTCTCAGCATAATCCTTTACTCATGAACACTAGATTGACCGTTAAGCCCCAGTCACATGTTCCCATTTTTAATGGTGATTGTGCACAATTGACATAGTCCTGATGAAGCGTACTTTGGTTGTGGTACATGCCCTACTCAGTCTGGATCAGTGTTGTATAGGCGCAGAAAAATGCCAGGGAAAGGGGAAGGGTCCTGACAGTTTTTAACTGTTGACAACTGTCATGGAGAATCGTTGCTCTCTGTATAGCGGGGTGGAAGCCTAATGCAGTCCTAAGACAAATGTTATTAGCATGGCATGTATGGTGCTCAATTGGGCTGATTGTGGCTCAATTCTGCAAGCTTTCTGAGGACAACTAAAAAGGACGTATTTGTTCGTGCCCCAACTGTGTCCTGTTCAAGGTGGCGCAAGCGACAAGGCTCAATCAGGGCTTATGTGGTGCAAACTGGACTCCTACAGGGCTGACGTTGTGTCAGCGGGATGGAAATATATGGAATCCTTGTCATATCGTTGTATTAAGCTAATTGAAGCGGGACAAATGCCCCTGAAGTGCTGTAGAAGCGCTACTGATGTGTATTTATAGGGTGTGTCTGGGGGAGAGATAGTACTTCCCTCTGGTATCATGCAAGTCAAACCAGCCTTGCCAATCATGTTTAGTTGTGCACAATCGCCATGAGGAGCAGGATTGTGTTACTGGGGCATTAGAAGACCCTATCTAATCACCAGTAAGCACTTATTCATGCAGCTCTCCTGTTGTGATAATGGAAATAAGATCAAGACAAACAAATACAGAACTGAGATATGAAGTCAGAAAGCACATCCCTATCCAACATCTAAACCCAAACTCTGACTCAGTATTTCCAAGAAGCATTTTTAGAGGATCCACTGAAACACTACAAAACAAATGTGGCAATTTTGGGCTACTTATCCTCCCTTCGGCTTAAATCAGCAAAGCCACAACTTTTTAATCATTCACAAAATTAATTGCCAGGCTTGAATGAGACTGTTTCATTTGTTTGAAATCGTTGCAGGCTTTAGATTATACATACAGTATGTATGGATAGATGCATACAGTCAATGTGATTTGAATTCCAGGCGTCTTCACCGAGCATATGAACTCTCTAAACCCAACACAAGAAGCAAACCCTCAGCCGCCCTCAAGCAACAAAAACACACCCTGATATTTTAAGGTTATTGATATCCTGACTGAAATAGAAAGTTTTTCATTCTGAAAGGTCAGTTATGGATGCATTTCGCCTTTGTTTTCAGGTGATCAAGTACAAGCTGTGCCGATGCGTGAAGAAGAAACACAAAGGCCGGAACAACAACGACCGGGGAGCTGTGCTGAGCCTGGATGATGTGAAACGCCATGTCAGTACGCCGCCGCATTAAACGCCGAATGCATCGCTTTGACAGAGATGCACTGTCAAAGCGATGCAGAGTAAACATGCAGAATAAACATGGAAGTAAAGAGACAGAGGGGGGAAGCATGAGGAGGAGAGGGGACGGTGCAGAGCTGAGAGACAGTAAAAAGAGCAAAATGTGATTGGGATGTGTAGAAGAGAAAATTGAGAGAGCGACATTGGGGAGTGGGGAGAATTTAATCAAAGCTAAGGGACAGGAGCAGGGCTGGGGTACCAGCTTTAAAAGGTTTGACAGCTCACTTATCCCTCAGTGTAAATGAAGCCAGTTCACTTTAATTGTAAGTCTGAGCCAGGGCCACAGTTAAAAAAAGGGACTGATGTGCTCCTCCTCTGATCTCCTCTCTCTGTGTAGTCATCTCTTTCCTTACAACTTTATCTTTTTCATCATTTTATTCAGAGCTCAGGATATTTCTCATGAATCTATTCCCTCTTGCCTCCTGGTCAGCCTTTTTGCTCATTTGTGACTGTGAGTTTATGTCGCCAGTTTTCACCTCTTGTTTTAGCAAGTGTGTCTTCTAATTCTGCGTAATCAGTCAGAACAGGGAAGAAAGAGGGTTTAAGTGACTGACCGTGGCATGGTTGTAGGTGTCAGACTGGCTGGTCTAAGTATTTCAGAAACTGATCGTCTTCTGGGATTTTACACACACAACCAAGGTTTACAGAGAATGAAAGGAAAGGCAACAGTAAATCAAATAACCACGCAGAGGAACAAAGTTATGCTGAAAACATTTTTAAATTCATAACACATCAAATATTGTAGCAGGTGAAGCAGAGGATCACACTGGGTGCCACTCCTATCAACTAAGAACTACAAACCATTGCTACAATCACACAGGGTCACAAAAATTGGACAATGAATGATCGGACAAAAAATTCTCCTCTGCCATTTCACAGTGGAAGCATTTCTGTCGCATGCATTTACCACATATTACAGCTCCAGCAAGTGCCACTACAACTTTCACACCAGGCATGTCTCCCTGCTGTCACAGCTCTATCACCCCATATGTATCACCCCTAAATGAGCTTCCACTGGAAGTTTAGGCAGATCTAAAAATCCTCCCCAAAGGAACCTGATTCATTGCATAACTGGCCACAGAAACCTTTAAATTGAAAGCCCTCAAGGGGAGTTCCTCCACAGAGGATACAAACCAAAGTATTAGCTCTGAGAAGCACTGGCAGGAAGAATCATTGTACGGTTCCTATCTTTTCTCTAAAGTATTGTACCTCTGTGGACATACCTGCTGGATTAAGGTAAATATGGCTCTCTGTTTGCCTAGCAATCTTCTGCATGGGAGATGTGTGTGATAGGCACAGCTCACGCTTCCAGTCTGCTGGCTCTGAGTTGATAACATGCATGAAAACAGGCACGCTCCGCTGCCGTCCTGTGAGTTAAATGCTTCCGGTGTGAAACTGCCCTTTAGGTCAAGATTTAGCATAAACATTGTGAACGGATGGATCCATCCTGTTTTGTATCAGTGGCTCAGACTTGTGCTGTAATGGTGAGAGGGATATTTTCTTGGCACACTTTTTGCTCCTCAGCATCAACTCAGCATCATTTAGCCTTCCTCAGAATTGTTTAGACCGTGTCCATCCCTTTATATCCAGTGTGCCCATCCTCTGATGGCTACTTCCAGCAGGATAATGCACAATGTCACAAAGCTCAAATCATCTTACACTGGTTTCTTGATCATGGCAGTCCGGTGTACTCTAGTGACCTTCACAGTTACAACACTATAGCACCATCAGAATGAGGTGGAACAGGAGATCGTCATCATGGATGTGCAGCCGTCAAATCTGCTGCAGTGTGATGCTCTCATGTCAACATGAGACTAAATCTCTGAGGAAAGATTTCAGCACCTTGTTGAATCTATGCCACAAAGATTTAAAGTAGTCTCAATAATAATACAACTTATTTAAAAGCGCCTTTCAGGACACTCAAGGACACTTTACAAAGTATAAAACAATAAAAAAACACATCAATAAAATAAACAACAGAATAATAAAATCAAAAAAACAGCAGACAAGACAGATGCGGGTTGTGAAAGTGAGTATGCAAAGGCAGAGGGAGGTCAAACCTTGAGCATGCTGAAGTAGTTGTGAGTGTAAGAATGATGGTATATTTAAGAAATAAAATACAGCTGTTAAAATTTGAGTGCTCGCTGTATAGTTGAGTTTATGACTCAAATATTCATGTTAATCTTTGATTTGACCGCCTCCTCCTCAGCCCTCAGTTCTCCCTCTCCTCCTGGTCCTTTCTTTATGCTCTATTTCACCCACATTCTCTCCCTGCTCCTTTTTTATCTGTTTCTCTTTCTGTCAGGCTCCTTGTGAGAACCTGCGTACGCCATCGACGTATCCAGGCAACATGCTACCTCATCACCCGGCCCAGGGCAACTTTGAAGACTTTACATGCTGAGCGGTTGGGAGGTGAAGCAACAAAGTGCGCGTTATGCAACCAAAGCGAAACAACAAAACGAGAACTTATCCAACACAGGGAGCGTGAGGAACTGATACAAAGTCTTAACAAAGGCACTTTTTACTTCGGAGCGTGGTTAACGCCGACAAATCAAACAAAGGCAAACACGGTGGAGAGACTTTTTACCTGAGAGGAAGACCCAAATATAAAAATTATCTGTTAATTTTTCCAGCAGCACTCTTCTATCTCTGTGTTTTTTTCTCTGGAATACTGCCGATACGGAAGCTCAAGGAGAAACCTCGCCAACAAGGACCTCTCTTTCAAGTCCAGAAGAAAAAAAAGTGTAAAAAATAACCACGGGAACATGTACAGTTATTTCAACATAGACAGCAGATCAGAAAAAAAAGAGCCCCATGCCTTTATATAACACAGCAACACACATTTTCACACACCACAGGACAAAACTTCACTCTGCTTACTCCACTGTACATGTAGCAACGTCTGTAACTGTTGCAGCGCTCCGTGAAAAACATCAGCCGGACTTTGTGTCATTTGTAAGAGAATGTATCTATGTTTGCGGTGAGTGAAGTGAGGCGTGCAGGGATGGTTTATTTCGATTGGGTTGTAGAGGTTAAAGGGCATCGTCTACCTACAGTTTGAAATGTGCTGGTGAAGATTTCAGGTCTCATCATGTTAATGCATGCTCGTATCTGTCCAGTGCATGTTTTTCATTTCATTTATAATTTACATTTTTGTATATGAGTATATAGAAATTATAATTACCAAGTTTGCCTCAATGATATACAGGAAAAAGATGATTCATCCCTTATATTTCTGTGTGTGTTCACGGGTGCCTACATCCGAGCAGGAAAAGAGGAGTGTTTTGATTGTGTGACTGATTGAACTGCAGCTAATTTTCATTTCTCATCCGTTGCTTTTTTTTTTTTTTTTACATTTCCAAACGTGCCCAACCAGTCGTGGAGGAGCCCTCTTTCATTAGCTTTTCTCACGACTGTGGGCCGAGGTGACGGGGTATCTTTCAGTTGTTTCTCAGAAGTGTTTAGATGATTACTGGAATCCTCGGGAGTTTCATGGGGCTGTTACAAATTCTTTCTGTATCTGTGTTCTAGTTGCAAAACGTCTTATCAAAGCACAATACCGCTGGTATGTAGAGGTGATGTAAAAGACAAAGTACTATTCTTCTTGATATATTGTCATATTATTAATATCGTGTTGATCAGACTGTTTTTCAGTTTTTTTTTCTTCTTTTCATATGAAAACATATACAATATTGCCTGATAATCCTTCTCCCAGGTAATAGGCTGGTCTATTTAGTTATCAAAAGCATAAATAAAATTTAAATATCATTTTGGAAATTGTTATTCTTCTGGAGTTTTATTCTTCAAGTGATTTTTTGTGGTTTATAGGCAACCAGATTCAATAAAAGCACAACAGTGAGGGTCCCAGAAGTAAAATCCTGGTTGTTTTCTTCGTAGTGGAACCACTGATCAGAGACGTTATCATCAACATCCATGTCAGACCTGTCAAAAGAGACCTGAGTGTGAAATGATGTTGCATGGCTCTGTAGAGGACACAAGCTTCTCTGTTTTAGGAAAAAGAAAAGTTTATTTTGGAACTTGTGGAATAAACTACACAACCCACAATTCTAGGGTAGGGATGCACAATACTGGATTTTTGCAGATATCCAATATGCCGATATTTTATTCTTTAAAATATAAAAGATACTTTTAATTTATAAATTTAAACAGTTGGTGATGATGGGGTAAACTTTTAGGTACATTTATACGTTCTGCTGAGATTACAGCTGTCAATACATCCCAAAATACCACCTGTGAATATTGACAAAGAACATGATATCTATCAGTACTGATAACTAACTTTTCAGGCAGTTGTGATATTGTGCACGCAATATCATGCATCCCTATTTCAGACTTAGATTGACATATCAAAGCTCTGCTCACCAGAGCAGCCAGGGCACCAGTTGAGTTAAACACAAGTCCAGACAGTTTATATGTAAGACAGCAGAGAACAACAAAGCTTTTAAACACTGTACTTCAGTGTTGTTTGTTCTTCCAACATTGACAGTAAAACACGAGACAATAATGTTTTTTATCCTCAGTGGATGATGGAGTGTAAAAGAAGAGATCTGGGACTCTGAGCTGAAATTAAAGAGTGGTAAAATGATAATGTGCCTCACTACAAGAACATTGCTGGTTTGACCCTTCATGTCAAGCAGGGTCCTTATGTGGGAGTTTTCATGGTCTCCCTTCCTCTGTATGTTTCCCACAGGAACTCCAATTTCCTCCCACTTGTTAGGTTAACTGGTGACTTGATATCACCCCTACATGTGAGTGTGAGTGTGAATGATGGATAATGGTGGGATGTGCGGAAGAGGATCTGGACTTTGGAGCTGTCTGTGGGTGTTTCAACAGGGTGTCACATCAGTTAATACTGAGTCTGAGGTTGGAAGTACCCCATCACACGTCAGTATCTTTGGTTACTGCGGGGGCAGATTTGTCATTAAGAGGAGGCAGTGTTGTTTTCAGAACAAACACTAACTACAGAGGGAGCGGCTGATGATAACACTGAACCTCTGCGCAGATGAGCCATAACTTTTGATACTCTTACCCTGAAGCCTTTAAAGATATTTCCCAACTGAAACATTTTCTATCTGACTGCAGAGACTAATGACATGTCTTTTGTTCTTAAAGCGACACTCTGATCCAGCCAGATTCAAGGTGCAATGCTCCAGTTCACTCAGCTGTAAATGTCGCCTGCATTGTCCTTATACAGTCTTGTTTCATCACCAATAATGGATCTGAACTGGAATTTACTGTCCAACTGTCTTCTGCCTTTAAAAATTCACTCATATATCAACAATGATCCAACAGTTAACATCAAATTCAAGTTGCAGATTTAAGAACACACAAGATACTGTATGTCAGCCCTGCTTACGCAAGACCAGACTCCTTGCATAGGAACGGTGCCTGGAGTACCTGAATCCGCAAACTTAAGAAACCAGGGTCCAGGGTGGAAAGATTTGAAAAAGCATCGCCTCCCTGCTTCATGTTAACGGGATTAAACATTCAGGGTGAAACCGCTGCATGTGCAGTACTTTTTCACATGAAGGCTGCTTGCACATACCAGGAACAACAAAAGCTTTGGGGGTCTACTGAGAAACATGTGCTGCTTACCGTGCTCAGTTTGTTATCCAGACAAAACTATCCAGACAGATTTGTTGTCCAAAAAAAAACTCATGCGTCTTTGTGCGTCCACTCACCATTGTTACTTGTGAAAAATCCTTCTTCTTTGTACCTGTGTTGTGACAGCGCTGTTTCTCTACAAACCTACGTCGCCATCTACTGGACTGGCATGCACACTACAGCATTTCCAGCTGTTCTGGCGTCTCCATGTGAATGTGGATTGCTTTTGAAACCGTAAAGGAAGAACCTTTACGTTTCAGGAGACCGTCTCTCCATGTAAATAGGGCTGAGTTCCAGTTTGTTAGGAGGCAAAAAAATCAAATACACCAATAACTTTATTTAGTTTATATTATCATAGCATTACTCCCTGTTCAATGAAGCCATTTTATGGTACAGATTTTTTTAAGATAGTGGTACTTTATAAGTGATTTTGCAGTGCAGCTGGATCTGTCTTATTCAGTGTTTGATCAGACAGATATATCTTTCCAAGCTTCAGCAACTCTGAACCAATCAGAGTCCTTTAAAACAGAATGAGTTTTGAGCTACACGTGAGCCAACAGCAGAAGGAAACTGTTCGTACAGAGATAAGCTAGATACTAACATCTTCAGTAGCAGTTTTATCAGATCTGGACCGCATTTTGTAGTTAAGTGAAAAACAAACAACACTGATGAGAATATCTTCAGTTTGTTGGAGGAAACTGGAGCACAAAAAAGCCAATGCATGCACAGGGAGAACATAAAGACATCCTCCCTCCTAAAAGGCAACAGTATTACCTGCTCCATCCTTGTGCAACCTACTAATAATTACATTAAAATTAAAATAATGGACACCATAATGCATTGTGGGAGTTGTAGATTTGTTACTCCCAGAGAAAGATTTTATAAAGCTTGTACTTTTTTCATCTGGATAATTCATTTCATTTTTCTACCTAATCAAATGTTTTAGTGTCAGAGGTATTTTAGTTGCTGGCTTTAAGATTAAAAAGATTGATTTTAGAGTTTTGTGAAATTTCAGGTGGATTAGCATGGAAGAATTTACTTCTGAGGCCAGAGTCTCTGAAAAGTGGCAAATCACTGTTTTGCACTATTACTGTTTTTCACCACAGAGACTGCAGAAGCTCATTTTGAATCACAAGTAGCTGTCTGAATCTCTCACTCAATATTCTGCTCTTCATTCGAGACATTTTGCTATCGGTGTTTTTTTTTTTTAATCAACATGCTATCTTGTGTTTTTTCCACAGTTAACAATTTTCCCAGAATTAATTCAGCATTAGGCAAAGCAGCGAGCTGAAGGTGTAGGAGAGGAGCCTGGAATTAAAAATAGACATTTCTTATCTACTCCCACTGTTCGTTTACGCTTCAGTTCAACAGCTGCAAGCAACCAAAGTGGTGTTTTGGAGCTCTCTTGAAATGTAATTACAGTGTCTGCTGCTGACTGACAAAAGAATGGATGAGAAATATCCTGCACAAGTTTTATCAAGATTGTCAGTCAGCAAGCAGGAGCACATTAATGGACGTCTGCTCTCCTTTTTACTGTACATCTGGTTCTGCCGAATGACACACACAGATCAGAGGAGCAGCTCGGTGGTGCATGAGCCGGAATATTAAATCTTAGTGGTGCTTTATCAAGAGGGCAGGGCAACAAATCAAGTTTTTTTGGATATATTGTTTTATTTTTGAACAGAAATATACTAAGACAGTATTGTCAATAGCACCGTCTTACATTTTGTTCCTTTAAGGAGAGAAAAATGACAGATCTAATGCTTCGTTAAAGAGTAGACAAGAGAAACTAACATCAAGCAATTATCAAGCACAAGATTCTCTTCTGGAAAGTTAACTTTTTGTTTTAATGCATTAAATGAGCCTTTAAATCTATTTTCATCCATTATCTATACAACTTATCCCTATTGCTGGAGCCTGATATTTCACAAAAGGTAGGGCACAGCCTGGACTGGTCAATCAATCTGTGAATTTGAATCATTCATCAAAAAATTTCAATGGCATATCCTTAGATGAAAAGCAAATCCAGAGCCCATCACTGCTGGAGTTTTGTAGCATTTGCTGGTATATATTGTGCAACGTGTAAGATGTCAAAGATGCTGCAGGGACATCTGCATAGCTGATAGTGCATCTTTATCTTCCTGAAATTCAGAAATTCATCAATATAAACCCCAAGAACTTTTGAATACCAGTCACAGGGCTGACATAGACAGACAGGTAGTCGTTTTCTCACACACACACCCAGGGGCAGTTAAGAGTCACCAATTAACCTACCAAGGATGATTTTGGTAACTTTAAAACATACTGATCAAAACTGTTTCTCATTGCCTCTGAAGAGACTGAAACACGTGCTTCTCAACAGTTTCACTTTTCAGATGGGGCTGGCACAGTGTCAGAAATCCTTACCCATGGGAGCACATGCCGGGTTGGCACTTTGCTGTGTCATGATTCCTCTGCATCATCAACATTAACCCTGCTTTTTTCACATGAGCTTACTTGGGTAAAGTTTCCTACTCCTTGCAGTTCAACCAACTTTATCAAATGCTGCCAACAAACTTTGCAATTTATGGAATGGCAGTAGCCATAGATTGGAAATTTTAAAGATGTGGAGTTTATGTTCGCAGAAACCCCACTGACTAGTTTGACCAGCTTTCCTTAATTTGCCAACTTTTCAAATTTTTTTTTAAATTGGAAAGTGGTGGAAACCATCGGTCCTCTGCAGCTCAGTCTTTTTTCCAGGTTACTCAGAGAAAACCCTGCATGAACTAAGAAAACAGCTTAAGTCCACGTAAGAAGACCCACCTGACTAGGAAGTCAATCTAGCAACCCTCTTGCCGTGGGGCTGCAGCACCACATGTGACACCATCATGCAGCTTTTTGTTGCCAACATCTGTGATTTTAACGGCATGCTGAAGCCAAATTTGATCTTTACAAACAACACATAATCAAATGTTTAGACCTCTATTTGCTTCTATGATATAAAGGCTCTTTTGTTTTAATTACTGGTATCAAATAGTGCAGACATCTTTTGATAATCAAAAATCACAGCGTCTGAAGTGTAAAATTTTTGCACAACTCTTGGGTTTCTTCCCACAGACCAAAAATATGCTTGGTAAGTTCAATGGTGACTTAAGTATATCATGTGTTAGTGTGTCAGTTCCCTGTTGGGTGGTCCATATTCCAGTGTGTGCCCTTCCTCCTTCCCATTGTCAGCTGTGCCCCTGTAAGGGAAAAGTGACATAGGTAATGGATGGATTGATGCTTGTAACATCTTGAAATGTGGCATTGGCAGGAGCAAGGTTTTTTTCAACCCTCACTGCAAACTCGAGCTGCCTCTCCAAATCCCACTGTTGTATTACTACAATTCAAATTGGGTAAGAAACCCTGAGTCCTCGCCAAATCCATCCCGCCTCCGTAAATGTTGCCAATGTTTTTTGGCTTAACAGACAATGGCAGATATCCTTGCACCTTGCCAACTTAATAAACTTTCCAAATACTTTAAAGAACTTGTCTAATTTAGAGAGTGCTTCTGGTTACAAATGTGTCTGAAAATGATGACTTGTAAATGATTTTTTCATGCAACCAACCGTTGAAGCAGCAGGGATTTAGTACCAACATCAACAAGATAAGTCCTGGCACCCATTGTTTGGTCATGTCTTGATTATATATGTTTAAATATGATACAATATGTTGGCAACATTTGTAAAAGAGCATTGCATTAGTGCATGTGAAAAAGCAAGGAGAACACTTTAATATGACCCTGAGCACCAACTCTAACTACTTTAAGATCATTTTCATACCTAGATCAATTTGGTAGAGTAGTTTTGATAAAGATCATTGTTTCTGTGATCATGAAACAATTTGAGGAAATCTGCAGGGTTATATTTTTAATGAAAAAGGAGTAAAGACATCCTTACTTTACATCAGAGTGGCAGAAACAGGCAGTGTGATTATCTGTTGTATGTTTGTAAATGGATCCTGCTTTGATGGGGGGGGCTCTCTGCTTGGTCAGTTACAGGTGTGTGAGACTATAAACTCTGGTCATAGCTAAATTCACACAGACTAAACACAGAAAGTTGGTGTTGTGAGAAGGGTAATCTGGCAGAGCTTTGAAGCTGATTTCAGACTTCTTTTTTTATCCATTTCTGCATGCCATCCTCGACATCACTGCTGTGTCCCTTCAAGATTCCCTGTAGTCCGGCTAGGCCATGGGTCAGTATTCAGCATTATTATCAGGAAACAGAAACAAAAACAATGTTTTTACCAGAATTATAGATTTTAAAAAATAAAAGTTCTTGTATAAAGGTATTTGTTATGTCTGTACGAGTAAACATATCAATATCAGCATCAATATTCAGCTTTAAAAAAAAAATCCAGATTTCTTTAGAGGTCCATTTATCCTGCCCTACCGCTTAACATGGTCCCTCTAAAGTCACGGTCAGAGATTGGACTTATCAGTCCACTGAGCACAGACTGGTTATTCCAGGATGAGGATTTGAATTTAAGCTCATCACTTTTTAATGAGAACTTTTAGCAAGAGCCCAAACATAGTCATTGTTCATCAACTATGATAGAGCATCCAGTTTTTATTATTAAAGGGAAACAGCTTGGCTGCATAAGTATCCAGAGTTAAAGCTGTCAGAGAACCAGCTCCACCACCTGATGACGACTTTTTTTCTTCTTCCTGCTCTGAATGATTGAAACCTGATCTTACCCTCTTGTGGCTTTATTACGTTCTGTTTGTACCTGCCATGAAGACAAATTAATCAAAAATAAAAGACAAAGCTGTTCATTTCCTGTTGGCATTCTGTGTCTCTGTTTGAGCGGCAGCCTGCATCTCTGAAGATTGCAGCAGGGGGGTGAGGATGGAGGAGAAGAAGAGGCCTGCCTGCCTCCTGGTGACAGAAATTCTGCAGAAGATGCTTGCTGCATTCTGATCAGGCTCCAGGGGCAAAGCAGGTGGGATGGGAGTGTGTGGGAGGTGCCAGAGGGAGTTCATGTAACCTGTAAATATTCCCAAATATGCTGGAAAAAGTCAGACTGTCTACTTATGGCTCTACTGGAGTTTTAAGGCTGGTTAGTATAGCTTGAGTTCTTGTCAAACTTTATCTCACCTCTGTGTTAGGTTGACCCTTTAGTAACACACATATGCCTGCAGTGAACAGTCAACACCATAAAAATCAAAGCGATTATTTTGGGCATTAATGTTCACAATAACTTTATAGCATTGGTAGATATTTAGCTTGTAATCTATAAAGCTTTATTAATTCATTTTTTAAAAACATTATCTCTGTTTCCAGATACATTGTTATTTGGGGTTGGTGTAAGTGTTTTGATTATCAATACAGCCAAAATTATTGTTTGAGATTGTTGATATTTAAAATAACCAGGCTTTTAATGGGTAAACTACTTTGCAGTGCTTTTTATTGTATCTATAAAGCATTAATAGCTGTGCATATAATTGGCCTATAAATTGCATTGCTTATGTGTAAAGTGTTTGTTTGATGCTTATCCAATGTATGAATGCAGCCCTGATATCTGTCTGTAAATGACCAACAAAAAGTATATTAATACTTCTCAGGTTGTTTGTTTTTCAAGACTGCAAGAGGAAAGAATTTCATCATCCAAAAATATTCACATCCAAACAAATAATTTTTTACCTCTGCCAAGGAGGTTGTATTTTTGCCAGCATTGGTTGTGTGTTTGTTCAGGGGATGTTGATCATCGCATACGGAAGAGGTGATTTGAATTTGGTGGTGATCCAAATATGGGTGTAATCCTTTTTTTTGCATTGCATTGCATTGGAAGGTAGGGCATTTTCCTACATTGCTGCTAATAACTCAATAACTTATGAACATATTTTGATCAGGCTTTCAGAGAACATTGATCATGGCACAAGGAAAAAATTATGAGATAGATAGATAGATAGATAGATAGATAGATAGATAGATAGATAGATAGATAGATAGATAGATAGATAGATAGACAGACAGACAGACAGACAGACAGACAGACAGACAGACAGACAGACAGATAGACAGATAGATAGATAGATAGATAGATAGATAGATAGATAGATAAACAGACAGACAGACAGACAGACAGATAGATAGATAGATTGATTTGTTCCATGTCTTCATTGTAAAATTGAAAAAGTTGAAACAGTCTATTAAATGTCAAAGATGAGTAGCAATTGTCATTTTTTTGACAGTAGATATCTTGTCTTTGTATTGTATTCAACTGAATAAAGGTCATAAATGTTTTACAAGCTGCTTTGTTAAATTTTTACAAGTTCTACAGAATGTCCCAACTTCTTGGAATTGGGGTTTGCAGGTATGCATACCAATTGAGAAACAAAGTAATTTTACTGGACAAAGTATTAGCATAAAATCTTTTTTCTGAATGTTTTTATAGGTCAACATTTCTTTCCTCTGATGGCCCTCAAAGTGTATCAATTTGAATAAAACCAGAGGGTTGGATGATTATTTTTCCTCTCTCAGCCCCTCAATAATAAGATCAGAGTGGTCAGCTTCCTCCTTCAATTCACCTTGTCTGTTGACTCCATGCCAATCAGTGGACGCTATAAAGGAGAGATGCTCTTAATGGATCCCAGCCCAAACCGGCTGACCTTCTTAAATGGCTGTAACACCCTCAGCTAATCACACAGACAGGCATCTGTGAGTCATTTAGAGAGGGAGGGGCTGCTTTATACTGGGAACTTCTAATGGGTGTTGTTATGTTTTAATGAGATGAGTTGTGCTCCTGTTTTCACCCACATTTGTCTGTTTAATCCTGCCTCTGCAGCACTCTGCCAAAGATCTTTTACTATCAGAGGTAATATCCGCCTAATCCTATTATCACATCTTATCATCTGAGCCAATGAAGAGATTACACGCTTGTTTTACACTCTCTTAATGTGCTGCTCTCACTGTTAATACTGCAGCAGTGGGTCAGCTCTACACCATGCCAAAGGCTTGTTTTGACCTCGTGTCAGTGTAATATTTCTGTTTTTCTATTTGGTTGCTCATCTTTATTCTGTATGTAACTAAAGAGTCATAAGTCAAATCCAGGTAAACCTTGAAACTGCTCTTTGGAGTATTTTATAAGGGCCCAAAGCAATGTGTTCAAATAAGAAAAGCATGCAATAAACAGATCATGGCACTTACTGAATTTTAATTCCTTACGGTAATATACAACAACAACAAAAAAATACACAGAACAAGTGAAGTGGAAGCCAGTGGACTCAAGGTCAGTCTACTCCAAAGAGATTTGCGTTGTGTTTTATTCCACATTCAAAAGTATGTATTGGTTTGTCTCCTACAGCAAAAGATCAAACACAAAGGAAAAGAAAAAATAAAATCATGTTTTATGATTTCATTTGATTGAGGTGCAAAGGTTTCTTGTTTTTTTATCCTTACAGACATGTTTGAAAACTTGTCTGTATATGATCACTAATAGGGTTTTTACTCTATGTAATGAAAGGAAGTTCAAGAGCCAGAGAGAAAGACCAACAAGATGTGCCCTCTTGGTCTGACGGGAGATCTTCAAGATGTGGCTATTGTGTGGTTTGGTTTTATTCAGCAAAGTATCCTCCATTTTTACTTGCTGACTTTGCTTACTAGGAAACTTCCCAGGATGCACGGCTTAGGGCAATGATTCCCAACCATTTTTTTCTCCAGAGCACTCCTATTTGTTCCTAAGAAGAGTTGATTCTTTTCTCTCCAAATAAATGGCAAAAGATTTTTGTCACTGGCAAAATCCTGATAGAATAGGTCCACACACATCTTTAATGTGTGTGGACCTGTGGAGATGAGTGGAATATCTTTGTTATCATTTATTTAGCTGATATATATATATATATATATATATATATATATATATATATATATATATATATATATATATATATATATATATATATATCAATAATTTACAACCTCAGTGTTGAAATGGTCTCCTACCCCCCTTCCCTTGAGATCTCTGTCTGCCCCCCTGAGGGATGCCTGGACCCCTTTGGGAAACAAGAGCTCAGGATATGAACTAGTACCATGTCAAAGGGGATTCAACGCTTAATAACAAAGATAGGCAGTGAAACGTTTTACCTTTCCATTCATTTCACATGGAAAACAAATATTAAGGATTATTGGATCTAACTGGGCACTGGTTCAAGCAGGAAGACTGCATGGCCTTTTATTTCACACACAAATCAAATTCTTTAACTTTCTAACAAAATGTAAGTAACATTCTAGTAAAAACTGTTTCAGGCATTTTAAATAGTATTCCAGGTGATGTATGAGGGTCCAAAGTGCATCAAACTAACACTTAAAAATGTATGTCTCTGTCTGTGGTGTTAATGGGAAACAAACATGACTTTCTCTAAAGAGATGGATCAATAAAAAGCCAGTGTTGCAGCTCCATGCAGTGCTCAGTGGTGACAATTTTGTTCCTGATCTTTCTTTGCCTTCCAGGGCTCTGCATCGGTCACATGACAAAAAGTCATGAATCACCCTAATGAGAATACAGCCACTCATTAAAATCAAAACAAACCAGTGGTTCCTCAAATGAGCTCAGATGGTTTATGAACCTCTTGCTTCACTGCCTAAAGCTGAAAACAAAAAAGATGACAAATAACCAGCTTTTGCTGTAGAAATAGGTTCTGAGTAGCTTGCAGCCATAAATATGAACCCAAAATAAGCTCATTTATGATGCCTTGAGTTCTAGTGTACTTTCACCAACTTCATATCCGTGGATCTTTACAGCACAGAGATGAATTTTTAAGCAGGATTGATGCTGCGGCTCGTCTCAGCGCTCTCTCTCCTGCCAGAATGTCAGATGAGTCACATTTCTGGTGTAAATTTATCCTGTCAGATCTCTCAGTGCAATTAGGATGCTCAGTCGTTTGTCATAGATAAGGCCGCAGCCCGGCTCCTCTGGGCTCCTCTTTACGTTCGGCTTGTTAAGCAGATTAATAATAACAGAGCAGTTGAGTTTCTCAGCACTCACAGGCATCATATTAGATTTCAGACTTGAGTCCACCTGATTTGTCCTTTCATTTGTTTGAAGTATGAACCCATTTGTCTCTTATCAAGCTTGTCAACGGGCTTGTGGGGGATAAACACATCAACAAAAGCGTGTGTGAAATTACCCCCAGAGATTTGAGGCACATTGCAGCAATTTAAATACTTTTATTGTCCCATAAATTAAGATTGTACTAGAAAAATAATAATGTATGCATGCAGTCAAGTACGCACCAATCAAACACAAACAACAGGCTCTGCAAACAGATGGGATGCTGTGTTTTGTGCTCTTGTAGCTCCATACTAATTGGAGAAGAGTGTAATGAAATCAAAGTTCAGCAACAAGAGTTGTGTGGGTGACTAAAAGGACCCCAGCTGCTCCGCTGTTAACTTGTTGTTTACTTGTTAATGAGGAAAACACTTAAGCAACTCTCTGTGTTGCTCCCCACATGAAACATAATTACTAGGATGATGGCTTCCATTTTAAGATTCAGTTGAACTGTGACAGCTCAGCATGGAGGGCTGGTGTATATCAACCTGACTGTGAGAAAGAGGGACTGTTTGAAGTGTTACTCCCTCAAAATAGGATGCTCGTAGTTGTTATATGAACTCTTGGCAGGATTTGTTTCTTCATCAGGAGACTTGAATTTTTATGAATTCTCAACATATGTTGAGAAAAATCTTTCTATTCCTTCCCGCTGCTTGGATCCAATAAGTCAATCAATCTTTATTTGTACATTGTCAGTTCATAACAGATATCTCAAGACACTCTACAGCTAGAATTGCCAGCTGGAAGTTCTGTGCGTCAGCAAGATATACTGCTGTCTCTAGAGAGTGATACTTTATCAAGACCCACCCTCCTCGGTTACTGCAGTCAGGGTGTACGAACTCTCCTGTCATCAGGCTTTTCCCCATTTAGAATTCATTAAAGCACCCTTTGCTTTGACTACATTTTGCTCATGTTTAATTTACTTTCATTTTAAATTAACTTGCCCCAGAATGAAAATACATTTATTCTCCAATTATTGTTGTTATGTCATCATTTTGTTGGTAGCTTGCTGGCTCCATTCCCATAATGCACTGTGAGACTTTTAGTCAAAGCTATGCTGACTGTAACGTAATGTAGTAATCCCAGCTCTGGCCTTTTGTGCGACTCAAATGCAACTTGGCCTGTGACAAAATACTGCTATGTGCCCATTAAAAATAATCCCAAGAAAATATCTTCATTGGCACAAACCTCCTATCTCCAAATGGCTAATTTTTAAGAAAGAAAAAAACACTGTACTACTAAATTAACTGATATTGTGTTTTGTACTTTTTTATTTGTTAATTTGGCAAAAAAAATTATAAACCCACTCACAAACATTGAATTTGACCACTACCATTTCAAAGGAAAAAATTAAAGTCATACAGCAGTGAAGATATGAGGTTTGTGCCCGAGAGCGACAATATGCAAATGTGTTGCGACTTGTAACAAAGTAACTGACCTGCAGGTGTAAAAACCACCCTCTTTTCCCCCCCACACCAGTCGTGTGACAGAAAGGTATCAATAGAATTATAACTATCATAATATCAACATTTTAAATCCAAATTATGCTTGTTTGAGTTTTAAATGCTCTTTAGTGTGTTCAACATGTCTCCACCACTTGGCAAAGTACCTCCAAACTTCTGAACCTCTCCCTCTCCTCTTGCAGTAGATGCCAGACACAGCCTGGCCCCACCAAAGAGGCAGCATGTTGTGTCATCCTACCACAGAATTTAATTCAAGCCTGTTGGCTCAGGTTAGCAAGCCCAGTGCAAAGCATAGACTGTAGAGAGAATGCAGAGCTGCTGAAATAGAGCCAACACACACTTAACTGGCCATTTATCTCAGAGTGATTTAGTTTTAGAAAGGCTATTAATCAATCAGTGACATTATACTCTAAATTTAGCTTTACAATCACAAATTAAAGTGATAAACCTGAGGCTATTTTCGGATCTAGCAGTTCAATCCACCCTGATCCACAGCAGCAGGCCATTCATGCCGGTGAGACTTGATACAGTTTGTAAAGTTTTGTCATGAACAGACATGAAAATAGGCATCATAAGCTTGTTCTAACCTTAGCAGTTATAATGATTATGAAATGGGTAACAGCACTTGAAGTTAAGCTGTTTCTTATATTTATAACTAATGATAATCATAATAGATATGAAATGACTGATAAAATTTGCTGCAGGGGTAGAAGTCAGGCAGGTCCACAGCAGCAGGCTGTTACTGACAGTAATAGCGGTGACAGCATGTGTTGCATTTGCAAGAACAACTATGTATGATAACAGAGGTACCACTCAGAAGGTGAGTAGCTCATAGGTTCAATGTATTATTTCTAATAAAAAGCAAGGTTGTTATGAATAGTTTATGCATTTTAAATCAGGTGAGACCACAGTAACAGGACATCCATGAAAGCTCTTGAGGAACCTATGTGACAAGCGATTTCATGAATTCCAAATAAGATAAGTGGCTAGAAGCATAAATGCAGAGAGAAAGAGAACTTAGATTTGTTTAGGTCTTCAGGCAGTGAAAGCCTTTGGTCTTGCAACTAGAGCTTGCCCATGGCAAAGCCAGCTTGAAAAGTTTTAATTAAAAAGTTCAAGTTTCAAACATTATATTGGGAGGTTCCAAGTGCAATTCCTTCAACTCCTTGTTATATGCCACATCTGTTAAATATAAGGTTTTTACAGGTAAAAACTGCTGCTGCATGTCTGCATTGGTCAGGCAACTTGAAGTACACTTTTGTTATCTTGGCGAGTTTTCCTGGTGAAATAAAGGTTCAATAAAAGATGCATTAAAGGCCTATAAAAATGTAAAGCACATCCCTGCACTTCTCTCCGGGGGCTCCAGATGCTGTTTGGTTTAGATTTATTCAGTTTGCAGACTGCTTTAGACTGCAGGCTGAGTGACATTGCAAACAAATCTTCAGTGCTCCTTCAACAAACCAAACGGGTTTGTTTGGTTTGGGCTGACTTTGCTTCTAAAAATGAAAGCTCATATTTTAAAAAGAAGAAAAACAGATAGTGTGACACTGTTTTGCAGTGACTAACTATTAACCTGTAGTCATTCTCATGTGTTTTATCTGATTTCAAAACAGATTGTGGCATCAAGATAGAAACAATTACATAAATAGCTCTGGAAGAAAGTATTTTTATTATTATTATTATTATAATTATAATCCGTGCATAAAAAGCTCAATTATTGACCATGATTTGATTGCAGTATCGTCAGCAAACAGCAGGGGTCAGTAGGGGCCGGAACGCCTCTGGAGCGTCAGTTCTCGTTCTCGCTGCTCTCGCTCTCGCGGTACCTCCACGCCTCCACCGGCAGCGACACTCACGAGAGGAGATGGCGGCCAGAGGGGGGTTTCAGTCGGCACCTACGGGAGGAGGCGGCGGAGCAATGGGTCCTGGACCACCAGTACCGGGCGCAGGACCAGGAATGGGCCCCGGGACTCCCTCTGGCAGGATGGGACCGTCGGCGGCGGCGCAAAACCACATGTACCGCTCCCCGATGCCAGGGCCCGGGTACCCGGTGAGCTATCACTCCATCTTTGCTGCTGTCCGCTAGAACAAAGCCTGTTACCGCTGCTTTGTCACAGCAGCTAACAGGAACCACTCATGTCAGGGCAGATCACAGTTCAGACTATCAAACAGGGCCATATTGAAGAGCCAGAATCACTGAAGCAAAGAAAACTTTTTCTTTGGGTCGGTGTGGGAGTTTGTTTAGTGTTTGAATCTGCTAACCCTCCCGCCTGCTAACGATAACGTTAGCTGGTTAGTCACGGTACTCAGTTAGCTTAGCCTGCTAATGCTGCTAGCTGTGTTTTCACTTGCCTGAGTGGCAGAAGAATATAAAGACGGTTCTGAAAACTTTTTAACTAGATTTGGGTCAGTCCTTTAAGTTAGTAGCAGCATCCTGGGTCGCTCAAACTAATTTTAAACTCAGAGATGTGCTCTCACTTATGGCAAAGTAAAATTCCTGGCCCACTTTGAATGAAGAGGCACAAGGCTGCAGCTTTTGTATTTATGTCAACACAGACTCGAAGTTTCAAGATAACAGGATGGGTTTAGACTCGAGGTCAGCTTTAGTCGAGATCGAGTCATTTTTGCCCTGAATAGACCGTGTTTTTCCCACCTAATAGAAACATTCTTGCCTACATGTGGTACTATTCTTCACCCATATCCATGGTTGTCAATCCATCTGTCTGGCTTTGTACAGGACAACTTGAACCCTGAAAACAAATGCTGATAGCTGCATCAACCCGCACGCAAGACTAAATTAATGCAGAATCTGAAATGATCACAGATTGAAACCAAAGTGATTCATAAATAAATAATACACACAGCACTGAAGCTCCAGCAATGGTCCACAGGTGTCTGTAACTGTGCTGATGGACTGTTTTGAAGGCCTTGTTTTAACATAAAAATTGTTTTATCTGAGATGAATGGTGTGGGTTTGAGGGTAGGTTTTAACAGTTGATAAAATTAACCTGATGACGAGAAATAAAATCACTTGCCAGTTCATGACCTGAAGACATTAGAAATACATTTAGCATCTTAGATGATCCGCATCCTTAAAAATGAGTTCCATTACTGAACTCAGATTTCTTTAGTACTGCAGTTCCTCAATTATGACTGTATACCTCAACCTAAACATTGATTCAGGTGTTGAGTGACCCTTTATGACTGTTTACAGATATAATAAAGACAAGACAAGATGCAGAAAGAGATGAAAAAAAGCATGTAGTTTGCCTTACCTTTTGAACTAACTCTATATTTTACCTCCATGTGGAACTTCTGTTGCATGTTTATGGCAAAATACAACTATGTTACTCTGATTGATATTGAGATCATTGCTCCTGAATGCAGTAACTCATTTATTGCACATTCTTTGAATACATTTGTCGAACTTAAACAATCCTAGAACTGCCATTCTGCAATAAGATGTAATTAATGAGAACTAAACTTGAAATGGGGATATTTAAATGCCTAACAACCTTAAAAGCAAAACAAGTGCAACACATCATGCTGCAATCTTATTTACTGTTGATTATCATGTTTCATGGTTGTGGGAAGTCGATATGATAACTATATTTGAAACTGGGTTAGTTATTTAGTCCAGTATCATAAAGGATTTTTATATCTTTAATTTGACTCATTTTACTTCCTTTTTTTATTTGTTAAGTTAATCTCTCAAATAGAATCTCCTGGATTGAACTGAGATCTTGAAAAGTTGCGAAAGGCTTTTTCACCGTGACATTAGATTCAGGTTAACAATTCTACTCTGGAATACTTCTTTTCAGGATTAACTTCATATGCAAACTGATCTTTTAAAAAAATGATACTCGCCTCTTTTTCCTTCAAAAATGAATGCCTTTTGTTCTAGTTCATCTTTATTTTAATAGCCCGAAACCACAAAATATAGATAACCTCAGGCTTCACAAAAGTCTGTGTGCAATGTATTCAAATGAGTACTGGATTCCAGTAAAGCTCTCAGGACATTTCTTTCCCTGTTCAGTCTTTGATAATTACACAGCAAAGGAAAGCAAAGTGTCACAATTAAAAAAGGATTGGACTTAGAAAACCTTTAATGTCCCTGTCCCTGTGTACGTCCTTGCAGCACATACACAAATACATACATGTAGATACACTGACACACATTGATTACACAGACCTGCAGACCAGATAACACAAGCAAAAAGAATGGATGCATGTTTTTCATAAAAATTTGTTAATGCCTTTTTTTATATATATATGGTCAAATTGGGTCAAATGTTAACCTCTGTAAAAGTCTAAGTTTTCTTTGCCTGACCACCTGAATGTGGGTTGATGCAGCTGTTACAGCTATTTTGACCAATATGGTTTTTGCACCAGTTAAGGATTAAATGAACTTCTGATGGTGTGTTTCTATTTAATCAATGCTGTACATAATATCCACTCAACAACATTACACTTTCATCATCAGTTTACACAAAGGGACATCAAAAAGTCAGAACGATCAAACCTTTAACTGTTTTTGGTGCAAAATATATGAGAATCATTAATGAATATAAATTGTTAATACAAAAATGCACTTATATCTAAGGGCTGATGGTGGCCTGATACTAATGTGTGCACACCCCTTTATCATATACTGTTTTTCTAATAGCTGTCGACCAGGGTTTAATTAGGGATTCACAGTATTATCTGATCAATATGGATATCAGCGGATAATTGCTTAATAATTGTGGTAACAACCAGCACACCAGTGGTAATGATCAGCATATCAGATATCAGCAAAAATTCAATATTGTGCATTAGTCTGATTACAGGAATTCTCCACCCTCTCTCCCCCAATTTTTTGACTGAAGATGTAAAAAAGAAAAACAGCTAAAATCTATTTGAATAAAGGCAGGGTGGTTTTAGCAAAAATCTTAGTGTTTTAGTGCTACTAATCCAAACTGTATTTATCTTTCGAGGATAACTGCCTGCTAAAGCACAGCAACACAATAGTGCTCATACTGCAGCACAATCCTCCAGGAAGGTCTCAGATTTTGTTGAGTGCAGCAAGTTCAGGATGGCCTCCGTCTGGGTCTCTGTTCATTGTTGGATCTCAGTCCTGCAGCCTGTCAAACAGACACAAAGCAGAAGAGAGAATAAGACACAGAGTTGTATCCTGGCTGTTTTTTTCTCTGAGTTTTGACCTTACACTCTGCCTGCTGATATTTCTGGGGGCTGCGTACCTCTGTGCACAGGCTGACACCCAGAGCTGTGGTGACCACTGCAAAATAACAATGAGGCACAGAGCAAAAGACAGCATCCCTGCAGAACATAATACCATCAATCAATCACTTAGTTTCACTTGTGATTATAAAGATCGGCTCATTTCAAAACTCTTGCAAAAAAACACGAGTATCCTTTTTAAATATGCCGTATGTGTCAGAGGAGTAATTCTCGATGTTCCTGTTTATCTTCTGAGCACAAGTCCACCAAACTCTGCTGTGCTTAGACGTGCTGTCTGTGTAAAGAAGAAAAGAGCTTGAAAGCATCAACAAAATGTAATTCCTGAACCAAACCCTGTGATCATCTGGGAGCAGTTTGCCTTTTTTTATTGGTCTCTAAAAACAAGCATAGCTTTTTAAGTTAAGCAAACAACCAGCTGCACAAGGTCTTCTCAGTTTTAACTTCCGGCTGTCTCAAATTGCCGGTTTTACTGTATAAGTGCATCAGAAAGGAAGACTTGCTGCAGAGATCCTTCATTGTTTACCAGATAACCACCTGCTGTTTCCACCAAGCAGTCCAGTTCAGTTTGGCTCCGTAATGACCTCGGACAAGAAGGTTATGTTTTGATTATCTGTTAGTTCTCAGCAAGATTACACAAAAACTACTGGACATATTTTGCTGAAAATTTCAGGAGATGTTTGTAATGGCCAAGCTTTAAAGTGATTCGATTTTGGTGGTGATCCAGATAACTGCCACTGTGGAATAATAGTTTTTGTTCAATTGCTGTCTAACTAATAACAGGGTTCCCACACGTTCTGGAAAGGGTCTCCACCCTTAGGTGAAGACGCAGCTGTCGGTGGAAACGCACACAAGATCAGGGTTTACTGCTCCTAACCGTGCAGAAATGTACTGAACCAAATCAGACCACTCAATGGAAACGCAGCGAAAGAAAGCCTTACAATGCCCATAATTTCCTGAGGGTATGCATTTGTTTGACACGTGTGTGGTGCAGATGGTGAGTTGTCAGAATACCAGAGTTATTTATTAATGCAGCACTTATAAATTATTTTTTAAAAAGTCGCACTTCAGTACCAAGAAAATAAAAAAACAGCCTACAGTTGATGTTTTGACTGTAAGAGAAAAAAACATAGGAGAACGTGTCACTGAATTTCAAAGTTAAGTCAAGTTATGTGTGAAAATGGGGGCCAAAATCAAAGTCCCCCCCCCACACACACACACACAAAAAAATGCATATGAAAATCCTGAATTTGAGATATAAGTTAAAATAATAAAAGGGATAGTGTGCATAAATGGACATTTACATTTAAATAGATGGTATTATAGCCTAATGGCTAATTTCCATCCCCAGAACCACTGGCAGGTTGATGTCAATACATAAAACAAAAACAATAATAAAATTAAAACCCATAGAACATATTAAAAGACAAGCAACATGCATAAACTAGGGATGGGACGATACACTTAAACTCACGATACACTGCACCTCGATATGCCCGGGTCACGATACGATACGTCACGATACAATATCAAAAAAATTAAAAAAGAAAAAATATTACTGTGTAATTACAACTTATTTGTTTTTGTTTGAGTTGCACACAGGAAAACACAAGGCCTAACAGGCCAAACACAAACAATAACACTCTCTCTAACCCTAGAGAGGTTAGAGAGAATGTATGCTAATGAGCGGTAGGCTCGTTTTCGCCGTCTTCGTCTTTTTTAATGAGAAAGCCGAAATACTGCCAGACAGATGACTGTATCCAGGTGGAACGTCCTCAGTTTCGACCTCATTCGACTCCATCGTTTGGCTTTTTGGAGGCAAGGTTGTTGGTGCTAATGTTTGTTGTCGTCACTTCTGGTCACATGCACTGTTACCAGACGTGACGTCTTTATTTCGCGATCCATTTTTTTCAAACTCGATGCATTTCGTCATGTACTGTATCGTGATATATAGCCAAACGATATTTCATCCCATTCCTAACATAAACTGAAGAGCTGAGCTGCTCTGGCAGGTAGCCTAAATAAAGGTGATTGCATTTAACACAAAGTTGTTTCTGTTCATTGATACATTTAACTTTAAATAGCTTTCAGTGAAGGGTTATCAGATGTTTCATTTTATCCAAGTGTAAACATGACTTCAGAAATTCAGAAAGCAAAATAAGGCCTTACACCTTACACTTCATATTGTAGTCGACTAAATTTACAGTAGATTTCATTGACTAGAATGTTGTGAAATTTCATCAACTAAAACTGAACTAAAATGAAAACAATTTAGATGACTAAATTATGACTTAAAATATATGTTAGGCTAAAGACTAAAACTAAATCTACATTAAAAGGTGCTGTCAAAATTAACACTGCCGTAGACAACCTAAATGACAAACATAACCAGGGTGTTCATGCACTGGCCGTGCTCCTGATCAGTTTTTCCTGAATTGTCTTATTTCTGACATTTCCTGGCTGTCAGGTTTTGTTTAGTGAGTTGAATCTCATTGTGAGCAACTCGCAGGTTTTACTAAATTCTATTTAGACTGAATGTGTGTTGAAAGGGTCAAACTATCAGTTTTCTTTTCTGCAGCTTCATTTAATTTTGCATTTTCCTGATGCTTTTATTGGAAGATATTTTTTTGCTATGTGTGCAACATTAAGATCTTTAAATACATATAGATGTTTCATGTAGTAATGTCTTTCTGATCCTCTATAACGTGGTTAAAGAAAGATATTTTGAAAAAGAGCATGTCAAAGTTTAAAATTAATGTGCAGTTTCCAAGGATGCCGCGTTGGTATTTATGTGTATTAAATTTTGATAGAAGGATCAATCTTTTATCGCGGTTTGTATTGCTTGCTGCTTAGCTACTGACATCCTGAAGCACAGCTGAGTGAAAGGATGTTACATCTGTTTTCTCTGCAGCGGCCTTGGCGGCTTTCACTCACACTTGCAGCCTTTCACAACATAGTCAAAGAGGCTTCATACTCTGAATACCGCAGAACGCTGATTGTTCCCAGGTAAGCCAAGGCCGCGCTGATGTATGGTGAGAAGAGCACTTAATGATCAGCATAGAGCAGCTTTCTGCCCACACTGAACGGGGTTGGAAAAGGCAGAGTGTATTCATCTCACTCGTATTGTTGACAAGTTGAAGTCTGTCACTCTTCCACCCATCGCTGCAGGCGGAGGAGCGAGCGTGCGGTGCTGCAGTCTCTCAGTTGTCGGTGTGACTGCTGGAGGGAAAGCTGCAATCAATAATTTGTCTGTTGTCTTTACTGGCCCTCATGCAGTTAGACACACGGAGTCGCCTGTTTGAGTTCTTAGCACACGGCTTGGTGAGTTGACAGGACAAGTTCTTTCTGTGTGACCTTGCTTGGTGGAGTCAGTGAAGAGTCCTTTCTGAAGCTGAAATATTTTAAAGTCAAAAGTGTGTAGGCTCGATGTTTAATTAGTGTGGTCTTTATTTGCTTTATTAACTGTTCTTGGAGTGTTGCAGATTATTCTAGGATACTTCTGTTTTAAGTGTCCTCACCTTGAATGATCCGGGTTTGATCATTTACACCAGAATATGACATGATTTTGCCTCATGCATGTTAACTTTTCTGCACACATGAATTAAAAAATGTTGCAGAAATAGATTTGCCCTAGAATTACTTGTATGCTTTTGTGATAATGTATCTTTAATGCATGCACCTTTTGGCACTTTAAGGGTTGAGGATGTCAGATTAAAGTGAGAATGAAATACAGACAGATCTTTTGCAGGGTGATATGGACATATTTCAGATCTAATTTACTGTTTTTGAATTTGTATTGAATTTTATTTTTACTTTGAACATGTATGCAAAAGAAAAAAAATAGTGAAATGCGATTTACACACAAAAAAATAGAAGTAAATTTTAGTTTAACTGGTTAGAATGTTTGGGGGACAGTAAATGACCTTTATTTCAAGAGCATAATGATATTAAAGTATACAAAAAGGTAAAGTTATTTTATCTCTGATTCTAAGGGAAAGACTGAGGAAGGATGACTGATGTAAAAGGAAACATGCATTATTGTAGTGGCACGATCATTGTGTACCAGATGTATACAAATGAGATAAAAATGTTCAATAAAAAGAAAAAAAAAGTGATTATACACGCTCGAAAAGGAGTAGGAAGAAGTCAAAAACTTTCAAAGTTCCTATCCCGTATTACTGTTCCTCGTGGGTCTTATAAAAAATCAATTCTGCTATTGAATAGTTGCTGTTTAGCTTGCAAACATCAAAAGCAAAAGAAAATGAGGAACAGATAAATGTGTCTTTATATGGCTTTATCAGTCAGAGAAAAGTGGCAATCCCTGCTAGGGATGGGAATCGAAAACCAGTTCCAGTTGAGCATCGTTAACAGCTCCATCAAAGAATCAATATCATTAATCCTTTTGCTTATCAATTCCCTTATCAATTCCTTCCACTGACAGGGTTCAGAAGCATCAGAATTGTGGCTTAATTTTCATTGCACCTACTACACAACCTTAAGTGAGTGGAAACACCAGCAACTTGCAGAAGCAGATATCTTTGCTGTGATGTGTTTGACATTGTTGCCACTGAAAATCTACAGACCAACATCTGCCCACTCGCAAAATCTGCAGGAATCGATAAGGGGATCGTTAAAGAATTGGATCGATTAGCAGAATCGTTAACAGCATTGATATTAATAAAATGTTATCAATTCCCATCCCTAATCCCTGCCATTTACGAAGCTGCCATCTGGATATATTTAAAGTTAGTTCTTGCAAAATTACAAAAAACTGACGAGTTATCCAAACGCTTGGCTGAAGTTATTCCATGATCAATTCATTCTGACATTTTTGATTTATAAAAGTTGACATTTAGTGATGATGAGGTTACAGTATTTTTACATTTGTTTATTCTACCTATATTACAGTGAATACATGGAACATAAGAGGCCAAAATGTGCTGCAGGATATTTGCTGTAAATATTTAAATAATGTTCATATCTGCAGGTATCATAATCCTCTTTTTAGGCAATTATCTGCTGATACTGATGTTTGTCTGATCATACCATTTATCCATTTTACATGACAGAGGTAGTACATTTGGTGTAGCACTGTTTGGTTTTTATGTAGCACGATGTGTTAATGCTTTAGGAAGTCATTATTCATATCAGGTGATCATTTACTTAAAAGCCACCAGCTTGTAAGAGAGATAATGTTGCGTTGACTGACTGCTTGGCCATAAACCCATTTTCTGAGACATTTCAATTGTTTTCACTTTGGAATATTATCCATGATTTTGATATCTGTCCTCTGTTTTCAGTTCAATTTGCTCTCGGGTGTAAAATTGTAAAAGTGTTTAATACAGTGTAGGTTTGGGTCTTAAAGTCTTTATTTTGATCTTAAAAAAGGTAAAAAGAAACCCTGTATTTTTGTCTTTTTAACAGCAACAGCCAAAACCCTAAGCAAATATAAATAAGACAATTGCAATCTGACTTTGAAGAGTATGAGCCATCAAAAATGTTGCATGTGTGAAGATCACATTTTAACTAATTTATTATAATTGTTTGCTGATTTGTTAAGACTTAAAATGAAACTGCTCAAGACTTTTACCCTTAGTTTAAGCTTGTATGTTCAACCTGACCACTTACAACAGCAGAGTAAGACCTTTCTGATCCCTCTGTCCGTGCAGAGTACAGATCCACGTGGCCTCAGCTAACTACAGAACATCTGCTGACCTTTGCTCCTCGCTTTAAATGATGGTTCAAAACAAAAACGAAAGAACTCAAGTTTTTTCATGTTTTAAGAATAATCTTATCCCCCCCTATCCATGCAGAGACCAGGCATGCCTCCATCCAGCCGTATGACACCTCAGGGACCAGCCATGGGCCCCCCAGGATACGGCAACAGCCCAGTGTCTCGCCCTGTGATGCCTGGCGTGATGGACCCGTCTCGAAAGAGGCCCGCCCCCCAACAGATTCAGCAGGTGCAACAGCAGAACCGCAACCAGCAGTAAGTTTTCTCTGTAATCAGGCAGCTACTGACATGCTTCACCTAAAACAGAGGATCAGCGTTCAGGGCAAAGCTGTAATTATGGTCTTTGTTGGATCAGGAGCGCTCGTTAATTGAGGCTGTGGGATATCAGCCTAACTTAAATGGTGTTTGACTGTGATCAGAGGTCTCCGTGGTATTTGATGGTTAAATCCTGCAGCTTCCCTTCAAAGACGTTGTACTCACTTCTTGTTCTTCAGAGCTTTTGAGAGATGCCACCTGGAACAACATCAACTATTGGAAATCACATATCCTGGTTTTAGAAGGTTTTAAGTCATTGTTTAAGTTTTTTGTTAAGAAAATTTTCAAAAAGAAAAACATCTGTAGCAGTGTTTAACTGCTTGTATGTTTATGTGATCTGAAAAGAAAGTGGATATTGTAGGTGTGGTAAGATGTGTTATTACGGTTGTAGTTTAAATCTCTGGATTTTTTAGACAGACTTTTTGTTTGCACAGATCTTGCTGAGTTTTTCTCAATGTAGTTTGAAATTTGGTTAAGTTAAAACTACAGGAAAGGATTCTTGTTCTACAGGAAAGTTGCATCTAGACTTCTCCCAGCAGCTGCCTGAAACAGCATTTTCCCTTGCGCCCCCCTGAGTATATCTACAGTGTAATGTCCTGCCATTGATTAGCCTTCTGTTTTAGGCCTTTGGCTCACCTTAGCAAACCTAATGCAGAGCAGGGATGTTACAATGAATGCAGACTTGTTGACAACATGGTGCTGAGCAGCTCTAAACTCACCAATAACCACAGGGTTGACCTGTGGCCAATCAGAGCATCCTGGGCCCATGTGTGGAAGGGAGCCTTGAAGGGAGCCAGGAGCTCTAACAGGGGTATCAGACTGAGAGAGTACATCACCATCGGTGGTACTCTGGACAAGAACATACTCCAGCAGTATTAAAAATGAATAAATGAACCTGACTTACATAAAATAAGATCTCTTCAAATAAACATTATATAAGAATAATGCAAAAGATGCAAAAAGAAAGGGAATGTAGTGTTTATCATTAATTGATAAAATGTTATTTCAACTTGTGCTGTCCAGATTCCTCGTGTTTTATAGTTTAAGGTCTGGATTATTATGTTATGTCAATAAAGCCTTGCTTCGCTCCGACCTGCATTCAGACTTATCTTGTTTGTGTTAATTTGTTTTTGCAGCACAAAGAAGAAGAAGATGGCTGATAAAATTCTACCTCAGAGGGTGAGTATTAATCAAACAGCAGGAATCCCATTAATTCAGACAGCTATTTTGTCGACTTGATTAAGTCTGCTTGTCCATTTTGAATTTCTGTTCAGGGGGCACAAAGCAAAGAATAGCTGATCTGTATTAAGAGTGCATCGACTGAGAGCACTCAAATTACCTGTCTGACATTTGGAGGCAGTCGTACTCTGGCACAGTGCACCTCCGTCTGTAATAGATTGACTGGGGACAACAAAAACGCCTTTTCTCTTTAAGGAGTAATTCATGGTCCAAAAGTCAATGTTCAGGTGCTGTCACACAAGTAATCGCCAAAGTTTGAAGACTATGACCCCAAATAAACAAAAATCAATTTAAGCTGTTACCTACCACCGGCTGTAGAGGCTCTGACATGGACGGTCCTGAGACATTTTATTTTAGATAAACAGACATTAAGTGTGATGTATTTGCAGGACAGCAGCTTAGTTTTTAAGGATAGCTTTTGTAATATGTCATACTGTGTATGTAGTATTATTAATGCCTTTAGTAGATCTTAGCCTACCTATGTAAAGTGCACAAATGAAATTCTTTAAATCATCTCCTTTTTAGTAATCCAGGTAAAGTAAGAGATCATCACTTTTTGTTTATGAATGTTAATTGTACTTAATAGCGTAAAAAGTGTTCTCTCATGCACTAGTTTTAAAAGATGTTTCTGTGTGACATTAGGTCAGACACGCATGCAACCTAAGAACAGCAAAATATAAACAAAACAAAGTGTGCAACATAATTAAATTGTTCAGTCACCAACACAACTCACACTGTACATTTCTACAACCTCTGCCATCATCAAACATAAAGTTTGTGCCTGCGTCACATTCAAAGTGAAGAGAAAAAACATCACAGGGACATATATCCTGCTTTTTGTAAAGTCACTGTGAATAAGCTTAAACTATCCCTTGGGTAGATTTGTGCCTCCCTGTTAGAAATTTAACCAGGGGCATGATTCTTCCACGTGAATGTTATTCTATCAGATTGTGATAGCTTTTTGTTTGTAACCTCTGTCAGGAGTGTATGTTATTCCTGGGCTTCTGTTTGCTTTTTGTTCCTTTCTGTATTTATTAGTTTGTTAAAAGTTTTAGGAAATTTCCAGACTTTTTTCATGAATAAGTACTGAACTAAAATAGATATCATGATGAATCGAATTGCTAATGGAATGTTTTCATGGTCAAGGAATCTACATATTAAGATGAAATAAAGGTAGGACTAATATTTATGGTGAAAATTACAACATGGGTGAGGACTGTGGCGCTGGCGGAGGTCTTTTCTAGTTTGTTTTTCAGTTATGTGTATCTCTGTAGTTTCACTGTACATCTTTATGCAAAGCTACATTAAGCATACATCCACAAGAAAAATCACGTTTAAGTGTTTTCAATTTGATTGTGTTTTTCAAAGATAGACACCAACTGTTGGAATATATATTTTTCACTCTCATTGCACAGCACTACATAGAAAGAGACAGTAGATTGTAGATTGTTAAGGACAAACTTAAAGATGAAATTACACTTTTTCCCTTCGAGTGTGCCCAGTTGAACATGCTGAGCTTCAGTCTAACCATTGTGTGTTCATGCCCTTCAGATCAGGGAACTGGTCCCAGAGTCTCAGGCTTACATGGATCTGCTTGCTTTCGAGAGGAAGCTCGATCAGACCATCATGCGCAAGAGGCTGGATATTCAGGAAGCCCTTAAGAGGCCCATAAAGGTTTGTTTCTGTCTTATTTCAAAGCCATTTAGATCAATGAGTCATTTAATCTTTCAAAGCTGGACAGCTCACAGAGAAGCTTGTTCGTCTTGTTTATACACAAGATATTTCTGATATGTGTGACTTTTAATGGAGTTAAGTCTGGAGGCTGTTCTGACAAACAAGTTAGGCAGTAGACGTTCACATTATTGTGATGCAGTGAGTCTGTTTGATATTTGCCTTAAATTGAATCGTCTGGGTTTCCAAACTCCATAAATATTGAGATTGATCTAATCATACATTCAGCCTCAAACTGTCACAGTGGAAATATCTCATTTTTCCCCTCAGTAAACCAGACTTTATCCAGTGAAACAGAACTGTTATGTCGGTCTGAGTTGTGGTGCATATATTAAAGTTTCTTTTTACTTTTTTTTTTAAGCAAAAGAGAAAGCTTCGAATTTTCATATCAAACACCTTTAACCCTGCAAAGCCCGATGCTGAGGATGGAGAGGGCACAGTGGCATCATGGGAGCTCCGTGTTGAGGGGCGTCTGCTTGAAGATGTAAGCTTCTTTTTTGAAACAGATGTTTTTCTCTTTTAAAACTTAAAACAGTCTTGTTGTTTTCTAACCATTTTTTGGCTGTGGACAAAAAAAATCACATTTATTTCCTTGATTTACTCTGCCTCTCCAAATGTGCCCCCTGGGCTACTATATTTTAAACTTCAATATTTCCTCCAAACAGACCACAACAACAACTTTGATGGTTGTACTTTGTTTTGAAGATATAAATTTTGGAATATCACACTGGTTAGTTGTTAGGATGATAGGACTGCGGTTTTGTGCACAGGCATTTTTCTATGCTTTGTATTTGTTTCCATGAGATTAATTAATGTCAAAGAGAGTTTCATATTCATGTTTTTTAAAATTGTCTTTGTACAAAGCGTAATAACCAAATAACAGCTTGTACTTTTACTTCAAGAGAGATAATTCCGTTTGCTATTCAGAACACTCACTTGTCACTTTATTAGGCACACCTTGCTAGTACCATGTCGAACCCTGCTGTTAGCCTGTGGGGCTGTAAATGGAGGCCTGTGCAAAAGTACCAAACACTGTAGTACCATGAGTGTGCATTTGGGGCTGTCTGCAGGCACTAACACCTTAATGATTGTATGTGGGGCAAAGATGGATTTTACAGCCTAAAATCACATCTGTACAGCCTGGTTAAAGAAAACGGCTTCAGTCTTAATCATAACACATCTATGTGCTCTCACTGAGAGGGTGGTGGTGGGTTTTTTTGTCACGCCCATTTTACTTCTATGGAGGATTCATTGTGGATTTCTGTTTCATATTGACATTAATCTATCATGTAGTTGCAACATATTTGTCATTTGCCCATCCATGCTGCTAATCTCTGGGTGCACAGAGGTGCCCTGTTGAATTGAATCAGGTGACTGGAGCCACTGGAGTACAAATGAGCTCAGTGTCAAGTTCAAGAATCAAGTCTGAGACTATTAAAATCTCCAACATGGAAATTAAATGTGTCCAATATGCTTTGGCCCTTGCTTGAATCTGGCTTGTGGCTTCTTTCCAACATGTCATCCCCACACACTCTTTCTTCTTAGTTCCCATCTACTGTCCGGTCCAGTAAAAGCACCAAAGCCCACCTAGATATGTCTTTAAAATACTTTTTGTCTTTTCTTTGGTTACTTTTAGTTTATGTTCATCTTATTTCCCCTTTGAACAAAAACTGCAGACAAAGAATGTTTATAGTTGTTTTTTATTCATGATAATGTAATAATGTACTTTTCAGACGGCCGTATCCAAATATGAAGCCACCAAACAGAAAAGGAAGTTCTCCTCATTCTTCAAGTCTCTGGTGATTGAGTTGGACAAAGATCTGTATGGTCCAGACAATCACCTTGTGGAAGTAAGATATTTATTCTTATATTGATTCTTATGTAACAGAATAAATACATGCTGCATACATTTGCACAGCTGACCTTTCTTTGTTTGATGATAATACTGTACATTTTTCTCTGTGAAAGAGTCCTGTTTGCCTATTTTTAACAAATGCACGTACCATTTGTTTAAAGAGCTTTTAAATTCTCTCAGAAAAAACTTTTTTTTTTACTTTTTAAAAAAGTTAGTCCACCTGAGATGGTTTGACTTGCCTTACCTTAAAAATGCCAAACGACAGACAGTCTCACTACTCTCAAATGGCAAATCAAAGCTTGAGTTTAATCCCCTATGTTTTGTCTTGCAGCCCAAAAATGCCTGACACTTGTAATAGTTCTGCCTTATCATTGCACTGATGTAATATGTGCTGCAGTGCTCTGGTCTAAGGGGCTTGTATATTATGCCCTGTCGACAAGCAGGAAGAAGTCAGTCAACTTATATCTTTGTTCTTTTTAAGCTGTGATGTTTTTTTTGTTTTTGTTCGCCAGATTAACTGAAGGTAATTTGTTTACTTGCTGCATCAGCATGGTGTGAAACTTGTCAGTGAATATTGGGATTAGGCAAATTGGAACTACTTAATTAAATGATTAAATAAAGGCATGTTTTAGAGTGACTAATTAAAATTAGCTTTTTTTTGCCCAAGACCCTTTCTGCCTATTTTTCAGTAGCTGTAGGAAGTGATTAAAATGCCTCTTTTCATTTCAGTGGCACAGAACTGCCACCACCCAGGAGACTGATGGCTTTCAGGTCAAGAGGCCCGGTGATGTGGGGGTCCGCTGCACTGTCCTGCTCATGCTCGACTACCAGGTAAATGTTACAGTCTTCAATTAAAAGCATTTTCTTGAGGTAGTTACTCTGCCTTTTAGTTATAAAAAGACAATTAAAATATGTTCTTTGCTTCTAAACAGCCCCCCCAGTTCAAGCTGGACCCTCGGCTGGCTCGTATGCTCGGCATCCACACCCAGACTAGACCCGTCATCATTCAGGCCCTTTGGCAGTACGTCAAGACCCACAAACTCCAAGACCCTCATGAGCGCGAGTTCATCAACTGTGACAAATATCTGCAGCAGGTGAGGCCAACTTGCTCAGTTCATTTAATAAAGCACAGAACACACCTGAAACACCTCTGTGCTCCTGAAACAGATGTCAGAACTGTATTTATGAAACTTACCATCCGAGGGTAACAGATGTCCTGGATGGAATAATGGGTCACCTCCACGTCATGTAAATCTTCCTGCCTTTCTCTCTGTCCGTATAAGGAGTTTTTTTTCTCCACCAGAATCACAGTCTGGTTAAAATAAACAAAGATTGTGGAGGGTTGATGATGAATTCCTTCCAGGTTTACTGGACTTAAATTTACTGGTAGGCTTATAGTATATAGTTTTTAGAATTGTTGAAACACTGTTAAAAATACAAAACAAATGATTAATTCAAAACTCAGTTTGTCTTGTGTTTGCGTCTGTATCCATATTAGAATTAGCCCTGCAGTCACCACATATTTAAATTATACTTATTAAAAGCAGAGAGGACAAAACTGCTGTGGGAAAATATTATTAAAGTAGATGTGGACACAGGAGAAAAGAATTATGCAATGTACTTGTCATAAAGTCATCAAATAAAATACTGGTCTGTTAGAAACATTATTCTGCTCACACAGTCCAGAGCCAAATGAGAGTAAAGTGCACCATCACTGCGAGCATTAGCAATTTTAGAGACTGCAGAATAGAGTTTGCTTTTAAGTCAAATTGAATTAAGATTATATTAATGCTCATAAGCTGTCCTCATAAAATAAACTGGTTTTATTTTTTTCAAACCACAAGGCTTTAACAATTGTTCTGGTCATTTTTGCTGCATTGACAAATTAAATACTTTCTAAAAGGATGTGAATGTATAAAAACTGAAGTATGATCATATTTGTTTTTGTTTCTCAGATCTTTGAGACTCAGCGGATGAAGTTCTCTGAGATCCCGCAGCGTTTGCATGCACTCCTTATGCCCCCAGAGCCCATCATCATCAACCATGTGATCAGGTATTCACATTCTTACCATTGTGAGGGTGTTATAAACCATGTCTGGGTCAGTATTAGATTTAACATAAACTAATCTGGAAACTAGTTTACTTGCGTGCAACTTTGCTGTGCTTGACCTTATGATAGTCTGGCATTAATAATTTATGACTGTCTCAGCCATTTTTAATACAGTACTATTATTTGGAGTTAAAACATTAAGTACATCCCATTTACCATCATTAAACTTAATATTTTATTATCACATTGTGGTCTTAAATTATCTATAACATTTAAATGTAAATTAATTATACCATGTATTTTACAATTTTCTTTTGTATGCATATTAAAGGTTATTTCTTTATAATTATTAATTTGCATTTCACTTCATTGGCATTGTTTTATGAAACTTCATTGAATAGTTCACCTTCACATTTCTTTTAAAGCTTTTTGCTATCTTTTGGAGACAAAACTAAGGGGCCGTTTACATGACGCCGAAAACGGTCAATTCCGCAAACATTTCGTTGAGTTTTGGCCTTCCGTTTAGATGAGACCACGTTGCGTTTCCACCTAAAACGCAAACTTTTGGAAACGCTCCCCAGAGCGGAAAGATTTGAATACGCTCCTCCATCCAGCCTCGTGTAAACACAGAGCAGAGCGTTTCAGGGGGAAACGCTGACATCACCGCATGCTCAGTACCCTTTCACATGGAGGCTGCGCGCGCATACCAGGAACAACGGCAGCTTCCTCCATCCGCAGAGTAAGGTGTGAGCGTCTTACCGTGCTCGGTTTGTTATCCAGAAAAAACTATCCAGACAGATTTGTTGTCTGAACTGATTTGTTGTCCAAAAAGGAAACTCCTGCTTCTCTGTGCGTCTATTCGCCATTGTTGTTTGTGAAAGGTTTTCTTCTTCGTTCGTGTGTTGTAGCAGCGCTGTATCTCTGCAGAACTACACTGCCATCTACTGAACCGGCATGCACACTACAGCGGATTTACAGGGGATTAACTTGTCTCCGAGCGTTGTCATCTAAACGCAGAAGAATTCGAAAACACAAAGGAAGAATCTTTGCGTCTCCAAGTCAGGAGTTTCCATGTAAACGGCCCCTAAAGATATGGTTTGAAATCGGGAAGAGAGTGAAAGTGGGGAATGACAGGCAGTGAAGAGACCGCAGGATAGACTCCCACCCAGGGCTCTTTCTTGAGGCTTGCTTCCCTACTTGGGATCTCAGAAATCACAATGAGTATGGTTTTCTGGTCCTGGATATTTTTTGAGCAATCTATCATTTTTCCAAAGAAAAGTTTCAGTTGCCATTTTTAATCTCTCCTTGGGCATTTGGTGTGGAAAATCTTCATTTATGTTGAGTTCAGTCACATTAAGGGCTTGTATTGTGACATAGGGTGTAGATATAATGTATTAAAGTTCCCACAATACTATATGCACCAAAAATACAGTTTGTGATCTGTTATTTGCATAAAGCATGCCCTTTAATATTTAAAGTTGATCCATCACAGTGACAGAAATAATAATAAATGTAACAGAGAGATGCAAAGTCAAATGGCTATCAGCTTGTGGCCAGAGCCTTAATCACAGTACAAAAGAAACAACCTAAATTCTAATACAATGAAATATCAACATTGTGCTATAAAACATTGGAACGGTGTTGTGCTCCAAAATATTTCCCCTGAATTCTAACACTTATACTGCTTTCTGTTGCTGTTTTCCAGTGTGGACCCAAACGACCAAAAGAAGACTGCATGTTATGACATCGATGTGGAGGTCGACGACACACTGAAGACTCAGATGAACTCCTTCCTGCTCTCTACAGCCAGTCAGCAGGAGATAGCCGGACTGGACAACAAGGTACAGACCCCTCCTTATTCCCTATTTTCCTACCGAAATTTTTGGTGAACACATTCTGTCCATTTCATGAAAATGGGGTGTGTTTTTGGTTTCTCGCAGCATCTCTGCACTTTTCTGAGTGTTTATCCATCAGGTAGCTTGATCTCTTTCTCCATTGCATTCTCCTTTTGTGATTACATTGTCATAATATGCACCCAGTCAAGGAACTGTCTGCTGTTGGGTGTTGAAAAGCCTTTTTTAGAAAACTCAGCTGTTTCCGTAAATGGTCAGTTTCTGTACATCAAACTGTAGTCCGCTGAGTTGCTGTTGTGATTTTCTTTTCCTGTTTCTTCCACCTGCTGAGTGCTATTTCACACACTCCTGCTCTCGCCTCAGCCTTCACTCCAGTTTGATGTGGGTCAGGTTTCCTCGACCTCCTGCTTGCAGACATTACCTTGACTTGAATGGCTGTAATCACATTGATAAGACAGACAGAATTCCCGCAGGGCCGTATTGTTCTCAGACAAATCAACGAAGAAACGGAGAGCGCTTGTTTTTGGTTATAGGCGCCACTCGTTCTGTTGTCTTATTTTGTGTTTAATAACATTTACTGGTACACACAGTTCCTGCTGTTCTGATACCAGACAGTTTGCAGCCGAGCATACAGAGAGAGCAGATCCACGCAGGACAGGGACAGGTCTGACATTCCCATGACTCCTCACACTTAATTTAAACTCCAGACACAGAGCTGATTGTTTTAGCCAGGCATAACGATCTGCTGTATTCCTGCATCATGAGATTGCAGGGAAGTAGGGATGGAAAATTTACTGGATTTTAAGATGTATGGATATTTTTCTTAAAACAAGATATAGGATAAGACATAACATTGAACATTTCCATACCACAACCTTCTATGTAATAGAGGTGTAGGTAATTACTAGTTAATATATAATGTCATTTTTCAGCATTAAAAAATCTTTGGTAAAAATATATATTTGATTCAGATTTTTCTGGATGAACTGTTCTGAAAATGTAATAAAGTAAATAATAATGGAACAGCTTACAATTGACAGTGGAAGAAAAATACTGGTCATCACTCAGAAAATGTATTAAAATCATAATTTAACTCAGCGTACTAAGCCAACGTAAAAGAGCTTGATACAAGTAAGCAGGGAGAGAATTCTGCTACACATATGCAGATTACTGCAAGTTCAAGACAACCTAAAAGCTGTGAATCTGATCATCATGGGCTCTGTGAAGTGTTAGATCCTCAGTATTTGTGCAGTTTTAACAGCATCTGAATCACTTGCTTATTCTTGGATCCCTCCACTTGCCAAAAGTTACCAGTAGGGCTGTGAATCCAAAACCAATTCCATTTGATAACTGATTAGTTTACTTAATGAATTTACATTATTTATGTTTTTGCATAACAGTTCCCTTATCCACCTCCCTCTTTGTTTAGCTTGCCTTGCACATCAAGGACCCCACGCTCTAATAAGGAAGTCAGAAGAAGTGACAACAAAGAAGTCTTAGATTTAATCATGGTGGAGGGGGGAGAAGTTAGGGAGAAGTTGGCTTTACTAGCATCAGAAAGATGCTTGCTACACAACATTTAGAGCATATGTGTCAAACTCAAGGCCTGGGGGCCACACCTGGCCTGATGGACAATTATATCTGGCCCGCGAGATTGTTTTATATAGTTATTGTTTTTGTTATTAATGGTCTGGTGGTATGAAGTGCTGACACAAACACACAAACTACAGATCCCATAATGCAGTGCAACAGCTTCCTTGCTGAACAATTGACAACTGTGAACAAAAGCACAACTTTTATATAATATTTTCAGGTTTGTTTGTTTTTTGTTGCATGTTGCAAGCTTTTTAGGTTATTTATAGTTTCGGTTTCTTTATTCTGTAATAATAGTATTTGCGTCCATTTATTCATATTTATTTATTTTTTTAAAAAAGGTTTAGTTTTGATGTGTTCAATAAATATTTTTCCTTTTCGGCCATTGACCTAAAGTGTGTTTTGAGTTTTGGCCCCATGTGCAATTGAGTTTGACACCCCTGATTTAGAGTGTAGAAACACCAGTGACTTGCTGTGGCGTTCATTCATGCAGCCTAACACTGAGTATCAGGAGTGTCTGTATTTGACATTAAAACCTACAGTGCAAAGCATAAATGAGTACACCTCTATTAAAAGTAATGACTTAATATTCAAACGAACAAAGAACAATTTCCAAACTTTGGCGAAGCTGACTTTAACATAACTTTTTTTTTTACCATAAGATGAAAATAATTTCTATCAATTAATCTGGTGCTTGGTTGTGTTGGGATCTGTGAGTGGGGGTGAGGATCCAACGATGAAGGTCTGATTCCTGATGCGTGTTGTCCAGCCTTATGGTGAAGCAGTAGAACAATACTAACACTGAATAATGCCTCTCAAGCTATTAATTGTCATAAGCAGCCTCCACAGTGGTCAAAATGAGTCATAAATAACATAAAACTCGACAGCTCAGGGGACTTTTTCAGGATCCATCAGTTGTTAAGTGAAGCAACAAGTCATTTGTCTCAGCAAGACAGCCTCCTAATTGCTGCAGTTTTTCGTTTGTAATGTCTTCTTCCAGAGACAGTTTGATTAATTATGGCTCCCCTTCCCTTTTAATTGGAACAAACCCGATCTTACACTGCAGTCTTGTTTTATCTTCTTTTCTTGACTAAACATGAACTGAACCACTGGGAATGCTCTGCTATTTATTTAAATGAGGAGACGCCCCAACACTGATGCCTCAAATGTTTCTCATGGTACAAACTAAACAGCAAAAGCTCGTATATGTTCAACAGTACTTCCCATAATACTCCTGAATGTGCTTTCTTATGATATTTCAGGTCTGTTTGTACATCAGTTTCTACATTTTGCAGCATTTCACTCCTAACTGGCTCAGAGATGTGAAGATGGAGCAGTGTCTGATTTTCAAACATTTTCTCTTTATTCTCCTCAGATCCACGAAACCATTGAGACGATCAACCAGCTGAAGACTCAGAGAGAGTTCATGTTGAGTTTTGCCAGAGATCCTCAGGGCTTTATCAATGACTGGCTCCAGTCCCAGTGCAGAGACCTCAAGGTGAGTCACTCCGTCTCGACCTCGCACTGAATCCTCAAGGACCTTTAAGCACTTTATCTGTGAGTTCATATCACTACAGATACCGTAGGGCTTCAGCCTAGAACACAAAGAAATCAAACCCACAGCATTTAATGCAGTGTATCACTGCACCATTTACTCTCTAATACTTTGTGTATAGTGTTTCTGCTTTAAAAGCAAAAACTGTAAGAAATAATGTGCAGACCTGGGTAATAGTATTCAATTGTATGTATGGATCATATAGAAAATGCTCTATATTTAGCATAGATGTGCAGCTAATGAGATAGAAGTGCAGCTTACATTAGAAACAAATCTCATTAGATGCTCAAAAGATCAAAGTGACTTTCAGTGTTAAGATCAAATGTTGCTTTGCATTTTATACCAGATACTTTTTAGCTGAATGTTATAACAGAAATTTCTCATCATTAATTCTCCTCATACTACAAGTTTCCTTACCTTCCAAGTCATGACGATTTCCTCGAGTGCAAATATCCAGCCTCTCTCCGTTCTTAAAGCTCTCTGCAATTTTGCTGCTGTATAATTCAATGTGTTGTAACAGAATTAATCCAACAACCTTAAAAAACAAGCTTGATCTATGACATGACATTTTTAATATGGATGTCCCAATCAGCTTTCTTAGCCCCCTCTCCAGTTTTTAAATGTGAGTATCTGCCCATGCTGAGTCCTGAATCAATATTAAGATTTACCTTGGCCATACAGCTTCACACATTTTTTGTGTTTCTTTGTTTGTTGACCTAAATAAGAAAAGAGTAACCAGATACCTTCATTTAATTCCATTCAACTTAGTCCTAACATTATTGTAAAACTCATTACCTTAAAATGGCCCTTTATCTTCCTTGCTCTTTAGAGTGAGTCTGTGATCCCGTGTTTTGACATCATTCTCTCATGTACAGCCAGTTGGAGCTCATGTGCTTGCAGCCTGCACTGAACATCCCTTCTTCTATTGCCTTTTTCATATTTCTTGTGTTGTCACACAGAGCGACATGTACCTGATTCTTAATGAGTTTCTGTGCACACAGCAGCTCCATGATGTCCTGTTAGATGTGCTCTGCTGTGTGAGAACAGTTTTCAGGCAGTACAACACGCTTCAATGTCTGTGGTGATACTCTAAGCTGCCACATTGCGTTTTTAGGTCACCTGAATGAACCTTGCTCCAGTAAAGCAGTGTCTGCAATGTAGTGCTGAAAGGGCATACCATGGACCCAAAAGATTATAAAAACCAACATTCTCCTCCATGGAGTGATGGCCTGGTTGTCCAACATGATAAATTAGTCTTTTTGGCCTTTACCCTGTGTCTCTTAGTTAGTCTGTTTGTTAGCAAGATAATGCAAAAACTATTACATGGATTTTGTGGAAATTTTCAGGAGATGTTGGTAACAGTCCAACTTAAAAATGATCAGATTTTGGTGGTGATTCAGATAACTGTCATTAGTTAACTATCATTTTTGCTCAATAACCGTCTAATTGATAATGATGTCAATATGATTCTGAGCGCTTGGTGTGGGTTTTCAGGGTCGATGAATCATGGTAACTTTATCATGGAACTATGACTTATAGACATAATGGCAATATGTGAGCTACCTTGGTTGAGGTTTGCATTCTAAGAGTGCTTTCTAGTTTAGATTTGTAAAAGCCTCATTTTTCAAATTCCTTTTTGCCTTTTTTCATCTAAATACACAATCTATTTAAAGGCTATTAAGGCTGTGGACAAATATATTGGAGAGAGAGGGATCAAGGTTACAAACTTTTGGAGAATGAAGAAGAGAACTACTTCATATAAAATACAGCTTTAAATACAAAAATCTACAGTTCTCTTGAAAAGAAGGCCTCAAAAAGTTTCAGACACCTCCTGAAGTTGTTCACTTGTATATTAGAAATCAAACATGTTCTAGTTTAGTGTTGAAATTATTATCTAAGAAAAGTCAAAAGTAATGCTCTGGCGTCGCTGGGCTTTAGTAATTTTTAAGCTGATCAAATCTGCTCTGGTCATGTTCGGGGTCGTTATTTAGTCTGCTGTTACACAGTAACTTGTTTTGAGCCATTCATTCTCTCAGGACGTGGACATCAGGCTGTCTCATAACACAGAGCTCTCTCCGCTCACTGAGGTGAGACACAGGAGGGCAAGGGCTGAGTAAATGATGAGACATTTAATTAACGTGTCTGACCTGCTGCAGCTCTTGTCCATGAACTGCCGACCAGCTTTCACCAGCTGCTGGGTTCATTCAGCTGAAATGTTCTGAAATAAAGAAATTCAGACCAACACTTGCTACCTCGCCCCCACAGGAGCACTCAGAGGACCCCTAAGCTAATAAAAACCTGTCTTTGTTTTCGGCTTGGCGTCAGCAGTGATTCAGTATATAGATCTTAAATACAGACAACTGTGTGTTTCCTCATTTTCATTTTTTATATTTATTTTGTCATATTTAAACTTTATTTTCAGACAATGACTGATGTGGTTGGAAACCCAGAAGAAGAGAGAAGAGCAGAGTTCTACTATCAGCCGTGGGCACAGGAGGCCGTCTGTCGCTACTTCTACTCCAAGGTAATCTCCAGGTCCCTTTCTTATGTTTAGCTGCAGCTGCCCTGTTGCAGTCTTTGTTTTAGGGGTTTCAGTGTAGTTCAGAATTAACTTAAAACTTATTCAGTCTGTTCCTGTGAAAGCTTGAACAGATGTTGGATCACATCAATGTTTATCTCACTGACCCTGAGATGTATCAGAATTAGACTTCCTCTGCTGAATAAGCACTTTGGTTAACCTGACCCATTAGATGGACTGTTTCCCATGTCCATGGGATATAATTTGTGCCCATCTGAGAAACATCTGGTAGAAAGTGTTTTCAAAGGGAAGAACTTTCAATAAAAAATGGACGGTGTGGGGTGCTGGTTTGGCAGAGTGGTTAGCAACCATGCACGTCCCTTATACATACTTCTGCCGGTCCGGGTTCATATCCCGCCTGTGACCAGTTTGCAGAGTGTCTTCCCCTACTCCCCTTTCACAAGCCTATCCACTGTCTCTCCCCTATCAATAAAGGCACAAAATGCCCAAAAGAAAACAAAAAGTGGAAGGTGTGTGTGTGAATCTTCTCTTTGTGACATTCATAACAGGCCAGTCAGAGGCCTAGGGATGGGTACCGAATTAGGTACTTTTAAGAGGTACCGACCGAATCCTGTAGGTACTACCAAGTACCGATTCACGTAAAATCAAAAGGTGCCATGTTTAGGTACCTAAATGCATCCTTGTGACTGTGAGGGAGTGGAAGAAGCAGGCATACTATTTGGTAGAGTAGGTGAATTTCCATACCAGACTTAAACACAGCATGTTGTTCATGTTGAAGAAGTTTTTGGAACAACTACAATGTTACAATACAAAAAGTTAAATGTTGTTTTAATATTTGTCTGTCAAATTTTATATATTGAGAAATAAATTTACATTGAAAAAATTTGAGATCTTAATATTAAACAAATTAATATTTATTACCCCATAAACACACGCAAAAGTACCGAAAATTGGTACTGTTGAGTACCGATATCAATTCCCAGGTACCGGGCATCAGAATGGTATCGGTTCAAATGTGAAAGGTACCCATCCCTACAGAGGCCTGCAGTCACTTCCCTCTCGGCCAAAGCATCCTTGCAGGATGCGGATAAGAGGGGTCATTTTCTGACGAGGACAGCTCAAAGATTTTTGAGGTAGATCATCATCCAGTTGCTTTAAACAATAACTCCAGTATCTAAACTTGTTTATGCTTTGCATAAAATGCTCTTTATATGATCTGCTCTAGACCAGGAACTGGTCTTTTACATAAACATGTAGAACCTGTTCAGTGTCTTTTGAAGTGTCACAGACTCTGCTGGTCATACGTTTGTGGCTGTACAGATGTATAGAGTCTTGGCTGTGTGCTGGTAAAAAAAAAAACAAGCAATTGGAACATCACTTGTGATCATGTCACTTCAGCTCCCATCAGCTGTTCTGTCAGTGATTAATGTGATAGTTTAGTTTGGCTTAGTTTTTAGTTTTGTGTCACACATATAATAATATGCCCAGCCTGCATGGGCTTACATGACACCATGAAAACATATCAGGGCCAGGAACCATAGAGAAGTCATTCACTGTTACAGAACATCAGAGAAAAATAAACGGCTAATAATAAAGCAGAAAAATACAAAATAACTAAGTTCTACTTAAACAGACTGACTGCCTCATTTTACAAGCTTTTGAGACAAAGTTAACAAAATAAAGTTGAAGTTACTAGTCCATTATCTGTGCAGCTTCTTATTTATGATATCTTCAAGAGCCTAAACCAAGTCCAGCTGTCACTTGGATCACGCTTGGGTTACAAATTTATGGTCAGTTAAACATTTAAACTTCTGCCAGAAATCCGGTTGATGTGGTTTATGGTGTAAGCTGTTAAGATTTCATAATTATCATATATGTGTCAGGACAGATGGAGTCTGCCTCCATTAAAAATGTTTAAAATTCTCTTCTGCCGTGGACAACAGGTTTGGTAAAGCTTGATTTTGTGCATCATGGTTATTTCTCTTCCCCCTCTATCTGATCAAATCTACACTGAAGTCACATTTGAAGTGTCTGCTTTACTGCTTAAGTGAATTCAAGTAAACCTCTGTCTAACTTAAGACTCATTGTTGAGCTGAGACTCGATGTAAAGATATTTGATGCTGATGACAAGAAGTGACCGGCTTTACAGGATTTACTCAAACATTTCTTTATCTGCCCGCCCTGCCCAGAGGCAAGATGTGGTTGTCTCTACACAAGCTGACAAGCAGCTGGAATGAAACCCAGGTAGTAGTTAGAGATGCAAGTGGTGAAATAGGATATTTTTGTCTTATTTTATGAGACAAAGTATTAATCGAGCATTGAGCGAGAAGTTTGAGATTTCCTTCTGCTAAAGTGGAAGAAAGCAGCGCGAGAAAAGAGTTTTATGTAACCTCAGGGAAAACCACTGATCTTTAGATGAAGACGTGAAATGAATCAGAAATAAACATTTTAGTTTAGCAAAGTTTCAGCAGCCTTTTCAAACACACCTGGAGAGCTTTAACTGTTGGAGATCTTATTTAAAGTCAGACATTTTTCGCTGAATTCCTAGTTGGTCTTTTAAGTTGAGATATCACAAAGATGATTTTCTCCTTTTTTCTCAGGTGAGCTTATCTCCCTTTTCGATCTCTCAACTATTAGATACACTGTAGTGTCTTCAGAGCGCTGCGCTGAAGTTGAAACCTTTTTAGCTGCAGTGGTTGTACCTACCTCCTCAGAAAGCCACTTACACAGTCACTAGTATGACAGGAGACTGCGTTGTGCAAGAACTATTCTCTCTCCCATTGGTGACATTTTACCATCATAGCCTCACCCTAATTGTTTCTGTAATGACTGTGATAAAGTTCCTTCTCTGCCTCCAGTTGATAAAATCTTCTCCTGAATGATCTTTCAGGTCCAGCAGAGGCGACAGGAGCTGGAGCAGGCGCTCGGCATCAGGAACACCTAAACACATTTAATCCACAAGTGACAAATAAGGAGACAACTAATGTGTGTGAGTGTATGTGTGTGTGGGGGGGGGTATTCGAAATGAATTCCTCGCAGAGTTTTTCTGACAAACTTAGAGAGAGCGATAGATATTAGACAGATTTACTGTTCTGTAGGATGTCATTGTTTTTTATTTTCACCCAGCAGCCCGACTGCTTTTGCAGTTTGGCTGCTATTTCCATTTTTTGTATGATTACTTTTTTTTCCCTCGCGGTACAGCTCACAGTATCTTTTGTGCATGTACTCGAGCCTCACCTGAAGCATTCCTGTCATTTCTGAACCCTGTGCCCACACAAAAACACAGATTGAACACAAATAAAAGTGTAGGGAGCAGATTGCACCTGGCAACTCTTAAGTCTGCTGGAATGTGTTGATTCTGCCTGCAGCTTTTTGTTCCCCTTATGGAAAGTAAATTGACATTTTACACTCCTGTCCTTCACCCGTTCTGTTACGTCAAGCTTTTATTGGAATCAATCAGGATCTTTTCTGCTGTCAGTGTGTCACTCTGTCTTAAGTTCTCGGTTTATTTGTGCCACAGTCTAAAAAGTATTTAAAGCTTAATCATGGCAGAATCTACATCTTTTGTCAAAGTTAGTGGCATTTAGTATGAAGTTTTCCTTACTTTTTTATATTCAATGATTCTTTCTTTAAAAAGTATGTATTATATGAGTACTTGTCTCGTTAGCTAGTACAGATTATCAAGGAAGTAGTTAGTATTGAGTACCTCTAGTCAATATAGTTTTGTAAATACTGAGCAGAAACTGACGATGGATGTGAAGTGAAATTGTATCTCTTACTCTGGCAGATGTTTTTCTTAACTCTTTGTCTATGCTCAGATAGTTGAAGCAGTATTTATATTATTAATCGGACATTGTTGTCGGAGCACAGTAATTTATCTCTGTGACACAAAATGACAAACCAGCCAATCTGCAGGGCAAAAATGTATGCAGCGTTTATCCGCCTGCAGGCTGGGGAAAAGTGAAATCTGCTTTTAGTTTTGTGCATTTTAAGCCATAAACACTTTAAACTGTCAGAGCCGTAGCTTCTTCGTACAATGGCTGAAGATCTTTCTAAGTTTGATGGTTGTGAAGTTAAAGATGAGCGTCCTGGCTGAAATTTAGCGTGTGTGCATTTCATTTACTGATTCCAAAAAAACACTACTGTGGGTTTGGGCGGGTCAAAGATTTAAACAAACTGTGGGAACATAAGGGGGGTGAAATGTAACACTGGGGGGAGCTGTAGTATTATTTCAATCTGCAGACTTTTTCATGGACCAAACCTATTTTTCTGTATGTTCTTATGTTATAATAAAGGATATGTAAAATGTAACCGTCTATGGGAGTTTTTGTTAACATCCACATGGTGTTTATGTTCATGTTGAGTCATATCAAGCTGAATGTTTTACAATAGTTTAAAGTTTAAAATACAAAAGTGGGTCCAACCTAGAGATGGAAACTTCTTCTTTGTTCTACATACCTTATCAATGATGTGCCGCTCCCATCAAAGACAGTCAGCAGAAATTATAACAATGTCAGAAATCATGGAATACAGGGAGAAGCGGTGGTCAAAAATGTGTCAAAATTTACTATAAGAATCTTGGTGCATGTGCTTCTGTAAGTGGAAACATTAGAAACTTGCAGAAGCATGTATCTGCAGAATGGCTCTGAATGTGAAGTGTCATGTGTTTGACATTGTTGGTGCTGGAAACCTATCCAGGCCAACTTTAGTCCTCAGAAAATCAGCAGGAGTTGATCAAGAAATTGTTAAAAATCAGATTGATTTGGCCTCTGTTGACCCTTGAGAAGACGTTTATGAAACCTGACAATGCCAAAAAAAAAAAAAAACATCCAAGGGAGGAATAGAGACGAGATTAGGGGGAGAAAGATTTCTATTTCTATGACTATATCAACATCTGGGTAGCTTAAGTTAACTTACTCATTTATTTATTTGTATGAGTTAGTATTTATTATGAGTGCAATGATTTGGCTGAAACATTACTTTAATAGTTTGCTTGTTTACACATTAGTTTTCTGTAATTATCGGAATAGGATAGGATTTTTCTTCAATGCTGTCAATACCGATGTAATCAGCAAGGCACTTTGACTGTGACCAGGGCGGGATGTGGGAGGGATGTTCAGGGGATTTATGTGGACGCGACTGTTCAGCATTCATTTTTTAAATCACTAAAATGTCCAAAAATGTAATTGAAAGAGTTTAACAGACTGATAAACAGAATCATTGATGATATCAATAAATTCAGTTTCTATCCCAAACCCGATGGCATCCTTGGCATAGTTGGAGAAGAATAACAAAAATCTCAGAATAAAAGCTGTTACTTTGATCGCACAGCATCTCATATTTCTTAATTGAAGGAGCCTGCAGCCCTGTGATAGACTCATTGCAGCATTTTAGGCTTGAAAATCTCTCGATCAATTTGAGGAAATTTGGAAAAAGCATTCATTGACCATATTAGAATGAAGCTTAACATCTGACCAAACTGAATGTAACCACTGTAGGTTAATCATGTATTTTCATAAATGCATATCTAATAAATCTTTCTCCACTGCTGCCTACTACTCACTGGAACATCTCATGTTAATATTAGCCTGTAATCTGTTTTTAGACCCCAAAAAGCCCCATAAATGGACCCTGGATTGGTTTTAGCATGTCCATACACATAACTTTATTTATAAAGTTATTCTGGTTCTAAAACAGAAGTTTACAAAGTGCTTTAACAAACAAAACAAGGGCAGAAAAAGGCACAATAAAATCAACAATCAATACATCAGAGACGAGAGACAGAGGAAAAGGCACAGAGGGTTACGTTAAATAAAGCAACAAAATGAAAGAAAATAGAATGAACTGGTGAGATTGAAAAAGCTGGTATGATGCATGACAAGGAGATGATAAGACAGTAGCTAGATAATATATTTATAGATACATTTACGACTGTTGAAGGTTGACAACATCACATCATGAAGATAGAAAAGAAGAGGGCAGATAGAGGACTGGTAGAAAGAGAATAAATAAAGTAAATACTAAAAGATAAAATAAAGTGAAACTAAGTATATCAAAACAAAAGAGTAAAAATAGGATTAAAGCTGAGAAACTAAGGAGGATAAGAACAGCAGAAATTAAAATAAAACAAGTTCGTAAAAAAAACTAGAAAAGCACTCGGAGAGCGCAGACCTCTGCCAGCACCACAGTCCTCAGCCATATTGTCATTTTCACCATAAATATTAGTCCTAGCTTTATTTCATCTAAATATTTAGATTCCTTGACCATGAAAACAAACCATTAGCAACTGGATTCATAATGGTATCTATTTTAGTTCAGTAGTTATTCACAGAAATCACGTTTTTCGCCATGGCAGCCAGACGCTGATCCGGATCAACACCAAAATCGAATCAGTTCTCCCTTTTCCCATGCTGAACATTTCCTGAAAATTTCATCCAAATCCATCCTTTACTTTTTGAGTTATTTTGTTCACGGACGGGCGGACAGACAAACTCTCCCGAAAACATAACCTCCTTGGCGGAGGTAATCATGTAAAAGCAAGTCTAAAAAAGTGGGTTTTAAGATGTGATTTCAAAGATGTCATTAGTAACCCTTAAATTAAGTTGTTCTACCCACCTGTGCCAATGAGCATCTTTGTCTGTGTGCCAACTCTTTAGTTACTGACACAGTTAACTTTTTTTTACTAAGCTAAAATGTTTTGGTAGACTGCCCTTTGATATGAATAAAATGTCAGATTCTGTCTCCCAGAGTCCAAGAGCAACATAAACATTACAATAACGCTTGACATTTTTAAAAGAGGAAGAATACTTGTTAATATAAAAAAATGATAACAGTGTGGTTTTGGTACATACGTTTTTAACAAATGTAATCTAAGGTTGGATTCAAAGTCAATTTGATATTAGAAAATCATTACATTCTAGAAAACCACAGATGTTAGGTTTGAGTCTTTTAAAGGGATAAGACCTGATACATCACACTGATGGTGATTTTCCTCATTAGATTGACTTCGGAGCAACTTTTAGTGTCCAGAACTTTTTTGTCCTCTCGCTTAAAATCTTGTGCAACTCAAACTGTTTTGCTGTTTCAATATTTTAAGGCTCTGAATAAGTGTGGTATGTCCATTCACCTTTCAATTATACCATTTTTGAACCACTTAAAAATGGCTCAGCATTTTAAGATATGTAATTTTATTGGGTCATTTAGACTAAAAGTAAAGTGTAGCTATTGTTTGTCCTCCATGTGATTCCTGGTTCTGAGAAAGGTTCACACAGAGCGATTTCCCTTTGACTCCCCGGTGGTCGACCTTGCTCTGGCTTTAAGAAGAGACTGTAAACTATCCTGAGACTCCTGTGTCTCAGTGTGAGAGTAAGAAAGAGAGAGAGAGCAGCTGGAGCAGACCAACCAGCAGCAGAGGGTGTGCCGGAGCCTCGGCACTCAGTGTCCGGTATAAAAGCCTCCCGTCCCAGCTTCAGTGTGTCTCCACACCAGCAACAGCTCCCTCAGGACGGACACACACAATGGCACCAAAGAAAGTCTGCATCATCGGCTCTGGTAACTGGTGAGTGGACTGTTGATTATCCTTTCTAACATGTTTTACTAACTGTTCACTTTTCAACATGCACCTCTGGAGCTCTGGAGGGGCTCAGTAACAGTCACCATGTCTTTATATCTGTCCCCAGGATTATATTTCACTCTCTTTAAGAGGACTTTTAAGACTGCTGACAGAAAGTTATCAAACTCTGAGATCATATCAGGGAACTTTGGGTGCTTTCTGGTGGATGATTGAGTTTAAAAGAGGCTGTGAAAGTCTGTTGTCAGGGTTTTGTTTTGCACTCCGAGCTGAGGTCTCACAGACTGCCTATGATGACCTTTGGTGCACCCCAGCAGGGACCCTTGGTTTTAGGATCAGCTACTGTCTTTTTATTCAGCTGAATGAATGCTGAGTCAGTCTTCAGGTGATGTTAATATCTCTGAGTCAGTGTGACATTTACGAAAGCCTGTGATATTTACTTAAGTTAAAGTAACACCACCACAAAATCAGGCTCTGCGTCACTACTCAGTGACTTAACATCAGATATTCACATTAAAATGTTGATTAAAGAGTAGAACTAGTAACAGTTAAACAGACGTTTAGATATCAGTGTGCGTGTGCTTTTTTATGAAAACTATAATAAAACCACACATGAAGATGAAACATTTTACCAGCCTCTGTATACACATTTCATTGTTGTACTTTGTTTTTCAATCCTTAAAAGTGAACATATTCTTAAGTTATATGCAATACAAGAAAGTTTAAACAGAGTATACTTAATGAAAAACTTTGTCTTGTGTGTCTTGGATAGTGCTCTAATTGATCAGCCAATTTTGTTTTTCAAAAAAATGTGATCTGTTGATCAACTGATCTTAGTTAAAATTGGCCAGGCTATCATTTTTCTAAGTGTTAAAACATTTTTAAGTTTATTAACTTTTTGCTTTTTCTTTATTGAAATGTTTGCACTGTTATGATAGTTAGATTAAATTATTCATTTTAGCCTATTAATAATTTTGTCGATTCACATGCTTGAAAACAAGAAATTAATAGATCATCTCATTGTTTAATTCATATGTCTTCACTATAGGCTATGTTATTGTAATGCATAATGAGATCTTTTTGGTTTGTTCTGTTGAGCAAACACTGAAGTAGTTGTTAAAGCTCAATCTCATGAATAGGTGACTGGTATGGTAGCAGGGAAGAGCAAACAGCTTAAAATAGCTTGACACAGTTCAATAAGAAGAACAACAGCTTCAGGAACAGATAAGACTGAAGTACAGAAAAACAATCAAAAGGACAAAATATAACACAAATAAGGCACTGCAAGAATAAAAAATAAAAGCACTGATGGCAAACATGTTAGAAACAAAACATTCCTAACCCAGAAAACACCTGCAAGAGCAGAAACACAGCATAACCAAGTACAAATTCAGAAGAGCTCCAGGCCTGTAGGGGGCACTGTTGCAGGAACTCATGAGAGAGACAATGAGAGAGAGAGAATAGATGATCCAAGGTGATGTAAAGTTTAAAAAAAAATAAAAAATACTTGGATATTTGTGCCTGGAGTACCTCCATTGTTGTTTTTAAGTTTATCTTCTTTCTGGTGTTTTCTGAGTTTGGTTGTTATGGACTTTGTTTCTGTTGTAGCTTGCAGGGCGTTATTTCATTTGCACTCTGTTTCGGTGTTTGTTTCTGTTTGTTTCTGTTTCTTTATTGAATCTTTTCTGTTCTTGCAGCTGTTTTTCTCTTACTGAACTGCATCAAGCCACTGTAGGCCGTTTGCCCTTGTGGCCACCATGGAGAGGTGATCTGTATTGGCTAAAACAGTCTGACTGGGGCATCCCTCGTCAAAAACTACCTATACGTGATCTGTGCAAACAAGGGAAGTAGTAGTTAAGAGGTAATATGAGGCTCTTCTCCAGCAACCTTAGCTAGTCAACAAATTATTTTACAGTATTCCTTTTAGCAAACATCACCCTTTGAAAAATAATCATAACCAAGATTCACCACATCGAGGCCAGATGATACAAAAGTACCTGGATCAATCAATCAATTACTTTCCACTTTACCTCTTAGTAATTCAATAATTCATTATCAACCTTTCTATATCTACCAGTACTGTTGTTTGATTGTCATAATGACATTTCTGGGCTTAAAGGAGTAGTCGGCACTTCTAAAGTGGGGTTAAATTAGGTTCATTACAAAAAGATGCACTGGTCAGAGTGATTTTGATCAGATCTAAAGGAAGAGGAAGGGGACCCACATAGAAGTTAGGCCATGCGTTGCTGCAGATGGGGTCTAGACCTCTGTCCCATTAACTTTATTTTGGTGAGAGAAAATAAAGATTTGGGTATTGTGGGTACTCTACATTATGCCAAATGTTTTTGCAGTGTTTAACTTTTACGGAAGCAAGTCGTGTTGTTTAGTACTACTTAACTTTAGGTGGAGGACCAGGTAGGCTATGCAGTGTGCCCAAGCAGCACCTAAACAAAGGGGCCGGTGGAGAAGACAGGCATTATAAATGTGTTAACCCTATAAAGCCAATTGTATTGTATTTGAACATACTTTTATAAAACCTGTCTGCTCAATATGATAAACAAATTACAAAAAAAACATCTGAATACAATCAGATAAATGGTAAAAATGTCCTCACATGGATTATCAGTTGCCAAAAACACCTAATGTATCAAATGAGATATGAAAAATCTATATGTTGAATTTTATGGACATTTTGATTTTTATGGATTTCAACAGAAAGTGAAACAAACATTTCAGTTCCAAAAAATTTGAATTTTCTGGCTATCATCTATGGTCTTGGGCCTTATAGGGTTAAGTACAGTATTAAGCTATTTTAGAATTTTATTTTACCTCAATTTCAGCAAATTAAACAGAGCTCTTGATCCCTGCAGCAAAGTTTAGTCAAGCTTTTGTGCGAGTTCCAGCCTTTCAAGAGCAGATTTATTGAACCAACTCTCATACCATCCCTCTTTAGAAATACTGAACTGCCCTTTCAACACTGCAGTAAGACTCCTCTTGTCCTGAGAAAATGGTCGTCTCATGGTTATTTTTGTCTGTAGAAGTATCTGAAGAACAATGTCACTCATGTAACACTAAATCTCTTCACTGGAGCTTAGACTAAAAGAAGTTCAGAGTCAGCGCAGGTCACGCTAACATCTGTTTGCAGTCAAGGAAACTGACATTAGTGACTGTCTGTAAATCAAAAGCTGACAGTAAAATATTAACAAGGACATTTAAATCATTTCTTAGAGTGTTAACAAGGACATCTAAATCATTTCTTAGAGTGTGACTTTGTTTCCACCTTACAATTTTGAGAGTAATTTTAGGTGGTTAAATGAACAAACTGACAGCACTGCATGACGGCATGACTTTGAATAGTTAGCAGTTCACCGCATTTCATTTGTGATATAAATATTGGGATAACTCACAGTGTTCAGAGAGCACAAACCTCCACTAAGGCGTTCCCAACATTTTTGGGGGAGTCATTGTCAAAATTGTGGAAAACTGACCCATCTCACTCTGTTAAGAAATCCTTAAAAAGTTCCTGGATGCACATCTGATTCAGATCACCACCCAAATCTTAGTATATCTTAGTGACTTTGCCAACAGACAGACTGACAAGCACACTGCAAAAGCTCAGATATTCGCAAGTGTTTGTCGAATTTGAAGTCAGAAATACCTAAAATAATTAACATTTTTAAATGCATTTAACACATCACGATCAATATCAACAAAAAACAGAAATAAGGCACTGCATTACTTGAATTTGTCTGAAAATGTCTGCTAATGAAACAAGCAACGTGTTACCCCTTGAGGGTCTTAAATTCAGGTGGATTAACTCATTTAGATTGCACATCTTATTTCTAAGGCATCATACATGTGAAATCACTCATGTCTCTGGCAGATATCTGAAATTATTACTAAAAATTCAGGCTCAGTGTTCAGTTTTTATGTATTGTGAAAAATGTTTTGCTGGAGGTGGCAAAGTTAGCTTGCAATAAGTCTAGTGGGATTGTCAGACCTGAAATTAGACAAATAAATTTCCCCGGTTTTGTGTTTTTGCAGTGCAGACAGGCAGACAAATGGCAGCAGAAACACATAGAAACATAAATCATAGCACATCATTCATGTTTTGTATATCACATCAGCCTCATATGAATGTAGAATCCACTTTTTTCATCTAGTTTGATTATCTGATGTCATCATAATGACAATGTATTGCATGAAGAAATGATGATGTGTCAACACCCGGATGTTTACTGTGTCTCGTGTCTCCACAGGGGCTCTGCCATTGCCAAGATTGTGGGCGCCAACGCAGCCAAGTATGATAGTTTTGACACCACGGTGAACATGTGGGTGTTTGAGGAGATGGTGAACAATCGCAAGCTCACAGAGATCATCAACACAGACCATGAGAATGTGAAATATCTGCCCGGACACAAGCTTCCTCCCAACGTGGTGAGTATGGTTTGACTGTTACAGATGTGTTTATGCTGCATTCTCCTCATTATTGCCTATTTGTCCCTCTTCAGTTGGCTGTTCCAGACCTGACTGAGGCAGTCAAAGGCGCTGACATCCTGATCTTTGTGGTCCCACATCAGTTCATTGTTCGGGTTTGTGACACCATTAAAGAGCACATCAAGAAGGACGCAGTAGGGATGTCCCTCATCAAGGTGATTTTTTCATATGCAAACATGTTGGACTGATATGACAGAATATGAAGTTCGGAATTTGTTGCTCTGAACGAAAGAAAGAAAATTAAATCCTGTTAATTTTGTGGGCCATTCTGTTTTTTGAAGGGTGTGGATGCGAGTCCAGAAGGCCTGAAACTGATCTCAGAGGTGATTAAAGCAAAACTGGGCATCGCCATGACCGTCCTTATGGGAGCAAACCTCGCCAACGAGGTCGCTGATGAGAAGTTCTGTGAAACAACGATTGGTAAGATTTTCAGTATTTTCTTCAATTCCAGAGCTGTGTGTGTGTGTGTGTGTGTGTGTGTGTGTGTGTGTGTGTGTGTGTGTATAAAAATCAATACTGTTTTCTGTCTAAGTATATTTGGCATTGGCTTGGATATGAATATGGACAGACCACTGATGTAGTGCAACACACCTTTAAGGGGCTGTTTTGTATTGTTGTGAATATTACGGCACTGAGAATTTGGCTTGTTTTTGGGGTGTGCCATGGGCAAAAATCATGGGGGGATTATTTTAATCAGAATACATTTTCTGGGGGGTTTAGAAGGCAGTGGATAAATATTTATGTAAATTGTGACATTTGGTTCCTGCACTATTGAAACTGATTATGATTATGTGCTTTATTTCTCACAGGCTGCAAAGACAAAACTCACGGGCCCATACTGAAAGAGCTGATGCAGACCACTAACTTCCGTGTGACCGTGGTGGAGGAGTCTGATGTTGTGGAGATCTGTGGGGCACTTAAGGTCAGCTTTTTCCTCTTTAAACATTTTCTTACTAGGTTAGAGAGAGGGTTTGGGTTAAGGTCATGTCTGTGCACCCCATAATCAAGGCTGTTGTTCTCAAACAGGGTGTCCTTGGCTTAGATCCCACAAGTTGATCCTTACCTGTATGAAATTCCCCATTCTGTGTATCCAGTTTTGTATCCATTCTTTGTAACCTTGATTTTACAAAATAACTTGCTTGTTCCTAAAATGTCAGTAAAATATGACAGCAAACAGACGGAAACACCATGTCTGTACCTGAAGACCCAGTGGGAATCTTCAGTGTATTTTGGTGGCACATACAGACAAAGACAGACATTTTCCAGATCCTGTCCTGCACTCAGGTTAGCTGTGTTTTTGAACAAAAACTATTAAAAGTTGATGTTGTTGCAGTGGATTGGGAAAACATCTGTTTTGGCAGCATGTAGCTCAACAGCTTGTATGACACTTAATCCCAGCAGTTATTAAAGGTGCAAGAAATAACTAAACTGAAAAGCTTTTGTAGAACATTAATAGACATGATTTTACTGTGCTATATAGCCAGTTATATTTTTAATGTAGTAGCTTGATGTTCCAAAAGTTATGGTTCATATTTGGTTAATTCTTTTAAATATTTAGCTTGAAAATGTACTGTTTATGTAGGCACCTGTAATCATTAAGACAACTTGTAAAAAAGGTTTCCAGCTGGTTAAACTTTATACTGCCATGTTTTAGAGTCACATCTATATGTTGGTAGGCCCAAATCAATTGAATTTGGATCTTTTAATCATTAAAATCATGTTACTGTAAAGTAAAATGAGAAGTTAAGCAGAAAGTATTCATGTATTGTTGACAACATCAGGTGGACATTTAAAACCTTTTCATTATTGTGTCTGCAGAACATTGTAGCAGTAGGAGCAGGTTTCTGTGACGGCCTGGGTTTTGGGGACAACACAAAAGCAGCAGTGATCCGTCTCGGCCTGATGGAGATGATTGCCTTTGCTAAGATCTTCTGCACAAACTGTGCTGTCTCTCCTGCCACTTTCCTGGAAAGCTGCGGTGTCGCTGACCTCATCACGACCTGCTACGGGGGACGCAACCGTAAAATTGGGGAAGCTTTCGCCAAAACAGGCAAAGTAAGAATCTTCGTCTTTGACTCTCCCCATTTTTTTTCCTTTTTGATAATGTAATATACAACAGCATTTAACGAAATGTCTCTGTGTTTAGAGCATCGAGCAGTTAGAAAAAGAGTTGCTGAACGGACAGATACTCCAAGGTCCAGCAACTGCATCAGAGGTCCACAGCGTACTGAAACAGAAAAACATGTTGGAGAAGTAAGTTTGAATTATTTTTGAAAAGGCTTTAGTCACAAGTTTTTGATGATGTCCACTGGCTGTGTTTGTACTGAGATAATGGGAAAGAGGATTTGACTGACATGTAAAGCATGTGAAAAAACATAGAGCTGAGTGTGAGCTCTGGTGCTGCCATTAAATACATTTTTATAAAAGTTGCAGGTGATGTTCAGTCCAAGTGATCATGTCAGCTGCTGCAGGCTTTCAGTTACGCGCTTCTGTGCTTGTCATAGTTCAAAAAATGTTACAAAGAAATAAGTACTGCCAGTTCCTCTTTGTTTAGTTTTCATTCAGAAACGCTTTTGACATGTTAATTTTATTAGCAGGCCTATTGTAAAACTGAACTCATGAAAATACCAACATGAGGATACTATGAAAATCACACATTCAGCCAAAGGTTATTTCCAGAAAACAAGGGTCAACTTTAAAGGGATACACCACCATTTTCTTTGTTTTCGTGTCTTGCCTCACTCCCGAGTCCATGACACCTCGACACCATTCTTTCAACTTTGCGTCCAAGACCAGGAAAGAGACAGCCAAAGCATGTCCATTGCTAATTAGCTTAGCTCAAACATTGGGAGTCAGTGGGTATACTAGCCTGCCTCTGCCCACAGCCATCAGATAAACTCTTCAGCAAATCTAAGCAGTCCTTTGCGCTTGTTGTGTCTCATTTTTCCGCGCTATGTTATCTTGTAATATCATCTTCTGGAAGCAGATTCCAGAAGATGCCAATGTTTTTGGCTCAGCTGTTGAACAAATTATTCAAAGATATGGCACATAAATGTTTCTGTTTTTTAATGATGTGCTTGTAAATTGTTATCTCTTTTGTATTGTGTCTGTAACTTTGTTTTTTTGCTGCTGCCTGTTTTGGCCAGGTCTCCCTTGAAAAAGAGGTTTTTAATCTCAATTGGACCAACCTGGTTAAATAAGGGTTAAACAAAATCAATTAAAAAAAACATTATCCTCTTCTAGTCCTAAACAGAGGCTTTGTTTTGTTGACCTACTTCCAGTGTGGTTTATACAGAGATGTGATGTTCCCAAATTAGTCTCTTGAATGCTTCTTTTAAGTGAATGATGAGAGAAGATTCTCAGTTATGAGAGAGCCATTTGTTTGGAAATTGCTGGCAATTTGAAAGGTGTAAATTGATAAAATGCAGGCTAGTAGGTGCTGCTGGCTGCATGGCACAACCATGCTATTATTTCCTGTTGCTTACATTCACAAGTTATGCTAAGCTAACTATCAGCTAGCTTGCAGTACCTTTACTAGGGGTTGTGTTTAGCTAATGTAGTAAGAGGAGACCAGCTGAATTTGCTGAAAGCTTTTTATTAAAATTCTTCAGGTTTGATAACATTTTCAGAAACTGCAGGGCCCGTTTGCCTGCCTTTTTTTGGCCTCAAGTGTCTTTTGGTATCAGTTGCTGTTGCCTATCAACAAAGTCTTCATATGGTTACTGCTTCATTGAGAGGCTTTTTCTAAACACAGCTTCTTTGCCCATTTTCACAGATTTACACTTTCTATTTGAAGGTTGTATGAAGTCTCATATGTATCTGAGTTTAAATCTAATTCTCATCAACAACAAGTTGTCTTTTTTTCTAAATGTTAAGGCATTTCTCTGACAGTATCCTTCATTTTTCAGGTTCCCTCTTTTCACTGCTGTGTATCAGATCTGCTTCAATGGACACAAAGTCACAGAGTTCATCCAGTGTTTGCAGAACCACCCAGAGCACATGTGAAGGACGGACAAAAGGACCGGTGAATAAGTGGAAGTTGTTCTAAGGACTTTAATGCTACACAGAGTACTAGCAAAGACCATTTCTGATCTTTGAACGTTCAAATCTCATAAAGAAACAAAAATGAAGCCAAGTTTCCCTCTGACCCTGAATGGAGCTGTTTATACATAACCCCAGTTTTTACTGATTAGACACATTCATGTTGAAAAGTCTTAAATTTCAATGACTCTGCCTTACACAATACAAACTGACCTGAATGTTGTGAAATGTCACATAATGTCTTGATAGAAAAAGTGCCTTAACTTGCCTGTACATGGACGAGCTCCTGCTGCTTTTGCTCTTGAAGAGTCTTTCTTAAATGTTGCCAAACAATTTCACAAGATTTATTTTGGAATAAATTATTGAACTTATTGACTTTGTGTTCAGTTTGAGTGTTTCTTTAGAAGTTGTTGGGGAAATCTTCCTGCAGGAAACACCCCCGCACAGTCTCCAGCCTCACTGTAACCTGACCTGAGCTCAGCCGGTCTGCCACTCTAAACGCTTCACCTTTACCATTTTCTACAGCGTCCACTTCAACCTTTCTGTAAAGGCACATCCAGTCTCAGTCCCCATAATGATTGGGGACTTGACCAAACAGTGTGGATAGATCTCATTAATTACAACAGTGAACACTACCATCAACATAATATGTTGGTATGTCCTGAGAAAGCCATAAAGTTTTTAAAAAGCTTTTTAAATTTAAGGCCAAGAAAAGTGTTAAGAAATCTTATTTAAACGTGTGAGAGGACATTTCTATAAAATCTGTTTTTGACTTTTATCAGTGCTGCTTCAGAAAGCTTTATAAAAAATGTGTGGTAGCATTGTGTCACTACTGCAGTGAGTGTTAAAAACTACATTAATGTACACGTGTCTCATGATTCTTTATATCTTCAATTGTTTTTTGTTTTTTTGGAGACCAACAGACAGTGGTATCTTGTTATCTAACTGATTTTTAGTTTCCTGACTTATTCTGTTTCAGTACACAATTCTCTCCTAACCACCACCCCACCCCCAGCCCAGTAGCACATATCAGAAATAAAGTAGAACAAGTACTAGAAAAGCACTCGGAGATCGCAGACCTCCACCAGCGCCACAGTCCTCAGCCATATTGTGATTCTGACCATAAATATTAGTCCTGCCTTTATTTCATTAGAGTAGTTCTTCCTCTTCCCATGCTGAACATTTCAAAAAAAATGTCATCCAAATCCATCCATTACTTTTTGAGTAATTTTGTTCACAGACGGACAGACAGACAAACAAACTCTCCCGAAAACATCACCCCCTTGGCGGAGGTAATAAACCACTTCTATGGCAATTGCTGTCTTTTTTGCAGAATGCCACGTTGCAAAATGTAGAGTATAAATACTGACTGTACTTATAAGCAGCTATTGTCATTTGAATCAATAAGTTTGTTGAGTTAGAGGCAGAAGCACACAAAACCAACACACTGAGCTGAGTCGTTTTTTATCCTCATTCTTAGGCTGAGATTTATGGTCCAGATTAAAACTATTTTAGTTATCTACACTTGAGCAGATTTTTTTTCAGTGTTGTCCTTTAATTTAAAATATCAGTTCTGTAACAAACCTTGCAAATTATCATAACAACTTATGGCACATATAAGTGTTGTCCAATTCACAGCTTGTTACCTAAAAATAAGAAATTACTGGTGACTGACAAGGGCAGAAAGGTGGTGAGGCAGGTAGTGCGTACACCTCTCAGCAGGAACATTTGACTCAAGTCTTTCTGTGTGGAGTTTGCATATTCTCTCTGTGCATGCATTAGTTTACTATGATCTCTCTGGTTTCTTTCCACAGACCAAAAAGTTTTTAGGTTGATGTTTGACTCTGAATTGCACCTTAGTGTGAGTGTGACAGTGAATGGTTGTCTGTCTCTCTATGTGGCCCTGTGATTAGCTGGTGACTCATCTCGGGTGTACCCTGCCTCTAACCCAATGTCAGCTGGGAAAGGCTCCAGCCTCCCCGCGACCCTGAGAGGCAGGGTATATTATCTCTGATAAGCAGTACAGATGATGGTTGGATGAAGATGATATGAAAGTTAAATAATTGTTTAGACTTTGTTATTTGGAAAAACTAACAAATTTGCAAAATTATGAACCACACAAAAAGGGTTGAAGATTCACCTTGAAAGTGCTTGAAAAGTACTTGAATTTGACCTGCAAAAGGTGAAGGAGCTCCAGTTCAAGCTCTTTAAAATTGTCACATTTTTATTTATTGCTCTACAGAGTGCTGTTGTATGTAATACTGGATATCTGCAAAGATCCAATGTTGTGCTTCCTTGTTTAATTTGGTTCATTTGTGGATACAGGGGAAATGTATTCAGTCTTTTCAGCCAACTTGTTTGTGCATCTCCAACATCCTTGGAGATGTAATTTTCTTTCTAGATTCTGTTAAAACTCCAAGTGTATTCATTAATATCCATCTGTCCTGACACCACATGCCAATGCAGCCCATCAGTGCTCATTTGTTTTATTCACAGCTCAGAAAAGAGGGCAGCCTCGTTCTTCTGACTCTGAACTGATATTTTATATTCTGTTTTGTCTTGTCTCTTCCCTTCAAACAGAACATACATGCTCTTTGATAAAACTGTTTTTCCCTCTTATTTTAATAAGCCTTCTCTCTTGGTTATGTTGAAAACAGTGGTGTTGCATAATTTACCACTTGTTTGAATTCAGATCCCCTCACTGAAACCCTTGCATAGTTATTGAGTCAACTGCCCTATGAGATTTCTAATAATAACACACTCCAAAGGGGCAAATGCCCATCTATAATTAGACATTGGACAGCACTGCAGCTGCCTCATCCCTGCGTAACAACACAGACAGAGGGATGCACGGTCTCTAAATACTTAATAATATTGTTGCCTTAAAAATACATCTAACAGTCACACTGAGCCACTTCCTATTTCTATGTTAGAACACCAAATACAGGTATGCACCTGACTTCTGAATTCATGCGCAATGTTCGCCTTATAATTTTAGAATATGTGCTCGTTACACTTGCATAGGTCAGGATGTAACATAATATTCAGGGATAATGTGTAGTTGTAGTACATTAATTGTCCACTTGAGAGCGCCATCACATCAATCACGCTTCATTCAATTCCTCAGATTAGAATGAAACTTACAACCCATCAGCCACATGACAGGCCACAGAAAGCAATATTTCAACAATGTCGAAACAGAGCATAGCTTTCACACAAAAAGTCTAATGCCAGGCCTTCACAGAAACAACAGAGGTGGATGCCAGGCACGCATGTACATCACCCATCCCCTCCGTGCAGGAGGAGGGACCCGCCTCACTTCCTCAATTCCAGTCCACTTCTTGGGGCGACAGCCAACAAACGTCAAGTTAGCCAGCGACAGGCACCAAACACAGGAAAGTCTGATGTTTACCTTTAAAAGTAAAACAAAAAGCCATGAGGAACCCCAGGCATGTATAAGAAACTATTCACTGACGCATTGAGACCTAAGTTCTCTTCTGCAACGCTGGTTGATATATATTTAATTATGTAACAAGATATAATTAAAACGTATTTCACAAAATGGTGGCAAAAAATATCAAAACAGAGGACACCAAACGTAGGTTTTTATACCCTCTGGACAGAAATTGGGTTTGAGCTCAATTAAAGATGTGTGCTGCTGTGCTTCCTTGTTTAATTTGGTTCATTCGTGGATACTTGGGAAATGTTTTCAGTCTTTTTCAGCCAGCTTGTTTGTGTATCTCCAACATCCTTGGAGATGTAATTTTCTTTCTAGATTCTGTTAAAACTCCAAGTGTGTTCATTAATATTCATCTGTCCTGACACCACATGCCAATGCAGCCCATCAGTGCTCATTTGTTTTATTCACAGCTCAGAAAAGAGGGCAGACACCAAACGTATGTTTTTATACTCTCTGGACAGAAATTGGGTTTGAGCTCAATTACAGATGTAAAAAACTGTTCAAAAAGAAAAACTTCTAATCTAATGCACTGTTTTGCTTCATATAATATTTTGTCAAATGCTTCTATGACATCAATGTTTCAATTTGATGATAAAACGTGATTCTAACAAGTTAGAGAGTCAATTAATGACATGAAAATGAAAGGAAATAACTTTTTTGCTCATTTGATAACATAAAAAATAATGTCCTTGCTCAAGTTTGTTTCTATTCATCAGCTGTGGTTCCCAAACGGTTTGACACATGTATTTCAATGCCTTGGGACAGGTCAAAGTGTGCCAAAGGAATTTGGTCAACCTTTTGTTATTACAACAGCTGTACAGCAACTGTTGATTTAATAGTAGGCTAAAGAATAATACCTTAAATGCTTTCTTTTTAGAATAAAAAAAATAATATAAAAATATGAAATAAAAAATACCCCTTAAACTTAAATACTGCTGTTAACAATATAAGAGGGTAAATTAAATCAAATACACTATAATTAAGCTAGTATATAGCACAATTTTAAAAACAATGACCCAAAGTGCTGCATATATAGTGACAACATCAGACATACAGGGCAGGAATAAATCTAAACAATATGATATTAATACTAATACTAATACTTATACTAATACTATCTACTACTACTAATAATAATAATAATGACAAAACATGAGGACAAAGACTACATAATAATAGAGACCAGCAAGTCTCATGCTGACTTAAAAGCTAATGAAGTAAAAAGGCTTTAAGACAAAGAGAAGGATAGTTAGGGCCAGGATAAATATAGGGGAAAAAAACAAACATTTTTGGCATTGTCCAAAACTCAAAAGTCAGTGTTTGAGTTTATCAACATTAAAAAGCATAGAGCAAAATTTCAGACCAAAATGCCACATCTTTTGACTGACAGCTTGAAAAAAAGTAATCTTAAATCCTTTTTGTTAAATTTTTAGAATGGTCTTAAAATTAATAAATTAAACATTATTTTTATAACTTAAGCTGACATATGGTGGCAGTAATAAAACATATGAATTGTTCTCGTATATTGTTTATATGGGACGTCGAATAGGAGACACAGCAAGCACTTTGTGGCAGCGGCAGCTCGTAAAATAGGCTAGATGAAAAAAATTGGTGAGGAATCTTGAGGATTTTTTTTTTTTTTTTGCTTGAGCAATGTATTTTTAAACTTTTTTTAAGGTAGGTGGGTAAAAACTAAACCTACAGATTAATAAAATGCTGCGTTGTTTTGAGACAAAATTAATGTGAGTTTTTGCAATTTAGCCAAAACTGTTTAAAAGCAGTTTCTCAACGTCGACCGTTGGGGGTCTTATTTTGAAAGCCTTAACCGGAAGTCCTACGCGTGCTCTGGGCTCCATCACTCCGTTGAAGTTTAGTCATCATCATACAAACGGCCAAGAGGCAGGAGGGAGGCTCAACAAGTTTCCCTCTTCTTTTCTGCTGGATAAGAGACCGCTCGGTGTGACCGTCCGGGGACCGGGACTCCGTTAAACATGGCTGCTCTCTCAGCCTGGTTCTGGAACGAGAGGTTTTGGCTGCCACACAATGTAACCTGGGCGGATCTGGCGGACCCAGCTCCCGGGGTGGAGTACCCCAAGGCTGGACACTTGTGGGCTGCTTTACCACTGGCTTTTGGCATTTTTATCGTAAGGATATTTTTCGAGAGGTAAGTACTTTTATATCAAATCAGTTATTTTGTGGCACGTGAGGGGAAATACTCCTGAGGGGCGTTTGTGGCTCAGATGGAGTGATGGGTTTGCTAGCAGTGGGAGGACCCATAACTTTAAAATTTGTGTTTACACTGGGATTCCCAAAGTTTATCCCGTCAAAACTCCATCGTTTCCTTGTCTGCCTTACACATAGTGTCTAACTCCACTTGATTTTTTTTATTTAAAGACACATGTTGGTTAAAACTGCCCTGAACAGTCTCTTAAACGCACCACACCGTTACAACTAAGCTTGGCGTGATTAATCAGGGAAATCCTTGACTGACAAACTCTCCCCTGATATTTGGATAAATCAGTCCAGACTTGTTAGTTTTACTAATCACTGACCAATCCTGTTATTGTGTCGATAGCCTGAGCAGCCTGCTGCCTTTGACACTGACACATCTGTCTGTGTCATAGGCTGCTTCATGTAGGGCTGGGCAGGATGGACCAAAAACTCTATCACCATATCTCTAAGACTAATCGGTTATTGGGAAATCATCTTGATGCTGATAAGAGGGGAAAGAAAGGAGTTACACATAATATGAAGTCAAGGGTATCTCTGTCTGTATGGGGAAGTGGTTTGTGTAATTATTCATGCGGCTGGACCAAAAATCACATCTCAGATTAGTTTTTGATGAGTAAGGATGCTTGAAATACTGTGTATCTCTGTTTTTATGTAGTGAAATGACTATAACAAAGACAATTGTATGGCAAATCATTGTCATCTAAATGTAACAGGTACTTTTGTTCGTAACAAGCTGCTAAACTGTAAACGTGAATGGATAGACAGATGGATAGAGAGATAAATCTAGTAGGGATGTTACTTCCTTTAGCTGTTACTTAAAAACCTTTGTCCTTCAAGTCAACATCAGCCTTAACTACAGGAATAAAAGTGATCATTCTCATTGAGCTGTGTATTGGCAAGATCTGACAGTCCAGAAGGTGCCATAATACAGGACTTATGATTCAACATATCGTAATACAATACTATATTTTTAAAGTTTTAAGTACACATATTACCATATTACTATTCATAAAATATACAGTTTTAATTAGTGCTATTCAAATAAACCATTGTCCTTGAAACATTGATGTTGTCTGACACCATGTTGTCTGTTCCTGTAACAAATTATATCAGTAAAAGTAACAGAGAGGAAGAGTCGATGCTGAATGCTCTCTGCAGAGTAGCAGCTCGCGGCTGAACTACATCACAAAAAACATGTGTAGATTTTCAACAGATTATTAACCTGTGAAATGTCAATATTGAGCCATAAAATGTGGAGACAACATGCGTTTGTTGGTGAAAAATGCTTTTTTACATCCCAATTGTCTCATCTTATATCTAGTTTTGATCAATGTTGATACAGTTTAAAAACTACCTTCAGTAAAACAGACTTCATTAATTCACAATGGGCACATAAATGATCTTGTTACACTTCAAACACAGCATAGATCCTAACAAGAGGCTCTCAAAGTTGGTCTAAGCTCAAAGATCTACCACTGTTGCCTCAATGAAGTTGTAGGTCATAAGGTTCAAAGTAAAAAATGCTTTGACTCAGGCCTTAGATGGAAAAGCATTATGACATTAGCCCTCTGCGGATACACACATGCAATATTATAAGTTAACAGAAAAGTGTTCTTGCTTTCACCGAAAAATTAGTCATAATAAAGGTGCTATATGTCCACACAGGACTTTTGTGCATAGACTCTGCCTTTTTTTTTTAAGGCACACATTTACAACCTGCTTGAAATTGCTTTGGATCTAACTCACAAGTTGAGAACTATTGGTATTTACTTTTCCTCAAGTTAAGACTGGTCCCAGCTTTCTCCAGATCATATTTTTTGAAGCTTCTTGCCAAAAAAATAAAAATCCACTCGGATATTGGACTTCAAAAACCCCTTTGTTTCAGCCCTGCTCAGAACAGGCTGAGTCTTTCTCAGTATAAATCCTCATTAGCTATGTGTGGCTATGCCCATCTCAAGAAGTGGATGTGGCTTCAGCTTTCCAGTGCTGTGCTCTAATGTTTACTGTTACTGCACAGACATGCCATTACACATTCCTTCCAGTAGAGCGAAGCATCAGGGGAAGCTGACATGTTTACCTGTATGGTGTACTTAGGGGAAATGTTTAAAAGAACTGTGAGAACAAACATTCACTGGAAGAGAGATAGAGGGGAGATTTTTCCCTTGGGTGCTTTGTAGATGGCCATGGGCACATTTTTTTGTCATCTAAACCCTGACGAAATGTAATTTGCATGATATGAGACTTCCAGCCGAAGGATCCGCCACCACCTTCTTCATGAAATGTGTCCCGAATTTAAAAGAAAAAAAGGTTGAAACCAGTCAAATTTAATTAACAAAAATTGCTGCAGTTTGGAGCGTTAATCAAAAAAAACTGTCAAAAGTTTTTGTCACAAAAAATGGACAACAATATTTATCCTCACTGGGCTTCTGTACATAGGCACCTGTTTTTCCTCAAGCTCACATTTGTAACCCACAAAAATCAGCTCTATGACCCACCCAATCAAGACTATGCTTTATTATAACATTTTTGGAGACCCAAAACTTATCCATAGTTGAATGTGGCATTAGTTTGTAAAGTTAAAAAGCCCCCATTGAAAAGGCTGAAACTGTAAGCAGAGGCCGACAGTTGAATCTCAAGTACCCCCTTAAAACTCTGCTGGTAGCATCTGGCATCAGAAAAGCCTCTTTTGTGTATCTATTTAAGTACATGATATAGAGCTGTCCTTTCATTGATTTTATGTTTTTGACAAACTAGCAGTAAGAATTTGTGAACCTCTAGTCCTTGTGAGAATTCACATTTCTGTAGTCCGGCAAACATCCTGCCATCTGCACCTTCAGTATGGAAATCAAATACATGTAGTACTGAATTGGAAAAGCTTATTTATGAAGAGGCTCATCTTTTTAAACAAGAGCCGACAGCTTATTACCACTGATTGTGATAATAAAGATAATCAAAGAATAGAGATCACTGATTTATGAATCTATTGAAATCCTAATGCTTGGTTAAGTGTCTTGATATGATATGAAGGTGTGATTCAGGTGCTAATCTCAGTGCAAAGCCAAATGGAACAAAGATAAGCATACAAATTTAGTAGTTGATGGCAAATATTGGGATTTGTAATTATAAATCTTTAACTTTAACTTTGTGTAACCCGAAAAACTGTTCAGCTTCTCTGCATCTTTTGGACAACCATTTTTCGTTCCACCTGTTTTATATTTGTGAATTGCTTTAGAGTTTTCATCTTATATTTTTACATTATCCATCAGCACTAGTTCTTTTATTTTTGGAGCCTCTTTATTTTTATCTTCCTCCATGTTAATTGCTTGCACCAAAACACCCAGTTAAATTCCCTGTATGTCAATGTTCAGTGCAGTAAAAAAAAAAACATCCCTGTTTTGAGTCTATGCAGAGGTTACCATTTCGTAAGCATAGGGAAGTTACAAAAATATGATCTCAAGTCAGGTGATGTCATTAAGTTTTATTGGCCCTTGTATTGTTTTCCAGCAGCCGGGCTATAAAAAGTTATTTGATCAAGGTTCATGTACATTGATGCATGATTTAGTCAATCCAAAACCCTTTTTTTTTTATTTAATGCAGTTAAAGTGAGGCTCAGCAGTTAAGATAAGTTGAGAGGGTCTTCATGTTTGTTAAAAAACATTTAAAATGATCAGTATGTCGTACCACACTCAGAATGATGATATTAAGCAATCAATTTACAGCCTAGGTGAGAGGTTATCTAGGTTTAACAGGATTTCTGGCACATAAAATGACATCTTACGTAATTATGGAAACTTTCAAACAAAGACAGTGAAGTCAAATGATTATTTTAGTCAGTTTAGAGGTGTGTTAGCTTTTAAGATTTTATGATAACAGATGCACTCCAGCTTTAGAAAGTTATTTACAATGACATTAGGAGATTGGTTACAGAGGGTGTCCATTGAAGCCACTCTCTGGAGAACAGTCTCAAACCAGTGCTGTTTCCAAAACTGCAGACTACATTCAATCGCTGAATGTTGTGTAGCTCTCTGTTGGTTGTTATATTGCTGTATGCAAGGCTCCACTTTGTTCATAAATGTTTCAGGTCTTGAAAATGAAACTGTAGCTAAGTAAAAAACTAATGCTGCTACATTTTAGCATCCATTAATGGTTTGGAAAACTGTCATGAGTGGTATGTTTGGATTTTCATGGGTTTTCACAGATTAATTTATTTACATTTATTTATTTATTACATTTATTTATTTATTTATTTTATTTATTTACCTTAACTATAACTATAACATAACTTGTAACTACCTCTATATAAATACATGTACAAAAATGTTTTATTCTGTTCATAGTAAATTTATCCTGTTCTTTTATTTTGTCCCTAGTAAATTTATTCTATTTATTACTTTCGAATACTAGTAGGCTATTATATTTTTTATACTAATATATTTTTTTATACTGTAGTTTAGTTTCTTACTCTTGTTTAATATTGCCTGTTTGCACAGTGGGTCCGATAGGACTGAAATTTCATCTGTGCTGTATGTCAAGCATGTGTAGCACATTTGACAATAAAGTTGACTTTGACTTTTGACTTGCACGTGAAATGTGCAACAACCTTGTAAAAAGTTAAAAAATTATATGTTTCCAAGATTTAATTTGTATCAATTCAATTTAAATTCTAATGCGAATAACATAACCCTGTTCACTTGAGTGACTGCAGTTCTTGGAGGTGCCAGCTTGGTTTATATGATAAGTTTCTCCTAACAATGAATTGACCAATACAAAACCTGATCTGGTACACAGCTTTTTCTGTGCTGTTATGCATCATACTCTCTCTCACAGATCAGTTCTGCCTCCTGGCTTACTTTCTGAAATGCTTTATCTATTCAGCACTTTATTGTAGGAGCCAAAGACTCTCTGTCAGCTTGTTCACATTTTGTGACCTTCAATCTAATGGCTCTATAACTTGATTTAATATGCCTGGATAGAGCTAAAACTATGCTGGTATTGTAATGCAGGATGAATGATGATAGACAACTGGATTAGCCTCGACCCCTCACAGGAGGCATAAGTTGTTTGTATCCGACAATGAAAAATATTCTTTCACATCTGTCTTGGCCACAAGAGATGTTTTGTTGTAAGTCAGGCAGTCTTTCCTGGCTTAACACCAGCCAGATAACCTTCCACAGCAGCTGGATCTGCCTGATTTGATGTCAGATCCAGCTTACCAAGCTCCAGTCTACAGTGTTTGTGATCGGCCCAATGTGGCACAACCCAATTAGAGCAGGAAAAGGAATGAGCCAGACGACAGCAGGAAGTGACTGCACATACAGGGATTAGCATGGATGGCAATAGCTTCAGTAGCTGAGTGCATGTCTTCATTTAATTGAAAACAAATAACAACGCTACAAACTGCTCCATAGTAAGATTATGTACAAGCCTGCAGAGGTTTCGTTCCCACCTTGCTCAGTTTTGTACTTGTACTAAACTTGAGCTAAACAAATAAACTTAACTAAGCTAAACTAAACTATTTTCGCTCCACTTCTGACATGTTTTAGACAGGGTTTGTTTTATGAGGTGACTCCCATTCTGTAGCGCTGTAACTCCGGCCTATGACGTTTGATGGGTCCGTAATAAAAGAAGATTAATGGAATGATTGTCCAATCACCTGCTGGATATGCTTCTGAAAGGTGCTGCCCTCCCCAAACATTTTCTGTGGGCTCTTTTGCAGATGAACTGGCGAAATACTGTATATTAAATGATCCATCTGGTTTAGCAGATTAGCAGCCAGGAGCCCAGTGTCACACTGTGTTTGATTCAGACTCGGTCAAGCAGCTGTAAGTAAAGGGAGATGTCTAGTTGAGGTGTTTGATAAGAAGCCCTCAGCGTCAAGGCTGCCTGTCTCAGGTGGCAGAGCTGAGTGTGAGTCCCTCTCTGTGGTGTGAGGTCTACTCTCAGAGGAAAGACTGATTCACAGCGATGTTATCAGAGCATTTACTCTGTCACTGTCTGACATCCTGACCGGCCCGCTGCCTCGTTCATTTATTCATCAGAAGAAAACATCACCCACAGCTTGGGTTCCTACTCTTCTGTCTGCAGGACCACTGTGCTGTTTGCCTACACACTGTGCATTTAAGACAACATTAAACACGCACACTTTGTGCTCATGCACCTGCGGTGACGGGACCAGGCGGCTCACACAATGACACATTAATGAAGTTCAGTTAAGAGGGGGATGTTCACTCTGACACTTCCTGTCAGTGGCTTTGATTCATGGCCTGATTTTACTAAAGCTTTCTTTTCACTTCCTCTTTGTCTTTTTATAATGAAGTTGTAAAGTAAAGGGAAATACTGCATCCCATTTTTTTCAGAAACAGTAATCTTCAGTTTTACTTTCACAAAGAAACACTTGATTCATTAGACAGTTTTCATTTTTAACACTTTCTGATCAGCTCAGAATGTTTTAGTCATGAGTTTTGGCTAATAGTGGTATCAAAAAAGAGGTCAGTCAAGCCGTCAAATCATTCTCTTTGTCTCCTTAGCTTCAGCCATTGCATCAAACAAACCTAGATGGAACAACTGGCTTCTTTCTAGCTAATGGCTGGTGTGTGAACTGGTGTTTTAAAGAGGTATCCAGTTTTTATGTAAGAAACTTGTTCTCAAAGTAGCCAACTCTGTGGAAAAAGTCTGACTACATTCCCCATCACAAAATTTGTTTTACTTTCTGACTGAATTAGAAATTACACATTCAAGTAGGGCTGGGAAATATATGGATTAAATCAATGAATTCGAATTATTCTCTGCAAAAGATTTAAAAATTCAAAATTGAGGTTTTTCTTTTTCATTTTATTAAAGTGTAAGTTCTTCCAAAGAAATAATATAGAAAGTGAAATTTTACAGTTATCATGGTGGTGGCCCTGTCAGGTTTACTCAAGCAATTTTATAGGCTTGTATTTTTTGTATAATTAGAGTAAATATTGATTGGAGAGTAACATGTTAACAACCTGTAAAAATCCCACAGCTTTCACTCTTTATGGAGGCAAACCTGCCTGCGCTAGAACTACATAATCAACATTTTATGATCCATCCATCCATCCATTTTCTATACCCGGCTATCCCTTTCGGGGTTGCGGGGGGCTGGAGCCTATCCCAGCTATCATCGGGCGAGAGGCGGGGTACACCCTGAATCGGTCGCCAGTCGATCGCAGGGCCACATAGAGAGACAGACAACCATTCACACTCACACTCATACCTAAGGACAATTTAGAGTCACCAGTTAACCTAATGAGCATGTTTTTGGTCTGTGGGAGGAAGCCGGAGTACCCGGAGAGAACCCACGCATGCATGGGAAGAACATGCAAACTTCACACAGAAAGGCCCTCCCGACCCGGAATCGAACCGGGAACCTTCTTGCTGTGAGGCACGCGCTCTACCAGCTGCGCCACCGTGCCGCCCACACATTTTATGATCCACTCTTTAATTTTAAGAGGGAATTCTGATTGATTTAAGAATAAATTTTGAAAACATAAATGCAGAACTTGATTTATGTCATTTTTGTGTAACTTGGATTTATTTTTTTTTGGTTTGAGAGGGAAAAAAATCTATTAAAATTGTAAATTGAGTTTTGTGGGGAAAAAAATCTGGGGTTTTATTTGTAGACCATATCACCCAGCCCTACAATCAAGGCAGAATTGTGATATATTGTTATTGTAATGATGTTTGTTAGTTTTACTGATCTTGATGTCCCATTGTTACTTTAAGTACTCCTGTTTTCTGAGGTGTGTGTTGGCATGAAGTGAGCTAGATGAAATGTATATTACTAAAGAGATGATATACAATGATACATTAAAGGTTATGATACTTTTGGCAGAACAATATATCAGATTCTGATGAAACTTCTAGAGATTGCTGGTCATAGCACAAGTAAGAAATGATTAGGTTTTAGTGGGGATATGAATACAGAAGATCCAGGAATGTTTTTGGGAATTGTGTGTGATAAGCAGTTTTCCACTAATGGCTCAGCCAACAATGTCAGAAATGCCTTGGTGGAGGTTTGTGCTCCTGGAGCATTTCGAGTTTTACTATCTTCCTTATAATGAAGAGCCCATCATAATACAAGCAGAAGGATAGTTGCCATATAGGGTAAATCTTAAAAAGCATGTTCCCTGCAACATGGATAAGCTGAACTGTAATTTTAGGAGATAATAATCATAGCAATGAGAGAGCTGGTGAGTCAAATAGCTGAATGCCTGCTGCCAACCAGATGCCAGATACTGACAAAACAATATGCCCAAATTTCTATTAACTTTTTTAACAATGAAATAAATATTTCCACAATAAAAATTGGTTAAAGTATTGCATGGCCAAATATTGCATTAGGTTGGTGTAGATATTTTTTCTTACCCGTATTGATGTATTTAAAGTTTTGCTGTACCTTAATGTTTATAGTAGAGTGTCTACAATACTTCGCTCACTTCTTGTTTTTTCTTGGCCTCATCAAATTTCTCCTCTGTGTCAATTTATTTTAAAGGAAGTGTAGTTATTTTTAAAGTTGCATAATTACCTTTTCTGCTGAATAAATCCAGAATACTTTCATCAGTTGCTCACACAAGATACTAAAATTAAGAGCTTAAATGATATATCCAAAGATTTTTAATGGGTTAGCATCTTTTCTGAAAATGAAATGGATCATTTCAAGTAAAAATGCTGAACCTTATCTGGGTCTCAGCTTTTCAGATGTCAGCAAATTGCATTTATTTATTTCAGTTATTTTTGGTCATGATTATTTTTTGTGGGTTTTCTATTATTTGAAGAGTTAAAAAAAAGTTTCAAGAGCATAAAAAGTCGGGTGTTCAGGAAACCATCCATCCGTGAAACTCTTACAACTTCCCCTATAGACACGGTTTACTAAAGCTGCTTTATGGTGACACTCAGTGAGACTGACAGAAAGTTGACCTTTTGGTAGCACTTCTGCTGCTGTCAACTTTTATTTTTTATTTTTTTTTACACTTATATAATGTATTTAGCAGCACATACAGGCATGTGTAAATTTGTTGTGTAAAAATATTAATGTGTTAACAATAGTATGTAAGGAGATACTGCAAAGAGGAGATGATGTAACCCAGTAGTAGCAGTATGCTGAAGCCATGACCATGACAGTGACTTTTTTTTTTTTTAACCAACCTTTTGTCAACCATGGCTGCAGTTCGGGGCAGCATTTTTTTCGTGACAATAACCTTGTATCAGCAGGTTCTTCCTCTTTTTTTGAACAGTATGGCTTCTTTCCCGGGCACACACAGCCTCTCCTCTTCCAGGCTAGTTTCTTCTTGTTTGATTGTAATCGTGGCTTCGCTGTTGGCAGTGACTTTATAACAGGGAGCAGTCAGGCTGTTAGGCCCTGCTAAGCTGTGTCATGTGTTGCCTGCTGCTGCTATGTATGTGTATGAGATTATGAGTGGCCAGACTTGCTTTGTGATCTGTTGTGGTAGATTTTGACTGTTTCCCCTTAAAACAACCAGGTATTTACTCTTCCAATCCCTTTTAGGAAGTGAAGGAAGGCATTAGACAACAAGTCTGCAGGATGTAATAACACCATTGAAGATTCAAATCAACAGTAGACCTCTAAATGTTGGAAAATAGTAATTATCCAAAAATTGATGGATTCCAGTTTCCACAAAGAAGATGAACTTCCCTGTTATTTTTCTAATCTTTCCTGACTCTTCTTTTGAAGTGGATATCAAGATGCTAAGTTTTAAATCACATGCATTTTGCAGTTATCTTACAACCAATCAGAACACATAACTACAGGGCAAGTATTTAGTTCTTCACACCCACTGTAAGCATCCTATGTGAATGATTAAGTACTTGCTGCAGTGGTGTACTTTGTAATTAGTTTGCCCTTTTCATGCCAAAATACAGCTCTCACAAACACAACAGAAGCAGTCAGTCAACTGAGAGTATTTGTTGTGATTGTGTCACAGTAGTTGTGTGTGCATTGTGGTGGCAGAAAACCAGGTGAAGCTAGTTGCAGAGAAACTTGCAGAAGCAGACAAAAAACCACTGTATAATGGGAGTATTGGTCATTATTGGATTTCTGTGATAAAAGTATTATCCCTGTTTCTGTTGAAGCTCTCAGTCATGTGACCAGCATGGAGGACTGGAGGGCCAAAAAGGCTGTCAGCTAGCATTTACCCCGGCGAGGAGCTACGGTGTGGCTTTTTCAGCTCTATAAAATGATATGGCTTAGCTCAGCTTCATTTCTTTATGTTTGATGGCTGCTAGGTATGTTTCACTATCGCTAGTTTAAAAAAGAACATGCTGAATACCCAGATACAGTTGTGTTTTCCCTCTGTCTGAGACACTCTGCTCCTTTAGGGTTCCCTTCCCCACATGGGCCCAGTTCACTTTAGCTGCTTTTCCACCAAGAGTCTGGTTCAGTTTTGCTCGGTACAGCACATTTACTAGTGTTTCAACTGTCAAATGAGGAGAAAAGGAGGGCTGGGCAATTAATTGAAAAATAGTGGAGACTGACATTCAGACCCTCTAACTGAAGTAATTTTACTCATATTGATTATTTGATTATTTTCCCTTTGTAAGTACTGTGACTGCGCCATCTCCATACTGTCTGCGTTCACTTTTGCCCAAAGCAAAGGCTACGCTGCCAACATGGAGGAGACAATCTAGCAGAGGACCTTGAAGCTAAGAAAAATGCCATCTCTGTTGTTTGGGCACATTTTGGATTCTGTGCAGAGGACATTGAGCAGAAAGAAGTTAAGTTTAAATACTGCTGGTAGACTGTTTCGACAACTGCAGTAACACCACCAATTTGCTCCAGCATAGCATAAAATAATCATTCATTAATCGTTATCGAGGTAAGAGCTTCAATAATCGTGATACTGAGATTAAGTAACATTGCCCAGCTATAGAGAAAAGATACCAAAATAATCAAATCCTGCTGTTTTTAAGCAACCCTCTGAAGGGGGGCAGACCAGATTGACCCTAAAAGCACTACATTCTGTTCATTGGTCACAAAAAATTTAAATTCTCATGTAACAGCAGAAGCAACTGACAGGATGTTGTTGATCTGTAAATGTGTTATCTAAAAAACAATGGACTTCGTGGCTGGATTGAAACTTTCTCGAAAGTAAATTTGCCTTGATGTACTACTCCATAGATTGACTAAAGACTGTCTTCAAACATAATTGTACCCATGAAGATTCCTTGTATTGTTCCTGAGATAATGTTAGTGTCACTGATTGGGGTTCCTGCAATCCTGTGTATTTGTGTGAGCGTCTTTCTCAAGTTTATTGTTGGTATATACTGTATATTGAATGCAGTGCTGAGCTGTGCTGAACTAAGCAGTCACAGGAGAAAAGAACAACTGTTTTAGATGATAGCCAATACAAGGGATCCAGGATTGCACACTACTGTTTTTTTCTGCTAAATTTGCTTTTCCACACAGATTCTCTTGCAAACAGTTAGAATAGTGAATAATATGGATGGCAAACATTTTGTAACATGTGATTCAGTGACCACTTGACACCTGTGATACCCACACTTATAGGGCTGATTCTGTGTCCTATGGTCTCGAACAAAAGGCTTAAGTATACAAAACTGGATTAAGCTGATTTTCTGTTGTAATTTTGCTGAGTGTGAGTCAAACCTGATCTGCCACACCTCCGCGGTTTTTTGAAGTGGCCTTAACAGCAAAATGAGCTGTTCTGGAACTAGTTTTTTAGTAGGTATGGGTTATAATCTCCAGTCCAGTTTACCCACTTGAGCACATGTTTCTACAAGTACATTCAAAGCCGAATTTCTTTGGGCCTTAAAAATCTACTCTGTGAAGTGTTTTGTTTATTTTACACATAGTGTGTCATTGCCTCTCCTCAAAGATTCCTCCAGGAATCCTCAAAACACACTACGACCTCGCAAGTCAAACGAAGGCCACAGTTACATTAAACACTGTGCCGTGAATAGAGTCAGGCCCGTGCTGATGCCTAGGAAGCTCCCCCAGTGTCAAGGCTGCATGTCGCTCGCTGCTCTTCCGTTCATTGCCGTCAGGGCAACAAGTGTCCACACTGACTTTGTGTTTGTCAGAGTGGTCAGCTTCTGAGGAGGAACAGGGATGTTCTGACGTTTTGCATAAATAGATTAGCTTGTGTCTCCTGACTTTTTTCCCCTCCTGCTGCCGGCCGCCAATTAGCTCTGCAGGCTCAGGCTTGCACGGACTGTTTCAGTTGATTTATTCTCCTGTGTGGAGCATTTCAACGACTTGTGCCTGCAGGAGAGCTCAGACTAAACCAGCTTGTATTTAAACTGAAAAGGTGACATCGGGAGAGAGTTTTGGAGTACAACGGGTTTGTGAGTCAATGCGGGATAAACTTGACTTCTCAGGAAAGCTGGTTTGGGCAAGTTGCTCAGTTTCGAGTCTTCAAGACATATCAATACACTGTGTATTTTCATTCAAGGCAAAGGGTATGACAGACATGTTTCTATTCAATAGGGATGGGAGTTAAAAAGTAATTTCAGTTAAGAGTCAATTGCAACAAGGAATTGATACCATTAGCCTTTTTTTGCTAATTAAGCCCCTAGACAAATCCTTCAACTTTGCTCCATGTGCCTTTCCAATCAAAGATGCCATGCTGTCATCAGAGGCAGTCAGCAAAAATAACTATAAAAGCACTTGGAGAGCACAAACCTCCAGAAAGGTAGCTCACATATTGCAGTTACATCTTTAAGTAATAGTTCAGTGATAAAGTTACCATGATAATATGATTCATGACCCTGAAAACCCACACCTGGCACTCAGAATCATGTTGATGAAATTACTAGCAAAAACGATCCTGACCTAATGGTGGTTATCTGGGTCACAACCAAAATCATCAGTTTTAAGTTGAGCCATCACCAACATCTGAAAATTTTAGAAAAAGTTCAGCAGTTTTTGCATAATCTTGCTAACAAACAAACATATGCTGGCAAAAACATAACATATTAAAAGTAAGGGTGTCCTGATCAGATATTGGTATCGTATATCAATCCGATATCAGCAAAAAAAAAAACATGTATTGGATTATATCAGCCTGCATTTAAAGTACACAATATAAGCACTCCAATACAAGTAGTCAATTCTCATTTAAGTTTGTATTAATTTTATTTTATTTTTTGTTTAATTCAGTTGTAGAATATGCTTATGTTTAAGTGAAACACAGTGGTTATTTTGCAATTTTAAAATATATTTGGGGGGGTCTGTCAATAATGCTCCATAATATCATAATTAAAGAGCATTTAGATCTGAATAAATACTGAGCACTGTGGGCACACAACTACAACATTCTCAAAAAAAATTAAAATAAACTGCATAAAGTATAAAAAGTATTAAAAAAAAACAGGAAGAATGTAACATTTCATGTAACCATGTAAGCTCAGCAGGTGGAGAGAAGATGAATCATAAAGTTATAGCAAGTGACTGACAATGAGGAGAAACTACATGCTGAAAGTTTCCTACACTGCTGCTAGCTGTGCTTCCCTTCTAAGTAAGGAAAGTTGGTTTAAAAATGCTGAGATTTTTGCTTGGGGAGATAGTTTGGTAAGCTTCAGGTCATCCATTAATGTTTGTTTAAATTGTTTTTTTTATTATATTTTTTTACCGTTATGGTCGCTCCTTCATAGGCCTGAGTGTGAGTGTGTGTGTATGTCTGTATGTGTAGTGTGTGTGTGTCTTTATCATCCCCTTCACACAACGCGCTACTTCCAGTCATTTCAATGAGGGACGGGCGGCAGACAGCAAGCGGTTTGGACCGCCGCGATAGGAGTGGTTGCCGCCGAAGAGCACATGCACAGATTTTGTCCTGCTGCTCAGAGTCCAGCGTTTTGAACTTTCTGGCTGTAGTCACTTGGCAGCAGCAAATCATATCGAACTATCGAAGAACTGGACGTGGGAAAGCATTTCTACTGAATTGTTTTAAGGGAAGGGAGTGTCATAGTAGTATGTCAGAGTGAGCATCTTCAGAGTAGACGATCTTTGTAGTGTTAACGTTGCTAAGGGGGAGCCCGGGGATTGGCTGGTTACGGAAGTCTAGACTGAGAGAGAGAACTGCTAACTGTATGACACGCTGTTTGAGTCTGTTAATAAAGAGAATTAAAGATTCAGAAGTTATCGGCTCGTTTTGTGACAGGGAGTGTTGTGAGACACTTTCAGGTGGCCTCTGCTCTGACGTCCGCTGAATCACCGCTACGTCTCGGCCCGCGGTGGCAGCAGCCTCTTTAAAAAAAAATGCATGTCGAGGGGGACTCCGCCTGCAGAGACGGTTTGGTTGCCGCGCGGCTTATCGGTGTTGCACAAGAGGAGCAGGGGAGGAGGCGTTTGTCAGAGCGGAGAGGAAAAAAGCATTTTATTAAATGTAAGCAAACCATAGCGACACAACTATGGGCAAGATAGTTATCTGCCTCAGCACCCGCGACACCCGATTTAATGCAGGACTCTGATGTGAAGGGGGCGACATGATGCTGCAGTAATGTATTTACAGTTTTAAAAAAAAATTGCAGGAGCGGCAGGTAGGATTTAGGAGCGGCGGCCCGCCGCTCCTAAATGAATGTAGAGGAAACACTGTGATTCCTGCTGATATTGTATCAGATCAATATTGGTATCGGCCAGTACTCAAGCCGCAATATCGGTGTCGTATCAGAGGGGAAATGTTGTATTGGTACGCCCCTATAAAACAGAGATAAGATGAAGATGACCTGACATAAAGCAAGTCTGGAAAAATGAGATTTTAAAAGAAGATCTTCAAGAAGTGACTGAGTCTTCATCCTCATAATACCACTACAACTGGTGCCTTTTTATCATGTGCAACCCTGATATAATCAAGAAAATCTCCAGGTAGATCTCTTCGGTATTTCCCTGACATGGTTGTTCACACTTGCTCTTCTCAGCAGGAAGTAGCCCCTGCCAGGTGGGGGGAGGAAGTCATGGAGAGGGGGTTGGGGGTTTTAAGTAAGCTTTAGGCCATCCTCACAGTTTATGTCCAAAAATGATTGATACGTTTAAGAAAAAAAGTTTATCAACAGCATCAACAAAAGAGTTGATACGTGTACTGTAGTGCAAGGAAGTAAATATCATGCTGCGTCACTACAAGCACGACACTTACACTAGAGAGAAATCTACAGTGTTTTAGCTCAACAGCAGAGCAAAAAGGGTCTTAGGGTGCTCAAGAGAAATCCAGTGGGGATTATTTTTGAGAAGGCAAACTGTAGAAATCTAATGTTGGTAAAGGTTTGAGGTAAGTCTGTTGAAGTGTAAAAAATAACAATTAAGGCGAAACATCTTAGCGGCATAAATATCTCACCTTGAATCAGTGCTGAATCTACTTTGCTGACATGGTGTCAAACAGGTTTTTTTTTTCCTATTTCAAAGTTCTTTGCAATGCTATTGTGTCAACCATTTTTTTCTTTACAAAATAATCAAATATATTACTTATGATTCCCTCCTCAAAAGTGTGAGGATAGGATTGCTTCAAACTGCCCAGCCCTACTCCCAAGCTGCGTTACAGTAAAAAAGGTCCCACCCTTAAGCTTGTGGATGACATTATTGCTAAAAAAAACGAACATGAACTCCAACTATCTCGTTATTAAGAATGTTGTGCTCGTGGCACAACTACAAACAAATATAATAGTTGCCTTAGGTAACTTTTAATAGCATTGTGCAACCTTGAAGTGATCTATCCAGTCTTACTTTGCAGAACAAGTCTTCAAAGTGAGTAGCACACTTTTTGGGCCTGTTTACTCTCACTTTCATGACTTTAGTTTATTTGTGAAGTAAAATTCCTCTCCAAAGGTCACACAAAGGACTCAGTCATCTGTCATATGTCAGAAAAATACTTTATGAACCTGTTTTTGAAATAAGCTTCGGTGTGAGAGCTGTTAAAGTCAGCCTCTTTGATCCACATACTTTTCATTGCTCTGAACTAAACGTCACTTCAGGACAAGAACAAAGGACTTTGAGCTATAGAGCCAGGTCAGACGGAGGCAAAAACAAGGAGGGAAGAAGCACTGATTGCATTTGCCTCGGTTGAAGATGTTTTTCTGTACCTTCCTCATAAAAGAACACAATGGCCCCAGCTCTCTCCTTGTGGAGAGTGTCAGATTCCTACCACCAGGAACAATCTCCCTGTCAACACTTTGACAAAGGAAGTTTCATCATATGGAGGCTTTCACTTCAGTCCAGCGCGGCTCACTACGACTGAATAAATACCAAGCACCTGTTGATATCAGAGCTTGGAAGGACACAAGGTGCAGCACAATTCAAATGAATGAGCAAAGCTGCCGTGCCATGAGGAGATTTTTAGTTTGAGTTGAAGCCTCTTTTATTTGTCTTGTTTACAAGTGGCTTTGCATCAGTGCAACATTTGTTTTCTCATTTGCAGTCTCATTAACTCTCAAAGTCAAGCTCTCTGTTAAGGAGAAATCTGGCTAGCTGGCATCACATTTCTGGTCCATCAGGTAAACTTCAGTGGTCCTCCTCTGTGAGAAATTGTGCCTCAATTAGAAAGTGAAAACTCCTTATTACCATTGCCAAAGAGGTAGAGCTGGGCAAAAAATCGATTAATTCAAATTATTTTCAGCAGAAGATTTAAAAAATTAAAAATCGAGATTTTTTTTCTTGCCTTAGTCCGATTGTAAGTACTTGCAATTTTTTTTTAAATTACAATCTTCATGATGGTCGGCCTTGTAGGGTTTGCACAAGCACTTTTATAGGCTTGTATTTGTAATTTAAGTAGATTAAATATTGATCAGAGAGTTTCATGCTAATACTGTAAAAATACCTCAGCCTTTTAGTGTTTATGGAGACAAACCTGCCTATGTTTATACTACATAATCAGCCTTTTATGACCCAGACTTTGACTTTAAGAGGGAAACATTTAGACAACATAAAGGCAAAACTTGATTTGTTTCATTTTTATGTCACTGGGAGTTTTGTTTCTTTTGGGGAGGGAAAAATCGATCAAAATCGTAAATCGAGTGTTGTGGGAAAAAAATCTGGGATTTTATTTCTAGGTCATATCGCCCAGCCCTACAAAGAGGTTATGTTTTTGCTGGACCATTTATTTATTTGTTTGTTTGTTTGTTTGTCAGATTACTGAAAAACTACTGGATGGATTTTGCTGAAATTTTCGGAAAATGTTGGTAAAGGCCTCAACTTATAAATGATGAGATTTTGGTTGTAATGCAGCTGACCGCCATTAGCCAACATTAGTTTTTGCTCAATTACTGTCCAACTAATAATTATGTCAACATGATTCTTAGTGCCGGGTGCAGATTTTCAGGGTCAATGAATCATATTATGATGGTAACTTTATCATGAAACTACTGCTTAAAGATGTAACAGCAGTATGTGTGCTCCTCTTAGTGCTTTCTGATTTATTTATAGAAATAAAAGCTGGAGATATGCATTTTAAAAAACAAAGACAGGTCAAAACCAGCATGTTTAACAAGTGCATTAGCACAGTGGCTCCACTTTCCATTCTCTAGCTCTATCTTCTATCATATCTCTCATAATTTAAGGATTGACATAGACTGTAGAAATTATTTACAAAAACTAACGTGATGTGAGAAAGTTGGTTGTGATGGGAGTTTGATTTTTGTCTAAGCTCAACTCTACACTACCTGCTTCATTGTTCCATCACAGTATATACTGATGTGGCTGCTCGTACATGTAGGTGGGGTCATCATAGCGTGACTACGACATCCTCGCAGCAGCATAGGAGGAAGTAGAGGTGACAAAGCTGCCGGACCATTCTAGCTTGTGGCTTTTTGTCGCAGCAAGGTCACAGTTTGTCACTAGTTTTCCTAAACAGCAGAGTACAGCTAAGGAAGTTATAAAGCAGCAGAGCAGTCAGTGGTCAGCTGTGTCTCCATAACACATGCTCTCTTCGCTCAGCTCATGCTGCATCTGACTGCACCAAAAGGTGTGAAGGCAAGACTGTTGTACTAAGAAAATTTGTTTGACCAACCATAAAAGTTGTTTATAGATTTTTATGATCATTTCAGACTGGAGTGATGTATTTAATGCAAAAGCTCAGTCTGTGATAACTGCTGCCATAAAGGAAAACCAAATTAACCAGTTAGTTGTGAGCTGATTCAAGCCAACACCAAGTCACAAAGGAGCCCCACGAGGAACAGACATAGAAGTGGAGTGAGGCAAAAGTGTGGGAAAAGTCTTAAGGCTCCGGACAAGCAGCTACTAGAGTTGCAACGGGATGGAAAATTTAAGGTGAATTTCCAGAAACTTTCCATGGGAATCATGGGAAATAACTGGAAAGTGGTGTAATAATATTATTATAAACATTACAACCCAACAGACTTCTTTGTAGGTAGAACTTATTCAAGTTTTGATTATTTTATTGAACAGTCAATGTCAACATTCATCTGTGCATGTGATGGAGGAGTGCACAATGCATGGAGGGGGTGTGATCTAAAAACCTCTACAGTAAGCAGAGTGCTGTGTGCATGTAACTGAGGAATCACATAAGTATTCTCAAGTGTACACTCATGAAATCTGGTTGTTTTAGTCAAGATTTGGTAAAATGTTTTTCCTCAACTATATTTAAAGTTCCTGTTAAAACTTCATCCAAATAAAACTTCAGTATCTTTTTTTATTTAGTTAGAAAAAGCTTTTTATATTTATGTACCATGAGTCTCCCATTTGTGGAGGCTGACGTAACAATCTGCCATTTTGTCTACTGGTGGGTTATAGAAAAAAACTAGCGAAATGCAATTTTTGAAAATGAGTCTGTAAAAGTTAACAAAACCTACAATCACTATCTCAACTGACCTCTAATCTCTAAAAATGATAGTTACGAATATTAATGAAAAAACCCTTACCTTTAAACTGTTGTAAATGACGCCCCGTTCAGATCCTTGTTGTTTTTTTGGACCAGCTCTCATTGCTTAGTGATGTGATGTTTCAGTAAAGGCCGAACTCATCACAAAATCTGAACGCTAGATGTGTCTTAAATAGCAATTTCTACACACTGCACCTTAAAGAGCCAGCCTTCAATACTGTAGGTTCCTGGTTTGTTCCTGTTTATTCTTGTAAATTCACATAAATTCTGTTAATCCTCATGGAAAGTCTCCAACTTGCCCAAAATGTACTGTATCTTTAATAAAACTGAGACATTATTAAACAATAGTACCCATGAAGAAAAGCTAGTTTTTGAAGCTATAAACACGTTTGCATCCATTGTCAAATTGGACTTTTAAACGTGAGTTATATAAGAGACTTCTTGTGTTTCTGCAGCCAGCCTCCAGTTTACATGCTTGAGAAAATTCTTTTTTTTTTTGCACTTTCACACCTCTGTCTTGGTCATCTGTCCTGGTTCCAGTTTGGGCAACATAGTCTCAAAAAAAAAAAAAAAACAAATGTTCATGATTGCAAAAGCTGTTCATGATTTAATTTGACTCTTTTTTTCTTCTATAAAGTAAATTTTGTTTGTTTTTAAGACATAGAAAACGATTATTCATTCAAGTCTCGAGAAGAACCAAAATTTGCACATTGCCATGGTAAAAGAAGTAAAATGAAATGTATAAATGTTTACTTGCCTAACACTTTTCTTCATCATAAACTCTTTGCCACATTAGTTTTCTGCATGTGTAGCCCACTGACAACAGCAAAAAGAAGGGCAGCCAGTGGCCTTGTGCTTATGTCTGTGCAGCCCTTACACAGATTCGCTTTCCCTAAAGGGAGGCGCAGGCCCAGGTTTGACTCCATCTTTCTTAGGTTTTTAACTTTGTAAGCTGTTCATCTCTCTTTTCATCTCATGGCACTTGCAGATTACTTTATAGTGTTGTTACAATAAGCAAGATAATATGTTTTGCTCAACAATAGCCAAGAAATGTTTTATTGAAAGTTGAGTGGCAGAGTAACTGGAAGAATGATTTGACTCTGTTAGGGGAATTTATAAATCTTTTGTTTTGGCCTCGCAGAATTGAAGGTTGCTAGTTTGAGCCTTGTGTCAATCACAGCCTTTCTGTTTGGAGTTTGCATGCTTCCCTGTGCTTGTGTTGGTTCTCTACGGGCACTCCAGCTTCCTCCCATAGACCAGAGACATGATCATTAGGCTGACTGGTGACTCTGAGTTTACCTTAAGCTTTGGTGTGAGCATGAATGGTTGTCTGCCTCTCTATGTGGCCCTGCAGTTGGATGGTGCCCAGTCCTAGGTGTCAGCTGAGAAAGGCTCCACTCACATATCATATGTTACAAGGATCTGCTCTTCTCTTATATAGACTCAGAAGTCATTTCAAAATGAAGGGGTTGCATTGATTAGTGTGTTTATGTCAACACTAATAAAACAGAAATTATTACACATCCAGGGAGTTGTATTGCAGGACATTTTCTACCTTAATCATTATGATATGTCCAAAAAGGAGCAGGAAAAGACAATCTCATTAGGTCCTAGGCCTTTGCCTTAATGCAGGGGTGGGCCAAATGCGGCCCTCCACATCACTAAATGTGGCCCGCCATTCATTCCCAAAAACCAGCAGCTGTAAATATGAAGAAAACTCAGATATCCAATAGAAATAATTCTATATAATCTTATGTAAGTTATTTACAACCTTACTTTGCTCTTATAGTGTCTAAATCTCTTTTATGAAGCCTTTAACATTATATCAAGTATTACTCAATACTATATTTAAAAAATGGCAACAGTAAAATATTTGAGCCTTAAAAATTTTAAAAACATTTCATTGATTTGAAAAAAGCTTCATTGGCTTTAATTCCATGTATATGAGCTAAATTTGCTTGAATTCTGTATCAAGTTCATTTGAATATGCATAATAACTTGTATTTATGTTGTAATAAATGAATATTGGTTTTCTAATTTTATTACAAATTTATGTTCTCATTTGTTGTTTATCCAACATTCTTTTTCATTATTGAGAGTTTCTGAAAATTTGTGACAATGTGGCCCTCAGGCTGGGAAAATGGTTTTATGTGGCCCTCTGGGTAATTAAAGTTGCCCACCCCTGCCTTAATGCATCAGTTAACAAACATGAAGCTTTCTGGCATTTCTCAAAAAGTGAAAATAATGCTTTTCTTGTGAACTAATAGTTACTTTACATTCTAGTATTATAAATCATCGTGCCTCTTAAATATGATACTAAGATATCATGTTCATGGGGTAAAATGTTTAGATAAAGTCTTTTAAGATAAGAAGCCTCTGGCTGCACTGCTGTCTTCTAAGATCTGTACTGTCTCATGACTAAGAGTCACTCTGACATTCTGAAAAATGAGTGGGTGTTTTTCTTTTCACTGATTTGTCACTCTTCCTTCGTCAGTGAGTCGCCACTTTTCCTCACTAATATGAGCATAGTTTAGATTCTTCATATACTGACAGGTATGATCCCGCTAAGAGATCAAGAGTTCATCACTAAAAACTATTAACAATTCAGTCCAGAGGGAGTGTTTTTGTTATGTGTCAGAGAAATTCTCTGAATTTGTGGAATTTTGTGGGACTTAAGAAAACAATGCTGAAACGTGTTTGACAAAAGTCTGACCTTACAAACAGGCTACTACCATTTTTATAAGAGACAAAATGTACACATAATCTGAAATATGTGCCTTTGATAAGACTTCTAAATCCTTGTGACAAATTGATATACAGTACAAAAATGTTTTAAGTGTTCATGAGGACTTGTGTGTGTTACTTTCAGCAGCAGTTAAGTCTGAAGGGCTCTGGGCTGTACCTGGCAGGTTTGTCTGTTCAAGTCTCTGTACAGTATAGGTCACCTTGTGAGTACTGACATAGGCCCTGAGCTCCTAACTTTGTGTGCAGCACCTCACTCTGCCTTTACTCCATAAGGGCATTTCCATAATTGTGTACAGGTACATGAAGAGTGATCATGAAACTGAGACTGAATGAAAGAAGGATGTCATGTTCCTCAACTATCTGTGGTTTCAGTGTGTGAGTGGCTTTACTCTCAGGACAATGACTGTGCTAAACTAGCTCTAGTGGATTTATAAGACTTTTAATAGGTGCTTATTTTTCTGGCTTTGCTTTTCTTAAATCATAACCTCTTTAAACCTTTTCTGACTCAGGGATAGCTTATGCGTACAGCTTACAAAAACAAAATCCAACGTGAGATTTGATTTTCTCCTTTTTGATGATAATACATGGACTGTGATAAAACATCAGGGAGTCACAGTCTTTTTCTGGCGTTTGTATAGCTAGGTGTGCGGCACCTAGGGATGGGATGAAATATCTTTTGGCAATATATCGCGATACAGTACGTGACGAAATGCATCGAGTTTGAAAAAAATGGATCGCGAAATAAAGACGTCACATCCGGTAATAGTGCATGTGACGACAACAACAAACATTAGCACCAACTACCTTGCCTCTAAAAAGCCGAACGATGGAGTCGAATGAGGTCGAAATTGAGGATGCTCCACCTGGATACAAGTCATCTGTCTGGCAGTATTTTGGCTTTCTCATTAAAAAAGACGAAGACGGCAAAAACAAGCCTACTGATCGTTAGCATACACTCTCTCTAACCTCTCTAGGGTTAGAGAGAGTGTTATTGTTTGTGTTTGGCCTGTTAGGCCTTGTGTTTTCCTGTGTGCAACTCCATCAAAAACAAATAAGTTGTAATTACACAGTAATATTTTTTCTTTTTTCTTTTACTTTTTTGATATGGTATCGTGACGTGACGTATCGTATCGTGACCCGGGCATATCGAGGTGCAGCGTATAGTGAGTTTAAGTGTATTGTCCCATCCCTAGTGGCATCAGACTCTGTCTACATCATATGAGACAATTAACCAGAACATTTTTCAAAAAAATACTTTGTTACTCTCCAACAGGCAAAAGATTAGCAGTATATCTAAAGCCTGATTTTGAAACAGGTGCATTATGTTGTGAACATATTTCAAAAGTGTGGGAAGCCCGGCCTTAACAGCCACAGCATTATTGTGGATGTAACAATATGAAGCATCACTAAAGAGCCCACGTTTTGCCTTAACTTTGGCTCATACATTCAGTTTTGTTTTGCTTCTGACTGTTTAAGGCTCAGTCCCCAACATGGGCCCAGTGCGCTCTGATTGGTTGACTGGTCTGCTCTGTGATGGTCAGTCAGTCCAGTGCTGCTCAGTCCCCTGTATCATTGACTCTGCATTCATTCTGCGGTCTCAGGGCTAGCAAGCCTGAGCAAGTTGTCTAAAACGGGTGATGAAACAATGGTAGAAGGTCACACTTGTAGGTTTATTTAGGGGGCCAAGGAAAAAGAGCTCTTTGGGCAGCCGCTCTCACTGTGAACAGGAGGAGTCCTGATGCTGCAGACCCTTTAGTCTTGTTCATAGAAGCACTCTATCACACGGACGAGACGTGTAATACACTATAAGAACTATAAAGCTTAAGAAAGCTCAATCTGGGCTTTTAAAAAGAGAAATGATAATAATAATGATATAAAAATTGCACCTTTGCTTCGACTCAAAGTTTTTGTCTCTCAGCTGTCCTTCATGTTTTTCTCTGTACCTGTGCTCATTTTGACCCATGTTCCTGTTTCATGAAGATGAGCACACAAAGTGTTTATTTCACCTTTAGAGTGTAACAAATTCATTGAAGGGTTTCTAGTAGGGCTGGGCGATATGGCCTAGAAATAAAATCCACATTTTTTTTCCACAACACTTGATTTACAATTTTAATCGATTTTTCCCTCCCTAAAAGAAACAAAAGTCCCAGTGACATAAAAATGAAACAAATCAAGTTTTGCCTTTATGTTGTCTAAATGTTTCTCTCTTAAAGTCAAAGTGTGGGTCAAAAAAGGTTGATTATGTAGCATAAATGTAGGTAGGATTGTCTTCATAAACACTAAAAGGCTGAGGTATTTTAACAGTTTTAGCATGAAACTCTCTGATCAATATTTAATCTACTTGAATAACAAATAAAAGCCTATAAAAGTGCTTGTGTAAAAACTACAAGGCAGACCATCATGAAAATTGTATTTTTTTTTTTCAAAAATTGCAACTTTTTTCAATTGAACTAAGGCAAGAAAAAAAATCTTGATTCTTAATTTTTTTAATCTTCTGCAGAAAATAATTCGAATTAATTGATTTAATCGATTTTTTGCCCAGCTCTAGTTTCTAGATAAAAATAATCACTTCTGTACAAGTTAAAATGTATTCTCAGTTTGTCAGCCATCTTTAATTCTCATGGTCAGCCAAAGTGAAGCACTGAAAAGGCAGATTAGGTTTGATTAATAAGTAAAATCAAAACTATGCTCGCATAAGCTGTGAGTATTTTTATATTCAAATGTTTCTTTACAGTATGGACAGCATGCTGGATTTTTATTTCTGCCGTTTGGGGCAAGTAATTAGAAAGAACAAGAACTTAATATGAAATGTCTGGGACTCTGTTTCTGTTAATGGGGTTTTGATGCAGATATAATGCCACATTATATTTGTATTCATATCATACTGTAAGTTTAAAAAGTTGCTGCTTTTGCAGTCCTTAAACACAATGTTTGAAAATGTTCTGCTGGTCAATGAAAGAGAAGTTTTAATAAATGTAGATCTATGCTGTTCATTTGGATGAAGGATAGTTTGGAATGCCATAATTTTTTGTATTATTTAAATTGGTTTATTGTGCAGTAATAACTGTGGAAAATCAGGGCCTAAACAAAAAGGTATGCCAAGTTTCAAGGTATTTAATTTTCAGTACCAGTGGATTTGTTGTTGTTTGGTGTAACTCTCCCAAATTAACAATATTTTTTCAAATGTTGACATTCATGACAACCAGTCTGAGTTCTTTAAACAGTTCACTTCTGCTGCCCTGTAAAAACTAATCTTAATTTGCAGTCTGGTGAGCATGAAACCAGCATTTAGGAGATGTAACAAGTCTGATCATCTGCAACCGACAGCCGCTCATGCCCCGTTACAATCAAATAGCCGATGTTTCGAAGAAGGGCCATTATCCATACCATACCAATGCTTAACTCATGCATCTGTTACTGCAATCGTGTACCTCTACCAACAACATCCCAAATTTTTTCAGCCTTTAAAATGAGCAGCATTTGTGGTTTGGGTTAGGTGAATATATCTAAATAGTAATACACCAGTAAAATCAGGGATCTGGACTACAACAGCTGCACATTATTTCTATAGCAGGAAATGAGAGTGGAAGCTGTTTATAACGTCACTGTGGTTACTGACAGTGCTCTGTTTCTGTCAGTGCTGTTGCTCCACATTTTTCCCTAACAAAACAAAGTCACTGTCTCCGTTTTCATTTCAAAGGGCACACTAACACTGTGAAACTCTCAATGATTGATGAAAGCTCTCTGCTTTCTGCCAAACAGAAGTATTTAGAGGAAAGTGCAGGTTTCTTCTTTCACTTAAGACAGCATGTACTAGGGTTGGGCCGAGAAAATGTCTTTTACTGTGTAAATATTCTTTTAGGTAAGATGGAGTGTTGTGCTAAGTGATATAAAAGGAATTGAACCACCAATAGTAACATATCTCTGTTGGACAAGATAATTTCATTTGTGTTCGTTCATAGATGTTTTCATTTAAAAGTGATGCATGAAATTAGATTTTGGCCATGATGCAAACATTTCCAAACTTATACTGAATATCAATACTGATGTATAATGGCAGAGCACAAAGCCTCTGTTCCTTAAACAGTGACAGTTCATACAGATAAACTTTTGATTTAGAAAAGTGGACATTCACTGACATTGAGGTAAACCATGATGTTTGTGCATTGTGCTTTTATTACAGCCAGTTATTGGGATAAATTGCCAATATGTTTGGCTAAAAATAGGCTGTGATAATCAGCCAAAAAAATGTATATCTGCAAATACTGATGATCAAAGTTTTAGGCAACTATCTGCCAGTACAATTTTTGTTCTGATAATATCCCTCATTTGATGTGAGTAACTTTACGGAAAACTTTATTTTCGTGTAATTTCACATTAACATTTGTATATTGGGTAGCTTATGAATTATGTATAGCTATTACCCAGAAAATGTTCGATATTATTTTTGGTTCGTGTTTCCCAACTCTAGTATTGGTCACCAACTGTTCCTAGTGACATAAAATTGATAGTGAGCCATGATAAGCTTTGTCTTTTTTATTGTTTTTCACAAATGCAGTAAAACATTTTAAAAATAAATAAATAAAACACAATTTCCAATATCTACTATTGTCCTTTTAAATTCCCCTTTCAGGATCATTAAAGTAGTGTTTGCACAAATGTTTTGTGGACTTCTCCACACAAAGACCCATTGTTGCAGCATGTTGATGTCAAAATCTGGCCCATGCTCAAGTGTGTAAGACTCAGCCCTAGCTGAACCTGACCCACAGGTTTCCTCTGAATTTGGCCTATTACTTTTTAGCAATGGTTTCATGACAAAAGACTTTAGACTGCTTTGGCTTAAATTGGGCTTTTGTTTGGGGGGGGCATGACTTCTATTGTTGTTGGAGTGTATTGAATAGAAATCAGTGTTGTTATAACCTTTGCAAAAATCATCGTAGAGTTTTGAATCCTGTGACAGACATTTCTTGATTTAGAAAAAGTTAAATAGATATAAAGTGTTGCCATTCAGCTTAAAACTACTGATATGTGAATGTTGGCTTATATACCCAGCCCTCCTGGTATGAGTGAACAAAGACTTCCACAGAAATTCGCTCTTATGCTTTCAAAAGATGAATCCTAAATTTAATAAGTCACTACCAGACAGCTCACACATAAACAGTGAGGTTTTTTTTCTAGAGTAAAGTGGTATTTGTTTATTCAAGGCAGCTGTCACATGCTGCACAATAAACCATTTGTCTCACCTGTGCCTCGTCCTTCTGTAACGTCTTTTGGATAAATATTTGTGGTCAGCTAAGAGCTTCTTTCCCAGCTGAACGTGACTGTTTTTTCATAATGCAGAACAGATCTACAGGCAGGGGCCATTCCAGTTCATAATGTTCCCATAGTAAATCAGATATACAAGAATCACAGGGGATTTTAGGGATCTCCCCTTCAGCATACTTTTACTTTATTTCATCCATCATTAGCTGCTCATCGCCCAGAAAAATGTCACACATTAACCACAGTATCTGTTTAGGTTTTTTCCCTTGGTAACATATGCATACATGCGGTACTTTTGAGTACACCGGCCAAAATGTAAGCGGCATTTAATAATGAAGCTCATTTAAAACAGCAGCAGCAGCAGACCAGAGAGATCATGAGTGCATGAAATAAACAAAACAGAAGAATTAGAACAGTTAAAATAATCAGGAGACCACACAAAGAGGACTGAAAGATGAACCTTTTCAAGAATTGAGAAACACAAATGCCCATTTGTACAGCTTGTTTTGAGTCTTGACTTATAAGAGTCATAAAGCGGGCACAGTCCAGTGGTCTTTATCGTACAAGCATGATCACCTCCTATGAGACGACCAGTCAATCAGTCAATCAGAGGGAATGAATAGTTAAAGTGCAGGTGGATGGATCAGGCAACTAAATATCAGCCAGATTTTGACCTGATTGTGTCATCACAACCTTCTGTCAAATGTCCATCCATACATGGACTTTGGTAATGTCAAATGCTCTTGCAGTGTGAATCTGTGAGGTTGTCTGGAAGCCTCGTGACTGAGTTCAACTCGACTTACATGTCAAAATATTTGATGTTTTGTCTGTCTAGTTTGGCGACCTAACCAACCTTTAACAATTACTTTTTCGCTCGAGGGGGTCCTTTTTTTTTACAGGCATAAATGTTTATGTAGCTAACACATATCACAGAACAGGATTTAGATAGTTAGCACGCCCTGTAGTTCACAAATACCATATGAAGAATGTAAATGACACTATGGCAGCATCCCCATAAATACAAGTTGAACAATACTGAGTATACGGCTGATTTAGTGCCATAAACCCTAGTCAGAAGTGCAAATAAACAGAGTATTACAGGAGAATATTACAGACAGGTAGATCCAACAGCACTGCAAGGTTAAATCATTCAGCCCTAGTTCAAATATTGCATCTAGAAAAAGAAAATAACTTGAGTTGGTACAGTTGTTTGGAGTAAAATTTGTGTGTTTATTGTCTTTTTTATGGATACATAGGACACAGGCTGTTCAGAAGTATAGATAAAGAAAAATGATGATCCTCATCACAACCAAGGCTACAGAGAAATATCTGTTATTAAGGCACAACAACATTTTTTTCTTGTTAGTTTCAGAGTTACTATATTGTGTTTTATTACCTCTTCTTATTTATTTTCTTTGATTGTTTGGTCTTAAGACTTTTAACGCTTCATTAACTTTATCATGTCTTATCATGGTTTTATGGATTTAGTCTTAGGCCCTGTGTTTCCTTATTTTCAATTTAAAACAGTGTTTCCTCATTCAGCTGTGGTAGTTTGAAGGGTCCTCACTTGGTGTCCTTTTGTGTGCATCTGTTTGTGTGTTTGTTTGTGAGTGGTTGTGTGTATTGAATGTGGGTTGCAGGGTGGGATGGGTTTTTGTATTTTATTTTGTATCCCTTTGATCCGTCTGCTTGTGTTCTTGAATGTATAGCACTTTGTTTTACAATTTTTTGTGTGAAAAGTGCCGTATGAATAAAGTTTGATTGAAGTGAGGGCTGTGCCCACACCGTGACTGATGACACAAGACAAAAGTAAGAGGGAAAACTGATAAAAGTAATTGTAGTGTTGTTTGAAGTTCTATTTCTATGATTCATGAAAAGTAACAGTTCCTGTGAAAAAATACTGTGGTGTTTGTTTTTTGCATATTTATTTGTGTTTTACCTTTGAAGCACATTTATTCATCATGAGGAGGACCATGATAACAAAACAAAACAGCCTTTCATAGAAGTTCAAATTTGTTTAACAAAGTTTGGGGCAGATGAATCATCATCATGTTAACAACACTTTTCAGGAAGTTTGTTCACTGTTGATGTCTATGAAACTGAGGTTGACAATTTGGAATGCTTTCTGATATTTCCTGTTTCAAAGTAACTCAAACACTATTATATATATATATATATATATATATATATATATAGATATGTATATTTTTTTACAAAACCCCAGATACTTAGCTATACAGTACAGTAAGTTCTGAATTTAGAATGTAAATAGCGATAAAAAAGAAAAATAAAGAAAACACGTTGAATGAGAAGGTGTGTCCAAACTTTTGGCCTGTACTGTATGTTAAACTTAAAGATTCCTAAAGCAAAAGGTAGAAAAGTCTTCTCAAGTTTTACATATATGTTGACATAAAGAAGAATTTTAATGTATTTTTTGTGAAATATTAACATGAATTTTTACAATGTTGTGCTTCATGGTCTTCTGTTTTTGTTGTTTTGGTTTTAGGCAGCTGTCAATATTGTGATTTTTCCGAGAGTTGTTTCAGGGTTTTAAAACATGTTCTGAAAACTACGTCAGTGGTTCTGTATTGCTTTTTACATTAAACATACAAAGCTTGCATTAATCTTCGCTTAGCATTAGCCTTCAATCCTGCCTTTGTTTGCACATTACAACACAGCTTTGCAAATGAGCATCACCAGGAAGTCACTGGAACGATAATGCACAGTTGGCAGAACAGCATGTTATGCTATCTATATGCATACATCTGAACATCTTATGCATACTTCCATTCAAACAAAGGGAGTGTTGACATTAAGAAAAGCAGCTCCTCCTTTTCACTATCATTCCAAAGCTGCACATTTCTGATTTGTTTACCACTTTCTTGTCTCTGGGCTCCCATCTGGAAATGATATCCATGCTTCTTTTTTGTATTACTACTGCTGAGATTCACATACCACTTGACATCTAAACAAAGCCATTGCTTAATTGTGTTTTCTCATATCAGAAATTTGACACCATTTCTCATTTTCTCATGTGAAAAGAAAGAAACCATCTTATCTGCCCGATCATGGATTGAATGCTTTGTTAAACCTAAGCCAAACCGGTCCTGTGGCTTTTCTTTTCAGCTGTTATGTAAGTTTTAAAAACATCTTGTGAACCTTCATTTTCTTTTTTTCTTCTCTTAAACTCTGACACAGATTTATTGCAAGTACCTGTGCCCGGAGTCTCCACATCCAGCCCGGTACTGGACGGAGAGCTCAGCCTAATGCAGTGCTGGAGAAAGTGTTTACATCCATCACACAGGTGCGTCTTCATTCTTGACATGCTCCTGCTTCTTCTAAACAAGCATCTGAGTCTGGGATGGATGATACAATGCCACATTATTTACTTAGTCTGTAAGCTCAAGTTAGATGGTTAAGCAGTCTGTTTTTTACCACTGAGACTTGGGGTAAGATTATATTAGATACACTGATACCAATTCTTTAAGAAATCCATTCTCTCCAGGCTTTTAGCCTTCATTGATATTGTAGAGAGACGGTAGACTGAGCCACAAAGAGGATGTGAGATGCAAAAGGAAGTCAAGTGGAAACCGTAATCAAACCCAGGCCTCTTGCATGAGAGTCTGTGCATGAACACAACCTCAAGGCTACCGGCATTCCCAATAAATCCAATTCTTTACTGATTCTTTTATCAATTCTTGCGGATTTCCTGTGTGAGGCTCAACTAGCAATTAAGAAGTAACCATAGGGGACAGGAGACAGTCAGTCTAAGTAAGGATGTACAACCAAGAGGGCCATTTCAAAACTGATGTTATTGCCTGAAGGCTAAATTTTCTGAATTTGAGGGATACTAACAGGGACAAATACACAAAGATTTCATGCACTGTTTGACTTTTAGCAAGCAAACGCAGAGAGCTCTGAACAGATTTGGACACACTTTATCTAATAACTCAGTAGGTTATCAATAGATGATATTTCAGGGAAATGTTGGTCATGGCAGAATAGAATAGAAAGGAAGAGAATAGGCTTCTATTGTCATTGCATACCGTATGTATCACAAAATGGGTTTAAGCGGTCCACCATCGGTGCAGAACAAATAATAGAAACATTAAGAACTCATTTAGAAAAGAATTCATTGCACCATCATCCAACTATTTAAAATTTCACATTTGAATATATGGTATAAATTTCCCAGCAGGCACATATAAAGTATCCTACACGTATTCCACTATTGCCCACAGTACAGAACAAAACGTATTTGACGGGGATCCAAATCCGGATCCAGGACAGTTTTAAAGGATTTCTGAACAGTGCAAGTGGGCGAGACAGAGAAGTTTCCCACACTTTAAACAATTTAAACAATAACAATGTCAGTGTTAAAAATGCCATAGATCACTTCTAGTTACCACTGCATTTTGATTTTCTAACAGATTATAAACAGTTGATGTTTTTTTTTCTGATTTGTTTATAGGTTTTGTCATTTGTGGTAGACAACATGCACACCCCTGCCTTTACAGAACATGTGCTGGGCCCCTCCCACCAAACCACATGTCTTTCTAGGGAGCAGAAGGCATCACAGCTTGTATCCATGTTAGTTTAAAAAGCGAAGGAGCCAAAGAGGGTTAGAGAAAGATGGCAGAGGGTTAACAAAAAGTTTAATAAAAACAACCTCAGTCAGATGGAATTATTCTGATTTTAAAGGAGGCAGACATGGAACAAAATGTCATTACGTTGATAATTATCACATTTAAAGAAATGGCATTTGCATCAATATAATGTTCTAAAATGTACTAAAGTACGTTGTGTTGACAGCACCAGTGCAGCCGACCTCATGTCTATCAGTCAGCCTAAAACAGTTTGGTGAAAGCTCCCCTCATGCTGAATTTATTATTTAATGCCTCATTTTCATGACACTTTCAGTCACTGAATTCTCCCAACAATACAAGCCGAAGCAAAGAAAGAGATTCCTGCTGCATAATAAATCACTTTTTCCCCAGTATCAAGATCAGAAAAAAATTTGCATTGATTTGTTTTGGAAGTGAACTTCAGTCCTGGCAAAGTATGACGAAACAATTATGCAAGATCGCATTTCTGCCCTGACAGTAACTTCCACAGAAATGTCCCACTTCAGTTTGTGTAGCTTGCAGTTTTCTCTGAAACTTTAAGAGCAAACTTCACACTGATCAGTTCTGTATTTGCTGACTACACATGCTCAGTTATCTTGATTTTGTGTGATTAAAGCCAAAATAGTGTACAATCAGCAGGACTGTGGTATGCTAATGCCAGTATCCGATACTGTAGATGTAGTGACGAAGCTTTCCTTTTATCACAGCGTGGCTCTTTGATCCAGACTGAGCTGTTTCCTGTTTCCTCCCTCTTCTCCCAGAATCCAGACTCGCGGCACCTCAGTGGCCTTTCGAAGCAGCTGGACTGGGATGTGCGAAAGGTCCAGCGTTGGTTCAGACACCGCAGGAACCAAGATAAACCCAGCACACACACTAAGTTCTGCGAGAGCATGTAGGTTACTTCCACTCTTCAGCTTTAACCCTCAGCAGGCCGGTATTCGTGATGGTTGTGTTCTCCGTGAGTCTGTGTGGTGATGAGTGTGTGCTCTGTGGTGAGGCTCTGCTGAGAAAATTAACATTAACAATATTTCATTTGTATATGTTTTTATTAACAGCTCATTCTGTTTCATGTACTTTACTTCTAGGTGGAGGTTTACATTTTATTTGTGCATATTTATATATGGATTCCAATTTCTGTGGCAGGTGGGTATAAATTTGATGTTGGTTTTCTCTAACAATATTTGATTAGCAGGAAATACTTCTTTTGTATTTGAGTTAAAAAAAAAAGGCACAATCATAAAGTACATATACATTTTAATTTCTAAAGTATTTCTTCAGTATGTCAATTTGACCGCCTTGAGGATTTTTAATATTTTTCAACACAATTTTTTTAACGGAGGTGGTCCAGGTTTTAGCCACTCTGTAGTGGTGGATTTCTTACTTGCTGCCCATAGGGCTACCAGTTCAAGCATGGAAATGTTTCTAAAGAGTAGATTATCTCAAAAATAAATTCTTAAGGTTTGTGATAGATCATAGGATAACATGGAAATAACTTTTTATTGTAGGATAGATAGAAAGATAGACAGATACACATATAAATATCTAGATGGAAAGATGGATGAATGGATAAAAGAGCCAATAAAGGCATGGAAAGAAAGTAGGGATGCTCGATATTGGATTATTGCAGATAAATGATGTGCCAATGTTTAGTAGCTCATCATCGCAAATATCAATAATGATATGTTTTTCAAGGGCACTAAGCCTCGACTTTAATTGACTTGTTCCTTCCATGGTAGTGATCTAAAAGTGTTAGAACAGATGTGAAGAAAGTTAAAAAACATTTAATTGTGTGATGAATTATAATTTTGATTTTAAAAAGTGGACTTTCAGTGATGATGAGGTTAGCCATAAACATGCATTTGTACATTTTGCCATCATTTCAGCCACTGTCAAAATATCAGCAGCAAATATCAACAGAAAACTTTGTATCTGCCAATACTGACGTTTATATGTAGAGTTTTTATCAGCCAGTACTGATGTCATACCGATAACATCATGCATCCCTAAGAGAAAGATAATTAGATTAACGCAAGGGTGAATGAATGGAAAGATAAATCTATCTTAGATGGATAATTAGATGGAGAGATACAGTATGTGGGTAGTTGGACTGATAAATGGAGATGAAAACGAGATATATTTCCCTTGTCAAGGTTTAATGCCAAAGTAAACACACATAAGAGTGAATTATTTATTTGTTGTTGTTTGTCTTTAGACTTGTGTAAGCTGGTAGCTGAATTCAATGCGAGTGTAGGATAAGCCTATATAAACATTTTGATTTGCCTGTTCAGTCACTATGTTAAAACCTGCTGGTTGACTTTGTGTCAGCTGTTCATTCTGATCATATATTATGTTTTTTAGGATGACTAAATAAAATATTTTACCACTACCACCACTAACTGATGTCTGTTTGTGTTTTAGTCCCCCTGGATGTGGGATACACGGCATTGCTGGTACGGTTATCCTTATCAGGTATGATAAATGAAATGTATAACTTCAACCACACACTTAACCTTTGCTGTTATATTGCATGCAAGACTTTGCCCCTTATAAACCATACAGAGCAGAAAAGTAGCCTGTGTTGACTTTCTCCTTTCTCTCCAACAGCAGAAGCATTGTTAACATTTGTTTACTTTTACTTCACTGCTGATTTACTGCTCCTACATGAAAAAAACAGAGTCATAAAAAGTAGCTGATATGAGGGAAACGAGACAAATACAGATGTATTTAAATTTATGTTGTTTCTTTCATATCTTTGTTACATTAGAAGAATTGGAAGATTTTTTTTTAATTTAGTGAACAACAAGGTAAAGATTCAGCTGCATTTATTTCTTTTTAATAACTATGTTACTGTGTCACCATTGACTGAGTATAATAATATCGTTAGGTGAACATGAATTTAAAAATAAATAAACCAAAAGGTGATTAACCCTCTGAATCCCAAGCCATTTCTGAGCGTTTTCTGCTTCTGTCATAGTTTTACTCACTGTGGTCTCATTTTCCTCTGTAAAGTGAAGTTCAGCACCTCTATGGATTCAGGACAACCATGGCTATAAGCTTATATAACTCAATTATGTCTTTATGCAGTGTAACAAAATTTAAAGGCTGTAAATCATCAGAAAAAAGAGAAACGAAAATTTGATTTTTCTGATTTTCTGATTTTCTGATTTTAAAAAATTCTAAAAATAGGGTGGGAGTATATACAACACACTTTCAGGTACCCTCAAGCATAAGGAACACAGGAAAAAAGTGGTGTGGTTCTACCTTTACAGAAACCACACATTCTGGGACCTTATAAGTTGATTGGAATTTTAGGCCGTTTTTGCTTCTGTCACATTTTTACTCACTGTGGACTCATTTTTCAATGCAATATCAAGTTCTACACCTCTATGTGCTCAGGAGAACTGGGGCTGAAGCCAGATATAATTCAACAATGTCTCATAGCACTATAACATAACCAGAATGCAAGAAACTATTCAATAAAGAAAAATGGACAGTGAAATTTTCTGAATATTTATTTTCAGAACAATGAAAACTGTGAATAACTATGTACAAGGCGACAGAACTCCCCTGAAACTGTTGCTGCCCTGAAACAGTCTCTGGAGACACAGAGCCAATGTATGGAGCATGCTGATTGGTGATGAACAGACAGAGGCTGAAATGACACCAGGCAAATGGAAGGCAATATTCAAATAATTCTTTAGAAGTAAATACAAGACATATATCGACCACTAAAGGCTTGTTAAAAGCTGTAAGATGTATAAAATTATTTGTTTTTAACAGAATCGAGCTAGAGCAAACGGTTTATTTTCTGCAGATTTTTGAAATGTGAATAAATGCGATGTTGACGGCAGTCGCGAAAAATCATCGGTATTTTCCGCCATTGTTCGGAATGTTGCCGACGTCATGTGTGATACATTCAGGTACCCTCGGAAACTTGAGAATCTGACGAAAACGCCACTTTTTACGGCTTTTTAATAGGACAAACGGTTTGTAAATGCCAGTCGTTTTAAAATAAGTGCGATTTTGAACCCGCCGCCGGGTTTGGAATCCAGAGGGTTAACGTCATGAAATGAACCGTAAAAAGTCTGAAAATAATTTCATTATTTCATATACTGTATTATCTCTGCTTTATTTTCTGTCATTCTAGTTATGGGTTGCATCATAAATTACAGAGTGGTGTTTATTTATTGCAGTATTATTTTTTAATTTATTGGATGTAATATTATATATTTGTTGATAATGTTTGTTTTAACACTCAATTAAAGTGTTAGATGCCTCTTAAGTTCTTGAATAATATGATTAAATACATCACAGGTTTAAGTACAAAGATAACATTTGTGTCTAAGTACTGTATGTGTCACTATCAACAGACAGTAATACAACTTTCTTTGTTGGGATCAACAAGAACACACAACATTACATGTTTACTGATTCTGTGTAGTTTTAAAACAGACTCACGTTAATAACTTAATATTTCATACCCTGGTAGGTCACTTATAGCAAAAATATTATCTCACTTAAATATTAGCCTTTAGCTTATAGAAGAAAATAACATACCACACCTTTATTGAATACATTTACATGTAATGCCACAAACTTTTGGGATCTTATAAAGGTCCTAAAATGTTTAGAGTTTGATTTTGTTTGGGAACCCTGTCATTACCCCCTACTGCAGTGTGAGGAATAAGGAGATGGCAGCACATGTATGATCTCTTTCTGATTTCTCAGTAATGCTCATCAACTCTTTTGAGAATCCAACCACTTACCCTTGGTGTAATGCAGCAGTTTGTTGAATTTGAAATGAATGAGTACTTATGTAAACACTGTCCTTAACCCCTTGACCCCTTTGTCTCTCAGGTCATGACTCCCGATCTTTACCACTACTATGTGACAGAGCTGGCCTTCTACTGGTCACTCATGTTCTCCCAGTTCACTGACATTAAAAGGAAGGTAAGTGAAGCTGCAGTGCCTGTTGGGTAAGACCACAGTGGGCACACCACAGCTGCCACCCCCACTGAAATGTTTAATACATCCGTTGTTCCTCATTTGGCAGCAGCGGTGGTCATGTCTGTGTGTTTTTCTTTCATGTTCAGATGCATGCTTTATTACACCCTCTCACACTGTGTGTGAATTTTGGAGGGTCACATGTCTTTTCGGAGCGTGGGTGGGAGCGGGGCTTGGTTCTGCTCAGTCTGTGAATGCTTTAGATTTTCAGCACGAGGGCACTGAGTGTCATGTGAGGATGGAGCGGGCCTAACTCAATTAGAATAACAGAAATTCCTCAGAACAGCAGCCTGTTAGAGCAGGGGTTAGTCACAGCCACAGACAGCTAGCTTTTAATGTTTAATACAGCAAATGATGGGAATGGGACGCGAGGAAAGTAGGCCAGAGCTACACTACTGTATGACTTTAGGGCAGCTTCACTTTCATTTACAGTATGTTCAAGCTGACATGTTTACTACGCCATGGCTCTTATCATGGTTACAGAGGTGTGAAGATACAATAGCATAATGGTGATTCTGTGAGGATGGTTGTGACAGTTTGTTGGTTTTAAAAACAGTATATATTAGGAGTGTCCCAATACAGCTTATTCACCTCCGATATACCGATATTACAGCCTTAAGTACTGGCCGATCCAATATCAACTGGAATTACACAGACTTTTATTACTTATTTTGTAGTAAGGACTGTAGGAAAAGGCTTGATCAAGTGAGATTACTCAAACAGAGAATAGTACTCAGCAATAGTAGTAGAGGTGTAGAAAAATATCGATATCGCGATATATATTGCGACATTTTGACTCCCGATATAATATCGATATCTCAAATCTTAGTATCGATATTTTTTGTAAAAATAAAAACTCATATTTTATCAGAGTTGGGAATAAAATACAACTTATGAAGATAAATGCACGAGTTTTTTTCCATGCACTATTCGGTTCAGACAGTGACAAGAAAAATATGTGACTTTTTTTACTTCCTGTTGTTCTGTCAGTAACTCAAAGCTCTTTGTTCCTCATGGGTTGATTACAGTTTGAGCTGGACTACAGGTTAGGATGATTTCAACACTTTGTTAAAGGGAAAACAAGAACAATTTCTTTGCAACATTAGTTTAATTGACTTGATGCACTCTGTGTTAAGTGTATGTATGTAACGCTGCATTTGACACATTTCAGTAACAATAAAATGGAAAAGTTACATATTCACTGTCTCTAGGTTTTTCCTAGTTTAATGTAGAATATCGCAATATATCACAATATTGTGATATCGTGATATATCGTGATATTATCGTATCGTGAGCTGAATATCGTGTATCGTATCGTATTGGAAAATAAGTGTATCGCTACAGCCCTAAATAGTAGGTATGAGGAAAATTGACCTATTTGTTATTAATTAATGAGTTCAATAAAATGTAACCTTAAACATAAGAATATACTAAAATTAAATAATACAAATACAAAATAAATGAGAAGAGCCTGAAAAGTAATCTCACTAAATCCAATAAAAACAAACATATATTTTTAAATTGCAAAATAACCACTGTGTTTAACTTAAACATTAGCAGATTCTACAACTGAATTAAATAAATAAAAAACAGATTTGAATGGACTACTTGTTTCGGAGTGCTTATATCAGAGATTTTGATTGCAGGCCGATATAATTCGATATTCGTTTATTTGCTGATATCGGACCTATATCAATATCGGATCGGGACATCCCTCGTATATATAGTGATGTTTGTTCAGTTGAACCTGATTAACATATAAAGCTGTCATCTCATGCTCTTCTCACCTACGGCTGTGTACGTTTGAAACTCCTGATACAATGTTAAACAGCATCATCCAGAGAGCTAGCAACCTACATGCCAAAATTTGCTCATAATGACAAGGGTTTAGAGCAGCGACTTGGGCCACATGCTCCTTCTCATCCAATGCAGTCCATAGGATGGTTTCAAATGGTAATAAACTGTTCACATAGAGAAAAATATGAACAATATCTGCCATGATAATGTTAAAGTTAAGCCCTCCAGCAGCACTTTGTACACTTTATAAATAAACTTGGCTTGCAATAGTGTCACCAATAATTCAAAAATGTCTGATTATGTTTTTAAGTTATTTTTCATATGCAGACCTGTTTTCTGACTATTTTCTTTCTTTCTGATATTATTTTCAAATTTCTCTTGCCAGTTAGGGTTTTGGAGACATATTTTCCAAAAAATTAAATATTATAAATTACAACAAAATAGAGCACTACACAGATGAAAAAACAAAAGAAATGCTCCAAAATATTACAATAAGTCAATTTAATTTGTGTATTATACACAGGAGACCCACAGCCTCTGCATGCACCATGGTCTTCTCTTAGCCTTTGCACTGGTTATATCAAATGGACTTTGTTTTGTCAAGGAAACAAGAAAATTGGTGGTTTTGTTTTCGTTAAACACAAATGGCGGCATGATGGGCCTCAGATCACATGATGAATGTTGCATGTCCTTAGATGTGACCAACTCACATACAGACATTGCATTGTGAAGTTTAATGACATATTTTTCAGCCCTTCATAATATCAGTTCAAAACGTTGTGCATCTTATGAAGCTTTAAGTTGATTTGATTTCTCCCAGTTAAAAAAAACAATCCAAGCAATGAGTTTCCTCTCTTTGAGGAAACTAATCTACAGACATGGTTCAGTTGTGCAAAAAGAGGAGTGACTGCAAACTTACAACAGTGAATGTTTGTCCAGTTGCCCCACAGAGATTTAAAGGTTCTGCCCACTGCAAACATCGTCTGTGGGCTGTTGCCCCAGTGGAGCATAGAAATGTCCTATATCTTCTTGGTTGTAAAAAGCTGTTTTTATATATATCAGCGTAAACTAAAATAAGTTTAGAACTATTGGCATAACAGATATCTGTGATATCCAAAATTTCAATCCCTGTATTTTTTACTATAAATGTGGACTTTCAGTGTCACAGCTTATCCTTTTGCATACAAGTATTGCACGTGATCAAGTTCTTGTCATGGATTTATTATCAAAACATGAATATTACACTGGAGGTCAGGTCAGCCCTAAGTATTTTGCCCTGTGGCCACTTTTTAGCCAGAATAAAACAAAACAGAGGTCATAAGAGGTTTATTTCCCACAGACTGTTATTATGTAAGAGATTTGGATCTTAAGACTGCTGAGAAAACATCAAAACTGCAAAAAGAAGTCAACAAAGCCTCTGTCTATTTTAAGTTTTATCTGTAGAGGTCTCTTGGTTAAGCTCGACCTCTCTGAAGCAGCACAACAGTGATGTCAAATTAGTCTGAAAACGTGTTTTTGTACAGAAACAAAAGGGAAGGACTTGTGCAAAGTGTGTCAAATAATTCAGACTGTGGTCTGATTTTTAAGAACCTGAATCGACATGTCGTAGGGCTGTTCATACAATGTGACATATGCAAAGTACAAGGAGTACAGAAATGGCAATACATGTTACACAGCCTGTTTGTGGGGATCCAGCATTAATGCCTCATTCTGTACTGAGGAAAGTCCAGCATGTACTGAAACATTTGCACTCATTGCACTTTCCACTTTTTTCACTGCCTGTACAGCCCTTCAGTTCAGAAAAAATCTGTAAAAATGAAAAGACCCTTGTTTTATGGCTTTTGTTTTATTGAGTCCTCCTGCTGTTTTTGTGAATATCCCCAACTTACTGTATCCAAAAGGAAGATCGGTATAGAACAGATTTTGAAGCACAGCTTAGTTCATGCGTTGTACAAAAATGTGGAAATTAGTTTACAGCTGTTTATGAGAAGCTTTGTAATTTCAACAGTTGAATGTTTCTTTGAATATTAGTTAAATTAAACAAGAAACAGACTGAAATTTTACAACTAGACCAGCCCATCAAACTTAAGTGTACATAAAATCTCAAAGAATTAGTTTATATATTTCTTAGACAGAATCTGTTTAAAGTCCCCATCATTTCTCCTGTCCACCTCCTCAGTCTGCTGCTGTCAGCCTAGATGACTTCTCTGTCAGATACCTGTCTCTTCTTTAAGCCTCTCTGAAGTCTCTACTGTTTGTTTTCTTCAGTTTGCTCTTTACTGTTAATCTTTCACTTGAATCTTCTCTCCCTGTCCAAGCTTGTTTGCAAAAAACTTGAGTCTGATTAACCTTTAGTTCAATTCCTATCGTCTCACAGTTCTAAAACAAACATACTTGTACCAGTTTTTATTTCAGAAGCTACAACATTTGACCTGGCGGTGCATTAAACTTTTAACAAAAGTGTTCACAGACTCAGAGATGTATAACAGCCCTGCAAACAGACTGTACAAAGAAAAATGACTCACTGCTGAAAGATTTTTAAAACATTTTTACCCATGAATGCTTAAATCAAAACTTAAATATTTACAATAACTTTACCTTTTGTATGACCTTTGATTGCATTAACAGATTCAGTAGGGGGGGATTCACCAGTGGCCCCATGATACGACATTATCACAATACTTGAGTCCCACTTAGGTTTTATCAAGAGCCCAAATATTGTACAGCTTGCTGAAAATTTCATTATTTAATATTGTGGTGTATTGTGATTTATAACCTTTTCTTGGCTGCATTTACATGAAAAAAAAGGACAAATTCAATACCCCCATTGCATCACTTTTATTAAAAACAGGAGTAAAACTCGCAAGCTAATGTCTACGCGGTTGCAAGTTGATACAAATCGCTCTGCTGTGTTCGGCCTTGCACAGACTTTTAGCTTCACTGCCCTGTAGAGCTCCAGTACTGCTGTGTCTGTGAATTAAGGGATGGAGGAACAGACCTGGACTCCAACCGGCATAAAATAAAATAACAGCCCTTGTTTGCCAAAATTATTGTTAGGCATTTAGTATTTGCACATAAAATAAGTAATGGATTGAGCTATTTTCTGATGTCATGTAGAACTGGAAGGCAGCTTTGACATGCTAAGCATGTCAAGCGTTGTCTGGTTTATCAGCAAGGTTAGCTCAGCATTAGCTTTGCTGTTGTTGGCTTTTGTTTTCTCTGAGTTGTGCCAAATAGGTGAGCCATATTTTCATTTTTATTTATGTTATTCTCATGGGCCACTCCTTGCAAACCCCATGTATCATGTCCATCTCTTATGTCATTTTAAAAATCCAAAATAAGATCAATCATTGGATTTAAATGCCAATAGTGTAGTACTTTTGTCTCCTGAGCTCTCACGTTTGTTAACTAACTCTCCCCTGCATAATAAACATCGCCTCTGCTGACACTGGCTCAGCAGCACCATTGTGTAGACCTGAAGACTAACTGATTTTGTTTGTAGAGGAAAAAAATTAAATGCTGGAAATTAATGCACAAAAGCTACTGATACTTGACGGACTTGAATTGATATACTTTTGCCACACCGTACAATATGTCATGAAACGTTGGTGCATTGAATTTTCTCGCACCCCTAATATTCAGTATGTTGCGTTTATGTTTTGTACCATACTCATCCTTAAGGCTTGAACCATTCATTTTAGCTCCTCCTATGATATAGCATGAACTGTAGATTGCACATTTAGTTGAAGTAATTGTGATTCCTTGTCATTATTTTGTGGTATTTGGTCTTAAGCATGGACAGGCAGGAGACATGATGAGAAGAAAAATGGTCTGACTGATAACAGTGATGTGTTTGCCTGAACCTCTACTTCACAAAGATGCTCACAGGCATCATCTTTCGATCCTTAGCTGCATTTTCTTTGTAATGAAAGTGGTTTTGCAGCCAGGTTAAAGTGTTTGTTGATCTCTCCTCTGTGTCCTCTATTTTCAGGACTGGCTGATCATGTTCATTCATCATCTCGCCACAGTCTGCCTCATCAGTTTCTCATATGTCAACAACATGGCGCGCGTAGGCAGCCTGGTGATGTGTGTCCACGATGCGTCTGACTTTCTACTCGAGGTCAGTGAAAAACGTGATCCAGAGGGCATGCACAGAATATAAAGTCTAGTTTAGAACAACTAATTTCGAGAAAAAATCCAAATCAATTTATGTTGCAAGGGTAAATCTAACTCTGAGATATACTGTATACTTTAGTATGATTTCTGATGGATAAAAACATGCTTTTTAAACATTTTGGTCAAACCAACAATAAGATATGGCTTGAAAACACACCACAAATGTGCATGTATGTGACATTAACTAAGATACACGAGTGTCTGTACAGGATATTGTTTAGTTTGTCTTCTTGCTAAATATTTAAGATAAATAGTGATTCTTGATAACAGTTTATCATCTTCTCTCCCTTGGCTGAAATCCAAATAGCTATGGACACACTAGTTACTCTGTTTGAAATATTCCTCAAGCAGATTCTGTATATTATCATTATTAGTTGTGACATCTGTTTTGTGTGTTTTTTTTTATTTGTCCTGCAGCTAGCCAAGCTGGCCAACTACGCCAAGTACCAGCGCTCATGTGACTTCCTGTTCATTGTGTTTGGTGTGGTATTCTTCATCACAAGACTTGTTATATATCCAATATGGTGAGTTCTCAGAGGCAGTTCATCCTCAGTGTGAATATTTGAGCTAATCTGTTGTGATGCTTTTCCTTTTCAAGGTTCAAGGTGTCTCAGTAAGAGTAAGTTTAATATAGTTACAAAAAATGAATGCAAAAGTAATGTCCATTATTTTGAATTTGCAAACATTTAGACTTGGCAAACTGGACCAAAACTCATATCTCATTATTTGTGAGATAAGTGGCAGCACAAAGTATCAATCAATCAATCAATCTTTATTTGTATAGTGACAATTCATAACAAGTGTTATCTCAAGACACTTTACAATAGAGCATAAAGCTCTTCGTTTCGTGGATACACATATATGCGTCGATACATATATGCATATAAAAATACACATTTACATATATATACAAATATATACATCCAACACCCAACATGAATCCATATAGCCAATCATGAATCCCTCCATCAAGGCGGCAAGAAAAAACCTTCTGTTAAGCAGCAGGAAATCTTGAATTTATGGTAGTGACGAACTCATGGGTGCCAAGGCCACAAGTGCATCCATATCATATTTGTCTCCGTTAAGTATAAATGTATTAAAGGCCTCTTGAGATGTGACATCCCATTTTCAAGAGGGACCCCGTGACTATGTGGTGCTAAATATAGATACTATAGATGTATCAATCATGGATATGGAGATCATGCTAATATCTACATTAACAGCTATACTGATAATGGGAATGAAATGTTCCTAATGAAATGGCCAAATATGTGTCATGTTTGTAATTGTAGTAATGAGACTTCGTGGCTCCACAGCAGCAAGAAGTCTCCACCAAGGATCCCAGGTCACCTACAAGACAAGAGCCAGAGACGAGTACAGGAGCAAACAAAAGGGGCAAAGGCAGATATGGAGAGAGAGTGTGAGAGAGAGATAGAGTCCAATGTGCCAGATCCCTCCCGGCGGTCTAAGCCTATTGCATCTTAACTATTAGTCTAATTTATGGGCTAATTTATTGACTATAAGCTGGTAATATACAAAATATGTATCTTAGCATTTTATTCTGTACAAAGTAGTAACAACACGGTCAGCTCTAGTCAAATCCAGATGTCTTATGTACTGACTGTTAGATTCAGCTTGTTCGTAAATCAACACCAGCATTAGTCATATTGACACGAACAATATTCTCTTACCCTATTTCCTATTTGAAAATACACTCACTGGCCACTTCAATAGATACACCCATTCAACAGCTCAATAATGCCTATTGCTAACCAGCCAATCACATGGCAGCAGCTCAAAGCATTAAGGCACAAAGATGTGGTCTAGGCAACCTTCAGCATTCTGAGCATCAGATTGAGGAAGAATGGTGGTTAAAGTGGCATTGAGCAAGACATGGTTGTTGGTGCCAAAGGGAGATGGTCCTGAAAGGAGAAAATATTCATTGAGCAGTAGTTCTGTTGGCAAAAATGCCTTGTTGTTGTCAGAGGAGAATGGTTCGAATAGTTCTGGATGTAACAGTAAGTCAATTAAGATACGCTCTAGTCACATATTTTGAATATTAGAGCATTGGGGCCAAAGCAGCAGAAGACCACACCTGATTCCAGTCCTGTATGCCAAGAATAGGAAACTGAGGAGAATGCCATTAAAGGCTCACAAAAATTGGACAGTGAAGATTTTGTATAGCTGTATCTTAGAAGTGCACAGCATTTTCCTACCCTAACAGGAGTCAACTGCATAAAAGATGTCTTCATATTTTAGTCCAAGCAAGTATTTAACTGTATTTTATGAGTAAATATATTTTAACTAGAAATCACTCAGAGAGCGCTGATCTCCACCAATGTAGCTCAACAGTTCCCTTAACCCTAACCCTATAATAAAGTTACCATTATAATATGATTTATCAACCCTGAAAACTCTCGACTAGCGCTTATGTTGATATCATTGTTAGTTAGACAGTTGTTGAGAAAAAATCATTTTTTACTATTGGTAGTTATCCGGATCACCACCAAAATCTATTCATTTTTAAGTTGGGACATTACCAACATCTCCTGAACATTACAGCAAAACCGTTGAGAAGCTTTTATGTGATCATGTTAACAAACAAACAGACTAAAACACAAGCAAACATTCGGTGGCAAATTCATAACCTCCTTGGCGGAGGCAATAGATTAAAAGTCTTGGTTTGGTTTTTAATAAGGATGGGATCAGGATAGAAATTGTGTGTAAAACACTGTTTTAAGCTCTTTTTAGGCTTTAACTGCGGAGAAATCATTACATTCCTGCTGTGCTTTGATTCCCTAAATTACTGTAATTTTCGGCTCGTGTCCTGCAGCTGTAATTTGTAACACTTGTCCACAGAACACAAACTGCACTGTGTGGCAATCACTGGGCTCTTTTCTTTTGGAAAAACCCTCATGTAAGATCGAACAGCTGCTGTTTGCAAGAGGCAGTTTCCGGCACACCTACACTCTCAAGTTTTTTACATCAGAGATCTGTGCTGATGTTTTGGGTGAGGGGAGCCATCAGGAGACGACCCATCCTCAGCCTGGATGCTGAAGCTCATCCTCCAGAGCAGCAGACAATGGGGAAGCGATCACTGGTGAAAGTAACCCGAGCAGCTATATTCAGTGTCTTGGTGCGGATGATTGAAGCTAGTGTTGCGGCTGCAGCTATCTGGACTGAAATCCAAACCTCAGCAGGGGGAGGAGGGTCTGCTGACAACCTGCTGTCACTCACATGGATTTAAAGGAAGCCATGACCGCACCAACACTCCGCTGACATAACAGTCCATCCAGCTACCCCCCCCCCCCCCCCCCCCGCTGAGTCACTACTGGTGTCCTGATAGCAGTCTGTACTTTTTTAAAAGCCAAAGCCTCCCAGGAAGGTTATGATTTTGCACAATGTTTTTCTGTTTGTCTGCCGTTTGTCTGGTTTTTTTGGATTGTGATGAAATTTTAAGGGAAAGTTGGTCAAGAAAGAAGGGAGGTGCAATTAGATTTTGGTGTTGATCTGAATATGGGTATAATTTTGAAGATTTTCAAACAATGAATGATAGGGCAGGTGTCAGCAGTTAAAGAAGAATATCATTGTTAATGCTACTGTACTGTATAAAAGCCATGAGCAATAATTAGTCTAAGTGATAATAATAAATGTATGAAACAGTTGCATATTGATGTGAAATGTTTGTACTTCTCATACTTAAGGGTGCACAATATTATCAATATTTTACCTAAAAAGTTGATTATTGATAATGGCAGTTGTAATGACTTTTGCTTATATTCACAAGCAACATTTTGACCATAAAAATCATCCATAAATATCCCATACAGTGGCTGTAATATTGGCTTAATGTACAATGTACCATGATGGTTTGCCTCATTGTCTCTGGATGTCCACTTTTATAAATCCAAATTATCCTTTATTGGAGGGTAAAGTGTTGTTTTCTTGCTAGAGTAGAGGTTTTTTGCTCTTCAAACAGAATATTAATTTTGATATTGGTATCAACGAGAATGAGTTTGGCATCCCTACTTGTGCTCCATTAATTTTTTTCTAAATGTACGAGACACATTTAATCTCTTATTCTCTGACCTGATGAGGGCAGAGTCCCTTCTTTTAGTCAGTATGAGTCATTTGGCTAAAAGGAAACAAAAAGAAATTATATTTGCTTTACTTCTGTTAACAGAGCTGTTGACTGGGATCACACCTTCCAGTGAGATCAGTTGAGGTGACTTAACTGTTGTCCCACATATTCTGGAAAAGTCTCAGAGAAGGAACACCAGAACCTGAAAATCTTGGGGCAGGTCCAGAACTTTTGTAACAGTGTAGCAGGGGCCTGTTTACAGCGATCACATCCAGATCTTTCTTTCTAACCTGAGCTTGTTTATCTTTGAACCAATGCAAGCGGACTGCAACCTTAAACAGTAACATTATGAGAAATAGATCCTCTGTATAATCTCACTCCAGATTTATTCTGAAAAATGTTTTACCAAACTCTGTTTCACGTTTACTCTTTAACCACTCCAGGTTAGCCATGTGATGTGAATTATGAAGTGTGGAGATCTGAGTTTTCTGAGCTGTAAACGCCTTTAAAAACTAAATACCAGGATGACTAAGATGCAAACACGTTGTGAATATAGAGATCAGATAAGGTACATATCCCAATATTTGACAGTATATTTACTTTTTATATTTTTCAAGCCCTGACCCTGTTCATGTCCTGTACTTCGGAGCCCCTCTGCAGTCCTTGGTCACTTGCTGCTCTGCCCGGCTGCCTTTGGTTTGCTACGCTTTTTTGCTTGGCAGTGCACACGCTTCACCTCTGCTCGTATTTTGAAGGACAGATTATATGCAGCGTGGGGAAATATCCTGAATTTTGGCAGCTCAACACATTTTAGCCCTGGCACACCTCTTTAATGAAAACTTAACGTGCTCATTGCTGTCTTGTCCTCGTCATGAGAAAAGATTGTTTTTGATCATAGTTTCATAAATAAAATTAACATTGCAAACACATCTTTGTATTCTTGTTTTTTCAGGATCTTGAACTCCACTATGTTTGAGAGCTGGGCTATAGTTGGACCGTATCCCTCCTGGTGGCTCTTCAACGTCTTACTACTGGTCCTCCAAGTGCTACATATCATCTGGTCCTACCTCATAGCCAGGATAGCTTTTAAAGCCCTCATGCGTGGAAAGGTGGGTCAAATTAGGCCCGTATTACAACTGATCCATTGTTAACAGGAGTTCATAAATGTTAAATGTAGGGATGGGAATAGGGAGCAGGTCCCAGTGAAGACTAGTGTCTTACCTGGACCTGCTTTGGACAAGCTTCAGTGAATAATATATTAGGCTTTATGCTCAAGAATTCACTTAACCATGTCATCTACTTCACTCAGGGTGTCCTGCAACACAGTAACATTCGGCCGTCAGAACAAAGTACACGGAAAGAGAAGGTTAATAAATTTGATGGACAGGAGACGGCCTTAAGTGTGGATTCATTTTACACGAAATGGTGCAGGGTGGCATGCAGATAGACAATGATTCAGTAGCAAAATGAACATATATATATGAGATATAGAAACTAGCTGTGTTTGGTAACTGAAATCACCATAAAGAAACAGGTAAACCATGAATCAAGGAACATTACATGTAGTAAATCTTTTTAATCTAATTTATGGGCTTGATTCTATCCCAGATGATTTCAAATGAGAGTTGAAGTGCACCTTTTAATGTAATCTAGCCAATCACAGGGATGTTATATAGAGACAGAGAACAGTTCATACACACATCTAACAAAAGTTTATCAAGGGCAATTAGACTCACCAGTGAGCCAAATGAGCATGTTTATGGTCTGTGAGAGGGAATCTGCTCAACATCTTTCAATTTGCTGATCTCAATCTGACACCTTTAAAAATTGCGGCTCATAAGACCCTGCGTCCAAAAAGTGGACACGTCAGAAGAATGGACAAGATAAATTTGAAATGTATCTTAGTGATTTAATTCAGTAAATAATACTCAAATATTTTATTGTAAATTTGTGTCCCACTTTGATCACACAAAGCCCATCAAATTTCAGATGAACAATTAAGAGAAAGGAAATTTTCCTAATATAAAAGAGCCTGTGGGGATTTTTTTGCTGGATCTCCTGCTCCTGGACTTGTCGTTGATGGACCATTATATTGGTTTAAATACATATTTTTTTGTGCAGGGTTAAATTTTGAGTTAAATACACCCATCAGTGTAGACAAAGGAGTAGACGAAGAATAAAAGGCTAAAAATAATTACACTATAGTATCGGCTTCCCTTTAACATGACTTTCAGCATTAAATTGACATAAATATCATCAAATATTATCCTTTTAAAAATAAAATAGCAGAATTTTAGCCCTTTCAGATGCCACTGAATATGATCAGAATCAAGATCAGACTTTATTGTCATTGCACATGTCACAAGTACAGAGCAACACATTTTTTTTATGACAGTTCAACCCATCCATGAGCAAACAAGACAGACACATACACAGAGGGGGCAGGAGCAGGAGCTAATCCCAGAGCTACAGTTGCATATCCATTTTATTCTGAGCAGTGACTCATGAGACCAGAGATCTCAGCAGATTTGGATGATGTTGTCAGGGAATATTTGACAAAGTACAGGGGAGGAATAATTTGATGGTGATCCAAAATTGAGATTGAGGATTTGTTAATGTAGGACAAGTTTCCACTTAATGGCAATTTTCCTCTTTATGGCTAATAACTCAGAAGTTACTCTGCAGATTTTTATGACATTTTCAGGGATTGTTGGTCATGCCACAAGAGAGAAGTAATTAAATTTACATCAAATTAAGAAGAAGGAAAAAATACACATACAGGAACACACTTGTTTCTCCTTACAACTATAAAGTATTTTCAAAATACTCTTATTATCTCTTTTATGTGTGGCACTCATACATTATCATGAGCTGTAGAAACCTCCATGCTGCCCCTAGTGGTAGCTAGAAGAATGCACGTATTCGCCCTGTTGGATAACAGTGGGAAGAAAGAGATGGATAATTTTGAGCCTGATGTTTTGATTGATTTCTAAAAACTGAACACTGGATGTTTTCATGGTGCAATGGCCTGTGTTCAAAAATCATGGTGATAATCCTGGTCAGAAAGGCATGCGTTTGACAGAAACCTCATATAAATTATGTTATTTAGAGTAAAAATACACACCTGCTTGAAAAGTTCATGCCACAGCATTTAAATAAACTTAGATGAAATTTTGAGCTAAGTCTTAAAGTGTCCAGGATGTAGACCCGGAGCACCTGAAGGTTAAAGTGACCTTCACCAAAGACAAGAAATCATTTGGTTTATGGGGAAGTATTAAAAATATGTGACAGATTTATTTAACAATTATTTGCACACACTAATGCAGTGACTCAACTCGGCCTTTTGTTCAATCGCCATCCAAAGACTGTGTATTAAACAATTCATCAAGTGTCTTACGTAGGAGTCCCAGCCAGGATCCGTCTACTCTCTGACTGTTTACACTAGAAATAAATTTCACATCACATCACATCTATTTTTAGTGATGAATCTGCTGCCTCTCTTCTTCTTTCCTGCTGTCTCTGACTCCGTCTCTTCTCTCTGCAGACGCTGCTTGTTTCCTCCCCCTCTGGACTGAGAGAGGGAGATCCTGTCTGTCTGTCTGTCTTTGTACAGTGAGCCCCCCGCTCCTCTTCCTCCTCCTCCTCCTCCTCCCCCTCTTCCACTCTCACTTCTCTTTGTCCACCTGAGACCTTTCACCTTCTCTCTTCCTGCTGTAAGTTTTCTGTTGATTTGTATAGATTACTTTGGTTGGTTTTATTCTGCCTGTAATATGTTTGATCGGGTTTTTCTCTGGGAGGTCAGTGAAGTGTCAGAGGGTTTGATTTGGTGGTTATAAACTCATCATCTCAGAACAATAAATGATGAGTCGTGATTTAATGTCAGGTATGTGTAACTGTTTCTTATTAGCCAGGGGTCTTTAAAGTAGTACCACAACACCCCCCTGTGGTCAGGATGAGCCTCAAGATCTACTGAGCTCTTCCAGAAACTGTAGTTCAAAACAGACTCAGCACAAGTCTGTATGAGAGAATATTCACACCTGTTATCAGACTTCACCTGCTGTTCCCAACAGTTTAATCGCTCAGTCCTGTTAAATGAACCTGTCAGTCAAACTGCGTGAGGAGATACTACCTCTGGTTGTGTCGGCAGTAGAGTCATAATAGAGATGCACATGTTTCTTGGTAAATTACCAGTATCAGTAGATAACAGCCAAAGAAGTGGATTATTAGAATCTGCAGCTATAAATATGTCTGATATTCACAGCCAGTATCTCAGCTGTGCATATTGAGCATGTATACTCCCCTGCCACCTCAATGGGTACACCTATTCAGCACCTCATTAATGGAGGTCAGCCAGGCACATGGCAAGAGCTCAACGCATTTGGGCACATAGGCATGTCCAAGCTTGTTAAGTGCAGACAAAGCATTAAATGGACAAGAAAGATGATTCAAAACATTTTGAGCATGACAGGCTAGCATGAGTGTTTCACAAACTGTTGATCTACTGGGATAATCACGCACAAGCAGCTCTGCCCTGCATGACAGGACAGTTTTCAACATTTTTTAACGACTCGGCTAATTTTTACTTCAAATTAAATTATGTTGTTGTAGTTATTAAAGGGACTGTGAGGAGTTTCTAAGTAATTACAAAAAAGTCTCACTTTTAAATATATATGCCTGATCGAAATACACACTTTAAGATGAGTTTTATAGAATCAAAATAGGTTATCTATTAATGCTATTCCTTAGCCTTCTGGTCGGGTCAGACAGGGCTGGACTGGCCTGGATACTCAACTTCGGGAACAAGACAATTAAACAGAGAGTAAATTTATATTATTCGGACACGTCTTGGAGCACCGGGCTGTAAGTAGAGATATATAGCCGGCTACAAAACTACGATACCAAATTTTCCAAAAACTGCTTGTTGTCACACATCAAAAACTACCGCGATGTAACTAGAAAGAGATACGTTACCTCGTCACTTTGCATCCTGTAAGTTGTTGAAAAAAAGAAGTTGTAAAGCAATGCAGAGTTCTGAGGAAGGTCCGAGCTGCATTCATTAGCATCACAACAAATGCACGCTTTGACTTGTGGTGCGTTCAAGTTGTAGTCTGAAGTAGGAATTTCCAAGTTCCGAGTAGGAAGCTAAAACTGGAACATCTCCTGAAGTCTGAATTTCCAGCTGGGAACTCGGTGAAACCTCGCCACCCCCGAGTTGACAATGGAAGATGGATCCCCCCAGTGTGAACAGTTATTTAGCTCCTGTAATAATCAATTTATTTGCACTTCTGACTGGGGTGTGTCGCTCTAGATCAGCTCTATACATAATATTGTAAGACTTAAATTTACAAAAATGCTGCCATAGTGATAATCACATTCTTCATACAACAACGCAGGGCGTGCTAACAACAGCTAACAATATCCTGGTAGATCGGCATGTTTTTTTCCGACTTCAACTGGAACGCCGATAAGTCAGAGATGATGTCACTCCCAGTTCCGAGGTTACTGGAACGCAGCATTACGACAGTCGCCCCGCGTCCTCATGGGTAGCAGAGTCTTAATGTCGGCGGAAACAGATTCAACTCACAGTCCCTTTAATAACACAAACACACACCTTGTTGTGCCAAAAGATTAACTGGGCTAATAAAAGCTTATTAGATATAGCATGTGTGAGATCTAGTTTAATGAGTTTACTTTTATTTTTGATTTTATTTTGGCCAAGGGAATGTTTTTGCCGTTGTTTGGTAGTTTTTTAACAGGATAACTCAAAAACTCAGTGAATGTTTATCATGGCCGGGGGGAGAAGTCATTTTTCTGTGATTTAGATCGAAGAATTTGTCAGTTCATAACTCAGTAATTTGTCAGCAGATTTTCATGATGTTTCTAGAGAGTGTAGGTCATGGCACAGTGTAGCATTGAATCAGTTGTCATGGTGATCCAGACCCAGATGCAGATCCAGGAATTTTTTGAAGAATTTATTAAAATTGTGAGATAGGGCTGTTTTCCAGATTTCTTATTTTAACAGCAGATTTGGTTGACATTGTCAGGGAATATTTGTCATAGCACAGGGGAGACATAATTTAATGGTGATTCAAAATTGAGATTGAGGATTTGTTAATGTAGGACAATTTTTCACTTAATGGCGATTTTCCTCTGTATGGCTAATAACTCAGTAGTTACTCAGCAGATTTTAATGACATTTTCAGGGACTGTTGGTCATGCCGCAAGAGAGTAGTAGTTAAATTTTCCTTTTTTTTTTTTTTCAAAGTTTTGGTTAACATTGAAAGGTAGGGTAGTTTTCCACTGTTTGGTCAAAAGTTCAGTAAGTTCAGAGCAGATTTTCCCAACATTTTAAGGGATTTTTTTGTCAAAGCTCAAGGAGGAAGTAATACAATTTTCATGGTGATCCCAACCCTGACGCAGATCCAGATATTTTTTGAAGTGTTTAGCAAAACTGTGAGACAGGGCAGTTTTCCAGACTTTTGATTTTAAGTCAGCAAGTTCTCAGCAGATTTGGATGACATTTTCCAGGAACGTTTGTCATGGCACAAGAAACAAGTAATTTGATTTTGACAGTGATCTGAATTTAGATTGTGAATTTTTAAGGATTGGTTAACATTGCGAGATGGGGCATTTTCCACTTTTCAGTTAATAATACAGTAGTTTCTCAGCAGATTTTCATAGCTTTTTCAAGAAATGTTGATCGTTGCACAATGTAGCACTGAATTGATTCCCATGGTGATCCAAACCTGAATGCGAATCCAGGAATTTTTGGAAGAATTATTTACCCACTTTTGGCTGGTAACTCAATAATTTCTCAATAGATTTTGACAACATTTTCAAGGAATGTTGGTCATGCCACAAGGGACAAGTAATATGAATTTTATGGTGATTTGAATCCAGATGTGGATCCAGGAATTATTTTCAGGGATTGGTCAACATTGCAGAAAGGTCAGTTTTTTAAAGCAGATTTTAAGGACATTTTAAGGGATTTTTTTCATGGAAATAATGTGGATCTGATGGTGATCCAATTCCAGATGCAGTTCCAGGAATTTTTTGAGGAATTTATTAAAATTGTGAGATTTTTCCAGATTTATGATCATAACTCCGTAAGCTCTCAGCATATTTTAAAGACATTTTCAGGGATGTTTTTCTTGCCACTAGGGAGAAGTGATTGGATTTTAATGGTGATCTTATTCGGATGTAGTGGCAGCAATTTTTCCGTGGATTAGTTAATGTTACAAAGGCCATTTTTCTCACTGGACAATGTTAGAAATGCCTTGGACTTCTCATTTTTGTGTCTGTTATTTCATCTACATTCCTGAAGCGTTGATCATTTCCTCCTCCTCTACCCTCCAGGTGTGCAACGATGTCCGCAGTGACATCGAGAGCAGCTCAGAGGAGGAGCCCGACTCGCCCTCAGATGGCCTAAAATCTTCTCCTCACGCCAACAAAGGAGAGAACGGCACTAACGGCCACTGTGCAGCTCCCAGAGCTCGACCTCAGAACAACCACAGCAGCTGGTGACACGGAGCCTGACGCTGGAGCCCCCACCCTGCAGCCCGTCCCTCGTGTGTCGCCGTCTCATCGTGCAAAGCTCACGCACACACACACACCAGGCTTTACTCTGACAGTGAGCGCACTTGACCCACACAGTGACGGACGTAAAGGTGGATAAAGACGCTGCTTTAAGGAGCCCTGTGACGACCTGTAAGCCTCGACTCGAGAGGTGACGAGTCAGAGCTGAAATGATGTGGAGGCACGTTGATGCCAGTGGTTTGCATAGCCTTACTTTTCAAATGATGGGATTTATTTGCTGCCAGATGTTTGTCGGTTTCATGTTCTCTCCCAGTTTTATTGGTCAGACGAACTTGATTATTTTTGTTTTCGGGTTTATTCACACTGGATCTCTAAAGGCAGAGAAATGCTGCTTTAAAAGGTAGAAGTTTGAGGTGTTTTGCATTTACAGCAGGTATTGAACTTGAGTAAAAGTTGTTTAGCTGTGGGTTTTTATCAGCTCTTTAAAGAAGGGCGCCCACCGTGTGTGGGAAGTGCAGCACTCCTGAGACTGCAGTGCTTCCTGCCCTCTGAGGTTTACTGTGGATTTACTCTTCGACACATTGTTTGCCACTTGTTTATTTCTGTTTTACTGTTTTTTACTTCTGAGACCAAATGTTTATGAAATTGTGTGACATCACTGCCTTTAGAGGAATCCAGGTTAAGGGATTGTACCAAATGTTTGGTATTTTGTTCTCACCTGAGTGCCTTATGAAAATATATTTCCAAATATATTCTGTTGTAAAAAAAAAACATCTTGTTGCTGTTGTATCCATTCAAACAAGGGCTGGGGAATATGGATCAAAAAGTAAAGCGTGGTATTTCCTACAAGGCAAAACAGGATAGGGCTGGGTATTTCCTGCCACCGTATGATACTATACTTATCCCAATGCAACGGCCACAGCACCATACGCATCCTGTTGAGTGGAAAGTGTGGACTTTAAGCATGCCTTGTACAACATCCAGATCATTTGGGGTATTTAGTGAAAACTAAAGCATCAAGAACAAGATTCAAAGGAGCCGACAACTTCAGACAGAGAGATCGAAGGTTGAAGAAGTATTTTACAGATTGAACATTTGCCTTATCATTTATGTGGCTTCTCATGGATGATGTTAACAAACTTGTATTTCACAGCATTTTGGGCCAGATAAATTCTGTGGAATTCTAATCTAAACATGCTACAACAAGAATGTGATGATATATTAATAATTTTTTAGCAGAACAAATGAATTAAAAACAAGTCAGATGTTGAGAAAAAGGGCTAAAAGAGAAAATGTAATATAGATAAAAAGCTCAGAGGTGGAAAGAAAGGAACTTGAAAATGTTATGAGAAAAAATGGATGGGTTTGGGGAAAATTAGTCAAGATTTTAAGAGGTAAAAGTCAAAATATTAATAAATAAAAGTGAAAATATTAAAGGTCCCATGTCAAGCTGTGTTTGACCATGAACATCATGTCTTGGGTGTCTATTCAGCAAAAATGAGATTGAAATTTGATTATAAAAATGAAAAAAATTATCTCTGCAGGTGATCAGATGAAGCTCTTTTTTTCTCCCCTTTGGAAATGTTCCACTCTGGGGGGGTATGATTATGAGCTCTGCGCTGATTGGCCACACAAATGATGTCTGATGCAGGCATGAAAACGAGTCAGGGGTGAAAAAGGTGAGAAGGATCAGACCCATCTAGGGGGGTGTGGGGGCACGAATGAAAATGTTGAATATCTCATATTTAAAAGCATCAATCTGGTGCATTTTGGGAGAAAAATCAACAGAATTATAGGAAAGTATGAATGTATTAAAAGGTATCAGTCAATACGTGGTCACGCTATGCTTCCAAATGCACGAATGGACAGCAGTACACTAATCAGGTAACAGTATTCCTCGACCATCCCAGAGAAAACACTGGTGATATGAGGCCTTCTGTGCTAATACTGTATTTAAGTGTTTAATAAGAATTCCAAAATACAGGGTCTAAAAGTCTTAGATTAGTATTTAGTCATATTAAATTCATATTAGCAGTAAAGATATCTCAGAAGGACCAGCAGGTGTCTGGTGTGTGGCTTAAGGTGATAGAGAAAGGACTGAGGACTCATGGTCCAGGGCTCAAGTCTTTTCTGATCTCAGTGGATTTTATGGTCTCATGTCCAAAGACAGAAGTCAAGACCTCTCAGAAGGACCATCAGGTGTCTGTCTACATAGCTCAAGGAGATAGCAAAAGAGCTACAAGTCTAAAGGTCCAGGACTCAATTCTTTTCAAGTTTCAGTTTTTATTGATCCGATGTCAGAATGAGGAAGTAAAGACCCCTCAGGCGGACCAACTGCTCCTGTGACCGTAGCTTAAGGAGTAAGAGAGTGAGGACTATGAGCTTGAAGGTCAGAGGTTCAGGTCTTGGCTAAATCTGTTCAATTTTAAAGTCTGATGGCTAAAGACAGAATTTAAGACCTCACAGACAAACCAGCAGGTGTCTGTCTCCATAGCTCACAGAAATTGGAAACGGGCTAGGGCTCTGAAAGTTCCAGGTTCAAGTCTTGCTTGGTCTGGGTGAATGTTAAAGGCCCTTATCCCAATTTTAAAGGATAAACGTGTCCCGAAAACATCTCCCATTGTGAAGGGCTCTGATAGTCTGGAAGTAGGACGTGCAACTCTAGACCCCAAAGAATCAGGAAATTCTGGTTTCAATGCCCCCCACTGGCAACTGGATCAAGAAAGATGAAGCTTGGGCTGGACTGGGGCCAGGGGGGATGTTATTGCCCCTGGTGTTCTGGGAGAGGTAGAAGCTGGGGTTTGAGCCCCACCAATATTGCAGTCGTCTAGTCAACTATCTTGTCCTCTCTCATCACAGTCTAGTTACTTAAAGGGTAAGTTCGGTTTCTGCAGCTTTCACATTGTTTATAGAATGAAGTAGAACAATATACTCACCCAGAAGGCTTTCCTGATCCAAACAGTGCTTCAGGAGATATTTAGATCCAAAATCGAGCGGCGGACACATTGGCCTTTAATAGTCTCCTTTTCTCTGGTGGGGATTGAACCCAAAAATTCCTGATTCTTTGGGGCCTAGAGTTCCACATCTTACCACCAGACTATCAACACCCTTCACAAAGCTGGATGTTCTCAGGTGCATTTATTCTCTACAACTCGGATAAGGGCCTATAACATTCACCCAGACCAAGAAAGACTTGGACCTGGGACTTTTAGAGCAATAGTCCTTTCCCAATCTCATTGAGCTATGGAGAATGACACCTGTTTGTCTTTCTGTGAGGTCTTGACTGTCTTTGGACATTAAACTTTAAAAGCTAATAAGTTCAGCCAAGACTTGAACCTCTAACCTTCATATTCACAGTCCACTCTCCAACCCCTTAAGCCACAGTCTCAGACATTGTTGGTCCTCCAGAGAGGTTCCTCATTCTGACATTGAACCATAAAAACACCTGAAAGAGGTCAAGACTCAAAACCATGAACCTTCAGACTTTAGGCTCTTTCTCTGTCTCATTGAGTAATGTTGACAGGCATCTAGTGGTCCTTCTCTGTGGTCTTGACTTCTGTCTTTGGACATTAGACTTCAAAGTAAACTGAATTTGGCCAGGACTTCGACCTCTGACCTTCAAGCTCCTAGTCCACACTCACTTCCTTGAACTATGGAGGCAGATGCCTGTTCAGGAACATCTTCAATATTGTTTTAAGACTTTATAAGGCCCTGTACTGTGGAATTCTTATTAAAAACTTTTGGGGTGCTGGTTTGGTGGAGTGGTTAGCAACCAGGCCCCCCATGTACATGCCTCTGCCGGTCCAGGTTCGAATCCCACCTGTGACCTGTTTGCAGAGTGTCTTTCCCTACTCTCTCTCCACCTTTCACAAGCCTATCCACTGTCTCTCTCCTATAAATAAAGGCACAAAATGCCCAAAAAATACATTAAAAAAAAAAAACTTTTGACTATTTAAGGCCTTTTAATCATAAAACCTGATTGAATGCTGTGTTAGCCTTTGTTATTCAGCCATAGTACTTAAAACTGTTGAAAGTATTTTTGAAAGTATTCCCCACTGGGGTATTAATCCAGAAACTGAGAGAGAAAATAAAAGCCCTTTAAGGTATTTCATTGCTTTAAAATATTTATCATGACTCAATTGAAGAACAGAAAGTACATTATCATGTGTGAAAAACTATATACTTTTAATTACTGTTATGGCTAAAATAAAAGGACTTATTGATTTAGATAAGACTAAAATTTAAATCTAAAACTTTGGAGGGAAAATGACTTGAACCCTTTCATGCATGGTGTCCACTACAGCGGACTGATATTTGGAATACATTTTATACTCTTTAGGTTGCAATAGCATGTCCAACTTCAGTCCAAAACCCTTGATGTAAGTTTCATAAACGTTTTATATTTGCACATTTTTACCATATTGAGATATTGCATCATAAATCCAAACTAGCCGATGAAGGGCAGATTGGGTATTATGTCTGTATTCAGATTCACATCAAGTTTTGTATTTTTTATTCTAAGTTTTGGTGTAATTCACAAGTGAATAATTTGATAAAGTTTTTTTTTGGTTACTGTTAAATTTTTGTCAAAGACATTTGCTTGTAGGTCTTTGTTAATTTCCACTAAATTATTATTTATACTATAGATGCTTGGTGCACACTGTTGTGGAATGATGCATAACCTCCTAAAATTTCACATTTAAAAACAATTACTATGACTTTTAACTTGTTTGAAAGTAAAAAAGCATTTCTAAAAATAGTATTTCTTTTAGAATTAATAATTCATGCATGAAAGGGTTAATTTGATAAAACAAGTACCAACTTTCCTCTGAGAATAAGGCTGTTTTTGATCACTTCTTTCTGTATTTCATTCAGTGGTGGCCAGATGAAAACAAGGCAGAAAAATAAGGAAACATCAACTATCATTTTAGAACCTTCTTGCTAACGAACTACAATAAACACAGTGTTTACAAGCATTTATTTTATTATAATACAAGTAATTAAAGCTGTCTTCAATCTCAAAACAGTGCCAACCCAAACATGGATTTTCAGCAGATTATTGATGCAAATCGAGTCAAAGCTATTGGTGAAGCTTTTAGGACAACAGGTCTTTCTTCGGAGGGCTCATTCCCCTCACAGATATCAGATCACAACCACAGAAGATTTGATGTCCTCATGATTCAGTGACGGACAAAAAAAAGGAATGAGAAATGTCCACATCTGTGCAAATAAAGAAAAACAGTCTGTCCATTCTCAGTCCTTGATGATTTCAGGATCCTGGTTTTCTGCATCCACTTTCAGCTGTTTCTGTTTCTGCATGTAGCGGTACCCTCGCATGGGCACATTCCATAGGCGTCAGCAGATCATCAGATCACAACCACAGAAGAGGCCCGATAACCCGAGGTGATGAGGATCCTGTGAAGAACCGGAAAGGAAAAATCTGACTGAAAACAGCAGCACTGATAATAAGTTCAGAAAAATTTAGTTTTATTTATTTATGCTTAGAAATCACAGCAGTGGTTTGATAAATTTAATATGTATGCAGACATTTTGTAGGTATGCAGAAACATCAACAATAAGGATTGACAAGATAGTCGGATCTATAATATGTTAATAATCATTAAAACTGTATCAATTAGGAATATGTGAGATTATTGGTTTAATATCAGTATCAGCTGATATCAGCATAAAAATGAATTGTAGTTTTGGCCAATAATAAAAGTTAGCAGATAATCACAGTCAATATATCAGCCACACATATCAGCAAATTATATAAATGTGTCTCATTGTGTGGGTACATTAAAAATAAAGGGTTTCATTTTTGCAAGAGTTAAATGCTGTTCTCCTCTTTTTTACGTCTGTTGGTCACAACAATGTACTGTAACACTGACAGAAACAAGTCTATTTTTGTTAAGTTCAGAGCTTGTGCTCTTGACCAGAAATGTCAGTATCGGCGATAATGAATTAGAAGATATCGGCATATTAGATACAGACAATAATTTAATATTGTGCATCCTCAGTATCAATTTCCATCCCTAGACTAACCATAATACAAATTAAAATAGTGCTTTTGATACATTCAGTTAACGAGGTTTTCTCTTAATTTTTATGGACAATGGAAATTACAGTAATATAATGGTCAGCTGACACACCAAATGGACTTTTGCACACATCCATGGGCTATAACTCGAGTAAATCTGGGCAACATGGCAAAGAAAGTGATTGGAAAGGGCAGAACCTTACTTTAAAAAGTGACTGAAAATCCTCTGTCTGCTACATTAAACTAGGACTGGACTGATTTTGTGGAGATTTTCAGGAGATGTTGGTTATGCCCCCCCGTAGAAATGGTTGGATATTGGTGGTGATCAGATAACCCTCATTAGCATATGATCATGTTTACTCAATAACTGTCGAACTAATGATGATATCAACATGATTCTGAGAGCTAGGTGTGGATTTTCAGGGTCAATGAATCATGTTATAATGGAAACATTATTATGGAACTACTGCTTACAGATATAACAGAAATATCTGAGACATCTTGTTGGAGGTTTGGGCTCTCCGAGTGCTTTCCAGTTAACTCTCAATGGTCCTCAAAATGAAAGCCCGGTCATTTTCTCATTTCTAGGTTAATGAAGCTCTGATAGAAGTAACATGTTACCCCCTCCTGACACCTGAACAGACCACTGCCTCATAATTAGCCTCTAAATATTGCCTCTCTCTGATGGCTGATCATTATGTGGTCGGCTGTGCGCCAGAGCGATAGCTTTTATACTGTTCTGATATAAAGCTCACGTTCCTGACGTCCTTTACGTAATGACATAAACGTTTACCTCTCTTACCTTTTAAACTTGACGCTCTTTTTAAAAGCTTGAAGAAAACTTCTCCTCAATGTCAGCACAGCAGCATGCAAAACTAGCAAACTAACCTTCGCTTTCGTAAGGTACGGCAGCCTAGAGGGGACAGTTCAGGAACTGCAGAGTGCGGCCTAAGAGACAGAGCGCCACCTGCTGACCCGGAGGACAAACAAAACCACGTCTGCCAAGCCGGTGATGGTTTGACGGCTTTTGTTCGATTGTTAAAAGAATAAATCAAAAAGTTAGAGACGGATTTTAATGAAATCTCCAGGAAATGGTGATAATGGCCCGGGGAATAAGTAGTAAAATTTTGGTGATGATATGTTGTTGACAATAATAAATACACAAGACAGACATTTGTAATCGCCTTGGGGAATCGGCTGCAGTAGCAATAAAATTGGTAAAACAAACAAACAAATGATTCAATCAATCAAAAACAGTCCAGGTCACGAGCTAATACCTTTGTTCAGGGTGTTTTAAAGTCTGATGGATGTGAGAACAAAGAATCAATTTTCCATATTTTAACTAATAACTCAAAAATGTCTCAACAGATTTGAGAGTGAAATCACTGCAAATCTCCAGACTTAAACTGCACTGGAATTAACTCGGACTCAACATGAAATATTCTTTTTAAAAATTATTCAGGATTTTTATTGTTGTTGTTTTTTCAGGATTTGTTCATATCCAAAGAGAAGGCAGCTTTCCATATATTCCCTAACTTAATCAGTTCAGAGCAGATTTTGGTCTTGGCACAAGGGGTGATTTAAGTGGTGATCCAAACCCGGACAGGGATCCAGGATTTTTTTCAAGGATTAGTTAATGGTGTGAAATAGGGCAGCGTTTTTCTCTTATGTTGGTAAAGGTTTTGGCTTTCAGAACACCCTCCTTGCTTCTTTTAGAACTCCCACATGCTGTATAATAAACAATTTCTCTACGTTTCAAACTACTTCCCAATTCTTTTATAAGAAAAAAAATTAAAGTGTTGCTTTATTCTCCGACCTTTCACAATCATTTCAGTTAAAATTCATTGCAACTCAAGATCATTCATTTATTTTATTTATTGTTACAAAACCTACATTATTGAGAAAAATAAACACTAAAACATTCATAACACATAAATGAGGCTGCCTCAATGATTCCTATGATAAGAACAGTTGTCTACATCATTTACCCGATGAAACCAATTAATTAATCAACTGTTTTTAGGTCTGTCTTTTGTGAAAATAGCTTTAGCTCGGACTTTCAGATTAAACTCTTTCTTGGCTGTTGAACTGCAAACGGAAGCTGCTCCGCTTCTTCGTACAGTTTTAATATAAAGTTAATTTAAACACTAAGAAAACTGTAAAATATCGAATAAGAATGCATATATTTATTTTTAAAAAAATCACTGAATGGTGTTTAATGATTTTGTAAGCCTTTTATTAGCTATCCGAAAATTATTCCGAAGAGGAGTTGATTTGGACCACAGGAAAGAGTTCCACCCGGACGTAAATTCAAGTCGGACAGCCGCTGCAATGGCAACATGCAGGGAAAATCTGAACGGTGAAGATGTGATTACAGATCCAGGAGCTGCTCCTTATGGAAACTTTATTAACTATTACAGCTTCAATCCTCCTGGAGAGCGGCTCAGACTGATCCCTGCCTCCCTGCTCAAGGATTTAGGAGCCACGGAGGATCAGAGAGAGACCCTGATCCTGGATGTGGGCTGTAACTCAGGGGTGAGTTTACAAAACCAACCTCATCTATAATGTTTTCTCAAAGTGTTATTCGAGTATGTCAGGCTCAGGAAGAGGGGCATGAAGAGCCCGATGTCCTTTATCCATAATGTCTTCATCAGGTGTCCCTTTCAGTTGTCTTGGAAACTCAATGTGGACGTGGGGCTGATGTTTCATTGTCATGCTTTGTTTAAGCTGCACATAATCATAATTCTTTGAAGTTAAAATTGTTAAAAAAAAAAGAAAAAAAAAACTGACAGAAACTCTGGAGAAGATATCAGACTGAGCCCTGCCCTAAACCATCTCTGAGCAGATTCTCAAATCAAGCATCTGTGGAGCAAATTGATGAATCAATCGGTCAATATACATTTTAATGTTTTATTTATCATTAACCTAGCCAATGATTCTGATTTAAGACATCAATATGCTTCGAGCAACGACTAAATCGCCCTGCATCTGGAATAATAGAAGAAATGAAGAATGAAACTTCTGTATAGAGAACTTTCTGGCATTTGGACCATTTTAACTGATTAAATGTTATTTATCATATAATCAGTCCTCATTAATCTCTGATCTTCTACGCTTGTAAAAGATTCAAAACTACTGCAGATTATGCTTTGTCTTACACCATGATCAGGGTTTTTTTTCTGAAGACCGAACCAATTTTTTGGTGATATAAAAACTCTTTTATCCCTCAGACTGTACAACTCCTCTCTCTGGGGGAGGAGGAGTAACAGGAAGACAAAGGACGGGAAGGTTCAGTAGCCAGTAGCCATATTTTCTTATTTATATTTAATTTTGGTTTATATTTGCAAATTGTTTTTTACTGTTTAGATACCAGTGTGCATTTTTACCTTGTGTGCTTTCTGCTGGAATCCTAATGTCCTGAGGGAGTCTTCTCAAGAGATTTATAAAGTTCTGTTTTTTCTAATCTAATCTAATTGTTGCTACAAATTAAAAATGAATTGATCATCCTGTGGAACTGTCTTCAGAGTCAGAATCAACACTTTATTAACCTCAAAGGAGGAAGTCATTTGTTCGATCTGCTCTTAATTCAGTGTAGCAGTAGGAATAGGAATATAGGACATTAAAATAAGAAAGGGGTATAATTGAAATGGGAAAGGAAGAAGAAATTTCAACTTAATGAAGTTAAAGATAAAAAAAATAGCAAAAGTGATACTATAACCAAAGCCAAGGGATTCACGCTCTTCTTAGTATCTGTAATTTGAATCTAGATGTAAATTCACCATTTAACAGTAAGGCACAGAATACTTTCTGCATATCAGTCTAGTGTCTATGACACATGAAGCATCTTTCACATTTTCTAAATAAACAAACTAGAGAGCACTCGGAGAGTGCACAACTCCACTAAGGTGTCTCACATATTGCTGTTACATCTCTAAGCAATAGTTCCATGATAAAGTTACCATCATAATATGATTCATTGACCCTGGAAACCCACACCAAGCACTCAGAATCATGTTGATGTAATTATTAGACAGTTATTGAGCAAAAATGATCATTTCCTAATGGTGGTTATCTGTAGCAACACCAAAGTTTGACCCTGTTTAAGTTATGTCATTACCAACGTCTCCTGAAAAATTCAGGAAAATCAGTCATGTAGTTTTGTGTTATCTTGCTAACTAATAAACAAACCGACAAACATACAGCAGAAAAAACACAACCTCATTGTCAAATGTGAATATAGACTTTTAAATAAGAAAGGAGTATGATAGACGTCAAATGAGGAAAAATTACCACATGAAGAATCTTTAAGAATTTACAGTTTTTACCATAATGAAGGTAACTGTGAATCAAGGTCGTAAACATGAGACGATGATCAACAACCAAGAAATTTACACTCTTACTAACATCTACAGTCTGGATATTGCAGTAAATCCACTGTTAAGTGCAGTAGGGCACATATCAGTCCAGTAAGACACATGGAGCACCCTTAAAATGTAATAAATAACTGTACTTATCTAACCCATGTTGATAGCTAAACCTGCCCTCTCTTCAAATGAACCTGTCACAGGATCTGAGTGTGGCCTTGTACAAACACCTGGTCCAGGAGCCCATGTGTGCAGAGCAGTCTGAAAACAAAGAAACTCCTGAAGTTCACATTCTGGGCTTCGACCTGGATGAGAAGCTCATCCAGCGGGCTCAGCAGTCCAACCCTCTGCCAGACTTCATCACCTTCATCCCTCTTGACATCACCGAGGACACCCAGCAGCTTCAGGACTATCTCACACAGCACCACAGCTCCCACTTCCACCTGTGTGTTTGTCTGGCTGTCACCATGTGGGTCCACCTGAACCACGGGGACTCGGGTCTGCTGCTGCTGCTCTCTCGCCTCGCCTCCATCAGCCAACATCTGCTGCTGGAGGTGCAGCCTTGGAAGTGCTATCGTAACGCAGCGCGGCGGCTGAGGAAGCTGGGCCGCTCCGACTTTGAACATTTTAAGACATTAAAGATTCAGGGGGATGTTGCAGAGCACGTCAGAGAACATCTGGAGACACACTGCAGCATGGAGCTCACACAGATGTTTGGCTGCACCACGTGGAGCAGGAAACTGATGCTGTTTAAGAGGAGGTGACGGACAACACCAGAGAGGAGCTGCAGTTCAGCAAAAGACATTTCTCAACCAAATGTTTGGACCAAAGACAAGGACAGTTAATTAAAGCTTCTTTTGGACATTCTGGGTGATTATGAAACACACTGTATTAATAAAAAAAATCTTTTTTATGAATTATAAACTGTCGTGAAACCTGACTTTAGACTGCTTTTCTCCAAATGACCTTCAGGAAATAAACTCTGTTACCACATTCTCAACCTGCATCTCAGTCCTGATCCCAACTCAGATGTTCATGGTGGTCTTTCCCTTAGTTTGTCCATCCTTGTTGGAGAAAATACAAACATCTGTATCGACAGGCTGCCACAGTAGTCTTTGGCAGCAGCTGTCATCAAACCTCTATTTAAAAAAAAGCTTCCCTTGATACCCTTTGGGACAACAATAGCAAATATCTGGCTTTTCCTTTAGCCCCATTCCATACTCACTAAAATCCCTGATATTAACTTCAGAGAGATCAACAAAATTAAATTCATGGTAGTTCCTGCAAACAGCACACAAATGTTAATGTGACTTTGACAATCAAGAATATTCTGCTGCTGTTGACCTGCTCAACTCCAAGTGCTTCATCTCACATCAACAGAAATGACATCATTTAACATTAATTCATACATCTAGACCAGTTAAACCCAGTTGACAGCTCAACTAGATGCTGCTGTTAATCAACATCATTCCTCTCCAGTTCATAATGATTATAATTATATGTTATGTTAATATTAGAATGATCTCCCTGTCCATGGCTGCTATTGATTATTTTGTAGTAAATATCTCTGCAACCATATAAACATGAGGCCACTTGAAAATGAGATTCAACATCTGAAGAGCATACCCTCCAATAAAATCTATATCCAGCAGACAATTATAAAGATTTATGATCTGGGCGTCCATGCGTTTGTTGCTATCTTAAATTATTTTCAATCTCTTGGTCACTGCCTGGATAGATAGGTCTCTGGATGTGTGTTTATATGCATATTTATTATATTTATGTGTATATATAAAATGAAGCGTATATGCTTCTGCCTCCTCTATTTCAAAGTGTCAATTTAGCTAATAACTCAACAAGTCCTGAACAGAGTTTGATGTTTTCCGGGAATGCTAGTCATGGCAAAGGGAAGATAGAAGATTTTGATGGTGATCCAAATCTGAATGTGGATCCAAGAGTTTTTTAAGAATTTGGTAAAAAAAATATATTTGCATAAATCCAAAATTGATGCCAAAGCGCACAATACAAATGTAAACAGGACACATTAATTTTCATCATTTTAATTACAGAATACTAAAAATAACATTACATAAAATGTCTTTTTAAAAGAAACCATTGAATATTACAAAGGTTGTAAATTTTGTAAAGTTAGGATATAAAATCTTTGAACAGTGGTGCATAATTGAAAAGAAAAATAATTTTCATAAAATGTATATATTAACTGTTCTACTACATAAAAAATGAGATGGACACAAAATCGCAGACAGACGAGATGAGTGGACACCGCCATTACCGCGGTGTGCTCTCCTTTTCGAAGGAAGAAAGACTCGAGATGCACAGCACACACCAATCAGCTTTAGTTCTCAAGTTATGTCTATGTCCAAAAAAAAGGAGGAGGGGGTTAATGGATGGGTTACCATTTACAACAGAGGAAAAACCAACAAGCTCGAGAGACTACAAAAAGTGACTTGGTGGCCGCTCCCAATATTCACACACATCTCGACTACACTGGCCTTGGTTCCAGAGACACACACTGTTTTTTTCTCCACAGGTTTAAGCTGTACAAAAAAGGTTTTTGAGAAAGCTCATACTTTAAAAATCATTCCACCGAGACAGGGAAACAAACGATCAGTCGTCTTTCAGTGTCGTTACACAACCATTCCTAAATCCTACTGTACAACTGGTCAGTCAGATCCACTGAAAGCTACCATGGTCACATAATTCAACGTCAGGAGGAATCGGAGGAGACTATACACAAGAAAAGAGGGAGGGGGAGGGGGGAGAAACATGCATAATCCAACAGTGTGCTTGCTTTCTTCCTCTTCGTTCTCAGATTCACCCTGTGTCACTTCATCATGAGCCCTTGTGAGGATGTTTTTCGGTCAGAATCGCTCAAAAAGAATCACCCATCGAGGACACTCCGAGCCAGCAGTGTCCCTCCACACGTACGACACACTGGCCGGTCGGGTCCACACAGAGGTATTTCGTCCGTCTCCGGCTGTTTGGGAGACGCGTTGTGTCACATTTTTTTTTGGTAAACAGACACCAGAAGGGAGGGGATTATCAGTTTATTAAGGTGTTCTTCTGAAAATGATATGGTTTAAAGACTTAACGCTGAGTGGCAGAATCGCGGTTCCTTCTGTGCAGTAGTAGTGGTTTGGAAAAACGGTGAGAAGGGGAAACAGACGGTAACCCAGAGGACATCCCAGAAGACAACAGAGGCGTTTAAGGAGGGAGGATGAGGCGGCAAACACCAGCAGAGCTACTTGGTTAGGCTGGTGTGTTGCTCGAGACAGCTGGAGAGTTTTTCTGTCACCGGGGAAAGAGGAGCTGCTGCTGATTAGCTAATAATGCTGTTTAGGTTCAGATGAGTCCCCCTGAGTTAGTGCACACGTCAGAGTCGGGCAGGCCGAGCCCGCTTGTTCGTTAAGAAATCCACGAAAGAAGCATTAAGAAAAAAATCAATTTCATAATCAAGCTTACAATTAGCTTTGGAGAAAGAGAAAAAGAGCCTGTTAGAGTCTTTACGAGTCTGTGGCGGGGGGTGGAGGTCATGTTAGTGTAGAAGAGGAGGGTGGGGGCACAGTTCAGGCGTCTAGAACTTCTGAGTCCTGCTCATTTTCTGAAAACTCTGAGAAGTTTTGCATTTCATGTTGAGGATGTGCGTTTTGTAGAGCCCAACCAGAGACGGGGGGTTGTGTTGTTTTGAACATGCTTGTGACTGAAAACTGGAGGAGGAAGGTTCAGAAGGATTTATGAGAGGAGGTTGTTGGTGCAGGTCTGCCCAGCAGGCGAGTGGTCTGGAGGGTCTGGTCGGGTGCTGGTGTTGCAGGTTTGTGCTGACTGTGCTTCAGTCAGACAGACAGACAAATAGACAGACAGGTAGGTAGACAGGCAGGTGGGCTGTAACTGGACTCGAGGTGAGCTGAGGCTAGATTAGAGGAGCCGTGTCCATCAGGCTTTTGTTGGGGTCCAGGCTGGCGAAGAAGCGGACGTCTCGGTCTTTGTCTGACTGCAGGGTCATCACAGTTTCCTCCAGCTCATCTGAGTAGGCACAGCCCGGCTCTTTGAAATACGCTGTGAAGAGAAACACAGGACAAAACCATCAGCCAGCAGGTTTTATTTTCTAATAAGACAATACAATACCCACCAAGCTGGAGTTTCCTATTTTCCCTCTTCTCTCTTTGTATTTGAGAAATTATTTGTTAACATTAGATCTTTATACCTGTGAATGTCTTCTGTGGTCTGAGTTTATTATATGTATCTGCCTTATTCACAAAGAAAAGAAAAGAAAAATAAACAAGCCTGTTTGCTCAGGAGGGACAAAATAAAATAAACGCTAGGGTGCGCCTTTTCCCAGCAGATAACCTGACCTCGAACAATTTGATTTTTAATGTTTATTGTTGTTCAGACTCCTAGTTCAACTCCCAGAGGTAAGTTTTTCCCTCTGCGCTCATCCAACAAAAAAACACTTGGTGTTTTTAACACGGGACAACAGGAACCCAAGATCTAGATAATGTGCCCTTTATCGTGGACTTTTGAAATTTGGGCAAGAAACATTTTAAAGAGGACATATTTTGTCTTAAAGCAGGTCCATATCTTCGTTTTCATGACAGCTTGAGTATGTTCACAATCACCAATGTTCAAAAAAGCTTGTTTTCATATACAGTGTACCCCTGATGCTGCTGTATTCTCACACTCTGATTGGTTTACAAGCCAACTCTGTTTTACTTGGTCAGTCCAACCCATGTTGTCAACAACTTTGCATTCATTCTGTGGCATCTGCTCTTGCACTTGGCTAGCTGCCATGAGCCAGTGGGCTTATACTGATGACAAAATAATGGTAGTACTGGTGGGAGGGGGAATAAAACCTTTTAGGCAGCTGTTAGTAGCATAACAGTGAGAATAAGAAGAAGTCCTGATGCCATGGACTTTTTTCTTCTCTAGTGTAGACCCTGTCTCTGGAGTTAAGCTCCATCCACCCCTCCACCCCCTCATCAACCTGGAAGAGTTCAGGGGTAGGGCTGCTCCATCATGGCAAAAGTCATAATCACAATTATTTCTATTTGAAGATTGCTATTATAAGAGATGATTACTCACTGCTTTAACAACACACACTACGAGCCTGACACTGTCATTATAAAAGAACAGGCGATCCAAAAATATTCAAAAATCTAACATAATGATCATAATAACTATGGAGAAAAAAGAAAACTTCATCTTGTCCTGTGGCACAGTAATATTCTACTCTTGATTACTCAGTTGTCATGACTAAGTTTGTAATTGTATGTAATTAAAATGAATTGAAAGTTAACTGGGCTGCTCTCATAAGGGAGGTGGATAATGGATGGAAACCTCTTACAGGTTAACGGGACCCACCTTCCACATTACCCCCCCGAAAAAGGAAGAATTGCTGATCAAAGTATGTTAAGGTGAGTAACTTTAAAGATGAAAAAAAAAAACATATCAAAAGATCACAGCATGAATCGTGTGCATGTTTACCTTTCTCCATGACACTTTGCCGTAGAGCCTTGGCCACCAGTACACGCACGTTGGCCACAGGGTCTGAGGAAAGGCTGAGCAGGCTGGGTAAGAGGTGCTGACTGAACTGCTCCATGGGCATACAGTCCTCCTCTACAATGGCCTGCAGACAATACAAGGAAACATTAAAACACTGCGTCACACAGACGGCATGCCAAACACTCAGGAGAGGATGTACCGCCGCCGTCACGAGGCAAATCAGATCAAAAGCATCCAAACAGACCGGAAGGATGACAAACTGACTCACGGTGAATAAGTGACAACTGGAGTATCGTCCATAGCTGGAGTTAACAGTGTTTTATGTACTCATTCAGAAATAATCTCGACATTTCTTAAGTCAAGGGTAACAGAAATTACATGTAAGGGGGCTTTTAGCGCAAACTTTAAATGTTTAAGGATTTAAGTAGACCTAAATAATAATGATGAAGATTTAAATTTTCATCTCCGGAGCTGAAAGCACAGAGAGAGCACAGATGGGTTGATAGTTACATACCTGGCAGATGAAGGCAAAGGCCTGCCGCCCCACCCACTTGGGACAGTGGCAGAACCTGACGGTGAGTTCATTGATAAAGTTCAAGCCCAGGTCATCAGCTCCACACGCGTACAGCTTCTGGAGGATCTCTACAACCTGACAACACAAGATGTGATCACGTGTTTCATTAATGGATGTTAATGTAAAATTTAATTTGCAAACACAGTAAAATACAAAACATTGATAAAAAAACTGCTAATTCATAGAATAGAGCTGAGAGGGTACAGTGGCCTAAATATTTCTGCTCTGATTCAAAGTGTTTCTGCTGTTCGTATGTTTTAAAATACTTTTCAGTTTTTTACAGATTTTCAGAAGTGGTTTGCTTGATGGGAGTTTGGATGGGATGAAAACAGTCTGGTTCTGTCCACTGCATCAGGGGACATTTAGTTTTGAGGTTGACTTTTGCTCAGCTCATGTATAAAGTTTAATGTCATCTGGAGAAAAGACTCACTTTGGGTCCTGAGAGAAGCCAGTGTCTCCTAAGTTTCTAACATTTATGAAATGTTTTCATAAGAAAACAAAAATGATTTTTTTTTATATCTTTTTTTAATCTTTTTTTGATATTTATTTATGCTGCAGGGACTTTGTTAAAGGCCTGGACACTATCACAGATGTGTTTAATTACTCTGGTGGATTAGAAAAGACAGGCTTTAAATCAGGAGGAGCTTGGATGAAACTTTGTGGTGTCACAAGTTTTAAACACAAATAAAATAATAGGTCAGCACATTGTATCAATACAGACCACAAATTTCTCAGGTTGAGCGATCACTCAAACAAACTTTTCTGCACCCACAAAATCCAGAGATGGTTCAAATGAGGGCTTTTCACAAACCCCGGTGTGGCTTTTCAGGGTCAGCCACTGGCATATTTAATAACTTAATCCAACAAGTTACAGTTCAGATATGAATAAATATATTCCAGCAGTCTATGTTAACAAGTGCAGTAACGTGAGTGACTCTGCAGGGTCAATTTGGTTTAATAAAATATTAAAATAATGTTTGGTATTTAGAAAACAAGAATGATAATTCCATTAGGGCTGAACAGTTTTGCATTTTAACATCACAATCATAACGTGCACACTGCAGCAACGCCAGTGTGCACGTTATGACTCAATTCACGCAGCCATGAGTAAACGGTTTAACCGAAACAAAACTGTGACTTTTTTGACTTCTGTCACTGTGTGCAGTAAAAGTCTGTCAGATATCAACATCAGAGGGCTTACGCAGAGTCCACGATACATGTAGTCATTGTGTTACCAGAACTTACAAGGTATAAGCAGCAGAATTACATTTCAGGAGATAAATGTAACAGATTTTATACAGATTTTTTACTCTCCCAAGGATTTTTTTTTTAAACATTATTTTAAAAATTCTGTGAATATTTTGTGTGTGTGTGTGTATATATATATATATATATATATATAAATATTTATATATATATATATATATATATATATATATATATAATGGATCATTTCTGTTATAGATAAAAAAAACATTTCTAAAAATATACCTAAATAAAACTGCAATTGAGTCATCAAAATGACAACAGTGCGATAGAATTTGTACCCAATATTGTTTAGCTCGAATTACTTTAAAGATTTCTCCAACCTAAAAAAAAATTACATGTGTGATCATTGGACTATCACTAAAAAGTTATCAAACTTCTAAATATGAAACAAAAAAAGGACAAATTAAGTTCCTCATGACATTGATTAAAAAAATAGAATAGAACTGTACTTTAAACCCTGTACTTTATTAAGTATTCTGCATACATGTTTGTTTTATACATGGTGTAAAATAATAATTGACAACAGACTAACACTCGAGTTTTGTTTACATCAGTGAATGGCAACAGAGTCTGACAAGCAGCATAAAAATGTGATTTAATATTTTAATCTATTAAATTATTTCTCCAATTTGGTGAAGTTACTTCCTGATGTTTTTGCTAAGCAGGATGGAGGGAGTCTAAAAAAGGAGAGATTACTCTAACAGCAAATAAGAACTTTGCCCCCTCTGATTACCAAGTGCGGTCACAGACAATAAAATCATTAAACAGAAAATCAGTCGTGGCATTACGTTATCACAGTATCATCCGTCAGCGTGACTCACTTCCCATTTGTGTTGGATTTTCCAGAGTTTCTGATGACATAGCAATCTGTCACAATTTTCCACCTCTTCCCTCACAATGAAAGAGAAACAAGTATCGATGTGTACTTACCAGTTTGTAGGAGATCCACCTGACCTCTGACACTTTGTCGGAACAGAGTGTGAGCGCTATCTGTCTGAGGTAGTCATACACATCATAGTGACTGTACAGCTCGATGATCAAGATTAACTGCCTGCAAGAGGAGAGAGGGAGAGAGAGCTACAGTCAGACAAAACAATTATTCAGCAAACCTTATAAGGAACCCTCAGTACAGCTGATATAAATACCCAAAATTAAATCACTGTAACAAAGTTAAAGCAATAATGTTAAAGTCTGAATTGAGCAAAAAGTTGACAATTAACCACAGACAAGACAACAAGCGACCATGTGAGGTGTGCAGCACAGCATTTACACCGTCGATATGTGCTTCACAACTATCACTGCACGCTGACAGCTCAGGTTCTATATTAGAGCAAAACTTTATGAGTACATTAAGAGCAAGCAGGAGGGTGACATTTTTAACCTCTTCTCTGATAACGCCCGCAAAAACAGGCACCATCAGTACAGAACTACTGCAGATTTGTATTACCTCCGCCAAGAAGGTCATGTTATTGGTTATGTTATGATATTATTGTTTTTATTGTTTGTTTGTTTCTCTGTTAGCAGCATAACTCAAACAGTTATGGACAGATTTCAATGACATGTTGAGGAAATGTCCAGATTGGGACAAGGAAAAAATGATTAGACTTTGGGGGTGATCTGCATCACCGTCTTGATGCAGGAATTTTTTAAAGGATTCTTTAACATTGCGAGATAGGACCATTTTCGGCATTTGTGCATATTTGTATGTTTTCATGGTCAATGAATCTTAATATTTAGATTAAATAAAGGTAGGACTAATATGGTGAAAATCACAATATGGGTGAGGACTGTGGCGCTGGTGGAGGTCTGCGCTCTCTGAATGCTTTTCTAGTTTTATTGATGTGACAGGAATGTGCACAATGTTAAAGTTGCAAGTGGCTAATTCATCTCTACAATGGAGAATGAGGGGGACACCATTTGGAGGTCTATTTAAGGGTCTACTGTATTTTGATGGAGAAAGAAAACAGGACTTACTCTGCCAGCTCATATCTGAATCTCCAGTTGCGGCTGTTGTCTGTAACCATGAACTCCTGCAGCTGGTACAAATACTCTCTCCTCTTGTCTGCATGAAGCAACTGAAAGAAGAAAACACAAGGAAATAAGATCCCTCATCCACTCTTCTCTGAAAGCTCTAAATCCAAGAGTGAATTTTTTATGAAGCCAAAACACCTACTAGGAGCAACCTTTCAGCCCTTTGAATCATCGCTGTAGGAATGTCTTAAACTAAAGCTGACAAACAAAACCTAACTCACCTTCAGGAAGTCATAAAGGTGTTTGAGCACCCCTATGCGGACCTCGTCCAGGTCTTTAAGGAAACCATTGAAGATGGGAACCAGATCTGCCGCTGTCAGCTGATCTCCCAGGATGACTGCCAGCTCGTGAATGGAGAAAGCCAGCGTACGCCGCACCTTCCACTGCAAGCAGAAAGAACAGAGGGTAAGAAAAAGAGAAAAGTTGGATCACAAGGTCTGAGTAAGAAAGACTTCTGGGAACATTTTGTCATCACAGTTTACAGTTTTTCACTTAGATACAATGAAAGTAAAATCGAATAATCAATAACTGTTTTGAGAGCTTGGCAAAATAACTGAATTTTAATGTGACAAATACAGCAGCAACTTGTTTCTCTAAAAAAAAAACCTTTGCCTCAACTGCAAACAAAAGCTGGTAATGTAATTGGTTAATGTAGACAGTGCCCTTTCCATATATTCTAAAGTAGCTTTAAATTGAAATGGTGACAAAATACTCCATGTTTTTCATTTGTATTTTGGTTGTTACTGATCAAAAATAACAGCATAATTTAAGGAGAAGAGTTGCATTAAAATGCATCAAAGTATCATTATTTGACAGTTGTTGATATATTTGTGAAGTTATTTAAAATAACATGTTAAAAATAATCCAAAAATAATGCAAAGACATAAAGTGTTTTCCCACCAGAAATATTATTGATGTACAATATTATTGTCAGTTATCAGTATTTGCAAGTTATAGCTTAAAATTGGATAATCAGTATTGTGGATAAGAAGCCTGTATGTATATCTTCAATACTAGCCTGACATATTCCACATAATGGCATAAAGTCAGAAGAAAGTCTAAATGTATCAAAATGCTTTACCTCATCATCACTCAATGTCAACAACTGAAAATCAAAAGTTGCATTTCTTCCAGAGTAAAAGGCTATTTTCTTGTTTCATATCCAACTTGCCATCTTTGTACTCTTAATAAAGTTATCAGTGTTAGTGATAATGACTTGAGAAATAGACGTATCAGAAATCTGCAAAAATCCAATACCATGCATGAAATGAGTCCATCAGTCAAATATGGCACCCCCTCAGATGTTTTTTTTTTAAATTCCCAAGACAACACAGTCAATAACTGAAAATAGCCACTATTGTAGATCTGAAATGTAAGAATCATATCCTGATAAATCCTGAAACTGATTATAAAAAGGTCAAATCCAAGCACTTTTAAGCTCTCCGAATGCATATAAGAATTTTCCAGCACTTCATAGTGTGATTAGTTACTTATTTATAGGAGTACATATGCTTGGAAAGACTTTTGCATTTTCTGTGGATATGAAACAGATATCATGGTACAAACAACCATAATTGTCTTTTCAGCAGAAGCTTGAAATTATACAATTTTAAGGAACTTGAGAAAGTCAATATAAATAAGAGGCCCAAATGAAAAAAAACTTAAGTTGTAATAAAGCATTTTCATTTTTCAACATAATGGCCATGGAAACTGATATACCTCAAGTTTACTGGTTACTGATATTTCTCTAAATGAAACTGATTTTTCTGAGCATCATTTAATCAATAAGTATTTGAGTTGTAGTTGTGTTTTTACAGTGCCAAATGTAAAATAATGACTTATTTGTCCAAACATTATTATTAAACTATTCAGTAAGAATTATTTCTATTTTATGAGAGAGACAAGTTCAATTTCAAGCACCTTATTAAGCAATTCAGGACTTCAAGTATCCATAAAAACCATTTTTATGACTGATCATTAGGGATGGGATGAAATATAATTGGCAATATATCCCGATACAGTACGTGACGAAATGCATCGGGTTTGAAAAAAATGGATCGCGAAATAAAGATGCCACGACCGGTAATAGCGCATGTGACCAGAAGTGAGGACAACAAACATTAGCACCAGATACCTTGCCTCCAAAAAGCCGAATGATGGAGTCGAATGAGGTCAAAATTGAGGACGCTCTGCCTGGATATAAGTCATCTGTCTGGCAGTATTTTGGCTTTCTCATTAAAAAAGACGAAAACGGCGAAAACGAGCCTACCGCTCGTCAACATACACTCTCTCTAACCTCTCTAGGGTTAGAGAGAGTGTTATTGTTTGTTTGGCCTGTTAGGCCTTGTTTTTTCCTGTGTGCAACTCAAACAAAAACAATTAAGTTGTAATTACACAGTATTTTTTCTTTTTTACTTTTTTGATATTGTATCGTGACGTATCATATCGTGACCTGGGCATATCGAGGTGCAGCGTATCATGAGTTTAAGAGCATCGTCCCATCCCTACTGATCATAACAATCAGTCAAATCAAAACCAAATCAGAATAAACCAGTCAAACAAACATCGCAGCTTGAGGACAACACAAGAGCATCTGCAAACTGAAAATCTCCCCAACATGCCCGGACATTAATCTGAATTCCTCCGGTGACCGCTCTCAGCTCACAGCAGAACAGAGCCGTGTTGTGGAGCACACAGTGACCTTCAGTGCTGAGATGAAGTAATGAGCAGCGGTGTGACTGAGAGCTGTCACACTCTCTCTGCTGCAACATATCCTCTCACACATTCCCCTCTCTTTCACACATCCTCCACTAACTCATTTACACGACAAGTGTTACTCAAGTCAAACAAGGGACAGTACTTATAAAAATCATTCGCACTGTAGGGGACAAGGTTTCAGAAAAAGGGACAAGAGACACACAGAAGGCAGAATTCAACAGCTGAAGACTGAACAATTCTCAGCAAGTTATTCAAGACACATGAAATGCCCTCGATTGAAAAAAGGTCAAAAGCATTGAAGAAATAAAAGAGAGATCCCCATTTGGCCAAATTCAAACCTTACATTAATCTTCGGATGTCAGACTTACATTCATGCAGTAAACATTCAAGATAACAGTCAGTGACCACCACCAGAAGCAGATAAACATGAATCCACACTCAATGTGCTGTGTTCTCACTATGGACCGTTTCTCACATGCATGGCTCTCCTAAAAATTTCCTCACATTGTCCAGGGTGGAACACATGTAGGAACTTAAAACACCCAATTTGCTCACACCGACTTCCTAAATGGTTTCCCACTGTTGTGTTCCTCTTGTATAAACAGCCCTATGCATGTAAAACACTTGCACAGAAACAGTCACTATTATGTACGAATCAATCACCCGGTCAATCCTGGCAGATCACAGTCATCCTTTGTTTTCACAGTTTAGGTTGTTTTCTCCAGCCGCAAGCTGAGCATGCAGGACACTGAGGCTCAAAAACTCCACTGGCTTTCTAAATGGCTAATTATGTGCCTGAGCCATATCTACAACCTTTTTAAGTTGTTAAAATCCATAGAGCAACTTCCTGACTTTAATGTTGTTATGCATGCTTGGTGGGATCAGGTGCATGAAGCATTTCAAAACAGAGTAAACGCTGATTTATACTTCTGCAGTACAGCAATGCCATGGATCTGCTTGGACAATTGCATAACTCAAATGTTCAAGTTTTCAAAAAGCCTGACATGCAACTCCTCAAAAATAAAACTACACATCAGCATTCTGGTTAAAACCTGTATTTGCTTGAGCCCATTTATTTATCAACCATTCCCCTTAAATTTCATCTTGAAGCCAAGTTTCCACAAGCATGCACTTCTATTCTCATTCACAAATGCTTACACATAAACATCCTGTTATTAATGCCTCCTTAAATGCCATAAACTGACACTTGAATCAAAAATCTGCAGAAGGACCAACTGAAAAAATCATAAACAGCTAACTGGATGGTGTTGATATAATCAAGCATTCAAAAATCCCTTATTACGTTAAAACATGACATGAATTTATTCTTATTTCCTTAAAGTTGGAATATCAAATCAAAGGCTAAATGAGACTTGCTGTGGATCCACAGGATATCCTGAATTTCGCAGAAGAGAAACCATTTGTAACATCTAGTCTGCAGGAAGTGCATTTCCTCATCCTCCACTCTCACTGACTGAAAAATAAAGCTAAAAAAAACTGTACTCAGTCTCAACTGATTGAAGGGATACAGAAATCCATCTCCTTGTCGTCTTCTCTTTTCGCTGATTTAGTTGTAGTATAATCCTCTATTACTTAATATTCATCAGCTCAAACTTCAACATTTCAACATGGTACACACTTGGCTTGAGTTAACATAATGCCCTGTAAACAAAGTAGCAGAAATCGGGCAGAACTGGAACAAAAGTTATTCTGCCTAGTGGTGCTTTGGTGAAGCACTGAAATGGTATGGACACACAAGCACACAACCACAAATGCTAAAGAAGGCAGTGGAGAATTATTAACCTGACTTTGCTTTTTTTACAACAAAAAAAAATAATCTTTTTTTATATGGCTATCTAGGTTTTGAACATGCTTCTCTGCAGCGTGTTCTCCATTTAGAAACTCCTATCTTCTGCTGATTTGGTTTTATCATCTGTTTGTATAGTTCTTTTTGTTACTGCTGAGTGTTTGCGTTTTAATAGCTATTCACATTGACTTTAAGCACTTTAACGAGGCTCTGCCATGTTTACATCTTGAGACATTCACATAAAGTTTGTGAGGGTGTAATATCTGTCAGCTAACACTGCAATACAGCTTGGAAGGTGAGTGCCCTCTCATATATCCTTTACAGACTGGCAAAACCTGTTCAAACCCGGCAACACTTGGGTCCTGTCATCAGTTTGAAAGGGTCTAACTGGCATTCGACCCCGTGTCGATTAACCCTGTAAGTGACATGGGTTTTTATCGGCTCATCTCCGATTGGCTTCAGTGGGAACATCACACCTGGGTCGACCTGCTAATTTATGTCATGACGTAGGTGAAATGTGCCCACAACATAATCTGGCACCCGTCCCCTTCTCCTGTAACTTAAGTGACTCTTTGCCATCTCAGCAACAAATTACATCCACTTTTGTATCATCAGCGTTTGAATGTCATTTAGGACCCATCCACACAAAGCCAAACCAAGGTCTAAACGCATAAGTTTTTTGCCAAATCCGTGAATGATCCATACGAAGACGGCGTTTTGGGGGTCTGTAAATGATCATTTTTGAAACCAGGTTCCAGAGTGGAAAGATTTTGAAATGCCGTTTACGCAGCTCCGTAATTACCGGCTCTCTGCAAGTTTTCAGATACGCTTACGTCATAGTTTCATATCTTCATTGACACGCATGCGCCACATGCGGCAACAACAATGGTGGCGTACGTAAAGCATATGTGCTGATGAAGCTAGTGACCCTACTATCCCTGTTGCAGCAAAATCTCTTTCATCTCAATCACCACAAAGTTGAACAAACAATTATCGAAGACACATTACAGCACTTTATGATCACTTTATCACAATCTCTGTTTACAACTTTTGCCGCAAGTGCGCATGCCCACTGTTTTTTCGTCTGTTTCCGCTCGTTTCCATCATATCCTTACAGCGCCCCTAGAGATCTGGCATATGTTTTACAGCGTTTTGATGCGTATCGAGTGCATTCATATAGACACACATTTTCTGAGACATCTTCGTCTTTATGACGATCGTTTTGGAAACTGTTAAGGGTTTTGTCTTCGTGTGGATGGGGCCTTAACCTGTGCTGATTTTGTACATTTTTTAAAGAGGGACAAACAGCTGACCAACGTGGCCACGGCTTCCAAGCTCTTTTTCATTGTTTTACATGGATGTGTTTCGTTGTGCTGATGATGTCATCAACGACATGACAAAAAACCAGCTTTGCAGCTCATCTGTTGTCGATTAGAAAGCAGTCACTTGCCAATTGTTAGTGGGTTCAAAAACCCTGTGTTAATTTTAGTTTGAAAGCAGAAATAAACACAAAAGCAAAGATATTCACTCTGGCCACTCCCGTTCCCTACAGCCCGCATGCCTCCCTCTCTCCAGTATTACCAGTCTGGAGATGGAACAAAGAGGTGGTCGACTTGTTCCCCCATTTTGTCTCTGTAATGTTCACAGTGGAGGGGAGGCATCACAGGGGCATAAATATTCAGGCTTGAAAAGTCAGCGTGAATTGGGCTTCTCTATACTTTGAGAAGGGACAACTGGTGAAGTAAGACTTTCTGTAGCATTTCATCCATGTTTATGTATCAATTTGTACAATTTCTTGTAAAAATTTTAATGAATTAAATGTAAATATATTTAGAGGTATCTCGTCTAAGATTTTGAATCATGGTTTTGGCTCCTGCAAAAGCTGTGATTCAAATGTGTCCACGGCTTCCCTCTGTATTAATCAATATGAAGAGTTCATGATGATGCACTTTAAATTCAAGGTACCTCTTAGAGGAATTGTGCAGGCAGAACATAAATGTGATAAAAAACTTGATCATCTACGATTCACTGCAGGGTGTTACAGTAAATGTTAAGCCTCTTTCATCACAGATGTTAGCGGTTGGTTGTTTTTTAGCTTTGATTTCCAATAAACCCAAACACTCTCAGAGCTTTTAAATCCAACTGACTCATCCTGAAGCTAAATTGTGTTGTTGAGATTTACATCAAAGTGGGGCTTAAATATCAGCACTGAAAACAGCCATGAAACTGGAAACTAAATCTAATTTCTCTGCCCACCTGCACATCAGTAGCGAGTGTTTCATATGTGTCTTTGAGGCAGTGCCAGTTCTGTCGTCCCAGAGTGAGCGCGACCCCCGGCAGGCTGAAGGCACAGTGTTTGGCGATCTCTGTATCCACCGTCTGAGCGCGGGCCGGGTCTGTCATGGAGAGGTACTGATCCAAGAGCTGCTGTGGGATGACATTCTGTGGACAAGAGGTTAAAGAGATCAATAATGAAAGAGGAAAGGATAGAGCAGAAGGAGAAGGAGTTCAATATTCCATGTCAGTGTTAATCAATGTTTACTGTGAGGTTCTGATCAATAACTGCAGCATGTGTGATAGAAGTTGCTGACTGACCTGGATCTTAGGCTTATCCTCAGACACCGGGCTGTGGGCAGAGTCGTCTTTCCCCTCCTCCTCCACGCTCTCAATTAGTTCAGACTCCTGGGAAAGATACAAACCCACACACTCCATTAGGAAACTAATAAACTCTCTGCAAACTAAAGATGCAGCCACAATTAAGAAGATTCAAAGGCTAATGTTTCTTATCTCCACGTTGAAAGACTTTGACTTTGCTGGTGGCTCAGTCCTAAATTAATGACACTAAAAAGACAGATAACCAAACATCGAAGACAGAGGATTCATCAGCACTCACCCACAGCATAGAAAGTCTGTTAGAGAGCTAATAATGTGCTTTTTTGAGTTTTATCTGCCGTTTTAGTGTGTTCTCCTTGCTTCCTCATGGGTTAGAGTACTTCTATGCACAAGACAAAAAGTCTTCTGTCTCCTCGGTGTGGGAATCCCATTACAGAGACCGTAAAATCAATGCAGTCATTGACAACTTTGCAAAGAGCAGCGCAGTACTGATCACAGGATAGACTGACCAATCAGAGTGGACAAGGCCCACGTGCAAAAGAGGACCTACAAGTAGCAAGAGCTCAAGCAGGGTGTCCCAGAATCCAAGCGGATCAGGGATACTCAGTAAAACTAGATGTTTTTTTTTTTTTACATCAGTGATTGTGAACATACTCTAGCAGTCAGATAATATAAAATGGAGCTTATGCCAAATATGGACACTTTAAATTTATGCCTTCTACAGCGTATACATTATTTTTCACCCCAACAAGGTATATAGATTTCCAGCCCTGGATGAACCTATCAAGTGCCTCCGGTTGACAACATTAATGTTGCAGTCAATTTCTAAAGCACTGCCTAAATAATAACTCCATATCTTTCTGAGTGTCATCTTCATAATTAAAAAGTTGCTATCATCAGGAATGTTCTAACAATCATAATAGTAAAGAATTGTAAGACAAGTGAAGATGACCATCTAAATAAATAGTATGCAAACACTTAAAAAAGGTTTTCTTTTATTTTTTTATTTATTTTTGTATCCAATTCTCTGATTCTAATTTAGTGCCAAGTGTGATTCAACAAGAGCACAAAAAAGTCCTGGGCTTTGAGGCTGGAGATATCTCGTAATTTGTCAACTTCTTACAGTTACAACATAGGCAGATTGTGATTTATGAAATATGTACTGGCTCTCAGGACAAACAGTACAGACAGGCAAGTAACTGAGCGAACAGCTGACGATAACGCTGCACTTCACGGCAACAAGTGAGCCATAACTGTTGACACACATTCTGAAGACTACAAATGGTACACCATATTTTACAAATTCTCTTCAAGACATTGATTGACTGTTAAAATAAGTGACCTGACTGTAGTCTTAAACCAGCTGCTATTTGTCAAAGTGATGTCACGCAACAACACCCTCAAGCTTGATTCAAGCTGCAGTGGCTCAATTGAACTATGCAACTATGGAAGACTATCTCTCTGTATTATGAATCTGTGGGCTTAAATGAGCTTTATAAGCATAACAGGATGTCCAGAAACTGGTTATTCCATGAAAACATTTTACCTCTCAAGTTATATCTGATCATGTCAGTTTCTGGGAGATCTTCTGTAAATTGAAATCCTCACCATAAACAGCAGGTGTAAGGCCTAACTGTCTGACTGAAGTTTTAAATGGTAGAATTCAGGGAAGGATTAAGGTTAAAATATAATATAAAACAGCCCCGATGTCCGTATTCTCCAATGTTAAAAACATAGTTGAGATTTGAAATAAATCTAATGTTTAGCCAATCTTACTGGAACAGGGGACTCAGGTGGAGACTCTTCCTGGTCCTCTTGGTCTTCTAGGGGCTCTGTTTGTGTCTCTTCATCTCCCTGCTCCTGGACTGGACTTGACTCAGAGGATGGTGATGTTTCCATTGTCTGCTCCTCTTCTGAGGTGCTCTCCTCACTCTCCGACTGAACCTCCACTGACTTGCTCTCCACAGAAGGACTGATGGATTCACTCTCTGGCTGCTGCTCTGGCTGTAGGTCACTCATGTTGGTGGGGTCTATTGGACTGTCATCTGTCGGATTGTCAAGCTGTGCTGCCTTCAGAGCTGCTGACAACACCCGGACTTGAGCTGGGGGGGAATTAAAAAAAGGAGCTTAATCTTGATCTCAAAATATTGCTAAAATGCTACAGATTATCCCACAAATTCTTTCCCCTTAAACTCACCTTGGACATCAGGATCATCCATGTGAGGCTGCAAGCAGTCCAAAACCTTCTGGATCTGGTCACTGGTAGCGGTCCCCGGGCTGGGCTTTAAATCTGGACAACTGCCCTTGTGTTTCTCCTCTTCCTCTTCCTCCTTCATCTCCTCTTTTTCTGTCACCTCTGTTGATGTTTGACAGCTAAGCATTTCGAGTTCCCCACTGATGTCTGGTAAAGGCGATCTCCAGTAGTGGAAAGAGTTAAAGTTCTCGTCCATCTGCTCCGTTTCTTTCGCGTTCTTAGCGTTGTTTGTCGTTTTGGGGCTGGTGTTGCTGTTTGAAGTCATGTGACTGAAGCTGCTGTGCGTCTCTCTGGAAACTGAGGAAGCGTGGTTGTCATCATAGTTGTGCATATCATCGTCTGACGTCGTCACTTGCTCTGGCGAAGGCGTGGCGCGGCCGTCCTGATTGGGAGGCGTGTGGGTGATGGTTCTTTCTGTGTGGCAGCTGCTGATGTCGGTGCAGTTTAGAGAGTTCAAGGAGCAGTCACTGAAATGAGAAAAGCTAACATTTTAAACACCATAATCTCCAAACTGATAGAAAAAAAAAATAAAAACCTTTTAAATTGATCATTTCAGTTTTAATTTGAAGTGGAAGTTTTTAAAGAAATTGCCAAATAAATCAACTGGCTAATCTTATCCCTAAGGAGAGATAGCCTGGTACAGAAGCTAGCCAATATACAGTTCTCAGTAGTGCAACTGAAAGCCTCAAAATTACCAGACATTGAGGGTAAATCTCCACAAAAGTCTGGGTTGCTTAAACAATATGATTCCTTATAGTGTTCCCTTATATTTGGACATTACCCATTAGTCATGGTACAAGAGGATACTTTAATTAACTGGGGTACATGGAGGAAGAAATTTGGCAGATGGAGTAAAAGAATGCAGAGGGCTGGAGAAACTGTTGTGGAAACCGAGGAGCAGTACAGATCACAAGTTATCTGGTGGAGTCCATGCTCGTGAACCTAGAGGCCTACTGCTGCCACGATTGAAACTTATAAAAACACGACTGGAATGGGCACTGCAACCACAATGTTCTGTCTTTGCCGAGGGGGTAATCCTGATACAAGTGACCAAAACACCTTGCTAAAGCTAACAAAGGTCTGTCACGCTACATTTGTTTTGACTGTTCTTGCACATCGGCTAAATACTGAAGCAACCCATCTCCTTAATGTTCAGGTGAGTGACATTTATATCAGTTCTTGCTCGAGCGAAAGTTAACTAACCCTGCTGCAGCATTCTGAACAGCTGATGTGTCAAGTGGAGGAAGGATATGTAGTCCTTATGCTGCATCATGAAATAGCTCCAAATACACGGGCTGTATAGAATCTTACTGTAGCGTCTTGTTAAGCCAACACAGCTTATTGTGTAGTTTTACCATAAAAATGTGGTAACTGCGAAGCTTTCAGTGTCACCATTGACTGCTACATTTCAAGTAGTATCCAAGCTACAGCTACCTCCCTAAAGGGGAAGAGTTAGCCAGCTGCTTTCTTTACAACTATGTTAACTAGTGTCATGGGCCTAAAGCAACCCCACCCAAACTCTTCCTTTAAAAATTAGTCACAGCAAGTGAGGCAAAACATTTCACCACTTAAAGGCTCTAAAAGTGCTTCAAGACAAGCAAAATGATTCATAAATAACAAGTCAGTGCTTTAAGTGATTTGCAGACAAACCTTTCAAACAAAAAAAACAAAAACTGGTCTGACCTGATCACACCTAGTCATCTGAGACAATGATGCAACACTTAAAACTCTGTCAGTGCCAACAAAATTTCAAAGCCTTACAGATAATGTTAAAATCATAGCTATTACTGCCACACGCTCAGTTAGCTTTATAAAAAAAAGGAAAAACTACTAAAAATTTATGACGCACATACTATTAAGATTTAATCATTCCAGATACGTATGAAGTATACATTCCATCTAAAAAAAATCTCTAAATAAAACTGTAGTCAAAGCTCACCTGTCTAATGTACACCTGGGGACCTCTAATAGTGCTCCGTCCTCTCTGAAGTGAAGGCCTGTGCTGGAGGGATTGGCAAAGGTGGAGATGAAACGTCCCAGAGATTGAAAGGCAGCCTGTCGCACCTGAAAGTAAGACATGGGTAATTCTTTAAGTTTCACTGTCGACACAAAGAGCTATTTAGATTTTAACTTCAGAGAGTCTGTATATAGATGGGACTGTTCACACTGAGAGGCATTTCAGGACCACAATACAATCCAAAATTGGACACAAAGGCAAACAAGTTCTGTCTCTGTCACGTTGGAGTCTGCATTCATAGATTAAAGAAAACATATTCACTGTCTTGCACATGTACCGATGCCACATTTAAAACATTTGGAAAGTAACTAAATTCACTCTGAATTGGAGAGACTCTTGAGTCAAACAAAACAATTCATACCTGCTGTGCTTTTGAAATGGCACTTCTAATCATGACTGATGAACAAGCAAGTAATACTGCTGTTTCCTTGACAAGCAATTGTGAGGAACTAAAGTGCATCTCCACCAAGAGGTCTACTTCAGTAGTTTAGTTTGGTACAGTCAAGTTTTGTTTCATTTCAAGAGCTCACTGTACTCGTACTTGGTGGGCTGCGGTGTGCCAGCTCTACTCCACGGGGTTAGAGTGTACACTTGGTGCTAGGGATGCACATCAGCTCCAGTTCAACGTCACTATCAGCCAACAGAGGCCTTTTACACAAACATTAGCCATTTGCAAATGAGTGTGGGCTGAGCAGATTTTAGTTTCAGATGTTTATTTGTTGTGTCAGACTAATTGATGCTGACTGGTTCAAATAACTGCTGATTTAGAGAAGAGTATGGTCATAGGACAGTAAAAATGACCCTTTGGACAAACTCTGTTCTGCCTTTATGATCACACAGGAGAAAAAATATTGGCATTGTGGGAGAATTATGCCAGAATCTCTTAGACTGCAATGTCATATTACAATGAGATGACAGAATAGTCCTAAGACAACAGAGAGACTCAGGATGTGGAGAAAATTTTGATTGAGCAAGGAGGGCATCTAGTCCTCAAGTGAGTGTGCCCTTTAGACCAAAAACACTTCCATTCCTCAAGTTTCAATCTCTACAGAGAAGTGCATCTGAACACTTTTAATTAATTGGTGCCTTATTTTGTAGAATTCTAATTTTTTGGTCAGCTTCCTTCCACCCGTTTTGTCCCTAAACCTTTTCTGACACATGAATTAACTTTTTTTTTTTCAATTAACAGCAAAGACAACTCATATTTTGGCCTTCAACTTCACATTCAAACACACTGAACAAGGTTGGAATGTAGGTCTAAAGAGTTGACCATTTTTCTTACTAACAGGAGAAGACGTATCTTGTGCTTACTGCAGACTAAGCAGTGTAAACATTATCACTGAAGAGGCTTCGAGCTGAAAATCAGGAACACGATGATGACACAGTTGATTTAAAGTAGGCAACAGCTGTTCTCTCTTCACCACAGGAAGCTACCAATAAATGTGCTTCTAATGTTATGCAAGCTGATAACCTTTTCTGTGTTCAAGTGTGAATGTGTGTCGCTGTGTTACCCATCGAGACTGGTCACTGATGAGGCTGATGAAGAGCGGGGACAGCTTTGCTCGTCGCACCTCTGGAGAGGTTGAATTAGAGACCATCATGAAACACTCTGCACACGCTTTCCTGATTCCCCACAGACTGTCTGAACACAGGTCGAAGAACTTGGGCATCTGGGGTGAAAACAGAACAAAGTCAGAATAACTTCAAAAAACACTGACCAACAGCATTTGAAACATTAGTAGTGAAGGAGAGCAGTATTGATGAAGAGCAAAGGAGAACTCTTTGTAAAGTTATACAACAGAACTTTAAACACAGAGCCGAAGGACATCAATGTGAAACTGAATGTTACATAACAAATATGTGAATGGGAGTTCAGGCAGTGATCAGACCTGCTGACAGGTGTTAAAAAATGACTGTATAGATACGGCTATCTTCTGGCTGATGGTCTCGTTTGCTTTATTTGGTCACTTAAGAGTTTTCAAACAAGACTGTTGCATAACTGTTTCAAATGCCTCACAGTGCGCTCAAAGCAAAACACATCACAAAGCTTCTCACCAGTAGTTTTTCTGTCGCTTCCTGACCCACAATAGAACAAAACTCTCCAAAGTTAGCTGCACAAACCTGAAATACACACAACAAATACATCAATGAGCAAAGCAGAGTTAACTTTAATGGAAATACACAATGTAAAACACAACCATCAGCTCCCCCCCCCCCCCCAAAAAAAAAATCCCACTTACAATATAACTTAGTAGGATGACAATTATTACTTACGCAATTAAAAATATAAATTTAAAAAAAGGGAATGTTTACATGTTTTTTATATTGTACAGCTTGTTATTTTCATTCCAGTAAATCATTCAACATAAACAGTTTTATGCAGTCATTTTTCTCAAATCAACTTCAAAATGTATGAAACTCTATTTACTTTTTTATGAACTTGTTTATTTGTAAGGGACAGATACAGTATACAAAAACTGAAAGCCATCTAATGAATGTATCAGTGTTTGTAGCAGCTGCTAATTTTGTGAGAATAAAACAATAAAAACTATTATTCTTAAAGAGTAAAATGGGAGTGAAATAATACACAATTTGAAATTAAAAAGGGATGTTTCTTAGAAACAAAACAAGACAAAGTCAATAATTACGATCTAGCCAGTGAACTTCTTGCTAAATTTGTTCAGAGAAAAAACAACAACAGGGCAATAAGAATTAGGGTACATGGAAAATGTCAGAATTCATCATCTGCACTTTGACAAGCAGCTTCCCGAGGACAGGCTGTAAACTCTGGGACACATAACCAACAGAAATGAAACGAACTAACCACATCTGAAACCTTTTAGGATGGCAGTGAAGTACTGGTTAAAGTCAAAACATAGCTGTAATAACTTTAAGATTGTTGTGTTTTTTACATTGTTAATTTATTATTTATGTTAATAATGTATTAATCAATAAATAAAAACAAGTCTTTACTCCAGATTAAACTATGACTTTTCAAAAAAGAACATGAATTATACTGTAATATCCAAAAGAGGAAGGATGGAGCTCAGAGCAGGAGTTATTCATATGTGTGTGTGTGTGTGTGTGTGTGTGTGTGTGTGTGTGTGTGTGTGTGTGTGTGTGTGTGTGTGTGTGTGTGTGATTCATACTGTGGTTACTTAATCTCCTTTAGCTGAATTACCTCACTTTCCTCAATGACTTGCATACTTTACTCCATCTTAACTTTGGTCACCTAGCTACATGTGCCATGTGTTTCTGTCTTAAGGGTAATTTGCATTTGACCTTGGCAGTATTTACATGACCCTGTGGATTTAATTTATTTTGTTTGAGTGCAGCCTTGTAAATACGACAGTATAAAAGTTTATGCCACTGTTCAGTAGTGGGACTGAAAAATGGTGAAGTGCGTCAGGGGGCAACAGCGTGTGTATGCCGCCATGAGCACAGCATGAAGAAGAGCAAAGACATGCTGAAATATCAATATTTGTGTTTAGTTTAGGATCTTAGTTTAGATAATTAACTGAATCAAGCCCCTCATGCTCAAGTCCAGCTCCTGTCTCTGCTTTCTGATGATAAATCGAGGCCATGTCCAGATGCAGGCAGGTATTTTTGGAATCATAGGCTTTTCCTCTCCATTTTCAAAAATAATCACATCCACACAATAATAAAAAAAACCCACATCAATCCATATAATTTTACAACAATTTACATTTTAACAACCTTTACCTTAATTTTTTTGGTAATTTCTAGGCAATAGCCATTTTATTTTCATATGTATTCCAACCACAAGCCCTGGTGTTATGGTCTTACATGTGGCTAAGTACTTCTTTATTTATGTTTAACTTATCAAAACTTCTCTTATTCTTGATCAAATCTCGATATTAAAAGATATCTCGAGTATTTCTGTTGGTTTCAAAAACTGCTGTAATCATGGCAACCACAGATACAGGTCACCTGCCCTCACCTTGGCAGGAATTTCTTTTGCCTTTTCAGTGAACTAAAACACTTTTACTGTGCATCGTCAAAAAAACCTGCCTTCATGTTGACAGAGACTCAAGTGATGACCGTTTGCCCTTGAGTTGGAGACAACTTTGACACTGCAGCAGAAAAATAAGCCTCACGTGCTTTCTGACAGCAGTCTGGACTATGAAGGAGAGCTATTGAACACTTTAATTTTCTGTGTTTAGGACACATCAGTGCTATGTCAGCCTCCACTATTATACGATGTGTCACTGTCCTGGCACTCTATGGTTGCTCGTTTGCAACTCTGAGCAAAGACCTTGAACTCAAGATGGCAAAGCTCACAATTCACACCACATTAATGTGCACTGGGCAAAATGATGCTATGATGCTGTTTTCTGAGCACAGCAGGAAAACCAACCAGTGAATCATAAACAATTACACTTATCTGCAACACCACACCCCTGAATTGGAGTTTAATCAGTGCTCATATCTTGTCTAGTAGCTTTGACAAACAGCTCATTTTAAGCAATTCATTATGCAATATGTCTAATTAGTCACTGCAGTAGTGCTTGAACGCTATATGTGGACTGAATTTGTGAATTTTGTAATCCCATTGTGCAGTTTTAGACATGCTGACTCTTTGATGACTCAATGAATTAAACCAGGATTTACATGTTTATCGACACCGCTGCCCTGGCAACAACAGCAAAAATACAAATGAACTTCAAAGTTCAGCTTTAGAGGAAAAAGAGGATTACACAAAAGCAGAAAAAGTCATACAATTAGGAAGGAACTTAAAAAATATTCAGGGAATTAAAATTCCTCTAGAAAACAGCAGTGTGATGTGGGCTGAAGTGATGTGCAAAAAAGAGTTGAAGCGAACAGAGCGTTATGGCAGACTTAGTTAAACTTAAATGTGTTTGTGACTGCAGCCTGAAAGTGATTATACTGTGGATTTTTATGAAATTCACAGCAGTTAGGAGTTCCTTGAACTTGGGGGAAGTGAAAATTGCTTTACCTTGCGGACTTGAAAGAGTCTGACGTCGCTACACAAGTCACAGAACCGTGGCAGCAGCAGATGCTCCACTGTGTCTTTGCTCAGCATGGTGACAACTTTACACATGATCTGTCTCAGGAGAAATGAGAAAGAATAATGAGGAGGAGTGTGCCGAGCAGTTAAACCTGATTTAGAAAATTTGATTTGGATAGTTGAGTTAGAGAGTAGCCAGCACTTTAAAATACACATAATGGTTCCACAGCTGAATATAAATCATAATAACATTCAGCTGGGGCTTTTAAAGTGTTGAGAGTTTAGTAATTGGAGATTTACAACAGTTTATATGATCTAAAAACACAATCATTGCTGATATCAATCATGTGACAAAACAAATGCATTTTTACAGAAGTCTGCTAACTGGATTAGATGAAGACACTGACAGATCACAGAAAAGCAATCAGAGAAGCCTGCTGCATTTGTAGTTTAACCACAGTTTGTTTAGTGTCAAGTGGTTTCAAACAAAATTCAATTCAAGCCTTTTCACCCTGCTGAAAATTCCATTTTATTGAGCATCTTACCGCAACTGCCTCGATTTTGTAGTCATCGTCACTGCTGGGCTCTGTGAGTTCAAGCAGAACTGGACAAACTTTGGTCTCCATGTCGGCTTTAGAAATCAGACCCTGCTCCAACAGAACGAGCAGCGCTGCCTGGCTCGTCTTCCGTACCTTGAAAAAGGTAGAAAGATTAAATGCATTTTTAAAACATTAGCTGTCTGTTTCCCCTGAGAAAAATGGCTGACAAAATCAGAACAACCAAAAGTCAAGGACTGCTCGGGTACTGTTGTGATGATCGGCTTCTGTTCCTACCTGGTTATTTGGATCAGTGAGATATCTGACAACAATGGGCACCAGGTATCTTGAGAATGCAGCAGGGAAGTTGGGCCGGCTCTCATGTAAAAACATGGCAATGTTGGGGACCTGCTCCATCAGTTCAGCCCGTACTGTGGGCTCTGTGTAAACACAATCACACACAAGGTTACTTGTTTTCACTAACAAAGTGCATGCAACAGGGCCTGTGTCCTCAGACCGTGCTTTTTACACTGGCAGCACCCACAATCTCAGTTTCAGAGCACATCGCATCATGGTTTTTCCATTAGCAGGCCATAAAAGTGGACTCTTTCTTTCCTTGGTACTGTCTGTAAAGGCTTTTTGTGTGCGCGGACATTTTCTGATACTTAGGATCAACCAGAAAACATTATAGTGAATGATTTCGGGCCTGACATAAGCAGAAGCTTTAGACATGAAATTCAAGGATGAGTCAGATCAGTTTCTACTCAGCCTCTCTTGTTCACAAAGCTAATTTTAGAAGTTCCAAACATCTTGATAACAATGGGTCAGAGAGGTTAAAATCAAATGGACCTGTGTTGTCCTGATCCAAACTTTAACTATTTCAAACTGAGGGTGCTGGGGTGCAGCTCCAAAAACACTTTTGACGTGGAGTGAACAGATAAAATGGATGCTGAAAATGCACTACGTCAATTGATTTGTACTGAAAATGGGTGCTGCCGGGTCAAAAACAGTGACTATGGACACAGGCTCTTACTCTGAATAAGCATTGTATGCGTGCAACAATGTTAGAAGTTATCTGCGTTTCTAAAGAAGAGAATATTAAGAACAAAAACAGTCAACAGGCAAAAATGTTCTCAGACAATGATATCTCAAATAAAAATGTAAAATGCGTCTACCTCCATCTTCTGACATTCTTGCAACTGTCTCCATGACACTGATAAAGTCATTTTCATTGTCACTGAACTCTCGAAGCACATCAAGCAGGCCGCGAGCCACGATCTGCCTAGAGAGCAACAGAAGCTTCAAGTTAGTAGAATGCCTGCCAATACCTACAAGTGCTGAGAGCACACTCACACACACACAAAAACACACAGCACTGACAGAGCTGTCAGGAAGATTACAAACAAGCCCACATGTGCTCAGAAATGACAGGCGGGCTTGAACCTTGCGAGGCTGAGCATGAAAAGCGTGAAGACAGGAGCTAAACATGTTTGTGTGGAGAGAACAGAGCAGGATCAGAGGGCATTGTTGGCCAGCTATTACTGTTCATCATGAAGTGCCACATCAGAAAACAGGTAGTGAATCTCTGTAAAACACACTTAAACTTTAATGCGTCTCCAATTGGAAAAACTTAAAGGCTAGGACTAACAATGTCAAACAAATGCCATGTTCTGACAGACACCATCCTCCCCTGGCTCAGCATTAAGTCTTTTGGCATTCCTGCAGTACAGAGTTAAAGCAGGTATGCGATTAGTAAATACACAGGAATGCAGACATTAGCCAGATGACTATGAAAACACATCTTGGTAACTTGAGATGGAAATTTTTGTTCTCTGTAACACCCAAATCACCCTATGTGGAGATGGTGTTATAGTGTAAGACAATGATTACAAAAATGAAATTTAAAAGTTCTATTATACAACATTAATGCCTTTACTTGTTTGAGCCTATGGAATTTTAGAAAAGACTTAATTGCAATTTATCAGGAAGTGCACATTTAAACATCAAAAAAGTAACTCTTTCAAAGTTTTAGATGATAATTTACTTGATTGCACAATAAGATACAAGTCTGTGCGTAAGGGAAATTTCAGTGTAACATTTTATTTAGAATATTAAAATTCTTTGAAAAGTAAAATCTATTTGAACATTCGCCTGCACTTTCCTTCCTTGTCTCTACAAGAAGTGACACCTCTGTGTTATTTCCCAGATGTTTCCTCAATACAAAGTTACACTTGGTTACAGATGTTTCCTTATTGAAACCTCTGGAGATGGAAAATATTTTAACAACAATCACAAACATTGGTACACATTAACCCTAACTGCACATAGAATGTTTTCTAAATCACATCAAAATTTAAATCCTCTTTTTTTCCAGTTTTACAGAAATTAACTTGCAACATACAAATAACCATTCAAAGGCTTGGTAATCATATTACTTGATTTATAAATTAGAAATGCATTATATTGTTTGTATGCATCTACAGATGTTTAAAAGGGATCTATCTGTTTTGGTAGCTGTGGAGCATTCTGTCAATATTAACCATCTTATTAATAGTTTCTATATCAGTTTGTAGAGTTCTGCTCAATCATTTTTATTTGACATGATACCCTTTATAAAAACTAGGCCAGTAGGTCATTACATTAGTGTTTGCAGCTCTTAAATGGGTAGATGGTGCTTTATTTTACTGTTACTGTTCAAAAATACATTTGCATATGAATCTTTTACACAAACAGAATACTTTTAGCCATTTCCATATATCAATATCCGCTAAAACGTCTTTGGAAACATTGGCATATCAGACCATTTGTGGAAAAAAGTAGCTAAAAATGTAGATAATAGCTACTCTGTAAGAGAAGCAATCAATGACTGAGATGAGGCATTGCTGTTAACTAAGAAAGTGTTTAAAGTTTCTAAAACTTAGACTTTAAAAAAGCAGATTCAGAAAATTTCCACTAACTGGTACTTTATCCTTGTAGGAGCTTGCAGAAGCATTTCAGAAGGCTTTCCATGCAGCAGTAAAATACTCCAATCACTAAGGACAGCAATTTTATGATGTCTGCCTGCAACCTAAGCACACAGCACTTTTTATCTGTTTACTTTACACTGATTTGGTCCTCACAGTCGGGTACATGGAGCCCCTTTTATAAGGCTTCTGTTTTTGTTTTTTTATAAATGTGTATTAACAAGTGCTGTATGTATGTGATTACGATATTAAGTTTTGCCTTTAGTAAAACCAAAGTTATATGTATATCCATAACCTCAAGATTTTTTAGGCCTTTATGCCTTCCTTTAATAGAAGAAAGTGGTAAATGACATAAAGGACAGGAGCCCCTGGCCAAATTTGAACTCAGGCTGACCACTCCAAGGACAACCCCCACTGTGTCTGCACATGGGACTAACAGACACAAATACAAAGCTACCTGAACACAAACTGTTATATTTAATAAACAAAAACTGTTTCATTCTGATCTAGGGTCTAAATTTTATCACACTGTTTGATTAAAGTGCAAACATCTTAAAAAAATATCCTCAAAGGTCTAAAACAACTCATGGAACACCCCACTATCAATTTCCTTTTTAACCATTGTGTGACAAATGAATCTACAACAGGGCTTCACTTACCTGTTAAAAACATTTTCACTGAAGGCATACTTCTCTAGCCTCCCGAGAGGAGTGAGGTTGTCCTGACCCGCATCGAGGAAGGCTGTGATGCGGATGCCGTCGCACTCTGAACCATAATCATCGAATCCAACTGCAGAATGGAAAAGAGATTGTTTTACAAGCACATACTGGAAACAACTAAAAGCGGTCTACAAAAACAAAACATCTGAATGAGCAAGGGCAAATTTACCACAGTAATCACTGTGCAATGTTGAGGATACAGACTGAAAATTTGTGAAAATAAGCAGTACAATTATTCTTAATGGTTTATTCCAATCACTTTTCCAGTCATAATACACACTGAATTTGCGGTTGGAACTAAACAGTGTTTCATCACCCTTGCTAATGCAGACAACAGGGGCTGCTGCTCTTTATAAATGCTAAGAATAGTGTGGCGTAAAACCTTGAAATACTGATGACAGCTCTGAGTTTCACATGAGCAAAAGGGGTTGCTGGGAAACATGATACTTCCATAAACATAGTAAACATAGACCAGCATAATGTCGATCCACATATTGTTTTTTTCTACTAAGTAAGAACAACAAGGGTACTCACAATCATCCAAATCGTCATGGCCATCTTCAAAGTATAAAGATAGACCTGCAAGGGATAAGGCAGTTAGAGGGGAATCTGTTAACAAACATATCATCAACATACCATCCGTCCATGAAGGACCACTCCCCTTTCTAAATGAAAGGATCTCTAGGTTTGCAGGTTTACAGGCCAACAGTGTACTGAGGAGGCAGTCTGCTTCGATCAGACAATAAGTCACTACTGGAGCTCTGAGACGCTGAGTGTTAACATGATGTCACTGCTATGGTGACACATGTTAGAGAGAAGTCACCACAAGCCACAAATAAGAAGATCAATCTAACAACAATTTTTGTTTACAAATAGGAGCGGGGCCCACAAACATCTTCAAGTAAATGTGCTGAATCCCAAAACATGCTTGTTTTTTCTTTAAGTGGTAACCTGACATTTGGTTAAAGCAAACTCTCATTTCTGAGAGAGGGGATGTGGCTTTTTCAAAATTACATACATTCTTATTGTTTTTTTGCAGTCAAACATCAAGCCTACAAAACTGACTGTTCCCTGTGGTGACTTATTTGTGTTTAAAGTATAGCTTCATCTTTTTGGCATACAAATTAAATTCATGTGCATCAATATTGGTAGTATATGTACTGGCTATGCACGAGCTAGCACCAAAAATTTAACAATGTGCATTAGGGATGCAAATTATCAAGTAATTCATTAATCGATAGTTGTTTTATCTTATCGATCGATGATCGATTAATTGATAAGCGGCAATTTTTCTGCGAAGCTGAATTTCCCTCTGAATCAAAAGGTTCCTTTCTATGAAAATGCTATCTTTCTTATGAAAGAGAAAATGCAAATGACATTCCTTAATAAAAGATTTATTCCTAACAGAATGTGACGTATTGAGGTGATAATTTAGCAAAGTTGTGGAGGAGTTGTACTTTAAAATACTTCCACAGATTGTGCATTTGGCGTCTTTGTCGTCATTAACCAACTTAAAGTGGTTCCATACCGAACTCCATCTTATACTCTTCATCCTGACAGCTTACCACTTCTCGTTTGTCTTGTTGTTGATGTCGTCTTCTTCTTCTTCTTCTTCAATTAATTGCAATTAATTTACTTTAATCGAGTAATTTCTTATCAACGATTAATCGATAATCGATTAATTGTTTGCATCCCTAATGTGCATCCTTAACTTCACCATATTAGCTGTTTTTAACTAAAGTAACAAACAACTTCACGCAAAGCATGAATTTATTACTCTCAGTTTCTCTGTTTTTTTTAAATCATGTCACAAGTTACACAATGTAAAGCTTCAGAAAGTTTAGGATCAAATATAAAAGAACTACTGAAGTACAGTTCCTCTGAATTTTCAAGTCTTGTCAGTCAGTGACATGCAACTTATTTTCAACTTATTTAATGATAAATAAATCCCTCAAACGTTTAAAAAAAATCTATTTTGCACAGACAGGCTGGCAACATTTTGCCACTTTGTTATGGCAACACTACATTTTGAATTACTTACCTGATCTTTTCAATAAATCACTGTCCAATGTAAGGGTTTCTCTTCATATTAACCAATGAGTTTTAGCAAGGCTTAGGGGATATGTATCATGTGTTCAGCTTGTTGTTTTGCTGGATAGCCAGTATCTTAAGTAACCCCCATTATAGTTGGCTGAGCAATTAGGCCACACTGAGCTGAGAACATTAATGCTCCTTCATCAGCATGTATTCTACTTGCATTTGAACTATATTTTCAGAATCGTTATTCTTTTTTGAGAAGAAGTGCAAACTGGACATTTAAAGGGTTGAGAAGGATAAGGTAAGATAAACAAAACAAAAGCCTGGAAAGGAAATCCCAGAAAAAAAACAGGTAGTGGAACAGCCATCAGTGTTCACAACTGGGCAAGCGAGGAAATGTCCACTAAATATAAAAAACAGCCCCTACCCTGACACTTCATATTAAATATTCATAAGTGTGTAGATAATACAACAGCAACTAACCCCCCAAACCGATGCTGGTAAAAACAGCTCTTATTGTTTGGGTATGGCCATATATTTGTGCAATCCAGGCAGTGTAAATAAAAAGAATTACTATATTCATTACTGTTATCCAGAGCAACAGCATATAACATTATCCTCTAAGAATAGCAGTTACAACAACTGCTGTAAGGGAGAATGGAGTAAATCCTATGTGTTTGTCTGTCTTTGTCCACTTCTGTCTTTTAACCACAGCCATTAGACAGATACTTTTACTGACAAACTTGAGCCATTGTGCAAAGATGGGCAAACTAGCTTCTTCTTAGCTAAGAGCTGGTGCATGAACAACTGCTGTTAAAGCTGTACATGTTCTGCCGCCAAAGTCCTGTGGAGCTGAAAGCAGGAGATCAAGGTGCCCTGTCGAAACTGGGTAGACAAACAGTATTCCCCCTTTTCAAAGGTTTAATATAGGTGACCTGTATTTGAATCTTATATTTAAAGGTGTCAATTTTAAAAAAAAGAAAATTATGAATATGAAGCTGCCAGCGTTACAATATGAAGCCTCTGCTTGTAGTATTTTACTATTTAGTCCAGACTGTGGGCTTAGTTGGGATATAATGTAAGGGATATATTTAGAACCAAAACAACCACAAAATCTTGATTCATAACTCCCTAATAAATTCAGACAAATAGGTTACTGTGACATGCAGAAGTAGCACCAAAATAATCCACTGTCCTCTTGGTTTCAAGATCAGAATTACAATGCATATTTTCTGAATCATGTTCAAGTACCAACACCTCCATACAGTCTGCAAACTCTGTGCAGTTTGTTCTTGTTTGTGTCTGAATGCGGAGATAAGAGGAAAATAGGAAGAAAAATGTAGGCTAATTCTTCAGCTCTACTGATGTGTTCTGTGGATGTCAGAAGCCAAACTGTCCGAGGCGCATCTACGATACGCCACCAGAAACCCCCACTTAAGTCAGAATTTTCTACTTTACTCATAAGTAGAACAGATTTTGCTTGGATGTGAAGTAATGGTGTGTCCCATTTACCTCCTTCAAAGTGGGAATAATGTCACATCCCTCTTAAACATGTTCCTGTTTGGAGCTGGTTAAGTCAGGGTACTTGAGCATCGCACAACTTTCCAGTAGTTTCAGCCAAAGGCAACATTCCCAGTGACTTGTTGAGAATTACTACTAAGATCAACTGGAAAGCTCCATCATTCCCACTTTCGAGTTTTGAGATAGATGGAACTCAAAGGTTTATCACAGTAACCTGGTCATCTCAATTTTAGTCAATATTTAGCCTCTTGTTGAAAAAAAACTGACATCCCTGCTTTAATTGTGGGAAAGTTAAAAGTCCAGTGCTGTAAAACAGCTTTTGTTTTGCATGCTCTGCTGTTGTTGTTCATTCGTTTTCAATAAAACCTTGCCTCTAAATGTCTATATCTATAGATCAAAGGGGTTTACCCTCGAGACAAAGGGGAAACATTTATTGTGTAATATCTTTTCATTATCGTCCCCATCCACTATCTCAAGTTCCGTCCTAGTCTAGCAGTTTGTAAAGGATATTTCCAGTATCGCCTCCTTTGTAGTTCAGTCCAATGCGAGGAACACCACCACGACACTATAATGGGTTACAATGCAAAACTCCGCGTTTTAAATAGAAGATAAAGTGACATACAGATGCAGCAACAAGACCCCTTTCATGTTGTCATGGGAAGATCCTCGAGAGGGGTCCTTGAAGGAGAAGCATGTGGTGGGACAGCTATGAGCCAGTGTTTACAGCTGGGCGAGCAAGGGAATGTGCACGAAATACTGAAAAATACAACCCCATAGCTAAAAGCCATGTCTAAAATGTGGTATTTAGAGTGAATATATAAAAAGCGACTGGTGATACAATGCCCTAAACGCCTTGCTGGCAAAGAACAACATCTCCCCTTTGTTATGGTATAAAAGAGGATTTGGTCAGCTTATGGTTGAAAATGACTTTAGCAACAAGGCTAACGTTAGCTAGGTCAACTCGCTAGCCTTTGCTATGGCAACAGCTCGATAATAAACGATTCGTGCGGCATTATACGGTGCATAACTTCTACAAGAAATAGTATTTAAAAACGCCATACATATTTTGGATATGCATACCTTTAAATGCCGCCCTAGGGTCACACATTTCGATAACCAGGGGTAGCTTTCGTAAGCTAGCAGGCTAGTAGAGCTAAGTTTGCTAACACTGCTCGTCCAGCCCTTTCGCTTGACTTGACTCGCCTTCGCGCACACTTCGTCTGGGAACACCGTGAATCCAATGCAGCAGGAGCCGCTGGTTCAAGTATTTTCACAATGAGGTGTCAAATACCCCCCTCGTAGGCCAAATAATGGCTAGAGTAATGAAGAAATGAGTATTTAAAAAGTGCCATTACCTGCCATCTTGAGTCTCGGCTCGGCTCTGCGGGCTGCCGTCCCGTGTGGGCTGTCACCACCGCACAGCTGTCACTCAAAAACGGCAGCAAACTACTTCCTGAAAGTACTTCCTGATGCTGGTGTGTGCCACTCGATTATATAGCTAAAACCACGACCTTTAGCCGATAAGCGCGTCTCTCCTCAGCTGCGGCTCAAACTCGACATACCTGAGCATAAAAACAGCCTGTGGGCTTTGTGTATGTGCAAACAAAAAAAAGAGAGCCGGAAAAATCACGTGACTGCACGTCGTGTCCAAGATGGAGACCGAGCGATTTGGTGTCTTTGCCGTTAGCTAGCTAGCTGTTTACAAATTCCTCAATATGGGAACTTAAGCGGTTTTTCAGACGTTTTAGAGCTGATAGAAGATTTATTAAATATCCTGAGAGGCGTATTAAGTCACGTTTTCTCACAATGAGGTAAAGTAATTTCTAAACAAAGAGCACCTAAAGGAGATACAGCAGAAGAGGTAAGCAGGGGAGTAAACTGTCAATGGTCATCATCACAAACTCTTTTTGAGAGAGAGGATCGATATGGCCCTGAGAGAGCTGAAGGTTTGTCTCCTGGGGGTAAGTGTGCATCGATTTTATTTTTCATTTAAGCATATGTTTGTGTAGTGTTCACTGTACATCTAACTGTGTCTGTGGCATCAGATGAGCCTCTGCTGTCATCAGATTGTACCAAACTAAATAAAACTCACGCTATGTATTTTCATCGGTGATGTAAAGTACAACAGGCACAATCAACTTATGATTTACGTTCATGTCTATTATGAACTCTAATATTTACATATTCTGAACACCATATGGCAGCAACATTTAGCCACAACATTTTAATAAGCAGTATCAAGGGCTGGGATTTTTCTTTAATTAATACGAGCAATACACTATGTATATATATTAGTATTTTACACCCAGATTGTTGTTTCTCTTATTTTATTTGTAGCAGATGAAATAACAAATATATATAGACAACCTTGAGAGGATTAGGAAAATGGAAAATCAACGCTGGAAAATGTTGTTACGTGACATACACATTTTGGTTGCTCATAAAATAATAAAAATGATTTGAAATAAAATAACGAATATAAATATAAAAATGTAGTAAAAATAAGACTGGACTATATAGTTTATATGTTGGAAGTATAACACTACACATCTTTATTTTTGGGGGTAAAGTTCCAGTTACTTTGGTAAAAGGAAACTTACCTGAAATACTTGTACTCCACGATAAACAAGTTTTACCTCAAGTTAATTATAGTAATAGCTTCTTGTGATGATCAAACTGTGTTAGTCACAAGCAATTTTGCATGTGTCATTTTTTAATTGTTTTGTTTGTTAAATTTTTAAGTTATGATATTTTGGTCTTTGTTTTTGTTTTGTGTACGACTTGCTTATAAAAGCTCTAAGAAAGTGTTTTTACTTCATTACATGCTCGTAAATCCAAACTTGTAAGTTAAATAACCAAGAGTGTTCAATGATAGTGTTCTTCATGTTAACAGAAATTGTTGCTTTTGTATTTTATTATATAACATGAGCCTTAGAAATGTCAAGCACTTGTTCTTTGTCAAATCCACAAGGACCAAATTTAAAATGGCTACTTTTATTAACCACTGGCTGCATGATTTTGACATGTATGAAGATCACAAACAAATAAACAACCCATCTGTGGAAAAGAACTTCTGAGAATAGAACTAATGAAATCATTATTTGTCATCTAGATACTTTATTTAAGAAAATGACCTTGTGGTCAGTCGAGCAAAGTACTGATAACAGTTTTACTGTAAAAATTCTTGCAACATCACATATAATGAATTTTTATTGTTTAAATCAACATAAGCTAGTATATTGGTGTAAATTATACTTACTTTCCCTGTATCATAATATATAAAAGTTATGATATAGTTTATATTAAAGTTGCTAGAAAAAAGGTGTTTCATGGATACAAAAAAACCTTACTTAAAAATAATAAAATACCCAGTTAACGATTGTTTACTGGGGCTATAACTTTGTGATTGGCTCCATACAGTCAGGAGACATGGACTTAGTCAGCATAATAGTTAAGTTGTCAAGATTATAACCTTTATAGCTACAATGACAAACTTTATCCTGGTCGAATTTATTATAATTACGTTTTTCAATTTTGAAAATATTTTGGACACTTAAAGCATAGTCCTGATAAAAAAAAGAATTACTGAACAGCAATGGGCATAGAGTGCAATCAGAAAGTTACAAATATATAATTATATTACATTATATGATATATTTAGCCTTTCTTTCTTTATGATATCAAATTACTGGCCTTGTTTGACTTGAAGGTTTTAAAGTGAAAAACTACATCAGGATGCATGCAATGAAAGAAAAGTATTTACATCTTTGTTGTCTTACTTTCTACAACTGGTCTTTTCTTCACCCACTTTAGTAAATTAACACTATTTATCCATTTCAAGAGTGCCTCTCTGACCAAAGTCAGGTAAATAATTCTCCCCTTGGCTCATTATATATTCCAGTAGAGTTATGTTATTCACATCCTGGTCTTCGTTGACACACACTGTAAACAAGCAATGTAAACATAACTCCATCTCCCTTGTTTATTTATCACAAAGTTCCAGACGTCCACAGGAAGCAGGAAGGAAGAAGCTGCCATGAAAAAGCAATAATGTCTGGGCCTGTTGCCAGAGAGTGTTTTTTAGTTACAATTACATGTCTGGTAATGGCTTCTAACTGTGTTTATTAAGTATCCTCTTTATATTGTCTGTGCAGGACACTGGAGTTGGAAAGTCCAGCATCGTTTGGAGATTTGTGGAGGACAGTTTTGACCCAAACATCAACCCGACCATTGGGTGAGTTCCTGCTGTCTCCCACATGATGAGGAGTGCCACTTCTCTGTTTTAGTGGTGTGAGATCCGTACTGGCAGGGACATTACAGGGTAGTCAGATGATTCACGTCCATCCAAGAAATAATTGAGCTTTTCCACTTAAGGTGTCAATGTTGATAAATTAACAAGTAATGTTAAAATTTAATTTATTTATTTAATCACTAAGCTGACTAGAAGTGCTCACAGTTTAAAATATGGAAAACAGTCCTTTATTGCACTGATAAATCCTTAAAAAAAATCCTGTATCTGCATTTGAATTCAGATCACCATCAAAACTGTATCACTTCTCCTCTGTGCCATGACTAATGTTTCCTTAAACAGTCACCAGAATCTGTTAAGAACTACTTTATCTCATAATGTTAATAAATCTCTGTACATTTCCTGAATCTACATCAGGATTTGGATCACCACCAAAATCATTTCACTACATTCTTATTCAACAAAAAACTTTTAAGAAAGTCCTGATTGAGTTAGATGCTCCTTCAAACTCTTTTTAAAGCTATTTTACTGGTTGAACTTGTGATGTCTGGAAGACCATTCCATATTGTCAAACCAAAATACAAAACTATGCATTGTCTTGCATTGGCATCTGTGGGTGAAAGAGAAAAACAACCTATTCAGGCATGCTTTTTGTGTAGATTGACCACCACCAGGGCAAAATAATTGACCAAATTGAACATTTTGAATTTGAAGTAAGGAAATGTTCCTAAATAAACACAACAAAGACAAAATAACTGTGTAATTCACCAAAGACCAATCTAAAGTAGCATGCTTTTTATTGATGTTTGCTCTTGTGTCACAGTTGAGTGCCAGCCTCACACCTCTATGCTGGACAAAAGCCCTTTTCACACATGCACCCTTGATATTATCAGAACTGAAAATAGAAGCAGCGTCACTACGAGCATGATGATTACACCGGAGAGAGGAAGCTTCTGAGTTTCATCTCTGTATCCAACAGCAGCTCCGTGGATGCATGAGAGACCTGCTGATGCTAGTTTTGGAGCAGATGTACTGGAGAACGTCTGTGAAGTGAAAACAATGCTTCCAGTGTGACAAAATTCAGCAGCGGTTTTTCTTTGGTCCTGTGAAGTCTCTCTTTCCCTGGTTCGCGCAGAATGCGCAGTCTAATGTAATCAGCCCTCCCCACTCGCCTCAGTAAATTTCTCTGCCAAATCACTGCAGCATTCAAACCAACCCAGTAGGACTTTACACAGAAATATACTTTGGTTGGTGTGAGGAATAATAAGGACAAGGATAAGTTCAGGAATGGGGTGTTAACTGTAATTTCTCCAAGACAGTGTTGGATGCACTAGAACAGTGGTGGGAAACTGGATAGATTTTTATGACTGCTGGGTTGGCCTGTTTACTTTTAGCAGATTTTTTTAGTCTTATTTTGATGGATGGCTAAATAAAAGCAAAATAATTGATAAATTAAAAAATAGCACATACTAGTTTTCTGCATCTAAACCTACCATACCTTTAATTTTAATTATTTCTCTGACAGAGGACAGTTCACAGTAATGAACACTGACACTGACGGACTCTCTAGTCCCCGGCAGGTTGATGCAATGGATTTGTACAAGTTTGTACAATCTTGAAATAAATATGGCACTTGAAACAACAGAAACAGGCATTAGCAAGTTGACAGGTACACAGAACAACATGAACATGAATTTACAGCGCACAAAAAGACCATCAGAGTTAAAGCAGGTAAGCTGTTTGATTTACAAAATGCAGATTGCTAAGTGCTTAAGCGCTGATACATTGCATAGTAAAATTGCTCATTTATAATTGCACACTTGCCTACTCTAGTGATATTGCACAGGTTTTCCATAAAAAGACCTGTTCAAGTACAGTGTTGCACTTGTTTGGTATGCATTTATGCAATATTGTATCCAGTAGTTCACTCGGGTTACATACAGAGATGTTTTGTATGTATACATATTACATACATAGGTACATGTAGATAGATGTTAATAAATGGTCACAGATGTGGTTTGTCCTGAGCCACACCTTCAGATGACCCTTAGAAGTTGCAGAGCAGGAGCATCTCTGACTGAAGGTAGTGAACTGTTCCAATACCTTTGAAAGACAGAACATTTCAGTCAGTTCAGTCGAGGAGATGCCAGCCCATCAGAACTGTTTTTGGAAGTCATACTCTGAACGGATGTTACAATGGTGATGTTTGGAACAAATCATCTTTCATTTTTTATGGCCTTTTATGATTTGTTTAGTGGTTTGGTTGTTGCTGCATTAAAAAGGAATTACACCTGGAGACTTAAGAGGAATTCTTAATGCAAAATACCACAATTGCGTTGGGTGTCCAACATTTTTTCCACTGCTGTATTTACTTACTTAATTAAACAAATGAATAAATATAGGTTTTCTAAAAAAAATATCAAACTAACAATCAAATTCTAAGTTAATAGGCAAATTATTTCCACATGAAATGAGCAAAACATAGGATACAAGCTAATTTAAACTACCTCTTCAGTGTAATGAATGTAATTTTAATGTTTTCTCTGATGTATTTTAAATGAGAGGTGCCTTTTGACTAATACAAATACATTTAATGATGCTTTACCAGATTTTAAAGGAACAAGGCACCAGCTACACTGCTATTTTCTTTCAAATATATATAATTTTAGCATAACCAAAGATTATTAATGAAATACATAGATCTAATTTGTATTTCCATGGTAAATTGTGGCTTTTTTTCTTCATATCTTTTGGTATTTGAGATTAACCTGTGGACACAAGGCACAAGGCAAAAGATAAACAAACAGAATTTAAAGAGCATTTCAAGCTATGACACACACACACACACACAAAATTACCAAATATAAATCTGTTCTTAATGAAGGCAACACATACAAAAAGAATAAAAGTTACTTGAGTTTGTTGAAAGTTAAAGCCCAAAGCAGATTAACTATAACAAATCAGACATATATTTATAAAGGATCATTTCTATTTTGCTAATTATATTAGTGACATGGATTCTTCTTCTGAAAAAGAAGTATGGCTGCATACAGCTGAAGAAACGAGTCTGGCTACTTGGAGAAAACTTGCAGACAGACTGCTAACAACCAGACAAATTATTCATTGACCTTTGCTGCATCATATTCGCTGACAAAATGTCACTGAATTTGTATGACGACAAAAAGAATCTAATCTTTAAGATTATGTCAAAACAATATGTCCTCCATGTCAGCCTGAAACAAACTATGGGATCAATAATCAAATTAACACAATTCCTCATCAGTGTTTTTATCTTTGTGCTCTGTTAACTAAAGCTGGTGAAGATGCCACAAAACAGCTAAAGATCCAATAAATACTTTACTGTCTCAAATTTGGAAGTCAAATTTTGTAAATCCATCATCCTCAGTGGCAGTATTTTAAAGATGAATCTTAATGTGATAAAGAATATTTCGTCTAAAGTCTGTTTGTCTTCACCAGGGCTTCCTTCATGACCAAAACAGTCCAGTACCAGAATGAGCTGCACAAGTTCCTGATCTGGGACACAGCAGGACAGGAGCGGGTGAGTAATACCCACAGAGGTTTTTTGGCTGTGATCATGGTGCTTAAATGGACTATAAATCTGAGTGTTTTAGTCTGATCAGCCAAACCACAACAGCACACACTATAGGTACTGGAATCAATCACCTTGACCAGGCTGCTCTGAAAACCTTCTGATCCTCAACACGTGGGTTCAAAGAAGTGAGAAAGTGCACATGATCACACCACCACTCCCTGAGTGCACTTACTGTTTTCCTCTGATAGGGGGCGACATTTACCTTTCTATAGGAGGAATTCTGCCCCTTTTCTAGACTGAAGAACCACTCTTTTCCCTGAGTTAATGAGACAAATGGGGAGTATTACTGATTTGCATATCCTGGGTTGAATTTAGTTGAAACATCATCTTTGTCTGTCATTATTTCCTTTGTCATGCTTTATCTTTGCCCACAGCTCTCTGCTGCCGTACTTCTGCTTCCTCTTGTGTTTGTTTATTCTCGGTACAGATAAAAGAGTGTCATTACTGTCCAGTTTCTCAGACTTCAGAAATGCATAATAACTGATGTCCCTTTTCATTTAACTTTAATGTTTTCCTATTTTACAACAAACGCCTCTTTTCTATGACTTTAACAAGAGAGGTTCCAGCGAGACAGCAACAAATACGTTCATATTTAATAAAGGAAGACAGTCTTAAACAAACTGAAATTACAGAGATTTAAACTGAATCAGCAGCATTCATGCAATATTAATATCTGCAGATTTTCCAAGTGTATGCAAGTAATGTAAAAAGTAAAAAATGACTGTCAAATTACCAGAAGATGATATGAGCTCTGATATGATATGATTTTAACATCACAGCTGCATTGTGTGCATGTGCAGTTATCACATGGCAGGATGAGAAATGTCAGTTACAACATTTAGAGCACACTGTGCTGCTGTTTGTGTGTTGGTTGATGGATTTGAAAGGCAATTTTCTTGCTTCTTTTCCATCTAAAATCCATCAGTGTGCTTATCCAGAGGCTGGACCATGGTGTCTGCAGAGTTTTTGTGCTACCTGCACATTAGGGCTGGGCAATGGATCAGCTAAATTGATGAATTCAAATCATTTTCTGCAGAAGATTTTAAAATTAAATGTTAAGATTTTTTTCTTGAGTTACTCCAATTGTAAGTTGTTGCAATGTTTGAAAATATAAATACTGACGTTATCAGTTATCATGATGGTAGACCCTGTCGGGCTTTGCACAAAAACATATAGGCTTGTGTTTGATTTTTTTTAAATGCAATCATACTTTCATCATTAAGTTTCCTGGTAATATACAGTGGAAATACCTCAGCCTTGTGTTTATGTAGACAAACCTGCCTATGTTTGAACTACATAATCAACATTTTAAAATGCTCTTTAACTTTAAGAGGGTGTGTGTTTTCTTTTTTTGAGGGGGACAAAATAGATCAAAATCATAAATAGAGTGTTAGGTAAAAAATGCAGTATTTTTATTTTTAGGCCATATCACCCAGCCCTACTGCACATTAAAGGTATAAACTACAGATGATGCATGTCAAGGGTGGTGAGTGCTTAGCGGCTGTTTTATTCTGGTTTATTTGCTTTCTTTAAATGATAATAATTAATAAATAACAAATACTGTTTCAATGAACATTTTAACAGATGACACCCCAATACAGACCCTTAGTTTTCAAAAACATTCTTTGCAACAACACCTAACACAATATGGTTAGCTTTTTAGAGTAAACAGTCACAGGTCAGTAATGGTGCTACAGCTTGGGTCAGCTGGGGTGGGCAGGAATGGATTGATATAAAATAAAATGACTGTGATATGATTATTGCCGCAATTGAGTTCCACTATGCTGAAAAGTAAATGCTTATGGAGAGATCCCTGCTAAGCGTTGCTTTTATTAGATTTAAAATGTTTATTTTGTTAAGAAATTGATAGGAAATACATAGGCAAAGATTTGGGATTTTTGCACTTTAGGACTTCACAAATGAGACGGTAGTTTTTGATATAAGTATTTTCCAAGTCAAGACATCTGTGCTCAAAGGAACTACTTTCTCCTCTGACTCACTCCCTCTCTGCACATTTCCCTGCATTGACTCTTCCTTTTTCTCAGCATGCCCTTCTCCTTTTCTACCGTACAATCCCCTGCTGTTGTAGCGCCTTATCCCTGCTGCTGTCCTCTCCAGAGAGGTGAGATAAGATGCTGTTCGCCTTTTATCCTCCTTTTACCCTCGAGGCCTTTGGCTTCTTGGAGACCCTGGAGGGGGACATCAATGCAGGCCCCGTTTAAGATAAGACCAGAGGATGAAACCCGAGCCGTCTCAGCTCGCTGGCGTGTGCTGCCTGCTTCTGTGTCTTATCTGCAAGACACTGCAACTCCTCGTCAGGCTTTGCTCTTTTCTCTCTTTTCTATTGTATTTCCTCATGTGGACTATTTTCTTTTAGTTCTTTTCTTGGCAGCAATCAGGCCTTCTGTCAGTGCTTTGTGCACTTTTTCATCTTCTCCACGATTTTATTTTCCCAAATCCACTCCCAAGTGGCCTCCAAAGAAGTTCCCATCAGAACCGGAAAAAGTATGTCGAAAAATTGCTTGTGTAGGTTTTGATCTGTGCTAGTTCGAGGCTATCCAAAGTGTGTTTTTCTATGTGAAGTTTTGGCTAATCAAAAACTGCTCATTTGAGACAAGGGGATAAACAGGCAGCCAGTGCAAACTGCAGGAGAGACTTGTGTAAAAAAGAAAACTCTGTTATTTCCATAATTTATGTCTCTAGAGCAGATTAGGCCTCGTGGGAACAACTTAGCCCAGCTGCTAACAGCCAAGAGTTGGGCATAATATCAGTTTTTTGATTTACTCATAGAATTAAGAAAACTAGAAAATCACTCAGGGAGTGCAGAACTCCGCCAAGCAGCTCAGCTATGGCAGTGGCTTTTCCACAACCCCTGTAAAAGATACAAGTCTGGATCACCATGCGCTCCATTGGACGGCCAAGTCTCCGCTCATGTCTCCACCTGGAGAGCTCCTCCACCAGCATTGCAAGGGAAGCTGGGAAATGAGGTCACCTGGCCTTGAAAAAAGTTGACGTCAGTTTTCAAATAAACTACTTACCTTCACGATAGAGACATATTATATATTTTGTCTTGTAAATTTTGAAGCAAATCGATTAAGTGATGGCAGAGATAAAATTTTTCAAAATATTTATCAAAATGGGGATTTCTTGCATCTAGACAAATATAGGGATCACAACCAAAATTTAACAGCTCCTTTCTTGAACCAAACCAGACCTCCGGTATAATTTTCATGTAAATCCTCCATGAGTTTTTGTGTAATCTTGCTAACAGACAAACAAATGCTGGCAAAAGCATAACCTCCTTTGCAGAGGTAAAAGATGTAAGGGATTAAGCCTGAACACTGCACTGTACTGGACAGTCTTCTGTTTTATTATTTGATCACATATTTTATTATTATAATTAAGTGAGCTTAATTGGCTCTTGTGATTGCGCTGTGTAATAACCTAATCCTAAGAGGTTTTAAATCTCAATGAGTTTTTTACCTGGTTAAATAAAGGATTGATTGATTGATTGATTGACAATAAGAAACAAATTACACATTGCAAATTTTGCTCACATTGTGCATGCCTAGTAAGACACTCTGGTTCATTAATATACTTCATATTATGTTAATTAAGAATTAAAGTTGGCATGTCTAATACACTGTCATAAAAACATCACTGATAGTAGTATTCCTATAAAAACATGATGATTGACAGATATAGTCTAGGGTGGCGGTGGTGGGAGGTATCTTTTATAACTTAGTTGTGTTTTGAGCTTTTGTGACTACATCTCAAACGCAAAGGCCTCAACACTGAGTATCTGTGCAGTGTTTCATCCTTGCTCCTTTCCTGGTCAATCTTTTAGTTTCCTCAGCCCCCTCTGCACTGGTTTCTGCCGTCTGCGAGCAGCACCACTGAACTTTGCTCTGCTCAAAGTATTTGCAGTCTTTATTCAGTTCAGCCTGCTGCCAGCACACGTCAAGCTTGACTAACCCAAACAGGATATCAGGGCGCACTCATATCAGAAGTGCTCTGACAACCTCTGCCATGGCTAGGCATGGGAATCCAAACCCAATTCCAGTTGAGAATCAGTAACACCTCTCTCAAGGATTCAATATCATTAGTGTCCTTACTTATCAATTACCTTACAAACTCTACTTTGTTCTGCAGGCCTTGTAAGTTAAAGATGTCACGCTCTTATCTCAGGCTGTCAACAGATTACAAGTTTAAGATCAGGTTACACAGAAGTAAAACATTTTGGCAGACAGGAGCAGAGGAGTTCAGAACTGTGTCGTATTTTCAACTTACTGCACAACTTCCAGTAAGTGGAAACACCAGCAGCTTTTAGAAGCATTAATCTATACAGCCCTGAATTGAATATCAGCCTTAAACTTTTGTCTTGACTTTATATTTATTATGACGTGTGCTGCTGACTTCTTAGTCAGGCCACCCTTGTAGATAAAATCATAAAATCATCTCAATGGGATTTACCTGGTTAAATAAAGGTTAAAATCAACCGTGTCATGTGGTTGACATTGAAATCACTGAAAACATATGAAGGCCAACTTTTGCCCATGTGGAAAATCATAAGGAATCAGTAAAGAAATCGTTAAGAAAGCAGATCAATCAGCAAAATTGTTAATGGTGCTGGTATCATTATCATTTCCATCCCTTGCCGTGGCATTTCTGACTTTGTTAGCAGAGAAAATTTTTCCTATTGATTTAATTTTTTTCTTAAAATTCCTGGATCAGCACCCAGATTTGGATGATCTCAAAAATCAAATCACGTCTTCCTTTTGTGTTAGAGCCTGTCTCAGTTGTCCCTAGCCTGACATGAATGAGATGGGCTTGAGCACTGTACGTTTGCTCATTCAATAGCACTAACACAAGCACAGGCATGTGATGTGACACCAAGCGATAAATCTTCACAACAATAATTTGAAAAAATGCTTGAGTACCTGGTTAGCTCTAGGCAGTGTTGCAGAAAGCTACAAGTCCTCTGGTCTCGACAGATGAAACAATTTTACTTGACTTTATCTGAAATCAAAGGAGTCACAGTGTCCTTCTGTGCACACCTCAGAAATACTGCATGTAAGACTTTAAACAATTCAGTGACATCATTATTTATCATATAAAAATAAAACCTCTAACTACATTAATGTAAGTAAGTGCTGCCAGTATTTTGTCTGACAGTATGCGTAGAAGGTGTAAAGACTAAATATGGACTTCTTTTTGTCGCTGTTGTATCTAACAGGTTTTGATATGGTTTGGTTTTTACTAGCATCATATCAAGGTTCATATATTTGTATTGTGATTACCATAATTGTTTCAATACAGAAATAGATATTGAAATATGTCGCACGTTGCCATTGATCAAAAAAAGTGTTAAAAAAAAACGTTTTTATGGCCACCTCTGAACAACTCATCAAGCCTTTTTTTCCCTTTACTGTCTCTAGTAGGAAATAGACATGACAAAACTATTACTAAAATCTACTTTAGCAGTAGGAGGGTTTCTATCATTATGCACCCAGTCTGTGGTTTCAGTAATTAATCGTCACTCACAGGGCATCACTGTGGCTGTTTTCTGGGCCGCTGTGTGGCCAGACGTCTGGCCTCACTGTGATTACTCTTTGGGTTAAAGTAGCGACAGACCACACAGCACTGTTGGTGGTTCAAATCCAGCCATGAAACAGACAGCGCTCTCCACTGAGACTCTGCCAAAGCTGGATTCCACTTGGTAGAGTTTGGGGCCAGTAACAACTGTAATTATGAGGAATGTGTGCTTTCCTGAGGTAACACTGTCACTCCAAGACGGATAGTTTATTCCATCATTTTGAGAAGGAAAATAGAATTGGCGGGAAGGCCTGGGTTATTCCCAGTGAAGGTCGTTTTCAGTCACGGGTTGTTTCATTTTAGATAAATATCATTAGTTAGTACATGACATGCTTTTATTAGTGCGTTAAAAAGACCCAGAACAGCTTATATTTTAGAAGAAGGCATACCAAGACGTTTGAGAGGGCGAATAATCCTGTCTCATTTCTTAAATATATGGTCTGTTTTTCTTGCTTTTTTAACTGTTACAAATTCCAACCGTTTGGAGCCATTACTTTTGAAGTGAATGAAGTTCAAGGGGTTGTCACCATGAGATTCATGGATGTAGACTTATTAGGTGTTGTTATGAATGACCCAGTTATAACCAAGATTAATCAGGAGGAATGGAGGAGGTGTTGAAGCATTTTATTTAATACATTTGAACAAAGCTCTAGTATTATTTAGTGCATGACATCCCTGTGATCTCCCCACCCATATTTCCTGTCTTTCTTTTTTGTGTTTAATATGTTAAACAATTGGTAGAGTCGGAACTTGGGAGAGAGCATAGGGAATGACAAATGAGGAAGGAGCCACAGGTTAAACCAAACACAGACCACACACTATTACACTGTACACAGAGCACACAGACTTACACACTAGGTTTAAAGCACCCCAGTCAAGTCAAGTCTAACAGCCATAACTTGTCCAGTTTTTTCAACATTTTTCCCCAATTCCTTAAATCAATCCACAATCTACTGGCACACAATTTTCAAATTTATCAGGGCTCCAGAGTGCTACCATTTTGGGCTCACATGCACCCAAAATTTGTGAGAGTGCAACTAACATTTTTTCTTGGGCACACTCTTACTACACTCTCACTAATTTAAATTGACAAAAGTAACTTAGGTAGCGGAAAAATCTGCAGAAAACAGAAAAGACAGAGCACCTGCTTCCTCTCTTTTCTCCGTCTCTGCGTTGCATCTTCACAGGCAGCAGGCTGTAGGCCCACCCAGACACATGCACACATGCACTTACTCCCACACACAGCCCTCAGTCATCATCCAGTCAGCTGTAAGTATGCAAATGAGCTTAGATGGAGCCTGACTGTGGTGCCAGGTTTCAGCACTTTTAAGCACTTTAAACGCTCTGTTTTTCTTTTAATATATAACTTTGCTTTAAATAAAGGCAAGTATTTATTTTCTTTTATTCTTGTTTAAAAATAATTCACATTATATAAAAGTTATAGAGAGGGATAAAATGGTGACCTTATGGCGTTAAAGGTGACACTAGTAAAAATTCTGGTGCATCTAATTTTTGTGCTGCTGCAGTTTAAAATGTTGTTAAGGTGAACTGTTGCAGCCCGTGCAAAAAAAATGTCTGGAGCCCTGTTTATGCAAAAAAAAAGGGCATTAAACACATGCTTGTTTCTTGTGATTGCTCATAAAAAAGTACAACATTTGTGCCTGCAAAACGTGAAACATTACAAATTAATCACAAAAGTATGACGTGCATGTTTAACTGAAGTCTGCTTTGCTACTTGACACTCACGCAGACTTCTGGAGGAAATAAATCTGATTTTTATTCTTGTGATCATCAAATTTATCCTAATTTTTCCTGAAGAGGGATGAATATTTGCCCCAAGTTTTTGGAAAAGCTGCCTCATAGCTGTCGAGACATTTAGCCTTAAGCTCTCAGTGTGTTAGTGTCCTTCATTAAATTGTTGGAATATTTCCTCCTGAGTCAAAGTTCAGGAAAAAAGAGGGAGTGATACAATATCATGATACTGGCACTGCTAAAACTATTTTGTATTTGGATAAAATCAGTGCAGACAAAGTGTTGAAGTTAGGTTTCAGTGAGCACTGGAAAGAATTCCTCCAGGAAAATACCAAAACCTGGCAAAAAGTGAACACCCTCAGCCTCTTAGGCTGCTCCATTTGGGTTTGCACATGTTGTTTTGATTACGCTCGGCTTGGTGATCTACTGGGTTAAAATCAAATGGTCTTCCATAACTATCAAAACGTTAACAGCTTTGACACATTCTGCTCATCTTTCTCCTGATAGTTTACACAAGTGTGTGGTCTGGGTGGAAATATTCGCCATACTCATCCTTTAAATAAACCCTCCCGAGGCCTTTGGTGTTGTAAAATTTTGTTTCAGTGTCTTTTGCTTATTTCCTTTCACTCTTTTGAGTTTGTTTCAGTCAACACTTTTGAATCAGTCAAACAAAACTCACAGTTATGTAATCAGAGTGGTGTGTGACTATGTAATGGATTAGCTTTATCCATCTAAAGCTTTCACACTGTTCCTTTATCCGCGCAGTGAGGAAAGTATGACAGCAATTCACAGTGCTCACAGTTTTACACTTCCTTTTGGTGACTGAAAATTCTAAAGACAACCAAAGTAAGAAGTCTGCTTACAGTCTCATAGTTGATAGTAAATATATTTTTCTTCCCTTTCCACATTTTTAGTTTCAACCTCATTTGACATTTTCTGTTTTGCATGGTGTCAAGGCTATATGAAACACTATTAGGTCAGTGCATTAGCCAGCATGGTTTGGATGAGCACAAAAGCCGTTCTGAAGCTTAAAAGATTCAAGCTTCATCTTTGTCCCACTCACCATTGTTCACCTCTTCTGTCTTCCCACAGTTTCGTGCTCTGGCACCAATGTACTACAGAGGTTCAGCTGCAGCGATCATTGTTTATGACATCACTAAAGAGGTACAATTTACTTTTCAATCCTTCCAACATGTAATTTAGTTCTCACTCTGATTATTCATTGTTTTGATTCATGTTTTTCCACAATTTTAAATGAAACAGTACTGAAGAAGGTTTTTTGTAATGTTTAAGAACAAAGGTACTTGCATTCTTGCTTTTCTCATTTATGAATATTTAGTGGAAAAAAGGAAAAAAGGGGGTGTTGGTTTGGCGGAGTGGTTAGCAACCAGGCACCCCATGTACTTGCTTCTGCCGGTCCAGGTCCGAATCCCGCCTGTGACCAATTTGCAGAGTGTCTTCCCCTACTCTCTTTCCCCCTTTCACAGGCCTATCCACTGTCTCTCTCCTATCAATAAAGGCACAAAATGCCAAAAAACAAAAAGAAAAAAGAGAAAAGGAAAAAAAAAAAAAGGAAAATTAAACCAACACTATGTAGTTTTTCAAACATAATATAGTCCTTAGATATTCATCGTCATGGTCCGCCACTTAACAATGTGTTGAATGACACCTCTTTCGTGCTCTGAAGTGGTCTGTATCGCTTTCACTGGCGCTATGTAACTTCGAGGTGGATGGTGGGAACCCTGCCACACTAAAAACTACAAGTTTGGACTGCTTTACGGCACAGGCTACGTCACTTCCCCCGATTCCCGATTTGTTTAAAACACGGAAGTGTCGGCGAAAGCCAAACGCAGAGCTGTAGTCATGGCGGAGGCAGCAAAGAACGCAAGAAAAAGAAAAGTTTATTTTGAGGAGACAAAACAAAGAAAGCGAGAGAAGAACAAGCTGAATGCTCGGACCAGAATAAACATCGGTTCGGTGTTCACTCGCTAGCGTGAAATAAAAGACGAGGAGGGATGTCCGACCGATGCCGACTTGGCCCTGTTATTGCTGGACTTGTAAGTACTTGCTGATTGTTTACCATCCGTTTACAGTATTCTTGTGAACGGACCAGTATGTAGTTTTGTTTAGACCTATTTCAAGTGTGTGATATCGCCAGCTCGTCGTTGTCTTTACTTTTATTCACTTTATTGCTTCAACAGGACGGGGGCGACTTCACGGTAATAAAACCAAGTTGAACTTAGCGATTTTCAACATCGTCATTTAGTCAAAGATAAATACATTACCTCATCGCTATCCATCCTGCAAACAGCCGCTGAAGACAGAAGAATACTTTTGAGTGAAGTCCTGGCTTCTGTGATTCGCCTACAAAACAAATGCACGCGACCGGCAGATCCCTAGGGCTCATGGGTAGTTGAGTTCTCGTTCCGGTCAAGCGAGAATCTTCCGTAGTGTTGCTTTAAGTGGATACGACCTAACAACATTAGATAGAATACGGCATCAAATCAATTTTTAAGAGAAAATTCAGCATAGCATTTCAGTCACCACATCTAGAAATTAAATCATTGTTGCTGTTGTGCCAAAACCTTGCCATGACTTAATATTTTATGAACAGTATTTGAAATTGTTTTTCAGTCTCTTCAATGGTTGGAAATGCATAAATCACTCTCACCAATGTGGCAGATGGCCACTGCGACTGAAAAATGCAAATAATCACAGTGACCATAATCTGCTTCACAACAGAAACAAGACTGTCAATAAAGAAAACAACAAGAAAATAATCAAAAGAAAAAAACAGCATGTGAAATAAGCAGTTATCAGTAGTCATCTGTACATGACATGATCTGTATTAACTCTGTATTGTTTAGTATGGATAGAATAAAGAAGAGCAACCATCTTTATGTGCAATTACACCAAGTCCAGTTGATATTTTGATATTTAAATAAGTGTAAAAGTGTGACATTGTATGAGGAAATAAAATTGCAGGATTTGCCTCACATAGACACAAGAGAGGGCATTTTTTTTAGCCTCTGCTTGTGCAGATTTCATCCTTCTCTTCAGTACTGAAGATATATTGCCATGTTATTTTTACCTTTAGATAATTAATCCTCCACAATTCAGCTCACTCATTTAGGTGACAAAAATTGAGTTAAGCATTATATAATCCTGTGTTGTCAATCAACTGTCTTTGTGAAACGTACTGTTGATGAATCCTTCTAAAAAGCAGAATCACACAAAAAAATAAACCAATGAAATGAAGCAGAGGGGCACAAACCAACCCCAAATACTATCTTGCGGGAGTGTATAATGATATATTATGATGTATATTATTTAAATAAAAAGTAATATCACTTGTAAAGTATTCCGGTTCACTGTATGTCTTTATACTGGATGCAAAAAAAATAAGCAAATAATACAAAATAAGTAATATAATAATTGATATAATAGAGAGGCACCTAGTCTATCATTCTAGAATCTTTCTCGTATACGCAAATGTTTGTTATTTAACCCTTTCATGCACAATGTCCGCTACAGTAGACAGACATTTCAAATACATTTTATACCCTTTAGGTTGCAGTACAATGCCCAACTATCAGGTGGTGAACTCTCAAACGCTTCTCTTAAGTTTCATTAAAATATTAACTTTACACTTTTTTTAACCATATTCAGATATTGCATTATAAATCCAAAACAGCCAACGAAGGGCAAATTTGGTGTTGCACCTGCATGCAGATTTAAAATAATTTTGCATTTTTTATTTTAAATTTTGATGTAGTTCGCAAGTGAAAAGTTTGGTTAAACTGCAAAAATACATAAACTACAGACTTTTTATTTACTTTTATCACTCTTAATAATGTTTGTGTTTGTGGATCCATAGTTAGTCCCACTAACTTACTATTTATTCCATTGATGCAAGGTGGACAGATGCATAACTCCCTGAAAATATAACACTGAAAAAAATGAACATAATTTTTAACTTGTTTGAAAGTAAAAACAAACATTGAAAAAGTATTCCGTTATGACTGAATAATTCATGCATGAAAGGGTTAAAATGCACTATTAACATTAAAAATACAGTACATTTGGGGTGCTGGTTTGGTGGAGTGGTTAGCAACCAGGCACCCCATGTATTTGCTTCTGCCGGTCCATGTTCGAATCCCGCCTGTGACCAGTTTGTAGAGTGTCTTCCCCTACTCTCTCTACCCCTTTCACAAGCCTATCCACTGTCTCTCTCCTATCAGTAAAGGCACAAAATGCCCAAAAATTACATTAAAAAAATACATTACATTTAAAAGAATAATACATATTTAGGAAATATATTCTTGAAAACAGAATTTATTTATTTATTTATTTATTTCGGTCACGTCAGCACACTTATACAGCATCACATATTGTCAATAGTTGATCAAATGTACATGTCCGAAAGGGAAGACAGGAGAAGCAGAGCTTATCTAGTCCCGTCCCCAATTTCTCAATATTTAGTCTCCTCTTTTCGACATATCATCAAATTATTATAAATTTTTATTCCAATTTACAGAAGTATGACATAATTCTTGACTGTCCTTTAGTGTTCGTATTTGACATATTATGACTAATCCTTTGTTCCACGTAAGGCAGAGAGAATGAAAACACAATGAACCCTGCTTACAATAGAGCTTTAAATGAGAGCACCAGTTATACTGTAAGTAGAAAAAAGCCAATTAGCTTTGCTTTGCACAGACTGACACAGTTTTAAAAGAGCACTGCTATGCCCTTTCTAATAAAACTATGCTTAAGCTAACAGATTATAACCCTACTATTTAGGTTATTTATCCTGTGTGTATATTTTAAAGGAAACAACAGATTATTTTTCTGTGAGGAACAATTGATACCCAACCATTGGAGTCTTGCAGGGATGAGAGTTGATAAGACTTGAATGTTGCCAATGCTTATTAGTTCAATTCTCCTGTAAGTTGCTGTTGATTTTTTTAATTGAATAAAGTAAGTCTACTTAGGTTTTCTGTCATGACATCAAACACATAGCACCCCTGATATTTAAGGCGATGAATGATACAGATCATGTAAGCTGTCTACGTTATCCTTAGTAAAATTTAGCCCCCTCATGACACCACCTCTTTGTCCTGTCAACCATGATTACCTCCTCAACTCCTTTGTTGTCATTTGTGCTGACTGCATTGAGTGGGAGCATGTGTTTATGTCTCGTAAGGCACCTTTAACTAAATGGAAGGAACTGATAAGGCAATGATCAGATAAATATGCAAATTATATCGACCCCCAATTCTCTTTACAACTGATTCTTAACTCAAACCAGCTCTTGATCCCCCCTACCTCTGTGAAGTCTGTTTTTATTGATACGATTTTCTACAGGTTTAAGAAACATGTTTCAATATGTTCGCTAAACTTGTTTGTCTGTGTCCTCATCAGGAGTCCTTCCAAACTCTAAAAAACTGGGTGAAGGAGCTGCGACAGCACGGACCTCCGAATATTGTTGTTGCTATAGCAGGCAACAAATGTGACCTTTCAGATGCCAGGTGAGCCAAAGCGAGAGACAGAACTGTGCCACCAGCTTTTCTTTTGTGAAAATTCCTTCTTGTTTATACCTTCAAAGTGATCGCTAGATTTCATGTGTCTTGCTCTAATTGAAAACATCTTGTGAGGAAATGCTCTGACCTTTAAATGTTGGAATAATATTTGATGTTTGGCTTAAATGTTCCTCTGTGAGGAGGATCATTGGCTCCTAGACTGTTTAGATCTCTGGGTAAACAGGTTGTTGTGAAATGTTAGGTGATTAGTCTCACCTTTCTTGGCTTTGATATTCAGCTGAAAAGCCTCTGAGATGCTGTTTATGTGAAGTAGGAGACATCTTAGGTGTATTATTCTTTTATATTCAAGGAGTTGTGAAAGATATCATTGTTGTTATCTTTACAAAAACAGAAATAGAATCCCAGGCTCATGTACAAACAGACTCTTGTTTACAAAATCATCCGTGAAATTGGTAAATCTTGCATGTAATAGCTGTAGTAGTACATCTGATTGTTATCATATGGTGCATGAAATTGGAGATTTTGCAACATTATTACTATGACAGATCTCTAATGTTTACAGGGAAGTGCCAGAGAAGGATGCCAAGGACTACGCTGACTCCATCCACGCCGTCTTTGTGGAAACCAGCGCCAAGAACGCCATCAACATCAACGAGGTGTTTATAGAGATAAGTGAGTGTGTTTTCTCCTGCCTGCTCATCCTCAGGTTCCCATCGAGCTGTGACTAATTAAACATTGTGCAGCATTAAGATAATTATCTCGTCTGCCTCTGTGTTTTAGAGCAGGTACAGAATGTTTTAGCAGAATTACAGCACATTTAACTGTTTTCATTTCAGGCTGCAGCAGATGTTTGAGGACAAAGAGGCAGTTCAGAGTCAGGGAAGGATAATGTGTTGGAGAAAGTCACATCCACCATAAGAGGAAATTTTGACACCATGGCCTCATTAGAAACTGCTTACTACATACTTCTCCAGACTACATTATGCTTCACACCCAACAGCGAGACTGCCAGTCGGTTTTTAAATTGCACTTTGCTGTGTCTGGCATTGCGTAGTTATGCTTCAGAGAAAAGAGGGAAACAATAGCTCAGCTCATGGCTTACTGTGCTACTGTGTGGCATCCATTATGATCTGAAAGGTGCATACAAGAATTTTATTTGTATTTCCATGATTTTAAAAAGCAGTTTGCTGGTTTGGGAGCCCATTGGATCAGTTTGTAGGAAAATAACTAACCTTTAATTTTGTAGACATACTTTTTTCAGCTTTATCGGGCAAGTTTAAAAATATATTATCTTCAACATTGTGTTTTGTCATCTCAGAATGATGAACACAGCACCATTAGATATAAAAAACGTGTTCATCAAAAATAATTCTATTTTTGGTTGAAACATTATTTTAGCCCCCTTTTTTACATTGTAAATCTGCATTTTGTGTTTAGTATGGGAGGAAATATTGCATGTAAATGCCTTAATTAAATTTAATTAATTTGGGATCATCCATCAGGACTCCCCTTGGTTTATGACTAAGGACCCTCTGCATGAAAAGGAGGAGGAGTCTTGTGTCTTTATGGATCAGTCTTCCATATCTCTAACAATAAAAATAATAATAATAATACTATAATATAATAATGTAATTTAATACTTCTTGGTTTGTTTAGCATGATAGAATCTTGGAATGATATGAAGCTCACAAGGCCACACATTGTGCTGGTAACAGACTCATAGAGCATTGATCATGAGCAGGAAAATAAACTGCTACAACCAGGGAACTTACTGAATCACATCATTCATCACAGATGGCCATTTTATGCATCATGCGACACAGAAGTGGCTGCTTAAAGGACACTTCACCAACATTGCATATCCTGTGATGTGACTTCAGCTAGAGCTGGGCAAAAAATCGATTCAATCGATTAATTCAAATTATTTTCTGCAGAAGATTTAAAAAATTAAAAATCGAGTTTTTTTTTCTTGCCTTAGTCCAATTGTAAGTAGTTGCAATTTTTGAAAAAAATTACAATTTTCATGATGGTCGGCCTTGAAGGGTTTGCTCAAGCACTCTTATAGACTTGTATTTGTTATTTAAGTAGATTAAATATTGATCAGAGAGCTTCATGCTAATACTGTAAAAATACCTCAGCCTTTTAGTGTTTATGTAGACAAACCTGCCTACGTTTATACTACATAATCAACCTTTTATGACCCACACTTTGACTTTAAGAGGGAAACATTTAGACAACATAAAAGCAAAACTTGATTTGTTTCATTTTTATGTCACTGGGAGTTTTGTTTCTTTTAGGAAGGGAAAAATCGATTGAAATTGTAAATCGAGTGTTGTGGAAAAAAAATCTGGGATTTTATTTCTAGGCCATATCGCCCAGCCCTAACTTCAGCCCATGAAGACGGTTATGATGGAGAAATGATCTATCACTCGGCCATTTTTTAAATGTTTAGCTCTAAAAAAAAGTTTCCCTTCAAAACGTGCTATAGGCAAGTGTAAAATTTAAAAAAGATCATTTTTACTTGAACTTTGAGGTTTTTTTTCGTAACGTCCATGCTTGCATTGAATATTATTATCCTTTTAAAGAGGAATGCTGCCTCAGTTTTACTGCTTTTTCCCTCAGCATTTAGTCCTTGTCACAGCTAACACAAGTGCTGCTCCAAAGATCTGTCATCATTACACTCCCAGACGATCATGTTATATCTATGAAGCTGTGGTACTTGTGTCAGTTTACAGTGCAACGTGGCTTTGATGGAGTATGAGAGAGTGTTATGCGTTGTGTTTTGTTTTTTTTTAAATGTATATTTTTGGGCATTTTGTGCCTTTATTGATAGGAGAGAGACAGTGGATAGGCTTGTGAAAGGGGGTGAGAGAGTAGGGGAAGACATTCTGCAAACTGGTCACAGGCGGGATTCGAACCTGGACCGGCAGAAGCAAGTACATGGGGTGCTAACCACTACGCCAAACCAGCACCCCTATGCGTTGTGTTTTACGTGAACACAAAGGCAGTCACATTCACACAGCTCCACTCTCTCTCTCTCTTGCTTGGTCCTCATGGCCTCTTATCAACAACATTTTGCCTCTGATACCACCCATAGACAGCACAAGCAGGGTTTCACCACATTCCCCCTATTCAGTCTCCACAGCATCCATTGTTGAGGTGAAACGTCACAGGGGCATAAATGTAATGGCTTGAAATGGCAGCATGAATGGGGCTTATAGACACATGTTGCCAGAGGGTTGTGTTCTTGACTTGAGCATTTTTTGCATGATCACCGGGTGTGTCCACGGGAAAGTCATGGAACTTTCATGGATAGTGAGTGAGACCGTTATTTGTCATTAAAAAGTCCACATCAGAGCCATCATGGCCTTCAGAATTTCACAGTGGAACAGCAATAAGCACTTCGGTGAATGTGCCTTAAGTCTAAGCTGTGGTTTCAAGACACTGCCCAGCCTCATAGTGGTTTAATAGGGTCAGTTACTGTAGATGAAAAACTGATGAAAGAAGCTTCTAGACTAACAACACTGGAGATTAGTTGGGTTGCATTAAATTGTGTGGGGCATTATTTATTTCAGGAGTTCCCTTTCTGATCTTAAATCCTTCATCAGAGATTAAATATCCTGTTTTTATTCTGAAGTCACTTAAATATGTAGAGGCACTACACTCCAGGAGAGGTGTGAGTCTTTGCCTCAAGTGAGGGAGTTTAAGAATCTCTGGTTTTCAATCATGAGTATGGGTAAATGGACCAAGAGTGTTTCAGACATTAAAGTGAACCGTCACGGTACAGGCAAGGATTTTATCACTCCATCTTCGTTCCAACCCTCCCCTATGACCATGACCCATGACTGAAAAATAAAATCGTGGATACAAGCAGCCTAGATGAGTTTTCTCAGGAGAGTGGCCTGACCCAGCCTTCGAGATCAGGCAGGACATCTGAAGGGATCTCAACTGAGAGCTGCTGCATTAAAAGTAGGGCTGAACGATTTGAGAAAATAATCTAATTGCGATATTTTTCCCCAATATTGCAATTGCGATTTACTCTGCGATTGTTTTAATGTTCCTCGTCTTATGTGTTCTTAAACAAACATAAGCAGTAGATCGTTTTATAGTATAACCAATCAGGGCTGGGTATTTCCAGCAACCTCACGATGCGATACATATCCCAATACTAAGGCCACGATACGATACGTATCCCAATACACGTAAATTGTGAACACTGACTATGCTTTAAGCAAAATTCTTGACAAGTTTAGTTTTTTCTAATAAGAAGAAAAAGAACAAGGATGAGTTTTAAGTGGTTCTACAACTTGAGCCATTAATTCAGATCCTCAAAGAAGGTAGACCTAAGTTCAAATTTAGAACATATGCTTCATTATGTAGCTCGTCTTCTACTTTGAACTATGCCACTGTTAACATTACCCAAAGTGTATTTACAACAACTGTCAAAATATTTAGGCCGTATCGATTCTGTAGAATCCGTATCGATACACGTATCCCAAAGGAGTGCGATACAAAATTTTGCCGTATCGATATTTTGAGCACAGGCCTATAACCAATATGACATTAAATCAATCTAAGGATAAAAGATTTGAGAAAAAGTGGAGAAGTGAAGAACAGAAGCAAAATAGGTATGAAATTGTAAAAACTTGGTAAAAAAAAATGGTACAAAAGCGGAAAAAAGTTAATAGGTGCAAAAAAGGTACGAAATTGCAAAAAAAAAAGGCAAAAAAATTCAAAAAGTGACTTGACTAAGGAAAATTGATTATAGCAGCAACATTGGGATTAAATTTCAAAAACCATGTAAAAATTCCAAACATGGTCTGACAGTGGCCAAAAAAAAAGATGAATGGGAGTAGCGTAGGCATAAAATTGTAACAACTGGGTTAAAAAAGGTATGAAATTGCAAGAAACTACATCACAATGCCAAAATGTTCAACACATTTTGGGTTGAAAATATTGCACTGCGATTTGAAAATTGCAACAAGCCACATTGCCATTTAATCTAATTTGCAATTAATTGTTCAGCCCTAATTAAAAGGAGTCACTTTAGGTGGATCGGGCGTCTGTTTAGGATGATTCCTGGTTGCCTCCTTGTGGTGGTCTTCTGTGCACGCCCAATGGGGAAGAACCCCAGAGAGCTCCAGATCCTCCTGAAGGGATTATAAATCCTGTCTGGACCCCCCAGGAGGAACTGGAAGGTGTTGCAGGGGAGAGGGATGTCTGTGTTGAACTGCTTAGCCTGTTACCTCTGTGACCCAGCCCCGGATAAACAGAGTGGATTGAATGGATGGATGAAAACACTATTTATAAAACAACAGCACAGTATGTATTTGAATCATCTTTAGTGTTTTGTGCTTTTTCTTGACTGGATATTGCTTTGACTCCTGAATGTCATCTTTGGACAGGATTGTCAGGGGGGAGCTGAAATAATTTTACATCAACTTTTCTCCAATGCTTTTGTATTTTCTGTGTTTGTGGATTTTCCTGGAGCTTTACATCTTTGGAAAACAGTGTACACCAACAGCAGACACCACTAAGTATTTTTATCCAAGCAGAGCTCTCTGAGTCTGCTTACCTCTGCAGTTTTTCCAGAGTTAACTTGATAAATGATAAAAACTTTGTATTGAAAACTGGGACACAGCTACAGAATTAGCTGATATTATATGGTACAAAGAATGAAAAACGATCCACTTTAAATAAGCATTTTACAGGGCAAAAGAAGTTTTTGTTGTTAAGAGGACCTCCCAAGAGAAAAGGGAAGCTCAACCCTGTACTTCTTTATACCATTTAGGGCTGGGACTGTAAAGTGTATATCTCAATGTTTTTTAATCAATAACAAATGGTTGTCACAATACTATAGTTAGAAACGTTGATGGGATTCTAGTAAATAAAATAAATTGAAAATGTTTGATATATCAACAAATTAAGAAGCTCGAGACACAAAAATGGCAGTTCTTTTCACTTTTTTCTATTATGTTTCTGGCTTTTATTGACAGAGATAGGGTAGTGAATAGACTTTGAAAGCAGAAGAAGGCATGCTGTAAATGTGCCTATGGTAGGATATGGACCTGAGCCGCCCACACGACAGAAAAATCTCAGTATGAAAGGGTGTGGTTGCTACTACTCCTGCAAACTGAAACCTCATGTCAGTGTTACTTTTAATCATCAAAAACTGACAAACTCCATGTGTTGTTGGGGGTTGAATTTACTATTCTGTTTCTCTAACAATATATTTCCAAATGATAAAAGACCCTTTCTTTAAATGATTTATAATAAAGAAAGTACAGAAATATAATGATACCTGGTCATACTTTCAACCAAAAGAGAGGTTTACGTGTTTAAATTTAAGGCTTTAAATTGTACGTACACTTTGCCAACATTCTATAAAGTGAGTGGAACTAGCCTTATTGCCTGTTTCACACACTCTTTAACAATTTTCCAACATATTTGTCCAATTTAGACAGGATACAGGAGTTTGCCTTCAATTTTAGATAATTCACAACATAAATTGAACAAAAAAGTAAATATGATCCAGTGTTTGGTATTCAGGACCTGTATTTTGTATTCTTGGTATCAAACTGGGATCATCAATATTTTATTTTTATTAGTGAAATAAATGTTCCTTGAATAAAGTTGAATCTAAGGAATAATACTGAATTTAGTGTAGAATTTAGATTATTTTGTGGATCTTACTCTGAGTTATATTTCATTAGATCAGGAAACATTTTTAAATCAGCTTTAACATAAATGCTGTCAGTGAAAACAGTATTTTTTATATATATTCTTTATCGTGTCAGTTGGTGTCATTAATACATTAATACATATCTTAATGTTTCAAAACAATATTGACACAATTTTTCCCTTTTCATTTCTTTTGTTCACCACCACCCAGTGTATTTTATTTTATTTTTTTTTTATTTTTTTGTGATCAAATTTTTATTAAATTTCTTGAATGAGATCAACAAATTTCCAGAACATTAACACAACAAAGAACAACAAAAAACATGACAAAATGATCAATGAAACAAACCCTACCCCACCTACCCAAGTCAAAAAAAATAAAATCAAATAAAATAAAAAATCAAATAAATAAATAAAAAACAACAACAACAATAAATAAATAAAGAAATAATGATAATAAGAAAAACAAATAAGCTGTATTATTGTGTCCTCTGTCTTGTTGGAAAATGTAATAATATATCTTTAAAACTCAACATGTTGCCCCGCTCTCATACTTGTACTTATTTTGTGTTTCCTCTCACAGGCAAGCGTATCCCTGTGGCAGAGACAGCAGGTGGAACTTCAGGAAAAGGTTTCAAACTGGGACGTCAGGCCTCAGAGTCTCGCAGGATGTGCTGCTGATGAAGATGGTTACTGTCCCCACACGACCTGTAATCTTATCTTTGCCTTCACCCCGGCACCAAACCTGTGCCAGCTCACAGGCACCGCACCCGTCCAAACACACACCTCGCTCCACCAGGGTGCAGCACTGCCAGACTGATGGCTGGAGCAGAAATGTTAAGAGTCATGACAGCCCTGACAGCTTAAGTACTTGTGGGTTCTGAGAAAAAGCCTTTGTGAATTTGGTACATAAGTGGAAGCCCTCCTATGTAAAAACTTCTTTAACAGACTTTGACCTCTGTTTGGTGTTTTATAGCACTTCACTAAACAGAGATCCTGAGAGAGTCTGAAGTTATTTTTACTTGTAAATTTGTACAAATATACAACTTTAGACCAAAAAATGGACTAATAATCTGTACAATTTCAAATTATTTTGATAAATTATTTTCTTTTGTTGACCTGATGAAGGATCCATTTATACAGTTATTTTGCTGATTCATTTATTTACCACAAGGTTTTATTGAAACAGGATGTGGTTGTTGTCAGCACCTCTCTCTCATTACTACATTTGTTTGTTTGTTTTAAGAAAAAGGGAGGAGATCTGGCTAATTCAGAGTGAAGCAAGGGGAGGTTCATGCAGATCTAAGAGTTGTTATGTAATCTGATGGTTAAATGGCAGAGTGGACAGATGTTGGAGTGGACTACCTTGGCATTGAAGGAACAGTTAGAGAGAAATATGTGTGTCTGGGCTGAGATGAGGAAAAAAACAAAGACCATTTCTACACATTTGGTAAATATGTAGCTGAAGCTTGCAGTTGACTGGCAAGACTTTGCATGAAGACTGGGAAAAGGACCAGAGTGAGGAAAAACATTTGAATCCGTATAAACTTTATAACCTTAAATATCACCCAAGATTTTTTGCTTGGTAGCCAAAAAATCCACCACCTTTTGGCCCGTAAACACTAAAGATTACTAAATTCTGAGCAGCAACCAGCTAAAGGAAGGAAGTCAGTGAGTAAGCAGTTGATCAGAATATATTTTTTTCATCTTCTTCTGAATCATTTTTGCATTTTTTTTTTTTATTTCTGACGACTCCTGTAGTAAATCTAGTTTACCTCTCAGCAGTGGACCTAATTTATTGATTGGCTATGAACGAATGTGACTGATAGAACATTTATCTAATCACCTTCCAGTTTATGTATTTTGTTTTGGGAATGTTCTGCCCTTCCCAAACGTGGTCTGTGGGATGCTTCAAATATTGTATATATACTTGTGTGATATAAACCAACGATATATGATAAAGTCCCAGTGGCAGGTCAGGTTACCCTGCTATTGTCTGACAACACACCGCAGAAAATATTCCAGTTGTGTGAAGCAAGTTTGAACAAACAAGTCGGACACTTTCGTGGAGATTACCCTCAAGTTTTGATATTTCTCTGACATTCTTTGGAAAATGTCTATTGTGTCTTTATAAAATATTTATATGGCTTCTTTTGCTTCTGCAGTCAGCCTCAAGTGGACATTTAAGGAACTGATTTTGCATTTTTACAGGACCAGAGGTTGCTGATGTCCTTTAAACAAACAAAACACTATTTATTTTTTTCAACTTTATTTAATGACATTAAAACACGTCATTTGCAATAGTACCCCGGTCAAGACAGGTAGCATCACATTTACAAAGTTACGGACATAAAACAGCTGCAGACACACAGATACATAAATATTAAACAAATATCTTCAGAGTGACAAAGCAGAGAATCTTTAGTTTGAACATCTACAGGTGTCAGGTCTTTGAGGTCTGTAGCCATCCTTCCAGTCTTTATGCAAAGGTAGGCTAGTTGAATTTGCATGTGTTAATGGATTGGTATTTTTCTTCTTATCTACCTCGGACAGATATCAGACACATGCTCTCTAATATAACCTTTTCTTTAATTGTATGTCTCTTCGTCTCTGTCTTTGACCATGTTTAAGATATTTTGATGAGTGATTGCCAATGAGAATGACGGTAACTTGTGAAATCATATCTCTGTGGTTAGAAAAACTCTCATTTTTAAATGCTACAATGACTATGTTGACATTGGAGAGGGAAGTGATGACTTTGTTGCAGTTTAACAGTTTATTATTAAGTGGTAACAGCTCCAGATGCTTACATGTGCTCCACATTGTCTCTTGTAATTACTCAAGAGGTATTAACTTAATCCTGAATATGAAGTTTCATATTGCATTACCATTTTTCCTCCAATATTACTTTATCTCTAATCTTTGCAGCCTGTCTTACATCTTTTAAAGCAGCTTTGAAACATTTTATAAATGAGGCTAACATTTATGAGGTCTTGCCAAATACTTTGTTTGTCCCATGAACTTTTTCTGTTTTTGTATTTCCCTTTTTTCTGAAACACAATCAGTACATGCTCGTACATTCAGCGTTTTACTGCCTTTCCTCAAAGGAAAAGTAAGGTCCTCAAACTTGACATGGTTTAGAGGGAAATCAGATTTAAGACCTTAAATCTTCCCTTTGCATAACATTTAAGGTGCAGAATTAGACGAGGCTCTGTGTCGACATATTGACCCTTTAATGAACCTCCTTTCTCCTCTGAATTACTGTATGTGCTTTGTTCCTCTGCTCTCTGATTTTCCCTTTTCCAAGCTCCTTTTGTCTCATTCCTTGAAATTCCAGGCACTTATCGTAAGTCCTGCTTTCAGAGACTTGTGGTGCACTTTACAGCAGCGCTCACCGAGTCCTATCATCCTCTTAAAAACATGAAACTGTTTCTACTCTGAGTCCTAATGCTATGTTAGACTGGAGCCGTTTTGCTCTGATATTGGCCTAATTAAACGTCAGAAGGAGTTGAATCATGAGCTCTCCAACGACTAAATAATTTTTTGTAGTTTCATGCTTGCCTTTTTCTCATGAGAGTCCTGTTTAGCCCCAAAACCTCTTTACGCTGCTGCCAAAAAACACAGATGTGGCTTCAAATTGACAGCATTTCCACATTTAAAATTTGGAGTCAGAACACTTGTGGCAGTGAGAGATGCTTATTTACTTTAAGTATCTGAAATCCATTTGTTATTGATAGGATGTGTGCTGCTTTCTGCTCCAGGAGTTTCCTAAAGAGTGCAATGTTCTTTTTTTATGTAAAATGTGACCTAATCCATGACATCAGTGCTGATATTCGTCTCAAATTCATGATAATGATGGATGCTTATCACCTCATTTTATGCTGATTTGATTGTGAAGGTTTCAACCTCAGTTTGGTTTGTTGATTTATGCAGCCATCTTTGCAGCTCCTGTGAGAGGTTACAGAACTTTCCGGTGAAGTTACTTTAGGTGGCGCCTGATGGTAAAATTCATTGTTTGTCACCTCATCTGTTTCTGTGCTTGTGAATGTTGTAATTTGTTTCCCATCCCATCTTTATTTTCAAACAGCAATGGCAGGCTACACATTAGACAATTGTAAGACTTTTTTTAAAAGCATTTGGAGAGGGGAGGGATTTGTTGCCTTTATTGGACAGCAGATACTAGCTTGTGCTTGATTGCTTGGCACTCTGCTAAACCATCACCCCTATAAGTCATCTTTTGTGCCTGATTTGTTTCCCATTGACTTGGGGGCATTGCTCAATTAAGGCTTGTTGCAACTAGTCATTTGTCCAAATTATCTCCATCTCAACATATTTTTAGAAACTGACTCCCACAGAAAAATTGACAGACCTCAGATCTCAGCCACATGAAGAGTTAAGGAACAGTTGTCGCCTTTAAACACTACATCGAGCTCTACAACGTTTCCAATCCCCGCTAACTGATGCCTGTTTACGTCCTTTATACACATCAGAAAATCTGAGATATTATTTTAACCTAAAGTTTTAGACACTTTGGATCTCAACAGAACTACACTTCAATAATGTATATTAGTGGAGAACACTTCCCCTTACACTACTGCTAGAATAAACGTCTTCAAAGATCTGGACACTTTTGTTAATTTTTCATGTTTCTGGAACAATAACAGTGTTGTTTAAAGAGTGATGGAGAAGTAATTATTTACAATCAAAGTATAGGTGACAGCTAACATTAACATTTTAAGCTAACATTAGCCCAGGATAAAAGTAGAAGGTGTGAGCTAGTGTTAGTTATAAGGCATTTTAGTGCTTTTCTACCCTTGGCGCTTGCAGCATTGATCCATTTTGTTTGCTCCTGACTGGATTTGCTTTATTTGATGGTGCTCAGAAAATGTAACGTGTTAAAACAAAATGGTGGAGCAAGACTGACTCTATTGCCAACAGCAGAATGAAGTGTTTCTTTCCTGCCAGAGGATGGTTCCATGAGTGTATGGCATCGTGGGAATACTAGCGACAGGAACAAGCTGGCCTGACAGCACCACTGACTAAATTTTACATATAGCTCACAAACATGGCACCAAGCTATCACAATGATGCCGTCTTCTCAGGACACATTTTGCCTGGCAGCCAGTTAATAACTGTCATTTCTTTCAAGATTGACTTTGTTTAGTTTTCATGCTGTCACATAGGGGGAAAGGGAATGGAGTCAGGTGGCTGTAAGAGAGTGTGGGGAATGACACACTGGTAAAGTGTGCACTTAGTTCTTTGGATATTTGACCTTGTGGTGGTGCCGACAGAGCGTACAGTATGAGCACTATTTATGCAATTTGCTGACATAATCCATTCTTTTTTTATTCATCTCTAAAGCACAAACTTGTTCCAAAGTTTTTATTTTACCCTGTTGAAATTGCTGTGATCCAATGAATACGGCTCATGGGCTGCAGTTGTCCCACAGGCCATTGTTTGGACACCCCTGGACAACAGCTTCTGTATGTGGCATAAACAAACATAATCACCAGGTACGGGCACCCGTATATTTAGTATGATTTCTTGCTGCCTGGTAAAATAGTCTAGTGTGCACACTCAGAGGATTGACATCAAAATTTGAAAATCGAAGAAAAAGGTTCTTTCAAAAAGTTGCTACGTAGAGCCTCCACTGACACCTACACTAATACAAAGTTAATAAGCATCAATGATCAGATGCTCAGTTGATATATTTTCTGGTGATTGTGCTGGCCTTTGTAGAACATACAGAGGCATCAGTTTTAGTTTCAGTTTGTTTCATAACCTTGAATCCCTCACTTGAGCTTTGGCATAGCTCCATTAGACTAGTTAAACTGAAAAGGAAATCACTCTGGCACTGTGAAAGCTGCACTTTGTATCAAATGGCCTTTATTACTAACCCCCACTCTGTCTGCAGTCTGTTATTATCCCTGTGAAATCACTTGATGAGACATATTTAGGAAGGTGTCAGACTCCTTAATGTGGCTTGATGTTATTTTAGGTTTTGACTGTTTGCCCAGCTCTTATTGCTCTCAAGGATGAGGCCCCAAGTGATGTCAAAGCCATCGCACCACACCGCACTTAATCAAACTTTTTATTATGTTAAAGTAATATTGCGATTCAAAGTACTAATCACATATGAAGTTTAATATGTGAGACATGGTTTTCCCCTTTATTTGAACACAGGTTGGATAAATATTACATGGCAGTTTTGCATTGAAAATTAATCCTCAGTCTTGGGCTGGCCCTGGGAATGTGATTAATCTGTATTATGTGTATTATTCAGTGTAAATAAAAAATATCAAATCACACTTAAATCATTGATATTCTATTCCGAGCCTGTTGTGTGACCACAGCATACATAAGTGTTCACTATTTGCAGTTATTCCATCAGCATTGTAGCTACCATGTTTGGCTTTTTACTATGTTTTATATTGATTGCAACATAATGCCTGAAAACACGTGTTTGCAGTGTGTTTCTGAGATGTGTAAAAAGGGAATTGTCATTTGGTTTATTAATAAAAGATTGACAAACATAAATGTAACCCTTCTGTTGTGTGTTTGAGAGTGAAAATAATTCATCTACAATCGGTTTAATTCAGTTGGATTTAATGACAGCACAGAAACTTTTGTGGCAATTTCATTTAATTCATGAAAAATCTAAATAACAGGAAATATATATGAGTAAGATTATGATTAAATACAATTTATGTAGTTAAATATAGCAGAAATAAGATAGAAGCAGGTAGGTGTGTAAGTGTTCTTACTCCCATATGTTTTGCCTCGGGGAGATGTGTGTATTGACTTTTCCTCAGGGATACAGTGACAGGGTTGTTGGCCATTGGTTGTGTTGTTCAGCTGGCAGCCCGCCGTCTTGCTATAAATATAAACATGACACTTAAGATATGTGTTTGACCAACAGAAGACTTTTCTCTGCACTTTAAATAGTGCTGAGAGGGCAGAACACTTTTGAATGATCTCTAAATGTTGTAAGAAAAAGCCCCAGAATGTTAAACAAAATAACTTTACAGCGAATTCTCTGAAACATTGTAGGTGTTGCTGTTAAAAATATAGGTCATTGTCTGCTTTATAATGCATCTTAAAATATATTATAAATAGGAAAGTAAACATGATGACCTTACAAAATGCAACTGTAATACTTGTCATAGTACTGTGACACACTGCCACTGCCATGATCAGTCATTGCATGGCGGTGTGTGAAAATGATGTGGGAACTTGAGGATTAAGGAGAACAATATTTAAAAACGTACTGATAATAACAAAATTGATTTAATTAATCAATGGTACCCTGAAACACTGGTACAGCTATTGTTAAACTACTTGGCAAACTTATTGGCTATAAAAATTAGAATGCTAATTATTATTTTACCTTGTGCTGTCGGCATTACCTGCCTTACACATGCCTAAAAATAAACCCTTGACACAATGACTTTAAAGGGACTGTGAGGAGTTTCTAAGTAATTACAAGAAAGTCTCACTTTAAGATATATGCCTGATGGAAATACACACTTTAAGATGAGTTTTATAGCATCAAAATAGGTTATCTATAAATGCTATTCAGGGCTGGACTGGCCTGGATACTCAACTTTGGGAACAAGACAATTAAAACTAGAGCAAATTTATATTATTCGGACACGTCTTAGAGCACCGGGCTGTAAGTAGCGATATATAGCCAGCTACAAAACTACAATAATAAGTTTTCCAAAAACTGCTTGTTGTCAAACATCAAAAATTACTGCTACGTAACTAGAAAGAGATACATTACCTCGTCGCTTTGCATCCTGCAAGTTGTTGAAAAAAGAAGTTGTCAAGCAATGCAGAGTTCTGAGGAAGGTCCGAGCTGCATTCATTAGCATCACAACAAATACACGCTTTGGCTTGGGTCACGTCTTTTGGTGCGTTCCAGTTGTAGTCAGAAGTAGGAATTTCCGAGTTCCGAGTAGGAAACTGCAACTGGAACATCCCCTGAAGTCAGAATTTCCTACTGGGAACTCGGTGAAACCTCGCCACCCCCGAGTTGACAATGGAAGATGGATGCCCCCAGTGTGAACAGTTATTTAGCTCCTTTAATAATCAATTCATTTGCACTTCTGACTGGAGTGTGTCGCTCTAGATCAGCTGTATACATAGTACTGTTAGACTTATATTTACAAAAATGCTGCCATAGTGATAATCACATTCTTCATGCGATATTTGTGAACAACAACGCAGGGCGTGCTAACAACAGCTAACAATAGCCTGGTAGATCGGGATGTTTTTTTCCGACTTCAACTGGAACGCCGATAAGTCGGAGAGGATGTAACTCCCAGTTCTGAGGTTACTGGAACGCAGCGTTACGACAGTCGCCACGAGTGCTCATGGGTAGCAGAGTCTTTGTCTTTATGTGTTTTGTTAGAAAGATATATTCATTGCCTGTCTACACCAGCCCTCTCCATGAAGAGAAAATCATTCTCTTTTGTTTGCTCCATCTTTCAGAAAATGTGCACAGGCAGTCAATTTGAGAATTTCCCCATATGATGTCATTAAGGGATATGCTCCCAGATGAGAAACATTCACTGAGCTGGTGTTTGTTGAGCCCACAGCCGGCTGCATTGGAAGGAACAATGTCTAAGTTTGTCCGTGCAGCCACAGTAAACAATGGAGCACAGCAGTGGCAGGGCAAAGCCTCATTCACTACTTGAGAGATGTGTATTCAGAAACAGCTCATGAGGTTTTATAGTCAATCTGTGATCAGTGTAAACCTGTCCAGAAGGACTGAAATATTGGACTTTCAAATTATTTATAAAGAATACATTAAAAAAAACAAATGCATTTTTTCCTTTCACTTTTTGGAAGAAATGTCTCTTATCTGAGTTAGACAGAGACATAATATAGCACTGAAAATTATTTAAAGTTTTGATGAATTGGTTTTGTTTTGAGTCATTAAAACAAACATAAAATATCATCACCAACAAAAAAAGTATGGGTATGAATCTTCCAATATGCATTGATTTGACAGGTAATCTGGGGTCCACATTTTTTAAAATGTATTAAAAGCAGCTACTGTTACTGTTAAGCAACTGAAGTAATTCATCAAGCAAGAATAGGAGATAATTCTACCCACAAAGCTTCCTTTCTTCATTTGCTACATTTTATTGAGTGTTGTTAAAAGGAAAGGTGATATAACACAGAGGTAAACATGCCCCAGTAGGGATGCTTGATATATCTGAAAAATATTGTTATCATAGATATTTGGTTATCAGTATTGGAAGATAAGAACATTTTTGTCAATACAAATTGGCCTTATGTATCCACTATATTGGCAGAATGTGAAAATGTACCATAGTGTTGTACCTCTTCATCACTGAATGTTGACTTTTATCAATCAAAAGGGTCATATTTTCAAGGACCCTCTTGCTTTACAAGTGTCTATCCATCCATTTTTTATACTGCTTATCCCTTTCGGAGTTGTGGGGATGGGCTGGAGCACATCTCAGCTGTCTTTGGACGAGAGGCTTGGTTGGTACACTCTGAACTGGTTGTCAGCCAGGACAACATAGACAGACAGATGTCTCGCACTCACACGCGTACCAAAGGGCAATTTGGAGTCACCAATCAACCTAATGAGCATGTTTTTGGCCTGTGGGAGGAAGCTGGAGTGCTCGGAAAGAACCCAAACATGCATGGGAAGAGCATGCAAACTCCACACAGAAAGGCGCTGCCCGAGCCAGGGATTGACCTGACTGTTTAACTGTGAGGCACATGCAATACCTGCAGCGCCATCGTGCTGCCCGCTCAACCAGCGTTTTTTTTTTACACAAATACACTGTAACTATGAAAGGAACAGGGGAATTTTTGTCAAGTGGAGACTTCATACACTTGCGAAAAAAAAAGTTGGTGGCGATGACGGGATTGGAAAACTCATCATATTGGATATCAGTAAATAACCAATCGCGAGCATCCCGACAAAAAGATTTGCATTCGTATAATTTTTCTTAATTTACATTTTAGAACATCCCAGCTTCATTGGAATTGGGGTTTTGCAGTTCCTCTATATCTAGTGCTTATTAATTATTTATAAAAATAAATAAATCTAATAACACTGACATGTTGTCAGGCAGTGGTAGTCCACTTTTCATGAAGAAGTCGTTCACTCGGGTTTGTTTCACAGCTCCTGAGGGGCTTTTGCTGTTAAACTTGGATCCTGGGCGCTGAGCTCCCTGCCCGAACGTTTCCTTCAACTTTTCCCAAGTTTCCGACAGAAACCAAAGTCAGGGTGGCCCCTCCGTCCCGAGGTGCTCCCTGGTATCACCCATCATCACCCACCGTGTCACCCTCCCCGCCGGGTGGCTCGCGCTGCAGAGGCAGTGACGTCACCGGGCTGTCTCTCAGTCCCTTCCTGCTGCATCACAACAGGCGTCAGTAGCTCGAGTAGCACCAGTGACCGGGGGACAGGATATCCACACTGCTAATTCACCGATACAACACCTCCACTGGCTTTTCAATCACTTAGCCACATCCTAACGCGGGGGTACGCCGACAGGAACTGGTAGCAGCTCGATAACCCGCTCCAGCTGTTGGGATATGGCCAGGCCGGAACAGGTTCTGCTCTTGGAGCCTCAGCACGAACTGAAATTCAGAGGTAAGAGGAGGGGAGGGCCCGCTGAGGTTTGGACGGGAGGGGGGCGCTGTCTCTGCCCGCAGGGTGAGGAGGGGGCGCGTCAGTGTACCATGGAGACACTGCAGTATGTAATTAATGTACTGAGGCAATAATAAAGGTCTGAAAAGGACGGCGGGTCAACTGACAGCTAGCTAGCATGCATAGATGTGAAGACGCAGACGGTGCTTTCAGGATTTTGACATACGTCTATGGTCGCCATTTTGGAGAGGGGTAGTTAATGTTAGACCCTGTCTGTAGAAGGTACAGCCAACAGACTCGTAAATATATTATATGCGAGTTCAATTTGTGAAAGTTTGTATTGTTGAACACTTTAAATTTGCTTAGGGAAACACATATGGTCTTCACTAAATCATCTAATCGTTGGGTACCTTGATGAAATACGGGAATTGAAAGCAGTTCTGTATCCCGTTGTTAAGTGATAGGGCACTTAGTAAACACATTAGGTACAGTAGGCTTTTTAGACCAAATAGTCTTAATAAAATAAATGATTTTGTATGGCAGTTGAGCTTTAAAAAGTAACATTGTGTGAAATGATTTAAAAACCAACATTTAGTTAAAGTTATCCGAATCAGTGGAATATGTCTGGACTTCATAACATACTTATTTAGCATAACATTTAGAAAATGACCTCCGGTTTTCATTTTTTTTAGTTGTCACTTTCCACATTTAAGTACAATTTGAGTTGCGAGTACCCCTCTCCAAGATGGCGCCTCTGTTGACGTATCTCTCCCGTGAACAGCGGCGGCCTAGGCAGCATCTACGTGTACCTTTCTATGGCTAGCATGTTAGCTTGCTGGATTAGCCCTCGGGAGCTAAGCTAGCCGGGCCCTATCACATATTTCTGCTGCTCATAAAGCGGTTTACGAGTGCAAGACACGTCAAGAATGTCAACAAGGAAACGCTTCAATACTTGACTGCGAAATATGTCTGTTAATTTATAGCATTTCATTGCAACATGAGCTGCTACATCCTTAGCAGGTCTAGATAGCTAACATTAGCTCGCTTTCTGATTGGCTGTCTCGCTCTGCTGGCCAGCCAGCTGTCATTAAATGACTTGACAGCTCAAAAAGCAGGGCAGCCTCTGCTGTTTCATGTGATATGAATACGGGTCATCAACATGACCGCTGCACTAATCGTGCAGGCTTTGCCACCGCTAATAGACATTTCAGCAAAGCCCGGCATTTGGCCGCAAGATGCCACGTTGCTTTAGGCCCAAATATTGTTACATAAACACATATGTTGCGGTTGTATCCGATTTGTCAGATTACACAGATCCTGCCACGCTCTGAGATATTGCACCTTGAACTCTGGAGTAAGAAGCTTAATTGTTTCTCACATTTTTGCAATTGTTCGCACGAGTCAGCCTCTCAGCACAGTTAACACATTCACACCTTTCACTGATCACTGATGGAGTTTAGAGATACTTTGCATAATTAGTCTCCCCCTGTCTAGTTGTATTTTTCCCTGTTATATATGTAGATTTAAAGTAGTCTACTTGTACTGTTACACTTGACCAAACTAGATTAATTAAAAATGCTAAGTGAAATGAAGGGGGTATGTACCACATGATTTTGTTGATTACAAAATAAATTAAACACTCCCAATTGTTTTTTCTTATTTGAAAAATTTAAGACTGGGGAGTTGTGGGAAAATGTAATATTTGAGTCTTGCAAGATTTACAGGAATTTGTAAGGAAGCTTTATAGATAAATCCTGTGTCTTTTAGTAGTAACAATAATAATGATAATAACAATAACAATAATAATGATAATAATAGTAATGATGAATTTAATTATAAAGCAATTTTCATAGACTCAAAGACCCCACCATTTTTTGCAGTGATTAAACAAGATTTTTTTGTTCACCAAATTCCTCTTCCATCACGCATGGCAGCCTAAAGCTTGCAGAACAGCTAGAAATGCTGTATTCTATTTTCATCATAGTGTAGGTCTATATAGCTAAGCTTAAAATTTAAACCTTGTTCAGAAAATGGTCCGAACTTCGGGGTGCTGGTTTGGCGGAGTGGTTAGCAACCAGGCACCCCATGTACTTGCTTCTGCCGGTCCAGGTTCGAATCCCGCCTGTGACCAGTTTGCAGAGTGTCTTCCCCTACTCTCTCAACCCCTTTCACAAGCCTATCCACTGTCTCTCCCCTATCAATAAAGGCACAAAATGCCCCCCAAAAAATACATTAAAAAAAGAAAATGGCCGAACTTCTCACTTCTGCTTGAGAACAAAGAAGCAGTACCTGGGAGTGCAGGTCAGCTGTTCTGAAACTGACCTGTAATGAGTGTGATTGTTAAAACATTTTTCAATCACGTCAGTTTTTCTGAAGGACTCTGCCCCTCCACGTCATCCCCCTTTGGGATGGGCTTGAAAGGCATCCTGTGGACATGTGAAATAGTCCATCTGGTGTGTCAGGTTAACTGCAGCCTTCAAACAGCAACTTGTGGTGCATTTCCTTCTGTGGTATCTGCACAACTTGGCCCTTCGTGGTTTGAATACTATCTGCTTCATTATGCTTTTGCAGTATGGACTTTGTCAGTACCTCTTTAATGTCAGCATGGTACCGTAGCTTTGCAGAATAGCAATGGCGTCCTCACATCAATGGAGGAGAAAACAGGCGAAAGAGCTGCCAGCCTTTTCCTTAGTTTTTCAAAAGCACTCCATATTCACATGGATCCACGAGAACGACTTTGGGGCCGTTTACATGGTGCCAAAAACGCTCAAATCCGATACGTTTTCATTGCGTTTTGGCCTTCCGTTTAGATGGAGCGCGTTGCGTTTTTACTGAAAATGGAAACTTTTGAAAACGTGCTCCAGAGTGGAAAGGTTTGAATCCGCTCTCTATGCAGCTCCATGTAAACCCGTATCAGAGCGTTTCAGGGTGAATGCTGACGTCCCCGCATACGCAGGACTATTTCACATGAAGGCTGCGCGCGCATACCAGGAGCAACAACAGCTTCGGCCGTCCGCTGAGTAACATGTGAGCGTCTTACCGTGCTCGGTTTGTCATCCAGACAAAACTATCCAGACAGATTTGTCGTCCGAACTGATTTGTTGTCCGGAAAAGAAACTCCTGCTTCTCTGTGCGTCTATTCGCCATTGTTATTTGTGAAAGGTTGTCTTCTTCGTTCGTGTGTTGTAGCAGCGCTGCCTCTCTGCAGACCTACACTGCCATCTACTGAACCGGCATGCACACTACAGCGGATTTACAGGGGATTAACTTGTCTCCGGCATTGTCATCTGAACGCAGAAGAATTTGAAAACGCAAAGGAAGAATCTTTGCGTCTTTAAGTCAGGAGTTTCCATGTAAACGGCCCCTGAAAGCGCGATGGCGTTCATGCCAGGCCAGTCGTTGGCGATGTCAATTTGTAGTGTCCTTGGCAAATATTACAAATGCGTCTCTGCAGTGGTCAGAGTATTAAAGCAGTAAATCCACATTTTGTTGGAAGCGATAACAAACCTAGCACAGTTAGTAACACAGATGTTGCTCGGTAGTCGACCATAGTTGTTGCTGTTTCCAGGTATGTGCACAACATTTATCTGAAAGAGCACTGTACATGTGCCGCAAGTCACCTTTGTTCCTGGGTATTTCCAGGGATACCCGTCCACATGGAGACGAAAACATTTTATAAACTTTTCACTCTGGACCCTAACTACAAAAGTTTGTGGATTCAGCAGTATTGGACTCCGGGCACCGTTCTCATGTAAATGCAAGGCGCAAACACAAAGAAACTCTCTGTTTTTGGCAGTTTTTGTTGCAGAATAAACTGGCTCTGAGTCTTGGCTCAGCCCACTTATAACTCCGCTGGAGGTGACATGAAAAACTGCACTTTTACGATGTACAGTCCCTAATGGATAACCAGAGGAAGTCAACTGGGCTACACTGAGATCGTATGGTAGGGAAGCCCTAAATGATGCAGGCACAGTCACACAGAGAGAAGGGGAATGTAGAAACATAACTTTTCATAAGCTTGACATATAGTTTTCAGGTTGCTATTGTGCTATTAACAGGCCATGTAATTACTCTCTGGTGATGTTTCAAGTTAGCAGCCAGTTTTAAACATTTAAAAACATACTAACTTGTACTGCTGTAGCAACTGAGGCCGCTTTTGAAGTCTTTTCTTTAAGTGTTTGCTAATGATATAGATAATGGGTATTTTTATAATAATGATAAAAAAAAATGGGGGGGGGGGGGGGGGGGGCTGCAAAAGCCTTAATTTGACACTGTGATTCTCTGAACTGTAACACTGTTGTATCTGTGACAAGCCTCATTAGCAGCTTTTACATTTTACTAACAGGAAAACCTCTCTGCATGCACTGAATCTGTTCACTGAGTAGGACAACTGATAGTGATATCAGACAGATTTCTGTTGTAGATTGTAAACTAACTGAGAAAGGGTTTTAGTTGTCTTTAGACACACATACGACAACATGACATACTTTGAGTCATATGACTGACACTGCATGTCTTGTGAAGTGACTATGAGGATGTTAAAATGATACGTTGCTCAGCCTTTAAAAAAATACTTGACATAAACAAAGTGATTAGTAAGAGGAACACCTACAGGGGCACCTTTAGTTAAAGCAATTTTAGTCAGCCAGATGTCCAAGTGTTCAAAAAAGTCTTAAGAAGTCCTCCTCCAAAGCTGGTTTATTTTCTCTTTTTTCACTGAATGGTAATGTTACTGAATGCAAATGAGGTTGAATTTCAGGTTCGTACGTTAAGACGAGGAGAGTCTAACAAATGTGTCAGGCACTGTACCAGCTGTAGTTCTCATAAATACTATATGAGCTGTGGCACTTGGCTCATAACGCCCCTGGCATCACTGAAATCTCTCTAACAACAGCCACACAGAAGAACCACTGCATGACCCTTTACAGCTTCACTGTCGTGGACTGAGCTCTGGACATTTCCACCAAAACTGATGCGAGATATTCCAACACAGGTGAAAATTACTGTGCACTGTTTTTGTTTGTCCGATCAAACCTTTATTATCATTTCAGACTGGGTTTCAAATGTTCTCCTTGTGACTGTTGTGTTACTGCACTTCATCCATCTGTTAACCTTACTAAGCTGCTGAAGATAGGTTTGGTGGCTCTCATTTGACTGAAATATGTTTTTGATATATTCTAATCAAACTTGTAGGTAACAAGAAGCTCATATCAGCCTGTGTTTTTGTGGACAAGAGCAAACCAAACAGAGGAAACTGTATATGCTTTGTCAGTTTATTACACAACACAAGAAATCACATGCTCCAGGCTCCATGTAATGTGTTGGTATGTTGTGTGAAATTTCTGTAAGTAGATAGTAGGTCTGTGTAAGTAACTTCTATACAAGGCTTGGACTGTCTGTGTGCCAAACTCTCAAATCCACTGAACAAAGCTTTTCCATTCAGTAATGATTTGTGACCGTTGTCTGGGGTGCTGTTAACAAAAAAACTGCTAACTCCCTACTTTTCATTTCCTATTAATACTCTTTAACCTTAAGAGATGACAGCCTCAAATATCAGCTTTTCATAATAGTTTCTAACTGTCGTTGTGGTTTCTCATGAGCTGGGTGCTGTCCTGAGGAACTTTCAGGAAGTAGTAGATCAGGTGTACAGTAGTCAGTGGCGTGAGTCTCTTTCATTAAAGGCCCTCAGAAGTCGAGCCAAGCCTGCGAGGGTCTGAATTTCCCCTCTGTCTTTGCTCAAAGGAGACGGGAAGTGTCAGTTGCTCCGAATGTTTGCTGAGCTGAAACTTTATCTTGAATCTGGTGTATGTGCTAATTCTGAATCAGCTCCATGTTTTCGTGCACAGTGAGGGGGCTGCTTTCAAGCGCACAGGCTCTGCTCTCCATAATAGCAACAGCAATGACCCAGTTTGTTATTTGGTTTGAAATAAAAGCTCAATTAGAAAGTTTGGCCTGGCTCAGCTTTGTGTTATTCTTAAATGTGTTGCATGGTGGACAGGTTCCAGATACAGCTTTATTTTGATAAATATTAAGTTAGTCATTAGAAATTACTTTCACTTTGAAGGCTTTTAGCCATGAGTTTTACTTTTTAAGAGACGTTTATGTGCCTCTGTTGGTTTAAACACATCTCAAGAAAATTGTCTGGGTCTCTTACCAACCATAAAAAGGAACATTGTAAAGGAACAGATGCCTGTCTGCTTACTGTTGACAGATGAGCAGTGGAGAGACGATTTGAACAAATCTTGATGTACTGCAGCACAGAAAACAAATCTGATGATACACTTGGGAAAAGGGCTGCCTTTCTGTGATAGGTTCTTGTTTCCAAGTAAAACTGTATTTCTGCAGAAGTCTCCTCTGATTGTGTCTGTTGTTTGACTCATACTACTGTCAGTTGAAAGGAGAACTGTGTAGAGTTTTTTACTGATAGGTCTAAATTTGATTTAAACAACAAAACCACCTATTTATACATAAATCCATCCATCTAGCCATTCTTTATATCTTTGTACCTGCAGAGGGCCACAGCCTGTCACAGATGGATCAGGGCGAGCGGCAGGGCACTCTGGACTGGTCTGCAGGCAACAACACGGCTTGAGTACAAAAATACATTCAGCTAGGCATGCTCACAATCACACCTTAGAGCAAATTAAAGTCATCAGTCAGTCAGCCTATATGGTGTGTTTTGGTCCGCTGGAGGAAGCCACTGTACCTGCAGAGAACCTCTTGGTGTTAGGACAGCAGCACTTCTCACTGTTCCACGATCAGCCCAATGACAAAACCTTGTCATATTGTTGTGGAATACTAACATTACCCCAAATGTGTCCTGTAAGTTTAAAGCTGGAGTAAAAGTCCTCCCCACTGATCTTTTTCTGATCTGTTTTTCAGACCTGTTTAGAAGAAGAAAACGCTCACACGCTCATCTGATACGAAAATTCCTTGTACAAGACAGAATATTACGGAGTCATCTCGTGGTTAAAATAATTTATTGGTTTTTTTATCCTTAAAAAAGGAAGAAGAGAATGAAAAATAAAACAGTCCATCCCCGATGGAGCAATGCTCTGAATCCATCCATCCAGTTTGTCTTGCTTTTAGTGGATGTGAGCGTAACTTTTGGACGTACCTATTTTATTTCATGGTTTAAAAGCACAGAGTGGGAGCGGCACTGTTTTAAGTGAAGCTTTGCTGGGAGGGAGAGAAACAAACGAAAGAAAGCTGCAGCTCACACCTCTTGCTGCAGCAGGTGCTTTGAATAGTCAAAGAAGCTTCTAAACCAGGGGTCTCCAACCAGCACAAGGCCGTAGATAATTTTGTACTGTGCTGTTGAGAATAATAATAATTATCTCAGATTCTCTTTTTGATAATTGAGACTGAGAGCAGATCCTGGCATTTTCATCAGTGAGGCTTGACAGTGCTGACTATCAAACAGGCTCTCTGCACCGCTTTGAAAAGGAAGACGTGAGATAAACTTTATATCAAATGTGCTTGTGCATTTGTTTGTCTTCTGCAAATATATTTGACTGCATGATGTGCAATGCAAAGTTTAGAACTAACTAACAGATTTTGGACATGTCTTGTGCCTGTGGTTGAAGCTCTAGTTTCTTTCTACAGTTGTCTGTTCTGCTTTTGAGAGATGAAGGAATTAAAAAGGAGAGAATCTAGACCTAAGGGATGTTGGCAGGTGCTTCAACAAACTCATGGGGCGTACGCCAGTCCATGCTGTAAACTTTAGGCTGTAGATATCCTTTCTTGAGTTAGTATCTTGCCAGAAAAGTTTCAAAATTTAGTGGAATTGGGATTGTCTTTAAGAAGCAGAGCAAAGACTACTTAGACTGTATTTCACTGAGTGAATGGCTGATTAAAAAGCAGCATTTTTGCACAAGTGCTGATAAATATGTCTTCTCCTTGACCCAAACTTCACCATTGCAACCTGCAAGATGTCATGTTTTTTAATTGGCATGACCAGCTTTGGGTTTCTAGGAACTGATTGGCAGCAAAAACATATCACACCTTCTATTTCACACCACCTGCTGGTAACCTGACAAACAATGGTAATATTTACACCAAGATAGGAAACAGCGTCAGCTAGTCAAAGCCTCAGTTTATGTAACTGTAATTCTCCTTTATCATGTTTTAAAATGGTCTTCATGCATTTCAAATCTTTTAGAGGGATTTTACATGCACCCCTTAAACTTATTGGAGCCCTACCTGCCATTTAATAGGAATAACTTTAGAAAAGTAAAATGAAATGTAGTTTCTTAATTGGTTTGAAATGTGTGGTGTTGGCACTGCACATGCTAAGTGAGTGAGATCATTATGGCTTGTTCACAGCCCCTTAGTTGACTATGAATTCGCTCCGGTGTCAGCAAAAATACTGGAAAACATGTAGGAGGGACTAATGGTTGCCAGTTGGCTTTTTGGTCTTATTACTCTTAGCAGTGTCTGGAGTTGTGTCAGTTATAAAAGAGATGCCAGAAATAATGAGAACCTAATGACTTGTTGCACGGCAGTTTTGTAAGGTAGCGCTTGTGTTAATAGAGTATGATTGGTTGAAATTAAATGGGGGCTTCAAGTGAGAGCGCAGGCTGTACAATAAGTGTAATGTGCAGATAATATCGAATAAGACTCATTAGACTCTGGATTCCCACACTTGATCCGGTAGCCAGAGTAGATTTGCACGTATTTGCTGAAGAGATCCAGTATCCTACAGACTTTACATTTCTGTTAATGCCATTACCTCTCTCATGAAAATAACACCTTCCAGTGGAAAGTCCTTCACTTCATTTGTCTTCTTAGGTTGAATCAAAGGTGCTCTTGGCTCATATGGCTGAAGTTACATTTATGTGTATTAACTATACTTATTAATCTGTCTGGTTCTTCTGGACCTCTGACTCACCGCTCACATCTTATTTTAATTTCAGCAGTTTAAAGACGATGGTGGTGGAGAAGATAGATGACTTTTCACCAAGGGTTGAAAAATAGCTAAGCCATTTATATCTTTTGAGTGGGTAAAAGGAGACACAGAGTACATGCCTACAGCATTTCATCTGCCTGACAGCCTATGCCCTCGCCCACTGGGCACGTTTCTAAGCACAGCCTAGAACAGCTTTATGGGCAACATCGTGTGTAGGGCGGGGAATCAAGTTCCGGTTGTATAATGAGAATCTGTCCCATCTAGTTTTAGGATCGTCCTCATCAGTGACTTCCATTTGGTACCACATCCCTTGTAATGCAATGACATAACGCTTTCATGAGAGGCAGTCGGCACGAATGACAATGGAGTTGAGAAATAATTCATAGTGGTCAAGAGAAACAAATGATCAAAAGTCAGGCTTAAATACCTACATCAAGACAGTTATGTTTTTGCCAGCATTTGTTAGTTATTTGTTTGGTAGATGTGATAACTCCAAAACTTATTTGTGGATTTTGATTTCCTGGGAATGTTGGTCATCACACCAGGGAGAACTGACAAGCCTCTGGTGATCTAAATCAAGATGTAGATAGAGTACTTTTTAAAAAATTTTTGAAAGTGGAGGAATGGGCATTTTTCCACATTTTTGACAGCAACACTCGACAGTGTTGAAAATGCCTTGGTGGAAGCTTGTGCTCTTGGAGCACATCTAGTTTTACATTAAATAATGCAGATGGCTTATAACATGCAACATCTGTATCTGTGTGAAAGGTGGAAACACCAGCAACATGCTAAAACAAGGGCTGTTTGTTTGACATTGTTGACAGGGAGAACCTGCTTTTTCCTCACAGAAAATCTGCAGGAACCAGTCATGTAGCCCATAAAGAACTGGATTTACAGCAGAGTTGAAAATGGCTTTGGTTTCAGGAAACTTAGATCAAATCCCGTCCTTCTACTCTCGCTGTAACAAAGACAATATACAAACTAGATTTTACTTTACCTGTGCAAATTTGATTGCTACTTTTTCGCCTTATGCAATACTATTTCAGTGATGATTTCCCAGTCTATGTATGGTGATTTATTTTAGAATGGAATGGATCACCACGTTTTTTTCTGAAGACATTCTGGTGTGTATATTCAGTGCAAAAGAGTTGCAGTAACACATCTTGCACAAGCTCCAGTGGAATTGTAAATGCTCAAAGTAAACGCAAAGATTACCTGGAATGGAAATGGTGCATTTTGTACCAGAGTGCTTGCACTACACAAACTATGAAGAAATTAGATGTTACAAAAATGTATTCATTGAAGCACCAAGTTCTTTTTTGTCATTATATTCTTGAAATACACACATAATGAGGGTAGTTATTTGATCTGAAGACATAAAGCCTCAGGTTTATTTAATTGTCTGAATGTTTTATGTCTGTGTTGCATTCCTGTAATTTTCATTTAATTCGATGGTAATTGACTGGCCCCTTAAAGAACACCAACAATCAGTGCTGCAGTCCACATGAACTCCCCACTTAACCTTACAGACTTTATTGCAGCAGTTTTTAAGGGTTTTCTGCATTATTGACAAATCTGTGCTGCTTTCTGCATCAGGCCTCTTGAGAGCCTCTGGAGATGTGACCTGCGTCAACAATGATTTATGTTATCTGTTGAAGCGAAACGACATCTGCTGCTTACCTGATAAAAAAGACGTAGATGAATAATCTATGTCTTTAACATATTTGAAAAACAATAATGATAGCTCCTTGAAGGTTTCAGTAATTTAAAGGTAGTGTTACCTCCCAGAAACAAGACAACATTAAAGATATCATCGTGGTTTGATTTATTTAAAATGAGCTTTTGCTTGATTTGTGGTCCTGTCATTTTTACTGCAATACAGTTGTGCAAAGATGTTTTGGGTTCTGATGTCAGAAAAAGCTTTTTTAAATATTGAGGAAAACATGAACATCACCAAGTGTTGATCTTTAATGCTTTAGGGCCCACCCTTGAATACATATTGAAAGCTGTGATATCCTGAAGCTCAGACTGCAAAAAGAGGAGGTCTTTGCTTTTATTTTTAAAGGTTTGTTTGTGAAGATGCTTACAAGCACTTACATGCATTATAGATTATTATAAACCAGTTAAAGTGGCAGTGCAGGTCTCTTGCTTGTTGCCATGTATCCCTGCATTCCCGGGTGCAGTAGTCAACTGCCAATACTCACAGATGGGGAGAAAAACACATGTGGCAATTAATGAAAAAAATGGAAATATAAAAAATTATAGTGTTTCCATTCTAATCTTTAATTATTGGTGTATTTTTGGAAAGTGCTTTGTACAATAGATTAGCTGAGTAACTGTCATCCTGATTCTTTAAAAATCTGTGTATAAATCACTAAATATACTTAAAACATAGAAAAGACTCACAAGTTAGATATGTTTAAAAAGACAGTAAATATTGCAGGTATTACACTAAAAAGTAGTTTCCACTAGCTTGAATTCCACGTTAAGCCCCCTTAATAAGGTCCTACTAATTGCACTTGAAACAGAAAAATTGAAAGTTGGTGTCAGATTTCGTCAGACAAGCTGTATGTCTTCTTTTGTTTGAGTAAATGAGAGGACATATGAAACAATAAGCATATTGCAGTCTGTAGTGTTGGCCTCCCACTGTGTGCATCACATGCTCTTTCCTGATCTAACCACTTCCCCATGCGGTTTATTTGCAAGGCAGTTGGTTATCCTCCCCACTTGCCAATAATATACTGGGATACCTTGACTAAAGCTAAGTAGTAAGTGATGACTCTTTTTCTAAATGAACCCTTCACCGCTTGTTCAAAGTGTAAATGCATAAGAACAATCACCTTGGTGTCCATACTCAGCATGGATGTCTCTGTATGCAAAAGCAGAACACACACAGGGAATCTGTTGGCTAAAAATATCAGGTGGAGGTAATCGCATAATCTGCTTTTTCTCCAATTTGTCTTCTTTAGATGACTTTATTTTAATTAAAGTCTCAAACAATTCAGCTCTAATATACCTTGTGTGTTTTTTGGAAACACATTTCTGTTTCGTCCAATGAAAATTTAAGTAATTTATCTTAGAGCTACCACTGTTTAACAAGGTGAAAAGGGCTTGAATATAAAGCAGTAGAGCTTAATTTTTGTAAACACAGGTGTAAAATTAGTGGTATCTTTTAGCAGAGTTCACTTTTAATGGTGTATTTGCATAATGCAATATAAGATTTCATCTGAATGGAGATCGCCTCCACCCGAGTGTCTTTCCTGATAAGGCAGAGGCAGGACAGTTGGTTTCAGATGTTTTTCTGTTTAATTCTGTTTATTTTTCTGTTTGTCGGGGAGGTTTAGTTGTTGCATTTTTCATATTTTGTGCCGTGACGGGTGATGGATTTGCATGCTGATGGATTTCGATCAGTTTACGGAGAGACGCTCATTTACTTTGATTATCTCGCTTTCAGACACATCCGCTCACACACATTGCAGGGAGCTTTGAGTTTGTATGCCGGTGGCACTTTTACCCTCCATCAGTCTGAGTTTATGTGTGTCATTTTCTCCAACCATGTGGCTTTTAAATCTACTCCACCGACAAATGGTATCTGGAAATTAATTTATGTGGTAGTGAGGTCATAACTCTTAAGAGCGTCCTTGGTTAGAAGTTAAAATTAAAATTGATCTCTGGCCAGCTTTAATTGATGTGATGTGATTTGTTGCCAATTAACTCCAACCCTTTACTTTACTTGTTTTGAAATGTTGCTTTTAGTGTCTGGAGGAAATTTTGTAATTTATCTTATCAAAGAGAACTTTTGTAATAATCATCTGAACAAACAGATGATAAAACTGAGTTTTTAAAGCTGCCATCTCCTGTGCCTTCTTCACAGGTCCTTTCTCAGACGTGGTCACCACAAATCTAAAGCTCTCCAACCCTACAGACAGGAATGTGTGTTTCAAGGTTAAGACAACAGCGCCGCGCCGGTACTGTGTGCGGCCAAACAGTGGAATCATCGATGCAGGAACCTCAATCAATGTCTCAGGTAAGGATGGAAGAGATGGAGCTGAAATGCAAACTTCAAGACATAGTTAACTCTCAACTGATAGGAGTCTTTGAGATTGGTTTTGCAACTGATGTGGATTACTCTGCACGACATAGTCAGGGGTTTTCATCCACAAAAGGAGTGATCAGCCCTTGGAAAAAGGAGCCAGTCAGTTGGTCTCCTCTGCAAGTCAAGTAGCTCGAGCTGATTAATACACGATTCTACACATTTGTTGGACAAAGTCAGAAAAGAAAATTGAGGAATAATTATTTCTAGAATAGTCCTTTACAAAACACTTGAAAAATTGACTTTCTTCAGCAGATATTTTTGGTGACATCTACAAGAAAGCTGAGCTAGAACACAAGTAGAAAACAGCTTAATACAGCCATCTACGTTTGTTTAAATTCACTGGACCGAGATTTTCACAATGTGTGCGGCACCAAAACAGTGGCACAGTTATTGATGAATAACGATGTTCATTTATGATACTATCATTTTAATCTGTGACAATAAGCTAGAAACATATTCTGGCCTACTTGATGTGACTATCTGCAACTTGAAATAAGTCAGAGAACATGTCTTACTCATACAAGGACAAGGCAACAAGGATACGAGGTAAAGATTCAAATATTTGCTTGTCACAGTGTCTCAAATATATGGTACTGTTTACTTTTTGATTAGACACAGTCTACAGTAAGATACAGTCACACTCAGGGAGGAAGCCAAGTCATCAGCTCTACAGTATCATAAAGTTATTTACAAGTGATGCACGATGTGAAAATTTCATCCAATACAGATAACTGATCATTTCCTGCTTCTCAAGGCTGATACCGATAACCGATAAGTCCATACTTTTATATTCAATATAATCTTTCTGCATGTTAAAATTTGGATCCAACCACTGAGCTGTCAAGCTTAGCATGCTGACCGGACTAACATTAGATATCCATATGTCTGTGGCAAAACTTGCATGTTGTCTGTTCTTGTTTTGTTTTATGTTATCAAGTTATGGACGTGTGAGGCAACGATACCTTAGAGGGCATGAAGGCATACATCCAAGAAGAAGTGACAGCTTGGGAGGGTGTAACGTAGCTCCAAATGTGCTATTAACTTGTGAAAACCCGGGCTCTCAACTACAGAAAAGGCTGGTCATTGAACGCTATGAACTCCGTCACTTTGTCGTTAATGGCTTTGGCCTTTTCACTGTCTCTTGAAAGTTGTCTAGTTTTCAAATGCCTGTTGAGTGGGAACATCCACGCTCAGTGTTGATGTAGTTTTCAGCCTTAGCATAGCTAGCTGCTGCCGTGCTTTGTATTCTTTCAATACTGCTTCGACGCAATGACAAATTTTCAAGTGAGCTATAAGATCTGTTGTGTTCAAAGTTGAAGTCCTCTTTCCTCCTCTTGGAAATCTCCTCAAACAGGGTTTGCTAACAAAAATGCTGTTATCTTCTGCTACTGAGAAAAACAACCACACCGGTGAAGCCATGTTCCCTTTTGGTCTGGCAGAGACAGGGGCAGGCTTGGGTCCTTATAGTAATGTCTGATAGATGATGTAACCAGTGAGTGCATCATGGCTGATTTGGGGCTACACTGCCTGCTACCAAATTCCCCAATTTCATTAATTTATCGGATCTTTTTACTGGGTAAAATGTATAGGGTTAGTAAAAAATTATGTAGTTTTCCCCCAAATTGGCGAATATTATATAAATCTGATAAATATCATGCATCCCTATCATTTACTCTTCTTATATAAACACACCTCTCCTCTCCCATTACCCATTACATCCCCTTCCTCTCAGCCGCAGCCCCTCCTGGCAGGTCTTATTCCCGGTCGAGACAGGTACAGGCCAGTTTTTCCACACTGTGCCACCTCTGCCTTTTACAGTCTCAGACTCAGTTTACAGTCTCCCCTATCTGGTGTCAACAACTGCAAACTGTGTCACTGGGGCCCTCAGTCAGCAAGTGGGCGACACATCAGACCAGTCCTCTCCGCCTGTTACCGTCATTCCTCACACTTATTGGGCGGAGAAAGGTCACAGGATTGGGTCCCTGGAGGAGATTGTTTTTCCTGAGGATGTAATTAGTACGTGCAAACATGTAGCCTTGTAGTCCTCAGGGAGAAGTCAGAAAGCTGCGAACCTGTCAGGATAACAAGGGGTTCAGGCCTCTTAACATGTACGATTTGTTTGTTTTTAAAGGGAGGTAAAGTAAGACACAGCCATGAAACACAGAGTTATCAAATACCCTGCACACCCACCATCAACTAAGACTGGAGGTGGTTTCACATATGCATCCCTGAAAATCTCTGGATAATTTTAGCACATCCTACCTTTAACAAAGAGGCAGCGCATGATGTGAAGAAGACATTGTAAAAATCTAACATGGCAGAAAAAGCAACAGAGTCCTATTCCTTGATATTTTGCCTGCATTGATTCAGCAACAATGCTCCCATTTTGTGCCCTGCTTAGGTATTTTTCTTCCCTAAAGTCCAGTTAATTTGAAGAGAGTTTCATGGTGTTAGCTTAGCAGCAGCAGGCTAGAAGGAGGCGTGTTTTGGTACTGCACAACTGCTAATGCATCAGCTCAGCCACAGTCAGAGGCACATGATGTGATTACAATGGAACCTCTACTCAAAGCAATTATTTAAACAACAGCAGAGCCACAAAGCCGGAAAGTTTTTCAGTCAATACTCTGTCGCCCTCCTGATGCGTGCTTTTTGCAACCTATGTGCACAACTTTACAACTTATTAATGTTGTCAATCTCATGCAGCAGCACGAGCAATATGAGTGAAGGCCTGTGGGGGACAACAGACGGGTGCCTGTGCCCAGTATCTAATATGAGTGCACCATAATAGCACTGAAGAATATCTTCATCACTTGTGGCCGTTAAACTGTGTCCTAATAGATATTCGTGCTGAGCCTGCAGCCTTATTTACATCCTGCAGCTGTGTTTACAACCAGCAGTTCCTATTTCAGTTCATCTTCACTTCCAAGGAGAGCACTGTTAATGTATACATGACCCCCAAACATGACAGTTACACAAGACAAGGATGCTGGATAACTGGGGTAAATATTGGTCCTTACAGTCCTTCATGAGGTTCCCTCAGGAGTTATTTGTCTACCTGGCCTACACGAGGGTGGAGGTAATTCCCTGAAGTATGCTGCAATGCACCAGTACAGGCAGTGGAGAAAAGTGAATTAACGACGCAGGATCAAAACAGTGTTATGCACGGAGAATTACATACAGTGAACCAGTACAATCTTCAATGCATGTAAGCATTCCTGAAGTGCACACAAGCAACCTTTACAAAAGAGCTTTGTGTAAAGATGACTTAAAGGCACTAATGGCTCCTCCAAAAATAACACCACATCACAGGCTGGAGTATTTTTCTACTGAGTTTTCCCTCCATTTAAGAAGATTACATTGATCTATTACACTCTGCAGTCCAGTTTGTCTCACATTTCTCGCCTGTAATTTATATCAAATCAGGACAAAAAAAACTATGTAGACATTTACAACACAGAGGCAAACAAGGGCATTCTGCCACAGGATACCTACACACTGGAGATGTGTCATTATCTGGCTTAACTCAGATACACACAGTGCTTTTGAAGCATAACCCAGCTGTAATAGTAGATGTTTAATGTTGCTGTGGCTGCAGGAATGCTGCTGAGCTTGATTGGTGTTATATGGCAGCTTTTGGTGGAAAATATGTGTGGAAAACGTCTCAGAAATCCTTGTTTCCACAAATATTGAACCTTCTCAAAGAATTTGTTAGAACTTTGTCGAACATACTCAGGACACATTCTCTTTAAAAGAGAGGCAGAATATTTCCTAATTTATAATTGCAAAATGTTATTTTCCTATATTCTGACTGTGAGGAGTTTACCAAGATTTTATTAAGATGTGACAGAAAGCAGAACCAAAGGGCTTTTTAAGGTAGTTTAACAACAAGGTCATGATGACAAGACTTGTTCTTTTACATGTCTTTGGCACAGTTAGCTTTAATGTGTGATTCACCTTCAGCAACTGCACCCAGCTTGCCTGATAGAGGTGGTCTCGAACTGCCTCTTATCAACCCCTGGGGATGCTCTTTCAGCTGTGAGGACACAAGTTCACTCATGTAAACATTAAAGGATCCAAAGGAAATATGCAAATTTTGAATTTTTTTCTTTTACCTGAATTAGAACAAAACATAAAAACTGTGAAAACAAGCTATAAGTTTCCTTTTATCCAGTCAGCACAGAGATTCAAGTACATTTAAATGCATTGATGGTCATTATTGGTGGAGTGGCTCATTAAACAACAGACAGTAAAGTTATCCATCACTGAGGTAGACGAGGATAATAAGTTAAAAAATGTCCACATATTGGATATTGGCAAAAAAAACAACATCATCCATCCCTACTTTTAATCCTTTTTTTTTCTCTGCAAGAGTGTCTGTCACTAGCTGAAGCTAGATGGATCCTTTCCCTTTGGATCCATCTACCCTAATAACACCTAAAGCAGTGGGGAGTTTTTGAAGTCAATGAGTATTACAGAGCTACCAACAGGTTGGTCTGACATAAAACGCAAAGATTTTTCCTTGGCGTATTCAAGTCGATTTGCATTCAGACCCCCTATATTTATTTTGATCATTAATTTTTTTGCACAGATAAATCAATGAATAATCATGCTTAACAATCGTGATCTCCATATCATCAAAATAATCGTAATTATAATTTTATTCATAATTGAGCAGAAATGCATGATGTGGTTTAAGTCGCCTGAATGGTGTTGTATGTTCTGAGATTTGATGATTGCCCATGCTCACATTACAGATGTGATGTTAAAATTAGGGATGCACCGATCCAGGTTTTTTTCACTTCCGATCCGATACCGATACCTGAATTTGGGTATCGGCCGATACCGATACTATTCCGATACCAGGGCTATTATTACTGGAATATTAGTATTATCATTATTGTTTAAATTATGTATAAAATTTGATTATGAGGCTGTAATTAACCACAGAACAGTTATTTACGTAGAAGATCAACAAAAAAACATACAACTGTCAGGGCTTTAAATTGAATGGCAACATTTATTGAATGAAGTGCAGAACACTGTAAGGGTACAGTCAATCTCCATAGAGACGAGGGCTGCTTGATATGAACAGCAGAGTATGGCTCTTGGAGCAGGTCTTTTATCAACTGTCTCACTTTTGATATAAAATGTGTAACAAGAAGACAGTTTGTTGTTCTAAACTATCAACACTACCAAAAAAATAATAACACCATAAGGGCTGCTGCTTCTGAACAGCGCACAAATCAAGTATAGTGCAGCAGCTTTCATAAGTGACATATGATATAATTGTAAACATCTGTACCCCCCCCCCCCCCAAATAAAATATAATAAAATAAAAATATTCCCGGTGTTCATTCACGTGGTGCCTTTTCAGATGTTTGATTAATTTTTAACTGTGATACTCAAATAGCTGATCGAATATGGGGATAAATATCTGGAACCAAATAGTAAATAAATATGCAAATGCAAAATATTGAGTGAAGCAGCATGTCAGGGCGCTGTGAGCGCAGCTTGACTCTCAGTCACATCCGCTTCTCTGTTGACCTCAGTAAAGAGTTTCCACTCCGGACAGAGCAGAATAAATAGCTTTGTATGTTCTGAGGAGAGCTGTGTGGAAGTAGCTTTGGTTCTACACCGTTGATGTGAAACTTAAAATCAAAGACCAGGCTGTGTGTTCTATGAAATACAGTTTAGTCACTCGTCCTCCTCTTATTTGCGGGCTCAGCTGTTGGCTTTTCATCCAAGTTATACGGCCGAATGCAGCAGACCTTCGTCAAGAGTTTAACCCCGTGTGACGGTGTTCTTTTCGGCAGGGTGTTTACCGAAAGGGCGGATAACTGAGTCTCTGTACCTTATTCCGGGGGGCATGTCCGAAAACTGTTCGGCTTTGATTTTGAGGAGAACTGACGGCATTACACCACACAGCAGATATGTTGTTGTTAGCGCTCGTCTGTTAGCTCAGGTGGCTAATAGACGGCGTCACACTCACAGGAGGCACTATGCTACGCACTCACTAGCTGGCTGCAAACTGTGGAATGGATTTCTTGAAATGAGGGGTGGCGTCACATGTCTCGTGTGTGTTGTGTTGGATCGGGCGCATAATTCACGGATCGGAAAATTCCGATCCGTGAATTATGCCTGGATTGGACGCCGATACCGATACTGGATCGGATCGGTCCCATCCCTAGTTAAAATGATATCATATTCAGCCTTAGTATCAACATTTGCCATTTTGTTCATCTGCTGTTCTATTTTAAAATGTGGTTGTAACTGTTCGGAAAGGATCATATTCTATTTTGTAGGAGTGGGAGAAAAAATCGATACACCGAAGTATCGCGATTTTTTGTCTGCCGATTTTAAAATCGATATTTTTATTCAAAAATCGATACCCCCCCCCTTACACACACACGCACACTCACACTCTATAGGCGCTGAAGTCGCCAAACTGAGGCAAGCGACATTGCTGGATAAAACAGGCCATAGCTGTTAAAATAGTGTTGAGTACATTTACTACTTTTCACCAGCAGATAGTGGACAGGTGACAGGTTTCTATTCAAAGTTTTGGCGTATATTTATTTTAAAACACACACACCGGACCGAGGGACGCGAGTGTGGCTGCAGAGGCTGTGGAGCGGAGCAGAGAGAGAGACACAGAGTGATAGAGAGTACTCACGATGCCGAGAGTACTTTGTCAAGTACTGTCTGACTCTGAATCTGAGGAATATTTACTCTCTGAGGATGACGGTCAGTCGTCCAGTGAGGAAGAAACTGGCAGCGAGTGCACGCAGCGGGAGCGGCTCCACGCGCCATTACAGTCCCAGAGCAGTACATACCGAGAGCTTTTCCTCTCCCTGGCTGGCGACTCCCGAAGAGTGTACATAGTCTGGGATGCAGGGAAGCTCAAAACACCGCGAAAAGTGACGGTGTTAGCAGAGAATGAGAAAGACCGCAGAGCTCTGGTCAAACGAGGGAGAAGCCGGGGGTAAACAGTGCAGGCAGCAGAGGCGTTCATGCTCGGCCCGTAAATTACAGTGATGACGATGGCTGGGAAAACTAACCACTTTGAAACTATAGCCTTTTTAAATCTTGATAGCAAAACTGAATATTTCTTGAAAAAACTCTGTTGTCTGAAGGGATAATAAGCCACTTTTTATATGCAATCCAGGCTTTTGAAGAGAGAGAGCATAAACAGCTGGTTAATATATATTGCTGAATAAATCCTAAAAACAGACTCACATGTGATGTGTATTTTTCCTGATATAGTCTGTAGGCATCATCATTGTTCATCTTTTTCACTGGTTTTAAAAAAGCTAACAAAAGATTGCAAAAATCGGCAATATCGTAGAATCGCAATTTAAATCGTATCGGCACCTAAAAAATCGCAATAAATCGTATCGGGAGAAAAGTGAATCGTCCCAGCCCTACTATTTTGTGTCTCTGTTTACATTTTAAACAGCATCCTGACTTTTTGGGACATGGGTTGTAGTTCCTAAACTTTAACTATATTCAATCTTCCTTGCTGAAACTGACAGAATATGTTCATGCTTTTCAGTTTTATTCTTGTTTTTGATCATCTGATTACAATAATGCATAAACAGAAGTGTTGGCAGATCCTTCTGAAGTGTGGTGGGTGATTTATCGCTGTCGACTGCTGGGTTGTTGTTGAAACAGGTTATCTGGTGTATATCCTATCCAGTGATATTGAATTATATGGACACAGGAGAGCACAATCAGATGTGAGAGATCCTGCTTCCCTGAGGAGTCTGAATATGAGAAAGTTTCATGAGAGCTTGCTCTTACATCCCGGTGAGTTTTCCCTCCAGGCTGATATCTCTGCACAGCTCTGGTCGACTTTATTCTCTCTATCACTCCCACGCTATATCCCCTCTGTAGGTTAGCTGATCTCTGACCAAGTTTTACTGTAGGGGAATATAAAAACTGTTGATGGGGAGCAGCCGTGCTACAAACGAGGTTACCCTGAGCCAGTGTGAAAAGGTTACCGTCATAGATAGGGGCGTCACATAATAAGCAGGGCTGTATCCTGTGTCATATCATATCTCCTTTCGTGTCCCATCATGTCTGGAGGATCACAGTTAATCCACCCCGTGTCGTGTTCGTCAATCAGTCAGTGCAGTGTTCTTGCTTATTAGTTTGAGGTAGGGCTGCCACGATTAGTCGACTAATCGTTGACTAGTCGACTATCAAAATAGTCGACGACTAATTCAGTAGTCGACTAGTCGTTTGTTTTTTTTAGGTGTGTTTTCTCACAAAACTGCCGCTGTACCTCTGCTGTCTTGTCTGCCTATCTGTCCTGTTTTCTGGTTATCACACCTGCAGGAATCAAACCAACACACCCTGAAACACACTCATGCATGTGGCGCATGAACAACTACACAGGCACCAAAGTTGCCAGGTCTGCTCATAATACGCGATTTGGGCCACCAGCTGCATACTGGTGCAGTACGCTGCAGTTCATGCATGAAGTGACTAGTCGACTAATCGCAAAAGTAGTCGTTGACTAGTCGACTATCAAAATAGTCGTTTGTGGCAGCCCTAGTTTGAGGGGTAATATTTTATTTTTTGATTTTCCTTCTTTGTTTTAATAAAGTTATCAATCACATATATTTTTGCAATGCAGCTAGAATGTTTGTATTGAGTCAGGGAAGTGTTAAAGTCTCATTTTAACTTTTTTTTTTTGAAAGTTGATGACAAAATGCCAATCTTTTTTTTCCCTTTGGTCCATCAAAGGTCCATCAAAAGGTCCTACTGTTGTGACTTTATACCATTGTTTGGTTAGAAACTTACGCCCATTGGCTCGATTGAAGAGCAGAGACGATACAATGAGTGCAGATTTGTTGACAACAGATAGAATAAGAACTCGGGATGCATCAGGTATATTTGCATGAGTAATTAATCATGCACTACTCAAACAGTCATCAAAATGACCACATGAACTAGAGTCCAAACAAAATCTGCTCTTTAACACCACTCTCTAACCTTTGTAAAGGGTTTATATCTGGATTTCATCAATTGCATTCTTAATTTATTTCAGATTTGGCAGCCATTTCCTGAGAAGGCTCACTGTCAAACTTAGATAAATTGTGTGGTATTCTCCAGCTGTAATTCATAATATTCCTGGTTCCTCTCATGCTGTCTTATTGTTGGATTTAATCTTAAAAAAAGAGGCTGTGTTGGTTTGTTACTAAGAGGGAATATGACCCTTGGGTGGACCTCAGTAAGCACTTGAAGGTAAATAGTTAGCGGTAACTGTTTTGAGCGTCCCCTCTCATGGGACACAATTAATTAGCTACAGGAAAGGAAAGTTTTCTTGCCTTTCCCCCTCCTTCACCCCACTAATGGTTCCATTCATCATCAACAAGCATGCAGGCGATTACCATCGTGCTTGACCGTGTTGACTACAATTAGCCACTTTGAGTGTTATAAATGATTACACAGCGTGGAGAAGGACTACTAAATCATGCCATTAGCAGACATTGCTTTTTGTTACAGTGCGTTCAAAGGCTGCAGATCAAAGAAGCTTTAAATCATTTCCCCTGCTGTAAATTTGTGTTTCCCCTCTCAGGCTTTGGCTTGCTGTCTTTGTTTTTTCTCATGTTATTCACCGTTCCTTGTTGAACTTGCATGCTTTCCTGCCTCCGCTCTCTGGTGTTGTCCCCTCGGACTTGAGGTAGATGACCGTGCAAATTAGGTCTGACTCAAACAGGACGTTCTCAATCTGTTCGTGCCGTCTGTTTCTGGTTTGGGATATTGAACCGCCCTGATTGCTGTAATGGTGCACTCCGCCTCTGAGGTTTTTCACTCTGGGGAGAATTGGCATGTGCCATATATGAGAACCATCCTGATAGCTGTGCTGGCTTTGAAATTAGGAGGTCATTGGTTCCAATTGGAGGCCAAAGAATCACATGAAACAGTTGTGCTCATTAGGGCTGGGTGATATACTGTGTTTTTAAGATACATGGAGTAGGCCTGTGCTCAAAATATCAGTCCGACAAAAAATATTGTTGTGCACTCCTTGGAGAAAAGTGTAATGATGCAGATTCTACAGAAGCTATACAGCCTCAAATGCTGTGACAGCTGTTGTCAATACAGTTTGGGTAATGTTACCAATGATACAACTCAAAGTCAAAATAAGGTACAGAATAAAGCATGTGTCACACATTTTTAGCTTAAGTCTCTAAGTCTTGAGTTGTAGAATTATTTACTCTTCTAATAAAAAAGCAAAACTTGTCGGGAATTATGTTGAAGGTGTAGTCGATGTCCACAATATCTGCATATCAGGATACAGATCGTTTAATGGCCTCAGTGTGGGGGTATTTACCACATTGTGAGATTGCTGAAAATACCACCCTAATATGGATATTTTCAAAGGAGACATCGGGTAAGACAATGTTGTTTGTATTGCCATACCTTTTGTTAAAGTGGATTTAAAAAGTATTCACAGCCCTAATGTTCATTCAAAAGATTCTTTATAGTAAGAAACAGGTAGACTGAAGATCTTCTTGACTGCAAATAATGTATTTGAGCTGTTCATGCTGCACAGAGTCATCATTATATACATTATAATATATCTTATTTTATTTAAGAAGTATTTTTCAGTTTTTGTTAAAACTAAAACTCAACAATTTATGGAATCAACAGCAAAAAAATATATAAAAATCCTAAACAACAGATACTGTGCAAGTCATTGGTACTGACTGTTAAAAAAAATTGTTCACTGCCTAAACTGCAAGAAATTTTTGGCAAAATTTGAAACTGTGTTTGATAAACTTTGCTTCTCACCTGTTTTAAAGTTTGACAGAATGGTTGGAATGGTTGATGAGGTTTGCCTTTATAGTTTTCATCCACTTTTCCAAATGTATTTGATGTAGGGATATAACAGATCCCCACATTTTCTGAATTTGATAACATTCTTAGGGCTGGATGGGAAGCTATGGAGGACCTGATGTAAATGGTAAATGGTAAATGGACTTGAGCTTATATAGCACTTTTCTAGTCTTTGACTACTCAAAGCTGCTTTACACCGCAGGTCACACCTACCCATTCACACCCATTTGCACTCATATTCACTCACTGATGGTTCAGAGTATCTATGTTAGTTATTCATCAGTATCTCTAACACATTCACGCCCTTTCATGCCCATTTACACACCACTGACGCAGCAGTGGGAGCAACTTGGGGTTAAGTGTCTTGCCCAAGGACACATCGCCATGTGTCGCCCGGAGCTGGGCTTGAACCTGCAACCTCCCGATCACTGACCAAGCGCACTATCCAACACGCGCCACTCTTGGGCTGCTCGTGGATGGATGCTGCTCTAACAATATTCCCCGAGTTCTTCTGTCAGTGAGAGTGGTCACAGGGCAGCCAGATCAGCTCTATGGAAATATTTTTCTCAATTGGCTTAACAGGGCAATTAATCACAAACAAGTTTTATATGTTCTACAGATAACAAAAAGCAACATACGTGGTAAGTGTTCAGTTACAGCTTCAAATAAATGTTCAGGGAAACTGTCTTCCTCAGTCATGTTTTTGACTTAAAGGGAGTGGGAGAGCACTGAATAGACCGCACAAATACTCATAACACTTTTGGGAAAAGTAGAAAGAGATTTGCCTTCAATTTTTTCATAATTTAAAAGAAGAAAATATGTCCTAAATTGGGACTTTGATTTTTCCTGCAGTGGTATTGAACAGATGTTAATATATTAGTATGTGATTATTACATAAAGACGTTATAGTTATGTTATTTTGACAACAAATTAAATCTGTACCAAAAATATGTATAAAAAAAGATACTGTGCATCCCCATTCAGCTAAAATACTTGGTGATGCCATTTTTTGGTTCTCTTTGCCCAGCCATAGCACTGATGTCAGAACATACCTTTCAATTACACCCTCATTTAAAAGTGAAGTCAAAGGTGAATGACAATCACAAATCAATAACCATTTCCATTCCCTCTGCCGTTCTACCCCCCTTGAACACAGACATAAGAAAGTGATCATCGTAAATCATTGTTACAGCTTTGAAATACCTTCCCACTCATTGGAATGACATCAAATAACACCACAGTGACTGAGAGGTCTGATGTGGTGATGCCTTAAAGTAGTCTTCCAAACCCACACCTGCTTTCTGTTAAAGCGATATGTAATGTTAAGAAAGAAAAGGACAGGGTTGGAAGCTGTTAGAAAGATTACCCCCCGGGGTATTTGTAGACCCGCCAGTGTTTCGCCGCCATGGTAACACAAACTTGGACATAAATCATCTCCAGCGCTTTTTCCGTGCAGCAGAGGCAAGCTCAGAGCCTTGAAGACACGGAGGCCCTAGTTTAGTGTTTGACAAATTCATGGGTATTTGATACCCACTAATTCAAATTTAATCCGGTGGAGTGGACACAGAGTTGAGAAGAGAGAGAGCCATGGAAAGTTGCTGACAAAGAAAAGTGAGGGTTTAATTGCTGGAGTTTCAAAAGTGTTTATTTAGAAATTGGGGCTACAGATTTCAGCCACAAATCACAAAGTGTACCTGTCTGTCTGCTGCAGTTTGAATGACACTAACAGGATGCTTGCCCAGCAGTTTAGATGAAAATACAATGAGAGTGAAGTCTTTAAAAAGGGAAGTAGAACTGGAGGAAGCAGTAACAAAATGACCACAGGAATCATGAGTAGACTTCCTGCTAATATGCGTCTGCTGTGGAGAAACCTTCGTCACAGCAGCCCTGTTTCTTCTCCCCTGTGATTCTTGTCAGCTCTTTACAAAGTTACAGATGCTAATAGAATAGATTCACTCTGAAGTTTTGGAATTTTTGAAAAAGCCTGTGAAAATGACTGATTTAAGTGAAGTGTCATTATCATGAACAATGATGAAGTGTTCCACCTGTGTATGGTTAATAGTGATTAGGACTGTCACCTTATACTCAACATTCAAATATCTGTTTAAACATGGGAGTGAAAATCCATACTTGTACTGTAAATAAACATTAAAATATAAGATATACAGTTCTGAAGTACATTAGGTGCAGTGAACACCCCAATCCAACATGGGTGCTCCATTGCTCTCTGGACCTTAACAACATGATGTACATCTCAACAAAATGGGGGACAGGCAAAACACTCTGTCCAAGCACTTGCGGCTCCACACCACACATGACAAATAAAAACCAAGACTAGGTTATGTGTCAGTGATGTGCAGCTGGCTTCCTCCTCATCTATGACACAGTTTCAGACAATGCAATCATGTGATCGCCCAAGCTGCTATCCTTTTTGCAGCACTCCTTACTGACCCAGAATCAATTGTGTCAACTATTTTACACAAGATGTTTTACAACTTTGCAGGCAATTTGCATTTACGGAAGTGTGGGTAAGCAGGTCAACAATACAAGGCCTCTGTGTAGGAGCAGAAGTTGAAGTATCCCTCCAATAATGAAATCAGATTGTTTATCATATTAGTTGAAGAAAAATATGTTATGTGCTTGAAATCAACGATTTCTTTACTGTTGTCTATACTGTAAACATAGTGACTATTGCACTGAAGCTTGATTTGAAGAAAATTGCGAATCAAATTGAAGTTGCAATATCTGCCAGAATAATTTGATCTTTTCCTGAAATCGTTTAGCCCTAATCAGCAGGACCGGGTTCTCTCCCTTATCTCTTGTGAATAGCATCAGTAGCTGAACAAAGCAACCGATTTCCTATTGCTCAATACACATTGACCAACAGGTGCAAAGTCCTACCACTGTTACATGAGTAAGTCAAGCCTGTTGGCCAAAAGTGACGAGTCCATTGCAGCGCACAGGCTGAAGAAAGATTGCAGAGCTGTTGAGGACTTGGTGTGAACTGACCAGGTAACACAGATGCTCCATCTAACCAACCAGAGCAGACTGAGGCCTCAAAATGCTGTGCCCTCAAAGTCACAGGGGATAAACAGAGTGCCACAGACAGAGTGAGAATGGAGGTGGATCAGAGGATCTGTTTGTGGAAACGGACATTTTATTTGAACAGTAGAGATTTTGAACATACCCCCCAAAAAATACACTGAGCATAATTCAGGTAAAATACGACCACTTTAGCTGTATAAGTTACCTCAAGGCTTTACCCCATGGACTAGCTTATTCTCACCTGTACCCTCTGGGGCTGTATGAACCTGGGCTGGACAGACATTTGATATCAGGATCAGTTACACTCTTCCCAAAAGGAAATAAATTGCATTTGTATTATATTTGTGTTATATTGTGTTTGTGTTCTGTAACAGAATATAGCTTCACTCATTTTTAGCTGTGTGTATAATTCAAGCAAGAAGATGTTTTCTCCAGGTCAGATTAATGCTAAGAGACAGAGAGATAATGATAGGTGTTAGGTTTAGATATTTCTTTTAAGCTCTCTGTTTGTTGTTGATGGAGATCTGTGTTGTATCTGTCTTATGTTCTTTTTACTTTTTGGAATAAGTTGCTCTTCTGGGTTAACTGAGGATTTAAAATCCCGGGGTATATGTTTCATTTTAGTGCTGTGTGCATAAAATTCTATGTATAATAATCATTTGTGGCTACATTTCACTATTAAGCAGTATATCAAAAACAATTTGTAAAATTAACACTCATTAGCTTTTTTTTGACATTCCTCATATCTTTGGAATTTTGAGAGTTTTTCCCCCATTAAGTTTTTGTGAAAATGACCGTAAAATCCTGAAGCATAGCTTTATGTTTCCTCGTTCATGTCTCATTTTTTATCTCTGGACATCGCAGTTTTCTTGTTCACTCTTGCAGGGATTCCCCAAAACCACCGTCCTAAATCATTTTAACAACCCAGCCAGAGCTTGCAGTTTCTCTGTGATTTCACAGCCTTGTTTTAACTTTTCTTTTCACAGGAGATTAGACAGATTCTTACAATATTTGCCCAGTTCTTAAGTCGTTGGTAACTCTGTCTCTGTGTATTTGTGTTTCAGTCATGCTGCAGCCTTTTGACTACGATCCCAATGAGAAGAGCAAACACAAGTTCATGGTCCAGTCCATGTTAGCACCTCCTGACATGACCGACATGGAAGGAGTGGTGAGTGTTACACATCACATTTAATGACTTTTACTGTAAGAAAAGAGTCAGTCGATCAGTGAGGGTGAGAGGTCGTGTCACGGCTCTGACAAACACAGAACGAATGCACACAAAGAGGAGACTCCGGCCAAAACAGCATGTGTGGTCTCATCTTTGAGATCACTGGCCAGCGTACTTACAGTAAATCATTCCTGACTGGCCAGAAAATGCTTTCAGGATTTTGTCTGATGTTATGAGTCAAACTTGTGAAATAAAATACCAACACACACAGATTCAACCTGAGTGATGGCAACAAAGGAGAGGCTTTGCTTCAGCGGGGCTTAATTCCTGCTGGGTTATTATGCATGCTGGTGTCTGTGACTGTCACTGAAATTAGATTTAAAGAAGCTTTGTGAGCTGGAGTTTTAAAAAGAGTGGAGCAAAAACAGGCTGGAGGCCTCATGGTTGTACTTAGCCCTCAAACAAGATGTGGAGTCTTTCAGAAAGCAGTCCCACTGGAAGTAAATCTTACCAATGAGGACTCTTAATGCTTGGAATTGCTTACAAGTAAAAAGAAAAAAAAGTTTCTGAAATGTTTATTATGTAGGCTCACAAGGAGCAAAGTATGAGTAATTTTTTGCAGTAGAAGAATGGTGCTTGAATACAAAGCATTGTGAAACATAACATTGCAATTTACTTAAATTAAAAACACATTGATGCACAATAACAGCATGAAATAAGTGCTGGTAGATAAAAAATGTCTGCCAATGCAAGCATTTAATATATCATTTCATCAGAATGTAAATCTACTATAATGTTCTCAGATGAAGGTGTATTTGTTTGATATTTAAGTGGACTTGAAGGACCTAAGATTCAGGTCTAAACTACTTTAAGTTAGTTTTTTGCACTTTGGATGAATTTATATTTTTGTCATTTAAAGCCTTATTAAGGATTTTTGTTTGATTTGGAGAATTAATTTTAGTTTGAAATAAAGGCTTCTTGAAAGTAAACATTCTTTTATTTGCACAGCAAAGAGCTCAATGACGTAAACCAGATTGGTATGATTAGCAGAGTAAAAAATGCACTTAGCGTATAAATCTGCATGAAATCCAAAGAAATGTCACAATACTACTCCTTTTCGAACATGTATAATTGCTGTATTTCTTTTTTTTTCTTTGTATGTAAATGGTATTTATCAATTTTATTTCTGTGCATGCATGTTCAAAATAAACTCAATTCAGTTCAATACAACAGGAGCATTTTACAGGTACATTTTAGTAAATTGTAGACCTGATGTTCTCTATAGGTGTAACAAAAAAATATCAACAAACAAAATATTCAGGGGTGTTATCCAAATTTTGTGTGTCCCAAACTTTTTTTCCCCCTTCTTGATAATGAAGTTACTGTCAAGAATTTCTCGATCTTCTTCTCCTTACCACTGTGTCACAATTATTGCGGCTCTGATATCACAACAAGTTTTTTTTAAGTGTAGCATCCTTATTTATTTCTGTAAACACAACGTGCTGCAGGTCACTTCAGGGCCTTAGATGGTTCATACTGAAGTCTGATGGAAGTAACATTTTAATTATAATGTGAACAACCACGTGAAAAAAATGTCTTTTAGCAAATATCAGAGTTGAACATTAAGACTTCAGTGTGGACGTAGCCTGAAAAAAAAGAAAGGCAGTCAGTGTCTTTGATAGTGTAGGATGTTGTATAAGTTGAAGCCTGATAAGTTGTTTTGTTCCTTCAACATTTCTTCTTTAGGAAAGAAATTTTGTTTAAATGATTCAATTATCAACTCAAAAAAAATTACAGATGCTGTTGCCAGCTCCAGTCATGACTCAGAGCAAATCAGTCAAACAAAAATGAGTTAGAAACAAAACTAAAATCAGGCTTGGAAACAGAGAGTGAAACATTTCCACTTGCCTTAATATGGCTCTGTGGTTTCAGCTTTAGATCCTCCACTAAAAGCCGAGTTTATCAGAGCAGTCCGTCTTCCTGCTAAGAGCTTTATTAAGCTTTTAGCCACAGCCTTACACTGAGAGTGTTGCTTTTGCTCTGAAAAGAAGCTCAGCAGATCCTTCTGTCTTTATCTCTCATGTATAATGTCTAAGTAGCTGAAAGCTGATCAATCTGGCATGATAGTTTATGCACGAAGAGTCACTGTCACTGTTGCTTTAACTGACTTTGTCACTGTTGGATATTTGCCCTGTGCACCCTTTCCTAAATCAGTGGACAAGTTCAAAATGTTTTTGTTCTATTCCTCTTCATTTTCTGTGTCTTCAGTGGAAGGAGGCTAAACCAGAAGAACTGATGGACTCCAAGCTGAGATGTGTTTTTGAGATGCCAGTGGAAAATGAAAAAACAGTAAGCACTTGTTATTCCATCATGATTTACTCCACACATCAACACCACACATTAAATATTAACGGACAACAAGAAGGAACATTTTTAAAAGAGTATAACCATTATCGTGAAGTCCAATTTGTTGCCTTTGAATGTTGCCAAATTATATATTTCTTTATTATTTTGGATTTACTGCTGGACTATATTTAACCCTATAATGCCAATTGTATCATATTTGATACATACTTTTATAATACCTCTATCTAGATCCTCCAGGAATCCGCGGTTCCGCGATCGCGGAATTTTTCGCGGAAATCACGTCTGTCCGCGGATTCATGGACCTTCCGTGGATTTTAATGCCCGGTGCGGAAAACTCACATTTAACATGTAATTTTCCTCCTGGCCACTAGATGTCGCGCGTATACAGTAACGCCAGGCCGGGTAAAGAAGCAGACAGTGAATCAACGTGGATTAATAAAAGAATATAAACATTCAGTTATGGAGCAATTCGTCCGTCAACCCCCTCCGACGACCAGCAAGTGTAACCTTGCGAATATTACTGCAGCTGAAAGATCAAGACAATATAAAGAGCTACACGAGGATGGAGGAACGCTAATCTGCACAAGTTGCAACAAAGTCATCGATCACAGAAGAAATTCAACAATAAAGGACCACTTGTCTTCCACTTCGCATCTGAAGAGGAAGTCCGAAACTCCCGCGGACGTGGCTGTAAAAAGACAAACGACAATAACATCATCACTCAGGAGGTGTACAGTTGCTGCTGAAGAACGTGAAAAGGTATGCTGCTGTTGAATTTGAACATGATTTAATTCATAATAGCCAATTATCCCCGTGCTCCTTATACTGTATAGGCCAGGGTTTCACTAAGTGCATTCCAGGGACTCTCTGGGTTCCTTTGGGGGTTCGGTTCCCTTTATACACTTAAGGGGACAGCTTGGAATGTAAACGTTTGGGTTATAGGCTACACAAATACTGTGTGTGTGTATGTGTGACAGACAGACAGACAGTCAAACTCAATGTTTATTATTAAGAGGGTCTCTTATTTGACAGGAATAATTTAGTCAAGGTAGTAAGGCTGAGACTCTCTTATCCGCCATTTCGGTAGAGACCCTGCCGAGTAAAACACAGCCACACGGGGTTAAACTCTTGACGAAGCGCCGTAGCACTCTGCGTATAGCTTGGATGAAAAGTCGACGGCTGAACGCGCACATTTGATGTAGAGGACGAGTGACTAAACTGCATTTCACAGAGCACACAGCCTGATCTTTTATCTTTAAGTTTGCCATCTACGGTGTAGAACCAAAACTACTCCCACACAGCTCTCTTCGCATGTGTCGGAGCTGTTGATGTCTGCTCGGAGCAGTAACTCTGTTTACTGAGCTGAGCTCAAGAGAGCAGCGGATGTGACTGAGGGTCAAGCTGCACTCACAGCGCCCTCTGCTGGACGGAAAGGTCCACTGCTCCAGGCGCCCTGATGTGCCGCTACACTCAATATTTTACATTAGAATATTTATTTACACTTCGGTTACGGATATTTAACCCCATATTCGGTCGGTTAATATCGAATATAAAGTGACAGTCCTACAAGGTAGATAAATAGGTAGATATTTACAGCAAATTTGTTGAATAATTTTCTTTACATTATATAAAATTAATCAGTGCATTCTGTTTTGGCAGGTTTGCATGGAATGGATCAAGGCTTGTACAGCAACAAACACACCACTGTCCAGATCTGACAATCCCATGATGAGAAGTTTCTTGCTCAACAGAGTAGTGAATGGAAGAGCCATCCCTGGCTTTAAACAACTACAAGAGAGGTACGCAGTGTTTTTACTTTTTTTACTCCTAACTTTGTAACCTTAAACAGCTGTACTGCTTTTTGGGTGACAGATTTCCCCCATGGATTAATAAAATTGTCTGCCTATCTATCTGTCTGTCTTCCTTCCTAGATATCTTCCAGAGGTATACAGCACAGAGAAGGAGGCCATCAAAAACATCATCAAAGATATGCCGGTCTCTGTCATGTTTGATGAAACGCCCGATGTAGAAGGACGCTGCGTGCTCAACATAATGGTGTCTCCTCTCATCAAGGATGAATCTGGCAAAATACGCAGTTACTTGATTGAGACTGTTTTCCTAGACAAATGCAATCATTCAACAGTAGCAAATGCAGCTGTCAAAGCTCTAAATGACTTTGGAGTGAAACCAGAGGATGTCATTTCTATTGACACCGACAATGCTGCGTATATGCTTAAGGCTTACAACACTGCCCTCAAAGCTCTGTTTCCCAATTCCATCCATGTGACGTGCCTGGCACATATCATGAATCTCGTAGGGGAATCTTTCAGGAAGCCGTTTGCAGAGCTTAACACATTCATGAGGTATTTCTCACAGGTGTTTTACATGGCAGGTGCAAGGAAGAGGAGATACCTGAGCTTTCTCAACACCTCGGGCACAACAGCAAAAATGGCTCCCAATCCTTGTGGCACAAGATGGAACTCGTGGTACATGGCAGCAGCGTACCATGCAGAACACTTTGCCTTGTACAAGTCCTTTTTCGAAGAGGAGCTGGAGATCTGCAGGCCATCTGCCCCCTATTCACTGGAGCAACTGCATGCCATTACACAAGATGAAAATCTCTCCATGACACTGCAGCTACACCTCAGCATCATTGCTGAAAAGTCACAAGTGCTTCTCGAGCTTTGCAACCTGTTTGAAAGCAACATGCCTGTCACAATGAAGGTTTTTGACATATGGGAAGATCTACAGATAACATTTGCAGCCAACAAAGAGCTAAAGATGGATGCATGTGATCACTTCTTTGGTCCAGATCTCCCATATGCCAAAAAGAAGGAGACCCTGGCCATATTTGAACAGGCCTACCAACTTGCAGAAGAGAAGTTGTCCAGGTACATGGATGGTGCTCAGCCGGCCATGCAGTTCTTAAGAGACTGCAGGGTTTTCAATCCAAGATGCATCATCTTGTTCAGCGAGGATGAGGATCTAAGCAGCATCCCTGGTTTTGAAGATATACCTAAAGAAGAAATCCACCTCTACTTCACAAAGTTTGGCCCAGCTGCAGTCAAGGCTTCAGTCTCTGGAGTGATTGACACAGATCTATTTTGGCACAGCATGCAAGAGCCACTACCCCAGCTGTCTAGGTTAGCAAAGAGGTACAAGGACTGTGTCACAAACTCAGCTGATGTGGAAAGGTCTAATAGCATTTACAAACTGGTGCTATCATCCAGGAGACGCTCACTGACTGAGCACAACATCAAGGCGCTGGTGTTCCTGTACGTGAATCTCAAAGCGCATTGTGCTCAGGAGTCAGTTAGTGAGAAGGAGAATGATGGTGACGGTGATGATGATGAGATGCTGTAATGGTATCTGTTTCACACTGAGAGATGGGCAAGTCAAGTTGTGGCACTGCAAGTTTCAATTTATTGAAACATATCTATATATATATATATTTTTTTGCTTAAAGAAAGAAAAACCGAATGCATAATTTGCACTAGTATTGTATTGCACTTTTCACAGTACACAGTAGGCTGACTTTATTTTCTACATTTCCCATTGTTCAGGGATCAAAGTACTGCTGTCAGCAAGTTGTTTTATTTTATTTTTTATACAGCAAATAGCCTTCTATTTTTGTGGCAGAAAAAAAATATCTTTACTGCAAATAAATATGCCAAAATGGGACAAAGAAAATGTTGATGTTGATTATTTTAAAACCTATAATAGTATGGTAAACACTTTTTTACAGTGTTTTGGTAGAAAAGAAATCCAGATTTTTACATTAAAAAATGTGTTTTTTAATGCCTGTGGAATATGAACTTTTAAGCCGCGGAATCAAGAATTCCTCCCCGCAGATTCAGGATTGTGCTCCGCGGAATTTTAACTTTTTCTCTGCAGATTCCTGGTGGGTCTATCTATCTACTCAATATGATCTACAAATTAAAAAAAACATATGAATACAATCAAATAAATGATAAAAATGTCCTCAAATGGATTATCAGTTGCCAAAAACACCCGATGTATCAAATGAGATATGAAAAATGTAAATGTTGAATTTTATGGACATTTGGATTTTTGTAGGATTTTAGCAGAAAGTGAAATAAAAATTTAATCTCCAAAAAATTAGAATTTTCTGGCTGTAATTTATGGTCTTGGGCCTTAAAGGGTTAACCTCTTTTCTTCAGTTTTTGTCCTGTTTGTGTTTCCTCAGCTTTACTACTCTTCTTCTTTTTGACTGCAGTACTGTCCAAAACATTTGCTCTTCCTTTCGTCTTGCTCAGTCAAACTCTCTCGTTCGTCTTCTCTCTGTCTTTAGGTTTGTCTATCAGCTACACTCACAAGCCTCCACAACACCATAGAGGGTCTCTTAGTTTGTTTTTTTTGCACTTGTTATGGTTTTCATTCTTCTCAGACCCCACACAGCTTTACAGACCTTATCTCACCATGATGCGTTGCTTTCACTGATTCCATTATCTGAAGACGCACAACACGACCCCTCTGATGCTAGTTTCACTTCATTTTGCACCTCGTGATCCAAACCATGGCTCCCACAGAGTCCTTGACTGAAATCAGTTTACTTCACATTTAAAAGACGTCTCTGGGTGAACTCTGCCACAAACAGAGAGGTAGAGGCTCTGTGTTTCTTCAGGCCTGTGAATAAGCCGATGTATCGTTGATAACAGTTCAAGTCTCACAATGAAAAAAAAAAGGAGCAACACAATGCCAGCTGCATCAAAAGTCAGATATGCCACTGAAGCGGTGATTCACATCTGACTGCTCTGTTACTCTTGACCCACTTACAGCACGATATGGAGTCCAACAAGATGATGTCGTCCAGCTTGCTGAAGTCAGAGTCCTCGCTCCCTACAAAGTCACTGAGCTCCACCCTGGACGATGGGGAGGTGAAGAAGATCATGGAGGAGTGCAAGAGGCTGCAGATGGAGGCTCAGAGGCTACGGGAAGAAAACAAACAGATCAGAGTGAGTGAAAGAAAATACTGATGGCAGATTGTTGATGAGTATATTTGTTTTTCTAAGAAAGAGAAGCTGCAGGTATCACAGAGTGTGTTGACATGGGTTCAAGTATCCCAGTCATAAACCTTGTCCCAGTATTTATAATATTCAGGATCTGTTCACATTTTCAGCTATGTGGTACCAGCTACACTCGCCTTTGATCTTCTCTTTTATTTATTTATTTTTTTTGTTAGTTTCTCATTAGGGGCTAATCTCAGACCTTTTACTCTTTTGAACTCCCAGGCACCAAGGCACCAATACTAAATTAAAATGTTAAACACAGCTGATCACAGAGTATTGTTAGTAGGAGCATCATAAGTAGCATGTTAGTAAAGTGAATCAGATCCCTTCTCAACATCAGCTCGGTGATGCTGTATGACTTTTGGGAGATCAGTATTAGCATTGTATTACTTTGTTATTTCATTCACAAAAGACAGCAATCAAGAACACATTCAAATTTGTCAAAAAGGACACTGAGTTCTTACATTGAATCAAGTCTGTACAAATGATAAGAAATATAAATGAATTCATACTCGTCTTTAAGAATACATTTCAAGTAATTTTACAGACAAGACAAAGACAGGAACTTATGAATATGATAAAAAGCATCAGTTGCGAGGCTAAAATAATGCAAAATAAGATGATTTTGACATGAATCCAGGATTATTCCTTGACTTTATTTTGTATTTTAAACACCTTGAAAATGAGAAAAAGAAAAAAAAAAACATTTGTAGACAAAACAGAAAGTTTCAGCAGATCAAGATCAGTACCCAATTTTCTCAATGTCCATTTTTTGTTCGAAAGGTAATAGGATGGACTAATCAATAATCAGACCTGTCCTGTCCCCTCTCAGAGCTTGTACTCAGTCGTCTCGGCTTTATCAGTTTTGTGCAGTTTTGCAGACAGTCAGGGATTTATCAGTGATGCAGTTCAGATCTGCATTGTGAGACTGAGCCAACTTCAGAAACCCTGACTTATCCTCATACAGTAGTCATCATCATACTAAATATAACTTCATCTCCCACTGCTGCAGCTTTCAGCTTGAATTAATCAACCCAGAGCAAACGTTGTGATCAATCACCTGCTGAGCTGAATCTGGCAGATCCAGGTGCAGCTCAGCTCTTTATCTGTCAGTACGGCCTCTTTACTCATTAGGAATACCCGCTCTTTGCTGCCTGATTTGCATCCAGGAGGTAATGGTCTATAGAAAAATCTGCCCATATATCTGTCTGTTAGATAGATCCATTTAGACTATAGTGTAGTAATACTGATGGCAAAAAGTTTAATGTCGTAAATGCTGCCTGTCAGATTATTTGATCCTGACAGACGCTCCGGCAAAAGCCTCAGTGTTGGAAATACATATTCAGTAACTTAAAACCATTGTATCCAAATAAACTTCAAGACAAAAACAACTATGAATATATAGCATTTCTTCAAAAAATTAGCAGACTTTGTGTAGTAAATACATTAACATATCAAATAAAATTACTGAAACAAACTTTAAAGCTGCACTGTGAAGTTTGTTCTCCCATCTTGTGGTGAAACTGCGTTTAGCGCCTCATTTTTTCAAATGTGTGTTACAAACGCAAAACTTTACGGTAGCCAGCATGTGCCTAGAAACTATCTCTTCTCCTTTCACTTTTTTCTAAGGAGGACTCCTTCTACTGTTGCGTGGCATAAATTATGATCTTGCATTATGGTGAATGTGCATTACAGGCTTTCAAATTTGCCGGGGCAGTGACAAGTGCATCCTGCTGTCCTCCTCTGTTTCAGTCTCTCTGGCTCTGAGCGAAAACGTGTTTAGCCTTAGCTAGTCGTACTGCTAGTCGTGCTTTATGCTTCTCTCGGCTGTTCATAGTTTTTATAGACCGGAAGGACATGGAAGCCACTGTAGGACTTACCCGATCTATGTGAATACAGATAAGATTTTTTTTGCCAGAAGGACTAGTCAGGTTGTTGGCAGAAGTAATAAGGATGTATTTATTAATACAGACATTGTTTTATAATAAATTACTGAAAACACTACAGATTGTCCTGTGAAAGACACGTTTGAATTCTAAATGCATTTAATCAGCCAGGTTTCTCATTTAGATTGCAGTTGACGATGTTTTTTATTCCCCTGTGACATTTTACCGTCAGTGTAAATGCTACAGACAGGTCGATTCCCACTCTGTACCAGTGTTTTTGACAGTAAGCACAGCAGAGTGCAGTGTTGTGTGTAGGCATGACTGATTGTTTTCACAGAACAAGCAGGCTTTCTATGCCTTTTTAAAAGGGAGAGCACTGAATAACTGAACCACTGATAGAAAATAGGCCAAACTGTGGGAGCTTATGCTTTTAATTTAAGGCAGATATGCAGAAAAACAAAAAAAAACTCCACAATCTTGATGCAAATATAGGAAGCTAAAATATCAACGGGTAATATCTGGAGAAATTTTCCTATCAGCTGGTACTGATATCACTTCCATCATCAGAACCTGATACTCAGTATAGCAGTCAGAGATATCAGATGACATTAGAATAGATGGGAGCATTAATTTAACTAAAATAAAGTAGAATAAATTAAATACAACTAGAATGAAAATGAATGAAAATGAAATCATTTATTCAGTCTATTTCTTTCATTATTCATTTATAACATTATGTGTTATGTTATTCATTTGCTCAAATTAAACCAAATGTTGTGTGATTTAATGTTTGGTGTTCAGCCACTATCATAAAAACAAATGCCCAAACAAAGGCCCCACATAGAACACACAACGTTTAATTATAGGCCAACATTTTATTCATTCTGTGACATTTCTTTATCCCAAACCTCAAATGGGGCAGAACATCCAATATACTGCATTTTAATCCCACAATCATCATTGTTTATAAGAAAAATGAGTATTTGATAATAAATCTAATCTGTTCTGCATATTCAATCTTGCCACAGATGCTAAAGTTCAAACAATTCATCTGTCTTCAGGATTAAATCAATAACAGGAAGGAACTTTTTTCTTCCTTGAATGAGCAAAGTTTTATCTCAATCATCAAAATGAGCGATGAGATCACAGCACATACACAATCCCATTCATTCATCCAGTTTTTTATGTCTTGATTTATGTTAGTAATCCAGATAAGAAAATTAATGAGAAAATTTGATACAAGTAATTGCACTGTCCTCCACCCTTAGTGCATTTTAACCCCGACAGTAACTTCATATTGAGGTTTGTTACAAGTACAACTGCTCATTTCTGTAATCAGCGGCAGACCTCAGGGTTTGAGAAATCAATGGGTGTGACATCAATCACTGTGATCAGTGAAGTAAGATTTGGGGTTTTGTTAAGGTTTGGCTGGAAATAAGTCGCACACACACTATATACAGCTAAGAGAAAGTGGTCCTCCCCTCAAACACCGCTGCCCCCCTCCACTCTCAGTTTTTGCCAGAGGCAGAACGACTGTTGGCTGCTCCTGCGGCTGAGATTAAACTAACAGAGAGCCCCCCCCCCCCCCCACCCGCTGCTGGGAAATGAAGTGTGTTAAAGCCTGGCGCCTTCTGCAGTCCTCTGAGGATTTGGTCAGATGAAGATGTACGCAGATCCCATTTCTTTGAGCAAGTAAATAAATACTGTCCTATCTTATTGATAGACTTCAGCAGTGGCTATATTTATTTACCTTTCATTTTCTGATGCTTCTTTGCTGACAGTAGATGGGTTTGGAAGCATCATTTGTAGCCTGTTGGTTTGTCTCTCTGTTAGTCTGGGACATTATTAAGTGCATCTTTAAAGGGACTGTGAGGAGTTTCTAAGTAATTACAAAAAAATCTCACTTTTAGATATATGCCTGATGGAAATACACACTTCAAGATGAGTTTTATAGCATCAAAATAGGTTATCTATAAATGCTATTCCTTAGCCTTCTGGTCGGGTCGGACAGAGCTGGACTGGCCTGGATACTCAACTTCAGGAACAAACCAATTAAAACTAGAGCAAATTTATATTATTCGGACACGTCTTAGAGCACCGGGCTGTAAGTAGTGATATATAGCCGGCTACAAAACTACAATACTAAGTTTTCCAAAAATTGCTTGTCATACATCAAAAACTACCGCTACGTAACTAGAAAGAGATACATTACCTCGTCGCTTTGCATCCTGTAAGTTGTTGAAAAAAGAAGTTGTAAAGTAATACAGAGTTCTGAGGAAGGTCCGAGCTGCATTTATTAGCATCACAACATATACACGCTTAAGTTTGAGTTGTGTCTTTTGGTGTGTTCCAGTTGTTGTCAGAAGTAGGAATTTCAGTTCCGAGTAGGAAACTGCAACTGGAACGTCCCCCGAAGTCGGAATAGCTTAACAATGAGGATGTATGCATCGAGAAAATGAAGGACAGACAAACCCCCTCTGAGCAGAGAATTATGACACCAAACCGTCCTTGGAGTGCTGGGTGGAAGCACTTTGGGCTTCACACCGCTGATGGCAAAATATAAACAGAGACTAGGCTGTGTTGATAATGTTAAAAGCACCAAGCCCACTCCTCACCCACAACAAATCCACGGACCCTTTTGCCAGCTTTCCGACAACCACAGTTAAGTGGGTTGAAGTATCACATGCTCAGCTCTGTGCGACAGCATCCTCCTCTCCAGGCCCTCCACCCCAGAAAAAGGTCATTGCAGGCAAGACCGCAAGACATACATGCAGCCTAGTGACCTCAAGAGAGTGAAAAAGTAAAGTGATCGAATAGAAATGCCTTGTGCCTGTGCTGCAGCTGGAGGGGGATGAATATATTTGAATGTTGGCGTGCATGCTCAAAAACTGAATTTAGTCTTTGGGAAAAGTGATAGTCCCCTTCATAGGTCAGTGGTCAGGGTCATCAGATCTGATGTTTATCACCTGCTTTTTAATTTGATGTCTTAAGAAAGCTTTGATGGATTTATTTCAAACTTTGCTTGAATTTCCAATGATGAAATTGGGACATTTTGGAAAAATAAGGTCACTGTGATCTCAGAATTTTTACATAATACTGAGTATCAAAGGTGGCCTTCTGTAAGGGTGAGTTTTTAATACATAGTAAGCCTTCTCAGTTTCATGAAAGACTGTATGGATGGATAGTCCAACAGTTTCACCATCATCATGTTTTGGTATGCATTCGGACCTGTTTCCTGTTGAAGATGCTTCAGCTCCAACTCTTTCAGAATGAGTTGCAGGCACCAAATTCAGAATATATGTGCATATTCTGAAAGATGAACAACACATTGTCGCAATTTATACTTAAATCAAACAATATTCAGTTGAAAATAAATCAGATAAGATTTTAAAATCATTGTACTCTGTTTTATTCACATTTAACAAAACATAATAACACGGCGGGTAGGGATGGGAATCGAAAACCAATTCCAGTTGAGAATCGTTAACAGCTCCATCAAAGAATCGATATCATTTATCTTTTTGCTAATCAATTCCCTTATCAATTCCTTCCACTGACAGTGTTCAGAAGCATTAAAATTGTGACTTAAATTTCATTGCACCTACTGCACAACCTTAAGTGAGTGGAAACACCAGCAACTTGCAGAAGCAGTTATCTATGCTGTGAAGTGTGTTTGACATTGTTGCCACTGAAAATCAGACCAACATTTGCCCACATGCAAAATCTGCAGGAATAATAATAATAATAAGGGAATGGTTAAAGAAGTGGATCAATTAGCAGGATCATTAACAGCATTGGTATTGATAAAATCTTTTCAATTCCCATCCCTAACGGCGGGTGCAGGTAACTTTCTTTTCTCTTGTCCTTTGGCTGCTTCTGGTTGAATGATTTGGTCAAACAAGAAAAAAAAATTTACTTAAAAAAATAAAACTTAAGGTCTAGTATAACTACAATGTCTTTTGTTAAGGAATTTCTTGGAATGCACAATATCGAATTTTTGCCAATCTGTTTGACACGCTGACATTTCTGAACTTATCTTCAAAAGTAATACCAAAACTGAGCGATTCCTTTCACGGAGTCAGTCTGTTTGTGTTAGAAACAGATGTGAAGCAAGAAAAACAAAATTCATACTTTTAATTGTAATAAAGAATGAAGTGATGAGGTAAACCATCATGGTAATTGTGTAAATTCTGCCAATGCTTAAGCAAAAACAGTGGATATTATTGCCAGTTTATATGACTAACATATAAACTTTAAATACTGGTAGAAATTGTAATATCTGTCGATGATGAAACCAACTTTTTAGGAAACCTGCTGATACAGATATTATTCCAGTAATATTGTGCAACTTTAGAACATTTGATCGAAAAAAAATCACTAAATGCAAATGTATTGCTATGATCAGCAAGTATGATGTTTACCATAAACACGGCTCTCTTTGGCTGGATTATGACTTTCTTGAAGAGCTTGATTTGACCTGATGTCTTCAATAGATTAGAAGTCGGCGTCCAATCACAGTTTTTCATAAAGATCCATTTTCTGGTTATGGAGGTGTAAACGGTGTCACTGCTTTGAGGCGTCTGGGATCCCATGGAGTTTTGAGATCTGTAATCCAAAGTTTAAAGCAAAATTTGCCACAATCAAATATGTAAGATTTCTACCAATCAGACTTCCACAGCCCTTCCATCCACCACAATACGTTGACTGTCTTGTAGTTGTATTCCTCAGATATTGCCAGGCAGCAGATTCAGATAGATCAGTCACTTTGCCCCATTAACATACTAACACACACATTCTCCCCTTCTCGTTTCAGGAGGATGATGGCCTGCGGATGAGGAAGAGCAACATGATGTCATCTCAGCACTCCTCAGTTGGCATAAAGAGAGAGGAGGGTTTGAGCGCCCGCTCGATCGCCCTCATCGTCCTTTTCTTTGTGATCGGTGTCATCGTGGGCAAGTTGGTCTTGTAGATGGCAGCACAGATGAGCCGGCCGCAGCATGCTTTCTGAGGGGGGGGGGAGAAAAACAAACACGGGATGAGGGGTTTTTTGGATCAGAAATGCCATAAAGTTGCTGGGTGGGGGGTGGTACTAGTTTTGATTCAGTCTCATTTATGTAAAAAAACTTCCAAAGTAATGTATGAGAAAAAAAGAAGAAAACTGATTCATGATCTTATGAACAAACCTACTGTTACAGCCTCTGCGTAATCATCACATAATCATTCTGGCCCTCTTGTATAAAGATGAATGGTTTTGTGGATGGGCAAGGGAGGGTTAATTAATGTAAACATGATTTATGCTTGTGATTCAGACCAATGGATTTTCTTACACCGGCGAGGTCGTGTTGGTGCGATTGAGTCAGTTTGCAATTGTACGAATGTCATTTAATGTGTTGTTGTTTCTTTTTCTAAATGATGGAGGCCAGAGCCTATGTAAATTTAAACATAACCCCCCTCCTCTTCCCCATTGTACAGTTCATCCAGGTGTTCCTTCCAGCTAAACCCCCTTTAAGGGAGGGATTAACCAGAGAGATGATCCACACAGTTGGGGTTTACACACACAGGGCTATCAAACTGACTCATCCAATCAGAGGCTTTGTAAAATCAGCTCCTCTTTGATTGTAGAGCGACCGTGATCAGTGTATGAAACACTATACCATATGTATTTTCTTTCCTTGTGTATTTTTCTTTTTCACTCTACCGCACTTCCATCGCCCGTCACCTAATGCTCACCACACCCCTGTTTGTCAAAGGGGGCGTTTGATTGCATGCATTCACACAACAAGAGTGTTGCATCTGGACTTTTGAATCTAATTTAACTACTTTTTTAATGGTGATAATAATGTGTAATTTGGCTGTAGGTTTGCACAACAACATTTTCTGATTTATTTTCTCTATCTCTTTTGTGTTTTGTTGCATTTTTATGATTTTAAGTAATTTTTTTGTTGTTGTTCTTGTTAGGTTGAAGCATTTAAGAATATCGCAGCTACCAGAAATGAGCTCCAGATTTGTAGGATTTCTGTAAATGTTCTCCAGATGAAAGCCTTGCCTTGTGACCTGTTTGGGCAAGTTATTCTCAGGCCAAGATGGAGGTATATAAATATATATACTATATATATATATTTACATTTACACAATAAAATAATATATACACACGCACAGTCAGAGAAAGCATGCAAACGTAGTGAGTTAAAAAAGGACAGGAGGTGCATGTAGAGATGAATGATGATGTTTTTTCTTGTTGGCATTAACAGCACTGAGTTTCCAGCTTCTTTTTGTTTCCTTCATAAGCCATACATTTGTTTACTTCCTGTTTTTGTTTTGGGCAAATGTATGTCAGAAATCAACTGAGTATCACGTTTTCCCCTGCTGGTGAGTTTGACAGGGCTTTTACTTTTCCACTCCACTACGATTCACTTTCGGGTGTTTGTTCAGCATTTATCTGTTGCTTATTAACGTTATATCCTCACTGCATTTTGAAGTCGTGTTCATTTTTAAAGCACCAAGATTAAGTGTGTCTCTTCTTTGATCTTCCTGCAGCAAACCACACTTTTTTAAAGCAAAAATACAAGAAGGGGGAGAGAAAAGTATCCAGCAGCCTAGCTTAAAGCCTGGAGGGGACCACATAATGACATTATACTGTTTTAGTGCCGATGGTTATTTCTTGTCAAAATGAACAAACAAGGATTAAAAAAAATTCAACTGGTTTCATATCCAAATTTGCATGTGGAAAAAAGTGATGTGTGTCTTACTTTGCAATATTTCGCAGAAGAAGAACAGTTGTTTGTGTTATTAAATGCCTTTTTTCCACATAGAGAGTCCCTTTTTGCTAAACCAGAAGAAAAATGACAAAAGCCACCATCTTTTCATGTAAAGTGGAGTGGAACGCAATGGATCTGAGTGTTGGGTACATGATTTCAATAAACATGAGCTTGTGTTTGAACTGTATCTCTGTAAAGTTGTTGGGTTGAGGATGACTTGCTGCTTAGAGGGAGGGCAGAGCTGACCCTGAGCTACAGTCCCATCTTGGGTGATCAGACCTGGGTCACGCAGTACTTGCAGAAAAATTCTTGTTTGCTGAATCCTGTTTGGAGTGTTGGATCATTTTACTCATTGAATATAATTAGAAAATACCCCGGGATACTCTGATATGAAGAATCATTTGTCTGCTTCAGATTTGAGGCATATAATTTGGCACTCCAAACAGGAACAAATAAACAACAACAATTATGTGTGAATACTAGTTGATCTGGGCACGGTTGTAAAAAAATAAAAACACACTACACTGACATTTTCTGGAGTCTCTGACCATCACCGTGATCAATGTAAGCAGTCGGGAAACTGTTTTGTATGTATATAAATAAATAAATAAGTCTATCTGAGAAGAAGATTAATATTCCTAGTCAAGTAGTCTCTCTGGTGTATAAAAACTACCCAACCTGGTTGGACTATGTAGCATCTTAATAAATTAAATGAATAAAGCCCCTACCCAATGTGTCAAGTTATTTCCTGGTATGAACATGTATATTTACAAAGGGTGTTTATAAAAGATAGTCTCTAACATCTGTTTGAGCATGTTTATGCTTTAATATGGGACGGAGGATCGACAAACAGGATGTCTGCAGGTCTTAAAAGTATTTGAAAAATTGTTAGAAAATTTTTATAAAATTTATGTAAAGTAAAATTTTACAGTAGGTTATTTTGGTGTTTTACAGTTAAGAGGTCGTCAAGGTTAAGCCTTCCAATGTTCTGTTCAGCTGGCAACGAGCAAATTTGCTGAATGCAATCGTGTGTTGTGTGTGATGAATGGTGGGAAAAGTACATTTTCAAAAGTGTTTCATAAAGAAGGAATTTGTATTTGTGCAATTTTACATACAGTACAGTATATGACATTATGATTCCAGTGCTGATCATCATATAATGCAATGCAATAATACATGACTAATCACTCCTGGTAGAGTTAGTATTACTTTAGTTATACTAACTGTGTAGAAAAAATGACTTATTTATTTTGGAGGTCAAAGTTTTTTTTTTTAAATAAGTAAAGAAGATCATAAGATAAATTCAAAGGGGTATCACATCCTTATATGTTGTTTTTTTCTCTGAAAACTGAAAAGATATTCTGTGTGAGGAAACCTAAAAAAAGAAGTTTGGGCAAAATGTTCTTCTGTGACCTCTTGACTCTCCCTCACAAAGGACTGTGAGATAGTTAACATAAACTTGGTATTTGTACAGGTGCTTCTGACCTTTTAATTTCTAATTTAGGGTGTCCACAGTGTCAGTAAGTACATAACGAAGAATGGCCTATCAAAAAAAATAAGATACATTCAAAAGTATTTTAAAAAGTCCTGGATAATGAACCTTTTGTTTGGGTCTTAAGTTGTTTGAAAAAAGCAATTCTATGGACATCTTAAGTCAGGAAATTTAAAAAAAAAAAGTTTTTTTGGAATTATATCTTCAAGTTTGTGAATTGAAGTTTTTTGTCCTCTGGAGCTGCTGGGTGCTGGTTGTATTTTTTTGGTTTTGTCGTCATTCAAACCGTTTAATTTAGTGGCATACTCAGAATGTTATTTGGATGGTTACAAAAAAAAGCTGGATGTGTCTCAGGTTTTTTTTTCCTTTCCTCTCATATTTGTCTCATTTAAAAAAAAAAATAATCACCACATATTTGTTATGTTGTTCCTACCTTGAGAAACTTTATTTTCAAAATGTAATAAGATGGTTTATCCAATCCCTGAATGATCTAATGCAGTCAAAGTAACTTTTGAAACAATTTTAAATATCCATATCTACAGTAGCCCAAGAATATTTAAACCGCCCCACTTCAAAATTTATACTTTTTTGATATTCAATCATTTATAAATCTCTGTTTTTCAAAATCTATATTTTATAAAGGAATAAAAAACTAATTCAACCTAAAATTAGCATATTATTCTTTTATCATGCCATTCAGTCGCATATTATTTTATATTACTCTGATTGGCTGGGCTAGTTGCGCACAGGCCCGCCCATATTGCCTCTTGTGTCCTGATAGATTAAAATTACGTGATGACGTTGCAACTGTTTAACGTCAACGGTTGTGTTTGTGCCGCTGCTTTTCTCAGACACATTGGAAATACTTTCACCCTAAATATAATGTCTTTTGAATAACTTTAGTGGTCAAAACTTTTCAGTGAAATGCGATACACTCTTATAGGACGACTGAGTTAACGTTTCGCAATTTTATTTATTGGGAAAGTTAAGAAAGCCGGAAAAGTAGAAGAAGTACAGAGGATGCTAACTGCAGCAGCTAATGTGCTTACGGACAGCGTTACCTGGATGACGAGGAGGACGACGCGATGGCAGCAAACACCATCCCGCCAAGGGAAAAAATATTTTCTAAGTAAATACTGTACTTGTTAGTATTGTGGGTACAGCTCATGTTAGCTGCAGGATATGAGGTTGTATTGTTGGTAAAGGTATGTGGACTTTGGAGTTTTTTTAATCAGTACCTCAGTCTACCTTTCCTGTTTGGTCGGTGCTTCTGGAGTTGTTGCTCACTGCTGTGGTGTTTTATGATGGCACAGATGTTTTGTACTACTAATTTTGCGTGTTTGTTGTTTTATCATGGTATTTTTTTTAAATCAGTTCCTTAGTTTTTATGCTTTTACTGCAGGGTCTCAGACTTAAATGTACAGAACTACTTTGGTCATGTCATTTTGACAGAGGCTTTGACATTCAGACACAAAGCAAATCTTGTATCTTAAACTTGTAGTTTTTTAATTTCTAGTATATTTATCTTCTCATACAAAAATGATATTTATATGCTCTACTATGAATCTTTTATATCTTTATAGGTAATTTAAAGATGGATATGTTATATCATAAATTCCTAAATTTTCATCATAGCACCACAAATTCAGAAGACCTGTGTGGTCCCAGGTCTCGAAATAAAATTAAAAAGACTTGTAAAAGACAAATACATTTGAGTAAAGATAGGTGGAAAATGGCCTAAGGAGTGCAGCAGACCATGTGGCACAGTAATCTTTTAATCTTGATTATTCAGTTTTCACAACAGTGTGGAGCAATAATTGTAGCTGAAACCCATGTAACCACCCAACTCTAATATGAAGTATGTATCACTATTTTCCTAACAATATGTCAATGAACTATTTGTATATTTATCATATGATAACTATTTTCAGTGAAAGGATTTCCAGTTAACAGGGAAATCCTGCTGTTCTCTAATATCTGTCCCCAGGCCTAGTTTGGGAATGAATGTGTCATTTTGAGATTTAAGGAGATGCTGTGCTCTACAATTTCTTCTCTCATTACAGCTCGACCTGCTCCAACTCACAGCCAAAGTTCAAGTTCTGCTGACTTGTTCCTTGCTCCTGCTTTGCTTGATTTGGCAATGCCACAATTTGCAGTGGGACAAGAGTGTTAAAATAAATAGCTGTTGGAAAAGTAATTACCCTTTGGATTTTTACTTATGTGCTTGTGGTGCTGAATATAATAAATCTAGGGTGATTAATCTGATGTTATTGTATCAGTAACAACCAGAGAGTGGTTCTGTCTGCACCTCATGCAAGCTGAGTGTAGGTAGAGTTAGGGCCTCCCCGCTGCGCACCTAGGCCTGGTAGCACCTCTGCTGTTTGACTTGGCCGCAGCGAAACACAGCTGTGAACTCAATGGTGGAAACAGACAAATATTAATTTGATTTTTACATCCTTTTGGAATGATATAAAATACTGAAGAAGGGAAAGTTGACAGAAGTCTTGAGGTCAGTGTGGTGGACATTTTGATCCTGAACAAGTGTCAGAAGACTTGAAGTTTCCACTTGTAAAATTAGAAACAAGAGGCATAATCCCCCTTACAATTAAGATTGTAAATAAAAAGTGATCATTTTGATATTATAGGACATTTCATACATTATTTAGACAGATAACATGGTACAGTGTATTCAGTGAGGTTATTTAATAACCTGTACAGCAGCAGGATTTGACAGAATTTTGACAGGACTAATGCTGCTGCTGCTTATATCACTGCAGTGGGATGACTTGTCACCCTTTTAATACCAGTGTCTGGGTCGACTGCATTCTCACTGCAAACAGACCCATCCAGGAGTTGGTTGGAAGCGAGACAAAATCGTGAATGGAAGGCTAAGGATCGGAGGCTCTTGAGGGCTGAGGTTTGAGGGCACTGGGTGACTGAGGATCTGGGACACTTGGAGGCTAAGATTATGAGGTACCTTGAGGCAAAGTATCCAGGGCACCTGAAAGTTGAGGTTTTGGTTTTTTAAGTCTGTGGATCTTGGCTCTTTTAGGTTACAGTTCTGGATTGCTGAGATTATTTTTGTACCAAATCAGAACTCTGTGGCTGTGTTCATTAATACATTCAAACAGACAGAGCCAAATGAGGTTTGTCCATTTGTGTCAAAACAACTCTCCCACGCGAACTACTGTGGGTGTAAAACTGCCTTAATCAGACTACTATAACTAATGCATTTGTCCTTTTTCTTACCCCCAATGCTTTTCACTGTCTAGCACTTGTTTGCAATGTTGAGGCATAAAATGGGCTAGTTTTTTCAAGTTTTGGTAAGACTTTCTTAAACATTTTTTTTAAAATTCCCATATCAACAATAGAGAGAGCAGCACAGTCAGCAGAGCAAAACTGTGATAATGACTGGCCCAGCGTAGCAGGTACATTTTGTCTTGACTTGTTTTGCTTTTCTGATAAAACCAGTGTTTCCTTTTATGAAACACAAAGAAGCAACTTTACATTAGCCGTCAACCTGTGTTTTTGTCCTGTGTTTGCAATCTTTGACTGATCTTTGACACAGCCTCACCCTGCTGGCCTTTTCAAGTAAATCTGGTCTTCATTGAGGTCTATATAATCCTGATTTTTGGCTGCCCCTCCACATCGTCAAACATATAAAATATTTAATTCTGAATCAACCCATCACAATCATATTCCTCATGTTAGCTGTGAGATGTAATTACTTTTGGCAATCCTTTGAGTATCGTTTTACAGAGTAGTTCAATTACACAGAGAAAAAGCAATCCATCTCTTGCTCTGTCCACAAGTTTTACAAATCTGGCATGTTTATGTATACCTATGATTAATCTTCCCTGACAAAGTAGTACACAGTGAAACCAAACACTCTGCATGGCATAGTTTTTCGCCAAAGACATAAGCCAAATTTCATGCAGATTTTCGCCTTATAAGAGGTCCCTGTAAGACTTTCAGGGCTGTAAATGTTTGAAAGAGGACATGCGGCGTGCCAGAAAAGTTGGAGGCAGGTCAACTGGCAGTGAGGGATGCTGTCTGGGAGAACAGGCCCGTGGCAGATCGCTCCAGCAAAAACCTTCTCAATCATCTGTGTGATCTTAACCTTCGAAGAGAAACATGACCTGATTTAATAAGCCACTACAACTGACAGATAGGGCTCATGGGAATTCCCGCTGTCAAAATAAGCCCTAAAGGCAACAAAAATGTGAAATAGATTGTCCCATAAGCTGACTGATGCAGGTTACTGTCCATCTGCTGCGTTTTTATTGTGCTCTGGGATGGAAATTGTTCAAGTGCAGATTTTCTAAGGGCTGGCGCCTGCAATACGAACAGCTATGTGGTCAAGCTGTTAAGATGGTAGAAATGTGTGCTGATTTTAATGATATTACCTTTCTTCAATATTCACATGTATAAAAACACAGCTCCCAGAAATGCTTTAATACATTTATGCGGTTAGGAGTGGAGCTGAGTAGCAGTACTGCAAAGTATTTTCTCTAATGATGTAATACTACGACCAATGCACTATCTTCATGTATCAATATTTGGCTAATATAAAATGGTACTATGTTTACATGTATACACAAGTTTAAAGCATCTGTCAGAAACTTCTGTTTGTATTTTTTGTCTGAATCCTAGGAAAGTGCTTCAACACCATTCTGCTTTTTATAATTACCTCCGGTTATGTTATTGGCGGTGTCTGTTTGTTTGTTTTCTTGTTTGTTTGTTTCTCTGTTAGCCACATAACTCAAAAATGATGTTGCTCTCAGGAATTTTTGAAAGGGTTCTTGAACATTGAGAGATAGGATCATTGTGCGTATTACTCCACCAAAAATCATCAGGGCATTTAGAAAAAAAAATACAGGACAAGTTTCCAACAGGGTATCAAGATATCAAAGACTGATCTGGATCCCGGCAAAATTCTGGATTTTCTGACCAGAACAAGAAAAGTTTAGATATCCTTGGTATTTTCGTCATAGCAGGAGAACGAATGAAAGGCATAGACTTGTAACAAATGCCAAAATATAGCCAAGATGCTGTGGAATCTGGATTGTTCTATTGGATTTTTTGCATGTTCAAAAACATTGGAGCTACATCCAGAAGTAAACCGCCATGGCGAAAAATGAGATTTTTGTGAATAACTACCGAACTAAAATAGACATCATTATGAATCCGATTGCTAATGGTATGTTTACATGGTCAAGGAATCTAAATATTTAGATGAAATAAAGAAAGGACTAATATCAATGGTGGAGGACTATGGTGCTGGCAGTCTGTGCTCTCCGAGTGCTTTTCTAGATTGATAATGATGTTGGCTTTAAACTTGACGGTAAATGTGCCTTAATTGAATGAAGGCCGACTTTATTTACTATATCTGTTAGGGGTGAGAGAAAAAATCGATTCACGTAGGTATCGGGATTTTTTTATTTGACGATTTGTAAATAGATTTTTTTGTTCAAAAACTTTTTTTTTCCTAATTTAAATGCTTCATTTTAGTCTGTGTTAACAAACCACTTTTAAATGCAGTCCAGGCTTTTGAGGAGAGAGTAGAAACAGTTGGTTAAAATATAATGCTGAATAAATCCTAAAAACTGACTCACCTGATATAGTCTGTAGGCATCATCATTGTTCATCTTTTTCACTGGTGTTAAAAAAGCTATTTAAATATTGAAAAATTCGGCAATATCATAGAATCGCAATTTAAGTCGAATTGGCACTTAAAAAATCGAATCGGGAGAAAAGCGTATCGTGCCAGCCCTAATATCTGTTGAATATACCAGTAATCCTGTAGTCGCTGATACCATCCCCTCTGGTTAAACTCCACTCTCAGTGTAAGGATGTCATCAAATCACCCTCGCACTCTTCTGCTGCTCCAGCTGCTCCGTCATCCTCTTAGATAAACTGTGGGAGAATCCTCAAAACTTTGCCTTCAGTCTATGTAGTAAAAAACATGGATTCAGTGTTGAAATATGTGTTGGAAAAAGCTGATCATCTCAGCTAAACCAGCTACATGCTGCTTCAGGCGTTTGAGGTCCAGCCAATGACTCTATGATGTGTGTTGGTAAAACAAGTATTTGACAAGTGCCTGATGTGAGAAAAAATACATTTTGGTTAGTGAGTAAGTGTACATCTACCTAAATTTAAATGGCTACTCACTAACCACCCTGTACAGTCTGAGGAAGAGCCATATGGCTCGAAACATCACTACTGATTGAAATAAAAAAAATTCAGGGGAGCTCTTTTTGGAATGGATTGCCTTGTTCTTTTTTATGTATTTTTTGATCCGGCAACCGACATAGGATGTGAGTGTCTACTTTAACTTTCTGCATTTGCCTTACATGACATACATTTGTATCAGTACAGATTATGCATGGCTCAGATTACGGCAGTTTTTAAATTGCACAAATTTGAAACAGTGCAGGTTATGAATGTCTCGGACTACGGCAGTTGTGAGTTTGTGTGACCATTAAAGTCAGACAACACAGCAAACAGTGCTTGTGCATGAAAGCGACTTTATACCACACTCCTCTGTGCTGTGGGGTTGAGTGCAATATTTTTTAACAGTAATTAGTGGTGTTAATCTATTTTCAGGGTTTCTTTCACTAATTTAAAACATGCCATTACTTTTCTCTCTGGTCTTCTCCTGATGAATTAGGAGTTCATTTCGGGCAAATAAAGACCTGCTGTATGTGGTGGGATCTGTTCAGTCGTTGGTTAAGTGTATGAGGTCATGACAGAAAAGAGCCGCTTTCTGTTTGGCCTGAGATCAAGCAGGAGAGCACAGCCGCTGCCCCGAGCTGCTCCTCTGCTCTGTGGGCAGAACACAGCACTCTACTCATTTTTCCCACGGGCAATGGGACACTTTTTCAGTAGAAACTCATTTGTTACAACTGAGCCAACCAACATAGGACTGATGCTATCTTTTATGGGGCAGCTGCAGCTCCTACTCTCTTAGAAATCAGGGGATTTTCTTTTCTTAGCGGGGTCTGAAATTTGAATGAGAGAGAAAGAAGCTGGACGCACGCCTTACTACTGCACTGATGTCATCCCAACTGTGCGTGTGCATTAACTGCATATGCAAGATTTTTATGGGGAGGCAGGAGATGGGACCCCTGCTATATATTCTACAGTCCCCTTGTCCAAAAGCAGCACTGTATGTTTCTTTTACCAGAACATTTGTCAGACCAAACCACCAAACTGCTTGTGGTTTGGAAACTTGGTTAAGCTGAAAGGAAACTCCTTAGGGCCTGTTTTGTTTCCTTTTTTTTAACGGTCTATAGGAACATTTTTCCAAAGTCTTATGAAGAAGTTGGGCCTTTTATGGTCCCACTCTGCAGAAAGTCAAACAACAAACTCCAGAGATTTATTATTAAAGAATATAACTTTAAATCTTCCATGTGTTTGGGTGGCCTGTGAAAAAGCTTGTAGCTCTTCGTCCTCTGCTTGTGGCCCCTCGTTTCCTCTTACATTTTTGCTGCTGGATTAACATAGTTTCAACATAGTTTTCCATGTCCTCTTTATTAGCCTGTAAGTTGTCTCTTTTTTCCTGAAACTCTGTTTTTTTTCAGGTAAAATGCTATATAATGAAAATAAGGATCTTTAACTTTAAGTAACTGGTTGACATTTTGTGACATATTCAACATTTTCTCTCTGTAAGGGTGAACAAGATATTTTACTGCTAAAACAGCCATCACAGTTTGGGAAATGTCGCGATGTAATGATACTAAGAGCTGGTTAAAACGTTTAGTCAGGTCAATGGACTTTATCTAAATGTAGGTTTACTGGCCTTAGTAAAAAAAAGACTTTCATCTTGACTGAGGTAGCTTCAGTTTTGAAGGTTTCAGAAGTTCTGCTTTAGTAAAACAGTCTCATTTATATTAAAACACAGATTTAACAGCCATTTTATCACTGAAGTGAACTAACGTCAACAGGTTAATGGTCATGCAGTATGAATTTGCAGCATTAACAGTGCCAGCTGCCCTTGCACTTTTCCATTGCTTCAGGCTGAAATTGATTAATTAATTATTGTCCATTTTTGTTTCCATCTTGGCTGCAAAGCAAATCAATTGTTTACAGTAGTGTCACATTATTAAATCATGTTCCAAAAAGACAAATGTGTTTAAGTTTCCCATTGTTTTATCTGAAGATTTAGACACATTTACGGCAGCAATTCAGCTTTTAGCCTGCAGTAAACAATCCCATCCAAACTGCAATCAAGCCGGTTTTTTAATGTTCCTGAATAAATGAGGTTCCAGTGGATGTTTTCAATAAGCCACAAGGCCTGATTGTTAACAGCAATGGCCTTGCACTCCCCTCTGCCTTCGCAGCCTTTCTATTTTGTGGCGTGCAACAGAAACCACAAATTGATGATGAAAAACCAGCTGCCCTGAGCTGTAAACTCGGTCATCTTCCTCACCCAAACATCCCCAGCACACAGCTACCAGCAGGATTCCATGTGGCTGCTGCTTCACTCACTGCTGTGCAGAGCAAGAGTTTATCCTGGTTCTGAATCAACGTAATGACAGATTTTGCACATCCTTGCACAAATAAATGTCAGTCATCCATTCTGGGATCTTTTTTGCATTTAGCTCTGTTCTCTTCGAATGGCTGAGGGGGGTTGCAGCCCTATATTCTGTGTCCAAGTCTGAAGAATGACCTCATGGGTCTAACAGCTGCCATCACCATTCTCACAGGAGTTAATAGGAACAATATGGAGCCTCTGGGAAGGACCAACACTTTCTTTCTTTTGGTATCCCCACAATTTTCATGTAGGAAAGACCTGTTACCCTCTCATTAATCCTCTTTCCTTTTAAAAAAAACATTTTGTTGTGTTGAAAGTGCAGCACAATGCAAATATAAGGAGTTCAGTGAAAGAGAAGGGCTGTATTTAAACACTCACAAAATCAGCTGAGTCTGGGGTAGAGAAGCAAAAAGCAGGTGAAATGATTTAAGTTGGATCCCTTAGTACAATTGAAGTATCAATGAAATAAACTGGCTGTATATTTATGTTGCTTTAGTGCATGCATAGAAAGTCCTCTTAACTTACTCATCTACTCACAGCTGAAGTGAAGTTCATATGCTGTGACAAATATTCCTTATTTATTCTATTGTTAGTCTTTGCACACATTTCCTGTTTATTCATTTTTGAAACTAGAAAGCAGTTACATTTTTAAGCAGTAGTCCCATGATAAAGTTAGCATCATAATAATGCTTTTTTGACCCTGAAAACCAACAGCCAACACTCAGAATCATGTTGATATCATTATTAGTTAGGCAATTAATGAGCAAAAACAACCATCTGCTAATGCCAGTTATCTGGATCACAACCAAAATTTAACATTTTTTCAGTTGGGCCTTTACCAACATCTCCTGAAAAATACAGCAAAATCTGTCCAGTGATGTTGTATAGTTTTTTTCAACAAACAAACATACACTGGCCAAGACAGGACCTCCTTGGCAGAGGTAATCACCACTAAATTCCAAGTCTTTCTTAGTAATTCACCTTTGTTCAGTCATACTTGAGCACATGCTCCTCTTCATTGATTTATTCAGTCACTACTGAATCCCAGGTATTTCATGTCTGTAAACAGTTAGCAGGTTGCTCTAACTAATAATTCATGAGGAAATTAGTTAAAGAAATTATTAAGAAAATTGAACTTTGGCCTTGAAGTGACTTTGTGGGTGGTGGTGGATGGATGGTAGGGGGGGTGGTGCTGGGCGCTGCACAGAAAGATCTTAATCTGGCATGAGAACTTTTGCTTTTGTCCATTTACATGTTGATTTATTCATTTATTTACTACTGTAGTCTTTAGCTGCACAGTGATGCAGCAGGTAGTGCTTGTGCCTCACAGCAAGAAGGTTGCTGGTTTGACTTCCTGGTGCATACCTTTGTACATGCATGGGTTTTCTTCAGATACACCTGTTTCATTTTAAAGACCAAATTAAAGCTTGATTAGTATTTTAGTGACTCGTAAGTATGAGTGTCTATCTATATGTCTGTCTGAATGAATGGCTGACCACAAGTTAAGGTTCCCTCTCTATGAAGGTAAATTGGGTGCAAAACAAATTCAAAGTCACAGAGAAAGATGACCATAAATTTGAGTATGTGTAACTATAAATTTGCATTCACAAATAAAAGTGCTTTAGGAGTTGTGTAGTTGAAGAAGTCAAATGAAGTCAAATCTGCAAACGAGTGGAAAATGACGACTTTCGACTTTCAATAAAACTTTAAAACGTTCACTTTGTCGGACTTGTATCTGTTTGTCAACCACATCAGCATGTCACGATGTGACACAGGTTAACCTGAGCGATCTCCATACAACACTGAACATCTTATACGTCCACCTTGCACGATTTCCCTTCAAGTTTACAACCGTGGACACGCTGATGTGGTTGACAAACAGGTACAAGTCTTATTGATGTTTGGCATATTTTGAACAGGCATCGACACAGCTACCTACGTTGCCTCGCTCCGTAGCGAAAGTCGTCATTTTCCACTCGTTTGCAGATTTGACTTCATAAATCTGTGGGTACAAGGATTCTTAAAGACTACGATGACAAGAAAACTCAACAGCAGTCGTTTAGCACATCTGTGAAATCAATAGAAGCACTTCCTGGTTAGTCGACATGGGGTCCGCGAAAGGCCACTCCTACTACACATCAGGCACTGTCGCCAGTTAACATAGCCACCAGTTGATATGTAACACTGGCAGCGAAGAGGTTTGTTGGCTGTAGATCCGCTCCGTGTCCAACTCCTCTGACTTGCCAGAGTGGCCCCCCTCTGATTGGCCAAAGTGGGCCGTGCTCTGATTGGTCATAGTAGCAGCCATTCTCCAACAGGCCCCGCCTCCTTATCCTGCAAGCGCTCAAATTACTTTTGCACCAAAGATCTCAGACAAACGGGAGCAAAAGTGAGAGTGCGCAGGAATTGAAATTTGAGCACTCGCAGCAGTGGATTTGTGCACTTGCAGATCACAAATCTGAAGACCTGTAACTGTTGAATTGTATTTGCAGAAAAAAAATATCTACAGGTATGCAAAAAAAAAAATCTTCAACTTCACAACTCCTAAAGCACTTTTATTTGTGAATGCAATTTTTTTTGTTACATATACACAAATTTATGGGTATCTTTTACTGAGACTTCAGATTTGTTTTGCACCCAAAATCTCAGACAAAGGGGAGCAAAAGTGGGAGTGTGCAGAAATTGTGATTTGAGCACTCGCAGCAGTGGATTTGTGCACTTGCAAAAAAGAAATCTGAAGACCTGTAACTGTTGAATTGTATTTTCAGAAGAAAAATATCTTCAAGCATGCAAAAAAAAATTCTTCAACTACACAACTCCTAAAGCACTTTTATTTGTGAATGCAAATTTATAGTTACACATACTCAAATTTATGGTCATCTTTCTCTGTGACTTTGAATTCGTTTTGCACCCAATTTACCTTCATACCTCTCATGTCAGCCGGTGAACACTTTGCACTTTTCCAGTACTTGTATTGGTTTAAAAACTAATTCACTGCATTATTCCATTCTCATTTATTTTTGATAGAAAATTAGTGTAGAAACGCACTTCAGTTTGTTCATACATTCAGGACTTAAATCCATGTATATTTATTTTATTTCTTTAGTTTGTATATTTGTATTTCACTGATATTTGTACTTTTTGTTGTGAGTCTTTTCCAACATTCATGTTTCTCTATTAGAACAGTATTTTTCCATTTACCATCTTTCCGAATGGTTCCATTTCTTGTCTTTGCCACACAGATACTTTCTTGCAGTCTGGTCACTTTCTGCATGCTATGGCTGACCACGTTGACCACAGACAGGTGGATGTTGACTTAAAATGACTATCAAAGGCAACCTACACTTTAAAATCCAACTTTACACTGTTTACTCACTGATACTGTGGCCATATGGCTAATGGATAGTGCTCTGTTTTGACTGTTTTACTGTCTGGAGACCTATTGACTAAGTGCTGTAAAATTTAGGTTTGGTTGTTTTATAATTTTTTTTCCTTGTCACATTTTTCGTCTGAAGTTCTCATCTCTTAACTTCAGCTAGTGACTGACATTAAACTTAAAATCTCAGCTTTATTGTACCCTTTTCTCCTGCTCTCATTGCGAGTTGGTTTAGAAAGTTGGCCGAGAGCACCTCTGCTTCTCCATTCCAGTGGTCAAAAAAGTTGTTTGAAATGACTTAATATATGCTCCAGTTTGAGGGATTTTTCACTGCTCTAGTTTATCCTGAAAAAGCAAGAAAAGTAAGATTTATTTTTCTTACATTGCTGTGGACAAAGTTTGATCAACTTTCATCTAAGTGAGTAGCACAATGATGGAAAGACAACGAGAATCTGTTGAATGAAATAACTAATGTGAACTGTTTTAGACTGATAGAGGCTTCTGGTTCAAGCAAATTCAATGTCTTTAGGGCAGCAGCTAATGGAGAAGCTTGTATCTGTCAAACACTATGAAGCTTAGCTACTCATTGATGTGAATAGAAAACCCAGAAACTTAGCTCCACTCTTACTGATTATTATGTACAAATGATTTGCATCCAAAAACAGGACTTGTGTTTGAGGCAGGTGTTCTTTTTTCCACATTAAAATTTCTATGTTGGGCTAAAGCTACATTAGCTTATAACACAGGAAATATGGAGTGATATATATATATATATATGTTCGTATGTTGTCTCTTAACTGCTGCTCTGCTCTCGGCTCATTTATTGCTGGAACAACTGCAGAATCTATTTTGTTGGCGGACAGCTGTGTTTTCTTTTTTATATTACTCAGTGCATCCAATCTGATATCCCCATGTGTGTGTTTTTAGTGGTTGGACGTGCACTGGAATGCCTTGTGTAATGTGTGAGCCATATGACAGTTATTTATCATACGGCTGTACGCTCAGCCACTATCTGGGCTTTGAATCAGACCACAGTGTGAGCACCAGAGAGAGGATAAAATCCAGCTGATGCTACAATCCTACACTTCTGGGTGATATTTCAGATAAAACATGAGCTTTGGGACACATCACACGTAAACTTGATACTTTCCTCATGGATGTTGGTTAGTCTGTGCACCACTTTGACCAGCAACTATTTAATATGTCACAATCAAGTTTTCTGAATGTTGTTGCATTTTTTTTTTTTGCTTTATTGCCAACTTGAGGTTTTCATCTGTGGTTTGCACTGATTTATTGTATTAACTAATGGATCAGTTACGATTAAATTTAACTTAGACTACAGGCGACTTAAAACGTATGTTACAGTACTTCTTGTGATACTTAGTGTGATAATGCTATTACTGCAATACTGAATGATGTTGAGAGAAAATTATGTTGCAGTTTATTTTCTCCTGCAAAATACATTGCAGGTTTACAAGGACAATGATGTCAAGTATATGCTGTGGAAGTCAGTGCACAAAATAAGATAGCTGACAAGTGATTTATATCCAACTCCAGTGTTACATGTTAAAAAGCTAATCAACGGTATGGATTAAAGAGTTGAGAGGACCACTGTAGCCTGCAGAAGTGAATAAGAAGCAATGTCTCTACACATGTGGACAAAATTGTTGATACCTTTCCATTAAAGAAAGAAAAACCTACAATAGTCCCTAAAGTAATTTGAAACTGACAAAAGTAATTATAAATAAAGAAGTTACTGAAAATTAATTAATGAAAATCAGACATTTGAATTGTGATTCAGCAGAATCATTCTTTAAAAAAGGATGAAACTGGCCTGGACAAAAATTATGGTACCCCAAGAAAATTATTTCATCTAAATATTTTGATTCTTTGACCATTAAAACATACCATTAGCAATTGGATACAAAATGATATCTATTTTAGTTCAGTAGTTATTCGCAAGAATCACATTTTTCGTCATGGCGGATCCAGACGCTGATCCGGAACAACACCAAAATTGAATCAGTTCTTCCTTTTCCCATGCTGAATATTTCCTGAAAATTTCATCAAAATCCATCCAGAACTTTCTGAGTTATTTTGTTCACAGACAGACAGACAGACAAACAGACTCTCTTGAAAACATAACCTTCTTGGCGGGTGTGATTATAGACAAGCATGTCCTTTGGACAGATGATGCAAAACTGAAGCTTTTTGGCATGTCACATCAGCTCTACGTTCACAGAGGCAAATATGAAGCATACAAAGAAAAGAACACCATACCTAATGTGAAACATGGAGGAGGCTCAGTTATGTTCTGGGGCTACTTTGCTGCGTCTGACACAGAGTGCCTTGAATCTGTACAGGGTACAAAGAAATCTCAGGACTATCAAGACATTCTGGAGTGAAACATGCTGCCCAGTGTCAGAAACCTTGGTCTCAGTCACAGGTCATGGATCCTCTAAAAGGACAATGACACAAAACACACGGCTAAAAACACCCAAGAATTGCTAAGACCAAGACATTGGACTATTCTTAAATGGACTTCTATGATCCCTGATCTGAATCCTATTGAACATTTGTGGAAGTAGCTGAAACATGCAGTCTGGAGAAGACACCCTTCAAACCTGAGACAGCTGGAGCAGTTTGCTCATGAGGAGTGGGCCAAAGTACCTGTTGACAGGTGCAGAAGTCTCACTCAGAGGTACAGAATTCGCCTGATTGCAGTGATTGCCTCAAAAGATTGTGCAACAAAGTTGAAGTCAGTGGTACCATCATTTTTGTCCAGGACAGTTTCATTATTTTGTTTTTGAAATGATTCTGTTGAACCACAATTCCAACCAATGTCTGATTTTCATTAGTGAACAAAAAAACATGAAATGCCACCAACTTGCGGTCACTTTTTTTTTTCGTGCCATGACAACATTCCCAGAAAATGTCATCAAAATCTATTGTGAAGTTTTTGAGTTATCATGAAAATGTGGAAAACTGCCCACCGATGCAAGGTTCATGAATCCTTCAATTTCCTGGATCCACATCTAGATTCTGATAATCACAAAAAAACTCTTAGTTCTTCCCTTGTGCCATAACCAACATTTCATGAGGGTTGCATCAAAATCTGTCAAAAACATTTTAAGTGATCCTGCTCACAGACAAACTAACAAACCAAAGAACCAACTCCTTGACGGACGTAAACAATGCGTAGAGGTGTAGTTGTTTCTTTTCTGCTGAGCTGTGTGACAATACTTCTTTGAACATCACATTTCCTGATATGTTTTTTTTATATTAAAAGCATTCTTCCTCTGAATTAAGTCTTTTTAAATGACTCGTAGAACACAAGACGTTGTAAAATGTCATTTTAATAAACACAAAACAATCACTGCTTTAATGCCATAAAGACAACATAGTAGGACAAAATATTCCTCTTATCAAAAGCATACTTTAATGGTTAAAATAAATATTCATTTGATTTATTTGGCTTGACTGCTGATAGAAAATGAAAACAATACACAATCTTTGGAAAGGACAGAGGCAGATTAATATTCAACCACAGTGGCATCAAAACAAATAAAATAGGCAGCTGACAGAAGGCTTTATACAAAGTTTTTCCTTTTTAGCATTCTTTCCAGTTTGTGAGGAGACGATGTTCTGTACAAAGTGCATTAGTTATACTGCATCTTGGTTAAAAATGAAGTGAGTCAAACATGCTGGAATGTCCTCAGCTTTCAGTACTGATGTTGGAGTCGCTCAACCAAGTAAAATAAATCATTTTGTTAAATGAGAACATTTAAGCATTATACAACAGAAACAGTTAAATATAATATATCTTATATGCAGAAATGATGAGTTTTGTATAAATCATAGATTTATATACAGATTAGTTTTAGGTAGAAATGCAGTTGAAATTTAAGAGTTTGTAGGAAAATGAGGCCACAGGCAGCATCTGAAAGCCAGATTTACAGAAATGATCCAGCCCTCCTGAGTGTCACATGACTTTTTGACCATCACACATGTGGTCGCCATCATTTGGAAGATGACTGAGAGACAGCTGCCAGAGAATCCTGTCCATCACTGACTTCAGCTGTGCAACAGATTTGATTTCGGAGTAATGTCTCTAAAAACAACACAAGCAGCTGAGCAGAACGCACCCCAGCACCAGAGACACCATCTGTACCAGTCTGTCTGTCCCGCCGGCTGCTGACTGAACACGCTTGCTGTTGAATCCATTTTGATGTGAGGGATGTGTCTCTCCACTACTGCAAAGCATCATGGGAGCCTGAAAGGAGGTGGGTCTCCTCTGTGGTCGGTCTGGGCTCGTTCCATCAGTGGGCCTTTCTCCGACGTACAGTAGTGGATGTTTCCTGTGGTCCAACTCAGTCTTGAAGAGCTCGTACTCTTTATGTGGCAGTTTGATGCCCAGCAGGTTGCACCCAGCTGTGGGAGTCAGGTCTTGTTCCACGCCGACCTCCCAGCCTCCAGCTCTACCACACTTTCCTGGCCTTGTCCCGTTCAACATCTTTGCTGTGGACTCCTCTTCAGCTGTGACCCTCACCTGTGTGACCTTGAAGACAAACTCAGTAGCTCCTGAGATCTTCACCGAGGGGTTCCCCCAGGCGTAGTGACCGGACGCCCTCAGAGTAAACGTGGTCTGAGTGCAGAGGGGGTCCAAGTAGTGCCTGTAGACACCCTCCCAGGAGTGCTGGTCAGGATTGAAGGTGAAGTCCCTGGTCAGGAAGAGGGTGTTTGGGCGGGTTTCACAGTGCTGGCTAACCCAGCGACCTGACAGAGACAGAGGAGCTGCAGGGCTTCGAGGCAACACGGGGGGGCGCTGTTCAGAGGAGCGGTAGACCAGGGCACACACGGGGCAGGGGTGGATGTGATGCTGCAAATGAACAGGGAGAGGTTAATAATGAAAGTACAAGTTTGTTGTTATATAAACTTTTGAGTACTCACGTTAGCTTTTGAACAAGTACCCAGATTTAGCATGCATTGCTAGTAATCCAAAGTAATGGTCAGAGAAGCGGTATCATTTGGAACTGTGTTATTTTCTTCCTCTTTTTATTTAACCTTCCCAAATATATTTTGTTTGGTGAGTCGAAAAGGTTGGTTATCTGTGACTACTAAATTCACTGCTTTTGTAAACTTATTTATAATTGACTTTTGACATCTTTTTGTAGTTCAGGCAAACATCCCAATTAAATGCTTTGTCTACTTTTTATTACAGTTGCCTGTCCCAAATATGCTCAGCAGATCTTGTTAACTGCTACTACCTCGTCACAGTGCTCTACTACACAGATGTAAATCATGCATTCTAAAGAAATAGCATGAGTAACATTTCTTTTCTAAAGAACAGAGCAGCAGCACTTTGGTCCAAAAAGTGTAGATGAAGTTTTACAAAGTTTGTGTTTTTTCATACTTCTACGTCCTGCCCGAAGCAATAATTTCAAGTCAGCCATGTTCATATTAACCCACCAGAAGAATCAAATGCTGGATGCAAGGCCTTTGCTTATGACTGCCAACCAAGGTAAACTTAACTTCATATTGAATACCACTATTTCAATATTTGATAGACTTAATATGTTTTTTCAGATTCTGTTTCCTAAGTGCTTTCTTACTGAGGATGTTTAATGTAAAATACAAATATAAAAACTCAATATTATAATTTCAGTGCATAAAATCACTTTGAATGTTTGATTTATGTACATCAGCGGTTTCTTTCTAATGTTGAAATATCATAACTGCCGACATAGCTCAAATTATTCCTATGATTACAAATACTTAAAATCGGAAATTGATAAGCTTATTAAAAATTATTGCCAGTACTTTATTGAAACGTTTGGTTCAGTTTGGGCACAGATACCTGATACTGGTAACCATGTGACCTTAGAAATGACTCACCGGAGAACATCCCTTATATTAATATAAGCAGGATGTATTTAATTACTGGTTTGTTCAACTTTGAAGCTGCCCTTGCTTGTTAGCCACCTCACCTGGTTTTGTGGTGGTTGTTCTAATGCCAGCTCATTCATTGTTGCATTTTGTAGCCAGACTGTCCTGACATCTTAAACTACAGTAGAAGTTTGGCATGAATGTTAATTGCTGATAGATTAATTGCCACACTTCTTTTTAGCTGGAAACACTGAGGCAATATAGCAACAGGAAGTTAATTTTAGATTTAAAATGTGTGCCTTGTCATACGCCGAGTTTCCCATATGCTTCTCTTGTTAAATTTACAGCTAACCAAAGCTAAAGAACACTTGTGTCTCACCATGGCATTCTGCAGTGGCTGTTGGTACCCTGTAGGTCTGTACAGAGTCCTCTGGGTCCAGTCAGTGTGAATGTCTCCTAAAAACAACTCCTGGACCTTCCCTCCATGGCTATAGTACTGCGTCTCCACTCGAATCAGTTCCATCTCCAGCATAGAGAATCCCAGCGCTGCCAGACACCCCCTCCCTGCCCGCGTGTTGTACAGCTCATACAGTTTCCCTGGCATCACTCGATCCAGAGTCAAACTGACGCAGGCCTGAGGCAGCCTGGAGGTCAGCCTTTGCTTTGCTGCCAGGTTATGGATCACAATGCCAACCTTGCTGAGGTGATGCTCAGCTTCTGTGGCCCCTCGTGTGATCCAGGAGGCCTGACGTAGGCGTAGTTTCCCCCTAATCATCAGGGAATAGACGGGGTCCTCACAGCTGCTGTCTGTGTAGTAATGCTGCAGAGCCTGGAAGTGACGGCTGGGATGGAAGGTGTAGGAGCGGGTCAAGAACTCTGGACCAGGCCGCACTTCACATCTGAACACAGAACAACAAAAATAGTTATTTTTTCACCTAACACTGTAAGCCTTCTGGGGTAAATCTGAATCCAGTTTTAGCCTTTTAGACATTTTTGGCTCTCTTTAGCCAAATTTAATGGGGCGAAATGCAGCACAATGTCTCTAAATACTTTTCTTTCCAAGCTTTAACAGAAATTAAGTGTCTGCAAAACCAAATTCAAACCTTTTAATATTTTGGTTTAATAGTTAAAGCTGCATTAACAGATGTTTGGCTACAACCAGAAAAATCTGAGGGCTCGGGCTTATTTGCTCTTCCACAGGGTCTGATCATGCCATCTGTCCAGACAGGTTTCTGTGTACCGTGTTTCAGATGTGGCTTCAAAAGTACTGTAAACCTTCGATAGGCCAGGCCTGATTCAGGTGTGGTCTGCAGGCAGACTATACAGAACATAGTCAGCGAGTTTCCTAAATAATCAGTGTGACTGTAACTGATGTGGACTGTTGTGGTTCATGTAGTGTACAGATAAGTGCTGGCAACTATGTGATGTCAAACATTTGTGTAATACGGTGTCTTGGAGATCTTGTTTTTTGGATCAAGCTACCTACTCTGTCGTTTTTTCTGCACATCAGACAAGACATATTGCCAAATCTGAAGGCTTACTAATTGCTCACTAGGTTACACAAGTGAACTTCTTCTGTCTCTGCAGTGAATGAAAATTTTGTTGCTTTTTACTTGTGGCATGTGCAGTGACAATAAAGAAACTCAACTCTCTCTGAACTCTGGATGCACAGTCTGTTCAAAATAGCTCCGTAATGCTTGATTTTCCATGTCATTAAGGAAATATCAGTGAAAATATGAAATCCATTTAAGAGTCATGTCCTGATATTAAGCAGATCGAAGCTCTACCGTCAAATAGTGCCCTTTCATTTGTGGTTTCTTTTTAAACTTCGTTTTACTGGCTGGATTTTGGTACGAGGCACTTTGTTTCCATTACAATATATTTGGTTAATACCTCCTTAATCAGGGCCGGGGCTTCATAACACAGCTGTGTGAAAGTGCCTTGACATCCGGCTAGGAATGGGAATCAAAAACCAGCTTCAGTTGAGAATTGATAACAAATAGCTTAGCATTTTTAGTCTTTTTGCTTAACAATTCCCTTACCAATTCCTTCCGCTTTGTTTTGTTTACCCCATGAATCAAGCACTTCATTCCCTCATCAAAGACAAGCAGCAAAAATTATAACGGAGAAGTCAAAGATGTGATCATGGCAAACAGGGCAGCATTGGTCTTAAGTTGCAGCTTTATTTTAGACAAATACACATATTCTGCATGATGTTTTGTGGATGGAAACACCAGCAACTATACAGCATGGCATTTATAATCAGGATTGTCTCGTCTAAAAGCCTATGCCAGCTTTGACCTTGATAAAATCCACATGAATAAATAAGGGGATTGATAAAAAAAGGGGTATATAAGCAGAATAGATATGGCATTGGTATCAATACAATGTTTTTGATTCCCATCCCTACTTCCAGCACAACAAAGGAGGAAATCATGGTGATGGTGTGACTGTCCTTCAGTCTGTAGCTTCTTCCCAAAGGTAGAGTAGTTTTGTTCCAGGACTCTTACAAGCAGATAAAAGACATCCTATTAAAAACAGGAGTGTGATACGGTACGATCCTGAAAAACTAAAAGTGTAAAGTCTAGGTCTAGGTGTAACCATATATTGGAAATGCCCAAATGAAGACGAGTCAGATCAGTTTCTTGGCCTTTGTTGTTGACAGAGCTGGTATTATATAAGTCCCATTCCTTGTTTTGAATTTAAGCTGAGAATTGACTGTAACAAGCACAGCAATGTTCTAAGTTTTGAACTTTTTGATCAGAGCAGAGTGAGACCTGAAACAATTAAATAGCAGGCACTGGGGTGCTGGTTTGGCTGAGTGGTGGGCAACCGGGCATGGCCCATGTACATGCTTCTGCCTGCTCGGGTTTGACTCCAGCCTGTGGCCAGTTTGCAGAGTGTGTTCCCCTACTCTCTCTCCCCCTTTAGCAGACCTGTCAGCTGTCTCTCTCTCCTGTCAGTGAAGGCACCACATGCCCCAAAAATAATCTAAAAAAAAAGAAAAATTATAGCAGACACCTAGAGTTCTTTTACACACTGGATGCTTAGTGCTATTAACAGTAAACTATAGTGGTCCAATATTATCTGGACACAGGCCCTTAAATGTTTTTGAAAAATAATCAAATGTCAGCCGAAGTCTACCTAATGTGTTTAGGTAAGAACAGGCCTAAAGGTTTGAAACAGTATACTGAAAATTTGCTCCGGAGGTTTGTTCAGTGGAGTGAATCCTCTGTTTGCTAAATCTCTTTACCGTGATCTATGACTCAGTGAATCTTTCTGCTTTTTAGGCTTTGTTGTACTTCAACAAGTTAAGTTTTAATTATTCACCTTGTTGACACCCATGTGCCATCCAGTCTTGGAGGGATGTCTGCTGTGATTCTCACTCTGTCCTGTAGATGGTGGTACTGACAGTTGTGCTCCCATTGCAGGTTCTCACTGTGGTTTGACGAGGAGGAAAGGGAAGTTGTGGGCACTTCCCAGAGTTTACTCCCAGTGCCAGCCACGAACACAGCTGCAGAGGAGATAAAAGTCAGATAAAACAGTGAGTAAAGTGCCACTTGTCCAATCAACACAGCAGCTTCTGTACTCTTCATTAAGACATCTATGCTGATTTGACACACAACACTAGGAATGCTAATTGAAGTTAGTGCAGAGCTGATTATAAGCCACCTTCTCGAGACATCGGAGGAAACAGATGATAGCTATTAAAGGAAATAATCACATCTTCTCCCTGCTGGCTCTAAAAACAATCCTGGTTAAATGCAAGCTGTCAGAGAGCTGTCAGCTTGCTATACTCTGCTTGCAATGTGTAGAGAATGGTTGCGATAGAAACCATAGCTCTCTGTGAATCATGTTGGCCTGGATGTTGACAGTTTTGGCTTGTCATTCTCATCAGCCTGCAGCTGTGACACTAAGGCATTCCCTTCAGGTCAGATGGTAGGTGTTTGTTCACATCAGCACACACACACACACCTGCACACTCTTTGTATATACGCGTTTCTATCATCAAGTTACCAGTGATATGATGATACATGATGTGATTTAAAATCACTTGAAATGATTTATGTTCTCGCCCGAGGTTTCTCAAACTCTGGCATAAAGGTTAATCTCAGTGAAAGCATTTTTCACTGTAATATTTATTGATTTGACACGTACACATCTGCAGTCTGTCTGCCTGTCAGTGGCCATAACTGCACTTTCTGGTCTGTACACTTGTTCCTGCACCGGGGTGCATGTGTTGTCGACACACCAAGACGAAAGGCTTTGTTCTGGTTTTAGTCGAAGGGGAAGAGGGAGGCCTTTTTGATTACACCCGTATGGCTTCATACTGTGTCTTTTGGGGTTTGTCCGCCTGGCAACACCAGCTGTTTTCTGTGTGTGAAAGTATAGCCTCTGTTTCACTTTCTTAAACAAATAGCAGAAATGTCAAAGAGTGCGTACACACACCTTGATTTCTCTTCATTTTCATCTCACACTTGTGTATTTTACTCCGTTATTTGGATTGATTTTTAAACTTTCGGGCTTTGAACTGTAGGAAGTTTATGTAACATGGACTCTATAGTTAGGTATAAAAATAGAAAAGCCAGAAATATTAAGGGTTTGTACCAACATTTTTATATATTAATTTACCATAGTCTGAATAGTGTTGTGCTAATATATAAGATAAACCCTTTAGTCAGTTCAGATATAATGTGACAATAGGATGGCATTTTTGAGGATACCAGCGGGATTGCTGCAACACATTCATGGATTTCTAATCAAATAACATGATTTTCAGTGCGAGTAGGGATAATGACAGCATATTGACCTGTTTTTGATACTCACACTGGTCTGGTATGACTTAAGGTTATAACTTCTGCTGTCTGTTTGCTTCTGCACAAGTCAAGACAGACAGCCCACAGTTCTTATTGTCTAAAGCAGTGATTCCCAAACTGGGGTACGCAAACCCAAAGTGACGTAAGGGGTACACATATACCGGTCAGGTTTCAAACTGTTGTTTTAGTAGTTCAAGTTCAAACTGGCAAATGTTTGTTTTGTTAGCTTTGACAAAGGCCTGAAGCGTTGGCAGAGAGGCTGGAGGATGGATTGGTGAAGGCATCTTGGAGAAGGAAATCTGTCCTGAATTATCTAAGATTTTTTTATAGTTACATAAGTTCAGTCAGACAGCCTTCACATTGAAGCTGTAGTGAGTTTGTAACAGCTTCAAGTTTAGAACTGAATATGTTCTAGAAATTGACATTTCTTTTTCAAAAGTGAACTGGTATTGCCCACTGAAATTGCTGGTAAATAAATCTATTTAGTTAGAAATAGTTCACTTTAAAAGATTTTATTTTTTTGTTTTGCATGCTTAATGTGGGAGAGTGGGATGACATGAGGCTTACAGACACATTTCTTTTTCTAGCTGCTTTAAGTGTGTAACAGTAGGGGGTACATGGCTGGAGGTTAAATGTCTGAAGGGGTACAGGCTGCGAAAAGTTTTGGAACCACTGGTCTGAAAGATATAAAGTATAAAAAGTAAAAACAAGCAGACATAAGTTTGAGCTTGACATTCAGGCTCTGACTGCATTAATCCTTATTTCTGAAATCGCCAACCTATGCTTGCAAACTTGGGGTATTAGTTTAATTTAGCAAGTTTATGTGAAAATTCAAACTAATTTCAAACCTAACAGCCTCACCAAGTACTGGTCGGCCATCACATTAAAAAGATATACCTATGGATAAATGAGTTTGACAAGATGCAAACAGACTAAAGAAATAGTTCTTTGATTTAGCCTTGAATTTTGTTGTCTGAAGCAGTGGAAGCTTGGTTTCCTCTTGACATTGTCAGTAAAATTCATCCTGTACTTTTTTTTTACTTTTGAATACAGCAGAAAAGTTCAATCAGTTCATCTTTACCACAGTTTGCTTAACAATTTTCTGTCCTTCTATTTCAATAAATAACTGCTGCACTTTGTTAGCTAGATTTAGTTACAGTCCTTTTGGAGTGAGGAAAGTTTTTATGCTTCCAGTTAAACTGCTGACTGTAGCTTCATACACAACAGAAAAGTGTAAGAGAGGTATAAATTTTCCTCTCCAGCTACAGAGAATTTCACAAAGTTGGAGTATTCACATTACTGTATCTAAGTTTTTTTCCTCCCTTCTCATATAATTCCTCTTGTTCTTTGTTATTCTCAGGGGTCTCACATCCCCCCTCTCTTCTCAATTTTCCTCTCGCTCATCTGTGGTTTGACAGCTTTACAAGCAAAATCTCACCCACTTTTCTCCAGATCGATTTTACATGCACTTTGGGAGAACATCACCTGTTGAGCAACGGGTCAGATTGTTCTTTTACAGATGACCAGATAGAGCTGCAGGAATCTATGTCAGTTGTTTCAATATTTGCGTGTTCTTTCAAACAAGATTCCGAATAAGAATATTATTTCCTCTATAGTTTATGTGTATGCTTATGGAAGAAAATATTCTAAACCAATGTGTTAAAACTTGATTACAGCAAGAACCACTGGCAGTAATATCCTTTAAAAACAAAATTGGCTGTTTCCAGTGTATTTTCTAAATTGTTGGAGTTATTTATTTCATTTAGAAACATTCATATAATTTAAAAAACAGACTATATTGACCTTTTTTACAACAGACACTAAATAAGAAGTCCTGTTGGGTAATTTATTGTTTTTTTATGATCAAAAATTGCAAAGAAAAAAGCAATTCTACACTCTGTTTAAGTTGCACCTTTTCTAATTCCAACAAAGGGTAAATCCATCTGGGCTGTTTCCTCTGTGCTGTTCAATCAGTGCTCAGAAAAGTTCTGTTGATGGAATTATCCCTGCAAAGGAACCAAAGAATCTAAATTGATCTTTATATTTAAATTATAATAAAGCCATCATGTTGAGAAGATAGGAGGAGATATGAAAGCAAAGTTTTGTTCTCTGTGTAGTATTTTCAGGGTCATTATTTTTGACCTTTTTTTTTTTTGATAAAATGTAAATTACATTAATTCACCTTTTATAGGGGGAAGTGAGAGCTTTTCTGGCCTGCAGCTATTTTATTTAAAGGGACAGAGTATAAAGGTTACTCCTCCTTCCGCTCCATTTCATCTATGAACTGGCTTTTTGTTTTATTGTATTGAAGCAATTACTTTGATAAATAAATGAATTAAACATTGAAATTGAAAATGAAATATTGAAGTTAGAAATATGATCAAAGATTCAAATGACAAACTCTATCTGCACTTGTGAGGTCTTCTTTGACACATGTCTGTGCTAGGGCTAAATGATGAGGACAAAATTTCATATCTCGAGAATCATGCCGGTGAAAACCAAGCAGTACATTCAAGGGCAATCGTAAAATTAAATTTGTTGTGACTTCCAGAGCTGTACATGCAGGGCGGGCGCAGGGGAGATCTATTTCATTCATATTGGTACTTTTTTCAATATTAATATCTTGAATGTTCATATCTCAATAGCGATACGATAAATATATATCTTTCAGCCTTAGTCTGTGCTAAACACACTCAAAGAATAATACATGGACATGAACTTGACAAGGCCATGTGACTTCAGGCATTTGATTGTCGAAGGAACAATGCACAGCAATAGACTCTGCCATACTGTGTAAGTCCTATCAATTGAACTTTAGCTCAAGCTCGTTATATATTGAGGTGGACCAGATTTGTAGCCATGTTATATACAGTATGTCCCTTATTTCCAAATTCTCATTAAAATAAATACAGGCATGGGGTGCTGGTTTTGCGGGGTGGTTAGCAACCAGGCACCCCATGTACTTGCTTCTGCCGGTCCAGGTTCGTATCCCGCCTGTGACCAGTTTGCAGAGTGTCTTCCCCAACTCTCTCACCCCCTTTCACAAGACTATCCACTGTCTCTCTCCTATCAATAAAAGGCACAAAATGTTCAAAAAGACATTAAAATAAATAATTACAGGCATGATTAATAAAAAAACTCAGCCCCACATAGTAAACCTTCTTTGTTGTTTTATAGTTTTAGACTGAAGCCTTGTTTTGAACTACGCTGTAAAGATACGCTGTTTATTTAGACTGTAAAATCTGTCTGTTTCCCACACACCATCACAACACCTCTAGGTTCTTGTAACCAGCCTCAAGTGGACACTTGAAGAACTACATCTTATGACACCTTCAGACGGCCTTTTTTTTTTAACTCTGAGGTTGCTGCTTGGTCTAAGACTGCATACATCTTAACATTCATCTTCTCTGTTAAAAAACAACCATCTGCACAGTTCCTTTGGATTCTACTTATGCTCTCTGTCCCTTATGTGGTGTTCTGTCTGTGTACTTTGTTTACGTCAAGGTTGGAGGGCAGTTTGGCTAAAAAGCATTCATCGTTAAAAACAGTGGCTTTGTTAGTCTGCAGCTCTGTTACAGTTTAGCCTTTGACTGGTATTGGGATCCCTGGGCTAATTTTAGGTATAAAGAATCACTAGTTGGACAGTCATTTGTTATTTCTGTGCAGAGAAAAATCTAGTAATATGTATTTGTAATTTATCACACCATTCAGTATAAGTCATTGAGGTATAATTTATTGGGCAGTATGGATAAATAAGATGAGAGAAATCCTAACTTTAAGAGGCAAGTATTGGTCATTGAATTTAAATTTATGATGGTTTAGGATTCTGTAAAGGACTCAAAGATGGCGGCTGAGTGATCTGTGTTTATTGAACTGGTTAGTGTCAGAGCGAGGATATTTTTGTTCCCCTGAATCTTGGAGTACGTCCCATAATTTGACCACAACCACTGATGTGCAGTTGAAACATTTCCCAGCATCCCCCCACCTGATACAAACACAAACACACGTCAGATTTGGATTTTAAACTGAAGGCATATTTCACCTCCATCAAGCAGTCCTTCAAACTTTTGATATGATTAATACTTCTCCCTGCTGTCAAAGGCAATGAAACATGTTTGTAATTTTCCCCACGCAGTGATGTGTTTGTTTATGCTCCAAGTCACTGCAGCTGGTGAGGAAACCCGGTCAGTTGGAACCAGCTGTGGTCCCATGGGTGTGCTCGGAGCAGAAAACTAATCAGGATTAATTAATGTCCTCTGTATTTTACATGTCATCCAGTGTCTGTTTTGTGTTAACCAGTTTCCTTTGTAGCTGCAGCAACATGTTGTGTGAGTGATTTCTCCCACATGCAGCAGTAGATGGACAATGAGGCAAAAAGTCAGAGCATGGCTGTATTTAAAACTGTCTGCTATAATATATACTATCTTCAAACTGTGCGGTGGTCAGTACATGACCTGCTGTGAGATTAGCAGTATGCTAAAGACTTTACACATTTTTTTCTCCTAGTTTAGAAAATGTGTAAATGTAAATTACTTTGATAGTTACGTCATTAAAACAGCATTTACAAACACCTACAAATTATTAATAGCTTACTAGCCACACAGTCATTTTTTGTGAAATAAAAGCATGGTGTGGAAACACATCAGTCTTAAAACTGAAAAGACAGATCTGGCCCTGGACTCTGAAAAGTAAACCAGAAGTGTTGCTGTTCCTTTCTTGAGACCACTCATATATATTTACAGACGTGATTTATATCTACAGCAGTAAATCTGCTGCAGCACAGGGGAAAGTCAGTTCTCAAAATTCTCAAATTCAACAAATTCTCTGTGCCTCTCTGGATGTAAATGGTCATCATCTCCAGACGTCTATTTTACATTCCACCTGAAAAAAAGCTTTGCAGGACTGACAGACACAGAATCAGTGCATGCTGCCAGTGGAGGACAAAGGACACGGCTTCATCACTCTGGTTAACATACACTCCTGATCAGAAGTTTAAGACCAGTTGAAAAATTGCAAGAATTAACATTTTTTAAGGTATTTTTGGGCATTTTGCACCTTTGTTGATAGGAGAGAATGACAGTGGATAGGCATATACATTATTTGCTTGTATACCTGTTTACCCGATGAAACCTTTTTATTTATCTTTTTATGGAACTTCTATTTTGTCTGGATATTTTAATTCTTATGTACTTTTAATGAAATGTGTCTTAGGAATCTCTGTTCTTCTTTAAATTTCTTTTTGTACATTTTTAATCCGTAAAAGCACCCATTGACTGATGTTGAAAATTAGCACTGTGCTATAAATACTTACAGCAGTGCATCTGGGACCTGTGTAGATTTAAATAGCACAGCATCAATGTTAATATGTTTCCATGTCAAATAAACAAAAAAATAAATAAAATTTGGAAGGGGGTGAGAGAGTAGGGGAAGATACTCTGCAAACTGGCCACAGGCTGGATTCAGACCTGGGCCGGCAGAAGTAAATGGGACATGCCTGGTTGCTGACCACTCCGCCAAACCAGCACCCATTTTGCACTGCTGGATCTTTAGAAGATTCTAAGTAGAGCTTCAAAATGCAAAAAGAAGAAATGGTTGTGAGATAAAAAAAAATGTGAGCAAGCAATTTATTGCAAACAACCATTAAACTGAAATAGGCTGTCCATCAGCTGATCAAAAGTTAAAGACCACAGCCTTTAAAAGCCTAAATCTTCACAAAACTGTGGATTTTAATGTAATTTACATTCATGTTTTCACACTGTTATGACCTCCTGATGGCAAAGGCCATCACTCTTGTGAACCATCCCGCATGTTCCCCTGATCAAAGTCCAATTGAGAACATTTGTAGATGGATGGCAAGGTAAGTTTACAAAAGTGGACATCAGTTCCAGGCAGTGGATGCCCTCCATGAAGCCACCTTTACCACTTGGAGCAACATTCCCACCAGCTTCCAGGAATCACTGGCATGAGGCATGCTGAAACAAATTTCTGAGGTGATTAATGAGAATGGCGCAGCTACTCATTGCTGAGTCCTTTTGTGAAAATGCTTTTTCTTTTTTAGGGTGATTTATGTTGTTTTGAGCTGTTGTTTTAAACTTTTAATCAGCTGATGAACATCTCCTTTTAGTTTCATGGTTGTTTGCAATAAATAGCCTTCTCATGTTTGGTCTTACTTCCATATCTTCTTTTTGCATTTTGAAGCTCTGCTTAGAACATTTAGAGATTCAACAGAGCAAATGTATATTCTTTCAATTTTTCAACTGGTCTTAAAACTTTGTCAGGAGTGTATAGGTGCACCTGGTCAAGTGTGACTTAGATACTTGTGGAACTTCTTCAGTGGTGTCTTTACTAAAGTCTTTTTGCAATCAACCAGCACATTTTTGTCTATTAAGACGGGGCACATCAGCTGATCATAAATCCTTAACACTGTGCAGTGACTTGACCAACCATCATAAACTCAACCAAATGAACTGTATGACCTCCAAAGAAATTCAATATTATTTCACTTTGAACTACAAATGAATGTATTTGAAATGTACCTTCAATTTAAAGTTTGATTGCTTGATTGAAGGATCTGAGCCACGATTTTCCCTACAATTAACCACAGAGACAGGCCATGCTCAACAGCAGCTCTTAAACTACACTCAGGAACACAGCTGATTGTCTTTTGGACTGGACTTAAGATAAAAGACGAGGTCACCTAGCTGATTTTAGAGCAAAATTCTTAAATAACAAGATCATTCGTAGAAATTAGTAGAGTCAGAAGTAGAATATTTGCCTTTTAAATGTGGTGGAGCAAAAGTACAAAGTTTGCCCAAAAAGTAATACTCAGAAAAAATATTAAAAATGAAGTCTTGAGTAAAGTACTCAAGGAAATATACTTTGCTACTATCTACTGCTGCATGGTGCATACTGTGTTTGATGTGAATATAGTAGGAGGCATTTTTTATTCAGCCTGTGTGACGTGGAGTCATCCAAGCTGCCATATTTCAGTGTTTGTTTTTGCCAAATAATTTTAGTAGTGTTTCTTGAGGTCACTTGTCATTCATCCCCCTCCCCTCTCTTGGATCTCTCTCCAGTCGGGCATATGGTTGCATTTACTAAAACAGTACTCATAAAGGCAGAGCTCAGTAAAACAAAATTGCTCATCGTGGTTTTTCTTCTACAAAAGAGCAAATTTCAACCACAAGTGAGGGGATGTTGTAATAGATATGAAAATATTCAACCCCCCATTGCAATTTTGAAGGAGATGTGGGACCATTTTAGTTCATTCACTTCCTACACATGCAGTCAGAAATGATTAGTTTAACCCCTGAAATGGTTACCACTGATTTATTTTTCTAACATGGGGCCTTAAACTTCCCCTTGATGTAGCCAGAGCCTCAGCGTTACACCAGACAGAATAATGTGTTTTTCCAATAATGCTCGGATTAATTTACTTAACTCTTGTGGTTCCATGTTGGATAATTAAGGTTCAAAAGTACAGACGAGTAGTCAGGTCAGGCAAGAGAAGCACAAAATGATAGAAGGGGTATTTATGCAGTTTCAGAAAGTTGAAATACCATGAATGAAGTAAAAATTTTCAAAAAAAATGTTGAGGATTAACTTCTTAGAAGCCTTTTTGTCTTTAAACATTCAAACACTTAAAAAAAATTCTCTTTTTATATTTTACAAGATTGGAGATTGTACCTAATAAAGGGTCCATTTGTGGATGTTTTGTGGAATAGTTTCTCTTGGAGTGGGTTCTTAACTTTTTGATTACAATCATATTTCTGTGGATTATAAAACCTTATTGCTCAACAGTAATCCAAGTAATCACAGACATCTGTGCAGTTTTTATTATAACTGACAGCAGCTATTGGCTTCATCAAGTGTAACAACAAACATTTACTCAAATCAGCTTTAAGTCCGCTTCAAAAAAATCAAAACATGTCAGAAACGTCAGTGACTTCATCAATTCTTAATCCAGCTCTGCAGCACGTGAATAGTGAGCTAAGCCTCTGCTCCTAAACAACTGTGTACAAGGCTCCTTTTACACTCATCGTATTTGCCAGTTTTGTTTTTCAGCAGCAAAGGTACAAACATATGAACATCAAATAAATGTACTCTTGTCTTTGTTGTTGTTTCTGTTGCCTCATCTTTATGTGGGAGACACTTTGAGACTCCGATGTGGACTCCTATTACTGAACGGTTAGTTTTACCAATGTTTCACCAACACTCATATCTATTTTACCACTTAAAATAGTTTACCTTTCATCCCATTATAACAGCATACTTTTTTGAATAATTCTGGTTTGACAGGATTGTAAAAAAAAAAACTCTTGTCTTTGTTATGTTTAACAGCATGGTCAAACATTCATAAGATGTTTTTAAAAGAAAATGAAGCAAAAATGCACTTAAAGAAACTGTGAAGAGTTTCTAAGTAATTACAAAAAAGTCTCACTTTTAGATATATGCCTGATTGAAATACACACTTTAAGATGAGTTTCATAGCATCACAATAGGTTATCTATAAATGCTATTCCTTAGCCTTCCGGTTGGGTCGGGTCGGACAGGGCTGGACTGGCCTGGATACTCAACTTCGGGAACAAGACAATTAAAACAAGAGCAAATTTAAATTACTCGGACACGTCTTAGAACACTGAGCGGTAAGCACCGATTATATAGCCGGCTACAAAACCACGATACTAAGTTTTCCAAAAATTGCTTGTTGTCACACATCAAAAACTACCGCTACGTAACTAGAAAGAGATACATTACCTCGTCGCTTTGCATCCTGTAAGTTGTTGAAAAAAGAAGTTGTAAAGCAATGCAGAGTTCTGAGGAAGGTCCGAGCTGCATGCTTTATTAGCATCACAACAAATACTCGCTTTGGTTTGGGTCTTTTGGTGCGTTCCAGTTGTAGTCAGAAGTAGGAATTTCCGAGTTCCGAGTAGGAAACTGCAACTGGAAGGCCCCCGAAGTTGGAATTTCCTACTGGGAACTTGGTGAAACCTCGCCACTCCCGTGTTAACAACAGCTAACAATAGCCTGGTAGATCGGCATGTTTTTTTCAGACTTCAACTGGAACGCCGATAACTCGGAGATGATGTCACTCCCAGTTCCGAGGTTGCTGGAACACAGAATTACGACAGCCGCCGCACGTGCTCATGGGTAGCAGAGTCCTAATATCGCCGGTAACAGATTCTCCTCATTGCACCTTTAACTGGTTTCTACTTTCTACGAGGTGTCAAGATAAAACTCTTGAAATGCAGTTTCTTCAGCCGCTGGAGCTGAATTTGAACTTCAGTAAAACATCGAAACACATTTTTAGGAATGCAAAGGCTATGGATTTTACCAATGGTCAAATCATGGACTTTCAAAACAACTTTAAGAGGCAAGCAAGATCAGGCTCTGTAGCTAACTGTTTGATCATAAGGAATTATTACATCCAGCAAAATCTGTGTCAGTAATTAGTCACTAACTAAACTGTGCTGTCAGCCTGATAGTAGTATCTGCTGACAATAGCTTAAAAAGTAACTTATCGACATCATGTATAAAAAGAAATGACAGTGTCTCAAAAACACTTTTTAGCAGAATATACAAAAAGAGTGTGGAATTTTAAGGAGGACCAACTGGCACAACGTTTTTCTATTAGTTCAAGCACTTTGTCAAGATTCTCTGAGAGAATCATCCTGCAGACCTGTTTTTGATTATGGGCACAAAGATAGAGAGTGAGCTTGGGTGATGGGAGAAAATTCTGCCATGTGCAACAAGACACGACAGGAACTAAACTTGCAAAATGCCTCTGAATGTAAAGATCCAGACTCCTTTTTTTTCTTTGTTAACTTGGTAGACATAAAACTATAGGTCACTTATGACCACTTTTAGCCTCATCTGATGGCATTACAGCTGCAAAAGCCTCCATTAAACCAAACCTCCAGAAACATTGCTTCTTCAAACTTCTGAGAATTTGTTGCAAAATTGAGATTTGTACAGTGTGGTTCATATAACCATTACAGTACACTTACAATTAACTGAACAGCCCTAACAGATGGATTCTTTATTGATGTCTAAGGATATTTGATATTGTGAGAATTTTTTGTAAAGATATTTTAAGGGCTTTTTTAGCCTTCATTTATGGTGGAGAGAGTGGATGGACTATGAAAGGGAGAGAAAGAGCAGGGTTAAAGAGCATTTAATGGACCTTTGGTGAATCATCAGGCCATCCACACAAGGCAAGAGCCTTCATATATGGTGTGTAGTGTACACGGTTGCTAACTACTCTGCCACACTAACATTCCTGATTTATTTTTTTATATGATTCAATAAGCTAAACGGGAAATTGTTTTTCTTGCTCCGTAGAACTTGCTGTCTGTCAGCAGGTTTTTACAGAGCTGTGCTTAGCTCTAAAAACGACAAGTGACCATTTTATGTTCTTTAAAGGGAAAAATACACAAACAGACTTCGACATACAAGTTGTTTGATTGTCATAACTACACCTGGCAAAAGGGGAAAATCAGTTCAATATCTAAACTACTCACATGAGCCAGTGATAAGATATGGTTAAGACAAAGACGAACAGGTTTATGTTTGAGCTTACTTTAAAACTGTGGACGATAACGGATATGAGATAAAGATGAAGACTGACTTTTCTTTTAGTTTTTTTTCCCCACCTGCTCTAAAACAAGACACATCACATCCTGACCAAGACAACAGTTAAAGCCCTCCTTTATCCTCCTGTAGTGGGACTTTTCCGCCACAAGAGGTCAGTACAGCAGGCTTGTTTGTGCATGTGGTCTGAGCTGACAGTTTGTCATCACCACCAACACGTCCACTGCCACCACCAGCCTTCACTCCAGCCCACTGATGACCAGCCAAAGTAATCTACCTGACTTTGAGCCGCAGTGTTTTACTCCCCACACATGCATGATGGCACGTTCACAGAAAAACACACAGAGCGCTCATTGATGATTTACAACACAGAAGGGACACCATTTATAACAGACCTCTGAGCTGCTCCCTGTTTGTTTGTTTGCATTTATGATTACGGTTTGGCAGCCGCGGCTCTCCTCTCACGTCTTATGCGCAGAGCCAAAGTCAAAATATGGTTTTATGAGCTTCTTTTTTGGAGCTGTCCTGAGAAAAAAACAAGAACCACATCCAGGAAGGTCTTATTCAGGGTTTGTAATGGAGGATCAAGGACTTGACTTTAAGGTAATGTTTCATCAGAGAGGGTTGATTTGTCAGCCTCATTGCTGTTTTTATTAAATTTTCAACAGTTATTAAAGTTGAAAAATCAAGGCAGTGAAATTGAAATAAATGTTGCTGCAATAAAAAGATGGCAAACGAGAGCATAGTCCTACATGTTCAAGTATTTTAACTGCTTCCTTATGTGTTTCCTCCTTTTTTTATATATCCTCACCCCATTTCTCAACGTGGTTGCCCCGAGTGACTTCTAAAGCCTCTTTTTTGCTTACTTTTTGTCTCAGTGTGACAGGACAAATGTTTTCAAACTAGGGGTGCCCTGGTCATGTTTTTACCTCTGGTTCTAGGGGTGGAAATTAATAAGATTTAGTGGATACCAATGCCATTATTGATTCTGATTATCGATCTGGTTCTTTACAGATTCCCTTATTGATTCTTCAGGATCCTCTCTATGGATCAGCAGGTTTACTCTGCTTTTCAGAGGCAACAATGTCAAACACATGGAACTCCTGATATTTAATATTGTGCTGCAAAGACTTATACCTTTAAAATTTACTGGTTGTTCCACTTTTTATAGGATTACACAAACATATTCACTTAGTGCCATTTTGTGTAAATTGAGCCACAATTTGACCAACTTCTGTCTCTTGTCTGTAGTAGTCACATATGATGTTTTTATTTTTGTTTCTGCTGACTGCCGCTCATGAGAGTGCAATGTCCTTGATTTGATATAAGCGGCTTTCACTGCCAACTAGTCCTCTTTGGTCTGTGGCATGGAGGGACCTCTACAGGTGGAAGTGTAACCTGATGGAAGGACCACTAAAATCATGGTAATGAAGTCAACAACATGCTTTTACTGACTCTGTTCAACAGAGCAGTATAAAAACACCTTACAAGGAGCTTTACAAGTATCGTTCAGCAGGATTAACGAAACGTTTTGGCCTTGTGTTTACATGGGAACTCTATACAGAGTGCCTGAATCCGGGAACTTTTGAAACCTGTGTCCAGAGTGGAGATTTTTGAATACGCTCCTCCATGCAACACCTTGTAAACCAAAATCAGAGCAGTACTCTGATTTTATAAGCTGTGTGCATGTACCAGGAACAACAACAGCTTTGGCTGTCTACCGAGTAACTTGTGTGCCGCATACTGTGCCAGGTTTGTTATCCGGACAAAACTGTCTGGATTTGTTTTCTGAACAGATTTGTTATCCAGACAAGAAACTCCTGCATCTTTGTGCATCCACTCACCATTGTTGTTTGTGAAAAATTTTTCTTCTTCGTACATGTGTTGTAGCAGCGCTGCCTCTCTACAAACCTACATCGCCATCTACTGAACAGGCATGCATACTACAGCGGATTCATTCTTTTCTAGCATCTCCGTTTGAACGCGGATCGAGTTTGAATACGCAGAGGAAAAATCTTTGCCTTTTAAGTCACAGAGTCTCCTTGTAAACATAGTCTAAAATGATTTTGGCACTGGGCCTTTTGTAATAAGCTTATTTGTCCTTAAGTTTGGGAGTTTTTAATGTGTCTGCCTTGAATGGAGGAGGATGTCTGACCCACATCAGCAGCAGACAAAGTTAACAGTTTGTTTAAACTTCATTTTGTTTGATCTGTACACTGCTCTCTACATTTCCTTCTGCTCGTCTACCAAATAATTACACCACCACCTCCTCTTAGCTGCAGACACTAAAGTATTAACCACAGCTGATTGGTACTGAGATTTGGCTACCACAAGCTTGGGCTCTAATCTTCTGTCACTTTTCCTCTCAAACACACCAGCTACTGATTGATCAGGGCGTCACAACGCACCATGAAGTGCTCGTACCCTCCTCCCCTCCCCTCTGATGAACAGCCATGATGTTCACGGCTCATTTCATGTGGAAGGATTTCAGGTTTTCTCCTGTCTTTCCTTTTTTTCTCTGTGTTTCTGTGTCTCTGTCGGTGTTTGATGAGGTGAATGAAGTCGAGGGTTTACTGGAGGAGGACAGGATGAGCCCTCTTCATGACAAGATTAGTGAGGTGCATGTGTGAGAGAGCATGTATATTTTTAATGTTCGATGATACAGTAGCTTAGAGATTCTGCTCATTCCACATATTTAGCTGACTGCTGCACATTAATCATAGTTCACAGCTGCTTTTTTCAGACACCGCTGAGCCCCTGAGCTGTCCTCCAGATCTGGGAAAGGTGTAAGAAGAAGTGATTCTCCGCTATTTTTCTTGCTTTTCTTTTTTGGCTGGGGATCCTGTCTGATGAAAGACTGTTTCGTTTTTCACCTCATCACAAGCACCATAACTGTAGTGAGAACCAGAGAGGGAATTCTCACCTTTAAGTGTATGCTTTTTTATTAAATAATTGATGTTACTTCAGAACACCTCAATAACTTTTAAAGATTGATGAGAATGAGGCCGCAGGTCAGACTTGAACCGTGGCCACCCATTTCAAGAACAACAGCCTCTAAATAGATATATGTATGTAAGCTGGCCTAACTGCTTTGAGTCTTGGGTTTTGAGTCTGCACATCTAAATGTCTGAAAAAGTGTTTGAATACATGAATGTAGAAGAACGCAGATTGCTAACAAAAGTGTGTTGCGCTTGAGTTATGGCTTTATTTGAACATTTCTCTTTAAAAATACAATATATATATGCGCCCAGGGCGACCCCTTTCAGGATTCAGGGACAGAAGCCAGCCTCAGTGAGTGGGGGAGGAGGAGCACCCTGGACTGATTTCAAGCCAATCACAGGGCTGTCAGATGGAGCCAGACAAGCATTCACATACACTAATTCTTAGGGGTAATATAGAATCGCTAGCTAATTCCTGATAGCCCCAGGACAACCCAGATGTGTGTGGGTAGAAAACACAAACTCCACACAGAGTGAGCCTTACCTGCAGCATCACCATGCAGACTGACCACCCTCTCTTGTGACAACTATATGAAAAGTGATCATTCAACTCCACTGCAATAACATTGAAATGGCCCTATCATTTCAATTTCTGACCTCTGTCATATTACTTTGAATTGTTGAGGATTATTTGGCTTATTAAGTTGAGGGAAAATCACAAAATTTTACTCACTGTACCCTGAATATTAGCCAAGTTGGAAAATATATCTGCCAGCAACTTAAAAATGTTATCATTTTTCATTTTAGATAATGCCTTAAAGGAAAACAAATGCACTTAAAACCACAAAGCTGTCAAAGCACATTCTTATAATGAATTGTAATGCAGGAACACACCCAAATCAAGAGCTCAGTGAGACAAATGATACAATTTGCTCAGCTCTGTTCAGCCAAAATCAGGCTGAACTATTATTTTTTTTTAACAATTAAGAAAAGACACCTGCGTAATGGATATGTGTTTTGTAGACATTCATAACCTGCAGCAAAAAAAAACGCATTTAACAAGAGAATTTGCTTAATTTCAAGTCAAGCTAATCCAAGAAAACATGAGCCGCTGGAGGATCAAATGTAGAAATGGATGCTCTCATAGATTTATTAGAAATATTCCTTTTCTTTAAGACCTTAATGTGTTTTGCAGCTCCCAGCAGTTTTTGGAAGGAGGAGTGGACAAAGACAATATTCCTGACCTTGGCAAAGCAAAGACAAGGTTCAATTTTATTTTTTTTTCATTAAAAAAAAAAAAGCTGCAAAATTTGAGATTTTGCAATTCTTGTTCATCCCTCTCAGTTACAAACAAGGTTTTTTTCTTCAGAGATGTGCACATAATTCTTGTCTTCGTTGTTTTTATCTGTTCAAATTTGCTCACATTTCCTGAAGATACTTAGGGACCTTAGTGGATCAGGGGGTGGGTAAATAATTCAGACATTTTATTTTTATGAAATGTATTAATCTAAACATCACATTCTGACTCAAACACCTTAATTGGTTATCAATACAATTGGACACACTCCCCTTTAGTAATGTAATATGACTGACAAGGAAAGAAGAGCATTCTTAGCATCCTCACTGAAAACGAGCGCTTTACTTTCTTATTTTGTCTTTTTGAAAAATCATTTAAAGTCCAGGCTTCGCTTTTATAGCAGGCATTGATGGAAATAAATTTAACCTGCAGATTGCTCTTTAAACTTTAATATTGTGTGTGGCAGAGATTTCACATTGTAATATAATCAGTTAAATTACTCTTTGCCTCTGAACTGCCTGTTATTGACTGTAAAACACCGTCCTTTACTTTAATGAACTGAGAACAGCTTATAGAAACTATGCCAAATATGTTCAACCTTCATTTTTTGGCCTTTTCACTGTAACACCCTTTTTTCCTTTCTCTCTGTTCCCTCCACCGCTGTCACCATGTCAGACGGAGGTCAGGTTGATTTAGAGGTTTTTCAAAGAACATGAGGACTGTTTTGTTATTTTAACCCGGAGTCCCCTCTTTTCTTTTTTCTCTGGGATTTAACCCCAAACATCTCATAGCAGTCTCCATGACCAGGAGTCTCCCTTTCTGTCCCCGGGGCAGCGCATGCACGACTACTGTTGTCTTTTCATCACAGAGTAAGCTGCTTAATCCAGCAGCCTCGTTTATTTAGACAAGGGATCTACAGGGGTTTGCCCGACAATCGCTGCTGCCAGCTACTCTGCGACTACAGGACTCACTCTGAAAGCAACAACATATTGTCCTGCTGCATCTCACACCTTTAGACTGAAGAAACACCTGCAAATCAGGACAGTGTAACGGGGCTGAGCAGACCAAAAATCATATTTGGTATTTTTTTAGGGTGCTTGAAACTTGACAGATGAATCCCTAACAGCAGTGACAAGATCAGAATTTAAAACTCAGTGTTTCTAATCTGAACCATGGCAACAAGTTAAAGTAACAATCAAAATTTAAGGTTGCACATGCTGCATTGATTTCCATCATAATGAAGCAATGAAAGTTTATGACCAGTTGCATAAATCATTGAAGTTACATGACTTGGGTCTGTATTAATAAGTGTAAAATGGACCAAAAAGCATATCCTCCAGATTTGAGCAGTTAAGCCAATGTGGGACAAGCATTGATTGCCATTTATTGTATGATACATAACAGTGTACTTGTTTTTTTAGCTTTGGATCATAAAAAAGCCTGAAAGTCCTCAATTTTATAAACGCTAAGAACTTTATACAGGTAATTTTTTGGCCTCTTAGCCTGTAGTTGTTTTTCATTCTTATGGTAAATAATCTTTTCACGGGCCAGTGGGCCTGACCCTTTTATTTTCAGTTCATTGTTAATGCTGCATTAGGGCCAGATGAAGTCAGAAGAAATTTAATACATACATTTTGAATCAACATAAACAAAATCAGAATGAATGACATTATCTCAGTCTGTGTCCCATTTGAAAAAAGTCTCAGTAAGTCAAAAAATGCAACATATTTCCCTGCAGCACATCCACCCTCCAAGCCATTCCTCATCTTTTCATGCCGATGTTTTTTTTCATCTTAGTCGGATGGATATTCAGTCTGTTTGGTTTCATGTGTTGTAGACACTGGAGATGATCCTGATTGTAATAACCCCTGACGGGCATTTTTGTGCTTCGTCTTGATGGAGAGACAAGGCAGTCAGGACTGTAGATAGAGTACATGGGAAGTTGATGGTCTGCTGATGTTTTCAAGCTGTGATTACAACAGTTTTACTCAATCCAAAATCTTGGTTTGGAGATGGTGATGGAGATCCGGTCAGTGGCCGTTTCACAAAGGATTTCAAATTGGATTGAGACTCAAACGGAGGCCAGAACAGGAACGCTTCATCCAAGATTTAATTTTCTCTGAAGTGATTATTGTCTGTTTCAAGAGATATCAAGATATTTGACTTAGGGTCACAAAACATCCATTCCAGTTCAATTAAGTTCAGGAAGCTCAGGACAAAACAGGAAATTCTTTCTTCCGAGGATCCACCAGACTCAATCCAAATATCCACTGTGGTCTCCACCGTTCGCTAAGTGGTCTCTTTTATCTTTCTCAAACAGTTCATCAAGAGAGGCACTTCTCCAAGATCTGAGCGTTTGTAGCTTTAGACTTAAAGTTTAGGTTCAAAGAGGGCTAAGACTGAAAAGATCAACAATTTAGACTCATTTCATCATCATGAAGCTCACTGGCTTTGGGAGATTTCTCCTTCACAGTATTTAGATTACACCTGTCAGAAATGAAGGGCAGGTCCCAGCTATTACTCTGATTTCAGCCAAGACTCACACAATTTCCACAGCCTTGCAGTTTTGGTAAGTTAACACAACTTTTCTGTGACCTTGATTAGCCATCGTCGGTGCCTCTCTCTTCTTGCCCTCAATGTCAACACCAACCTCAGACTTGTTATTGGCTAAGTTGCAGAGGAGCACAAAAATCCCATTAACAACTTAAAAAAATTAACTTGTTGGTTCACGTTCTGCAGCTATTTTATCACATTTAACAGCGCAAAAAATATCTGATAAGTACGCAGAAACTGACTGTCACCCTGTGCTGAACAGGGACCATTCACAGGACTTGTTGCCTGCGTGATTTCAACTTTCAAATCCATTTTTGGGGAGGTGCACCAGAGGGTATGTTCGTGGATCTGAACTGAATATGGGCTACACTGACCTCAGCGTAGACTGCACCTTTGTCTTGACACAGGAATATAGCTCAGCCTTGCTGGTTTGGCGGAGTGGTTAAGGAACCAGACACAATTCATGTACTGTACTCTTACTGCAGTGAAGAAAATGAAGAAAGCTAGTTGCGGGCCGGCAGCAAGACAGCCAGAGTTGGAGTAACAAGTCCACAGATGGGTGCTTGAACAATGTCCTGCCTGGAGAGATTTGTTACAGGCCCATTTATGCTCAACGTCTAAAGGTGCATTCACACCAGACGCTACTTGTACTACCTCGGCGATCACTCTCCATTCATAGTCAATGTACAGCTGCGATGGGGCGGGGCTAACACTCCCGCGATGCAACAGCCGCGTACAAGACAATCACTTCACTCGTCGCGCGATGTCAAAGTTAAAAAAGGTTGATCTATTCAGGCGATGTCGTGTGTGGCTGTGTGGCAACAGCCAATCAGAGGTGTGTGTACGTGTGACGGTACCCGAGACAGACAGTTATTCATCCGGACTACAGGGCGGATGAGTTCCGTCTAGGCGGAGCTAATGTCAGTGAGGACATTAGTTCGGCCTAGACGGACCACGGTAAACTCAGATGCTGCTGCAGGGCATCAGCTGCAGTGTTTTGTGGTTGGTAAGTGAATGAAAAAGATAAAGCAGCGAAGGAGAAGTGGAGGTCTGTGCAGGTCTGTGCGAGACAGATTTGTTTGAGTCCCCTCTGGTGGACATATTGGTTAACAGCAATGCCAATGGAAAGGAGTGGCCTATCTGGTGTTCCCACTTCATACAAGGCAGCCACCTCTCTGTCAGAACACTAAATAAATGCGACATATAGTCCGGTGTGAGTTAAATATGTTTTTTTTCTCTCTTCATGATGCATTTTTTGACTGATGCAACTTGTACTCAGCAGCAACTTAATGTTCGGAAAATACAGTACAGGTTTCTGCTGGCCCAGGTTCAAATCTAGCCTGTGGCCTCTTTGAAAAGAAAACACTGTCTGAGGGATGTTGCTGTTGGGTGTAGATGTCCATCTGATGTGTCAGGTTAGTAGATGTATTTATGAGATTATAGAGTTACTGGTTTAGTTTACAATATGAGCCATGTTCTATTTTAATTATACTATCAACAAAGTACCAGTAAAAATCTGTGGGTTGTAGTCATACCCTCTCTTTTAAGAATAAACTGGTGAATGGTATATAGATCAGAGATCCCTTTGTCCTATTTTATATCTCTTAAAAACACATTTTTATGAATGGGCTTTTACAAGAGATATCACTTGAGTGTGATTTTAATCCTCTGATGCTGCTTTTATATCCAGTTTTAGACAGTTTCATAGGCAGCATATTTTATTCTTTCATTTTTTAAAATCTTTTCACAGTTTTAAATCTTTATCCTCTTTTGGGTATATGCCTTTTGCATCATTTGTCTTATTTCCTTCTATCTATTGGTAGTTTTAGCCTTATTATTTTGCTTCTTCCTTCTTGTCTTTGGTGATATTAATCTTTTCTTTATTTCCTCTCTTTTCTGTCATTTGTGGCTCTTATCTACCACTGCTCTGTTTCAACTCTTACACTTTTTGTCAATATATTCCTCACATTTCTCTTTCATATCTCTTTTGTTCTCTTTTTTTTCTTTTGTATATGTCTGTAAAGTAATTTGTAACCCTGTTTTGAAAAATGCTAAATAAATCAAGTTTATTATTATTATAATAATCTAAATTTTACTGCCACCAAAACCAACACATCCCTTCTTCATGACCAACCGCAGCACTTTCGCTGTCGGCCATTGCATAGCCTCTAGTGTTTTTAAATAGAATTTTTATTTAGAGGAAACTGGTTGTTTAATGTTATTGACAGTCAATTCAGGAACACTTTAAACCTTAATGAAATACTGAATGTAAAGAACAGAATCTTTGTCCTGTGTGGTGTTTTTTGGCAGGACTTCTCTCAACGCTGAAAAAGTTGACACAAGTTTGCTAATTCACTTGCTCCTGTCACATCTTTAAAAACAGGAGCGGCTTTTTAAAAGCTGCTGTGTATTCTGACATTTGAGGCCACAATGATCACAAGGACAAGCCCTGAAATCCTGGAGGGGCTGTCTAGGAAAATAAATGTAATTGTCTGTTTTAATTTCAAACTGTGTCTAGTTTTTGACCGTCTGTGAAGGAGAACCTCTGTGCTTCACTCAGCGTCTGTTGAGGTCCAATGACTCAGCCTCGCCTGTCTCCTCCACTCCAGTTGAGCTGTGAAAAAGAAAACACTTCACAGATACCAGTCGGCTACTGGAGCAGCTTTGGATGGTGGGTGGAGAGGTATCTGGCGAGGTGCTCTGGATGATCATTAGAGCTGGGCAGATGCCTCCTCCTGTCTGTCTCCAGCCGTCCGTCACCCTAACAAACCCCGAAGGCCAAAACGCTGCGCTTCCGCGATCCTGGCTGCGGCTGCTGGACAACCGTCTCAGCGCAGCAGCCCGAGGTAAGGTCAGTAATGACTGTCTCCTGTTATTTTAACCATTAACATAATGGCGACATTAGTTCCAGGGCCACGCTTCCCTGCTCCTAGGGAACCATTGTTTAAAGGCAGCAGCTGGGACTCCTTTCAAGAGTCCTGTAGCCGCCACAGACCCCACTGACACTCCAAAGACGCGCAGAGGAGCAGAAAAGGAACACAGACCGCCTATTCATACATCCAGAGCCTTCACATAGTTTGTGTTTATAATCTTCAAAGTGCTGATCCACATGTTTAACTTTACAAGTCGTCTCAATTGGAACAAATTCCATAATAACTTCCTGGTGTTCATGAATCTTTGTCCTAGATAATCTCTTCTGTTTTTTTTCGTCTTGGTGTCCCACCATGTGTTCTTTAAGCTAAATCCTCAAGTGTTCAGCTGATTTCTCACATGAGTGACCGTTTATCTCATTTTTTTTTCAAACAGTGGAAGAGATTTAGATTAACGGGATATCCGGACAAATCTCAAGGATTAGAATTTAAGTTTTCTCCTACTGCTAGAGATGCATGATGTGCACTAGAGATCCAGTCTTTAGATTTTTCCAAACTAGGTTCAGCTCATCCGAATAAATACACTTTTTTGTAACGAACATCAAGCCTCTTTCACATTTGATTTGACCTGATGTTGTTAATGTGACTGTCTGGTAAGAAAAAGATGAATTCTGTCATGAATACATTGTTTGTAATGGAAAAATGAAAAGCTAAATTTAAAAGAATTGATTTCTTCAGATGTCATTAAATAATCAGAAAATGCATTTCTGAACAGTATCCTCATATCATGGATTAATACAGTAGATTACTGCTAATTTATGTGATATTTATGGCTGCTGTTGATGACTGCAGATCTTGACAGAAATCTTGACCAACAACACTGCTCAACACTTTAATCTTCAAACTCTGATATTGTACACCCCTACTTACCTGTCACTGATACTTGTTTTGATTCATCCAGCATTAGCAAAGCATATGTCTGATAAGAGACATTTTTTTAACTTACTTTTAACTATCCTCTACTTTGGTACCTTGTTAACACTTTTTAACACCTTGTTAAAAGGGAGTGAAAAGAAAATGGCATTATTATGCATTATGTTCATCTCTTAAAGAAAAATAATTAGTCTTGATAAATTCAAATTAGTTCGAACAAGTAGAAAGTACATTTTTACTCACTACTCCTTAAAACAGTAATAAAAGCCCATAACATTACCCAGCACAAAAAGTTACTAATAACTTTAATCTTGAATAGCTGCTTTTCTCTCTTAAATAAACTGGTTTAAACAGGTTTTAAACAAAAGCTTAAGTGTAAAATCTGCTCTATGCATCTCTCTCAAGTGCAAACTCAGAATAAAAAGGTTTTGATTTGTTAAGAGTCAGCTCACTCTTTCCCTCTCTTCCCTCAGACTGCTTGCTGAGAAAACACTTAAATTTAGCATTATTTGGTCTGTGACTGTAATATTAATTCTGTTTAAGAAATTGCACAGCATATAGCTACTAATTAGTCAAAAAGTAATATTCAGATAATTTATTTCAAGTAAGTAGTTACTGCACAACCCTGTTTATAGTAATAGATGTTTATCTATTCTTTTGAAATCTAGACTCATTTAATAAAGACGTTTGATCACATGTACATTTGTGTCTAAATTGTGTTTTAAATAGAAATTAAAAGCTTTATCTGCTTTTTAGAAAGCTACTTACGAAACTGTCACAATCTTCTAAACAAGACTGACCTCAGTGGTCTATTAAAAATAAAAAAAAGGGGCACTAATGTGTGCCCCGAGTTCATGCAGCTTTTACTTCTAAAAACTCCATTCGAGTTTTTTATGAGCCATACAGACCTTTCCACAATAACTTCAGCATCTCTCAGTGAAGCACCAACAGGTACATGCAAACTTCTCTAAAGTAATATGTCTTCCAAAGTTCGGTTATCCATTATCAAAGCAGCTTTGAGCCAGTCCGTTCAACATGGGGCACTCAGTGTAGTTTTTTTTTTAATTGCATCCTGCAGTTTAATAACTGTTTTGCAGGCTGGCTCTTGGATACAGATGCTGCAGTGCTTGTTGCAGCAGGTTACTCATTCAGCACGTACAGTTTATCCCTAAAGAAATACAGATTGTAAGGTGACATTTTACTTAAAACCTCAAGGGATTAAACTAATTGAGAACATACAGTCTGAAGCCAAAGCTCATACCCATAAATATACATTTAATTCACCCTATCAACCACCAGCTTAAAGCTAAACAACAAACAAAATATGTTTTTAAACATTTAATCAGAATGTTTTTAATAAGAACAAACTGGAATTCCAGAGAATTTAGTAAGATGTTATTTGGATCCCAAACAAGTTATTCTGTTCTTTTCTTGCCTGTTTTTTTTTTTTTTTTTTTACATAGTCTTTAAATGAGGAAACGAAAATACACATTTTCAGTTCATTAACACAATGTTGTACAAATGTACCCTCCTGACAAAATGCTTATAATTTGCCATGGACAAACTAATATCTGTAGTTCAGATCTAAAACTTCAGCAGCAGAGAACCCTTAAACTTCAAGAAATAAGGATGAAACAAATGAAACTTTAGCTGATGTACATTAAGTTGTACTACCTTAATGAAGCTCAAGCCTAATGTCCCAGTTAATGAAGTAAATCCTAATGGTAAACTCTTTCAAATATACCTGCTATAAATATCCACAGACATTAACATATCTGCCATCATAAGTATTATACCAACAATAGTTTGCATCCCTTTGAAAATCATGAAAACCAGCATCAGTTTAATCTGTTAATGATAAATTTGAACCAGTATTTACAGTATCTGATTTTTTTTCTTCCCAGGTGGCTTATTTCTGGAATAATATTCACGTAAAATCTGCCCAAATTCTGTCTTACAAATCACTATATCTACTGGAGTAATCTAGCAAATCTTCAAGCATTAAGAAAGTCATTTCGCCAGCGTGAATTCTCAAAAAGAAGCCACTGTTATCCTGCAGACGGTGCATAGACTCACCTTGCCACAGCCACAGCAGCCAAACTCCCCTCAACAGGTGACTGAAACGCCCGCTTGACATGTTTCCCGCTTCCCCACACTTCATTCACACGCCGTCTGCTTGGAAAACAAACTTTGATCCCGGAGAGAAATCCAACACACACAGAAGCTGCTGTCAACGGGAGACGCTCATACAGGAGATCACCATGACATGTGCACATAAATGAAGAGTCCAGTAATCCTTCAATGAAACTTTGGTCTCCTCTCCAACCAGCAGAAAGTTTTTTCTCTTCTTCTACCTCCACTTCTTGTTCTCCATGGTCTGATGGGAAAGTCCTCAGTTGGAACCACACGCTTCATGCAACTTCTTCACACTGGTGCTCTCCTTAAGTTTGCTAGAGAGAGTTGGTGCTCTCTCTCTACCTCTCTCTTTCTCTCTCTCTCTTCCAGCCCCCCTCTCTCTCTCACACACACTCTATTGCCTCACTACTGTGCAGCCCCGTGGATCAGTTCCACTCCATGCATGTGCAGCGAGTGTGTGCGGTGCATGAGAGGAGGAGTACCTTGTGTGTTCACTGCTGTCTGGCTCTTATAGTTTTTAGCTAAGGGGAGGGAGAGAGGGAGGGATAGAGAAAGTTTGTGTGTGTGGAGGAGGGGGGTTTGAACTCTAAACTTCCTTAAGTGAAAGCTCGGGGGAGCTTTTAGAGCAAGGTGCAAAAGGCCGCTGGTAAAAAGGAGGGAATCCTGCCACTACAGTGTGTCAAAATGTGGGATGGTAAAAGCAAAACACAACCATTTAAGATGAAACAACTTTTTTATTCATTACTTATAGTTGGATATATGAAGTTAGAAGGATTGCATTGTTCCCTGTCTACTTTAAGCTGTTTTTCTGTGGGTTTCTTTTGCCTATCCATAACTGCAACTAAGTGTTAAGAAATGAAACAAATGCAGAGGGAATGCTTGAGGCTGACTCAAAAAGCACGGGAAATCCCATAAAAAGTTGTGAAAAAGTTCTTTACACACTTTTAAATGTTTCCATTAACATTAATGGTGCATGTACACCCCCACCCCCTCTCCAATAAAACAAAAAAAAAATCTCCTTTTCACGTTTGTAAGCCTTTAAAAAATTGTCCTCTGTTAATTAGAAATTTACCCCCCACTGATCTCATTTGGAGATGTCAGCTTACCACAGGTAGGAGACGCTCCCTGAACAGAGTTTGTGTAGCCCACAGCCTGCTCCTGTCAAAGGAACATATCGACGCATGCCAGTGCAGCCACAGTAAACATAAGGACTAGGGGTGGGTATTTACTCGGATTCAGCTGGGGGAGCTTCCAGTGCAGATGAACCGTCCATTGCTCTGGACCTCAACAGGAAGTGAGCTTTGTGAAGATGTGTGCCACCTTCTCGTCAGTGCATGAACTTAATCACCAGGCTGTCAGCACACCCAAAGGTGATGCGTATCTGCCCAAACTGTCATAGCTTCAGTTTTCTTACTGATTGAGTCCAAACAGGATAAGCAGACGAACACATAATCTTATCAAAAGAAAATTGAACAAAACTTTCATTATTGTTGTCATCTTTGTAATTTCTATATTTCAGCTTAATTTTGACTTCCTAAAAGCTGATTCCAGATCTCTAACCCCCTCCAGGGAAGAGCCTGGACCCAAGGTTGAGAGCCAATGCTTAAAAAAATGTGAATCTGAGTTTTCTGAACGAGTTTAACGTGCTTACAGCATGGTTTGTGATAGTTTTTGTCCTTATGACTATTTTTTTAAAATGTATTTGTGTTTCTTTACCTTTCCTTCATTTTCCAGGCTCTCCTGTTCGTACTTTCCTCTCTTTCTGTTTACCTTAGTTTCACCTTTGTAGTTGTCTGGTGCTGTTGGCACCAGAAAAGACTGATTTGTTGTGGGAAGAGTGTGGACAGTGCTGTGGTGCAACATCTGACACGTTTGGTTAGGAAATTGTGTGACAGGTAGGGCTGAATGATTTTAGGAAAAGATCTAATTTCCATTTTTGTGGCAGATATTGCGATTTCAATTGATTGATGTTTTTCTTCAAGTCAAGCTTCAAGGCAGTATTCACTATGTTTGCAGTATAGACCACAGTAAGGAGATCAATGATCAAAAGCACATAACACATTATTCATCATCTGATATTGACAAATAATCTGTTTTCAATATTTGAAGGAATACTCGAACGTCTACTCCTAAACAGAGAATTTGTGTTGTTGACCTGCTTACCAGCACTTCATATATACAAATTGACCACAAATTTGTAAAATAGTATGTGAAGTACTTGACACAACAGATCCAGGGTCAGTCAGGAGCACTACAAAAAAATTGGTGCTTTGGCAATCACAAGATTGCTTTGTCTGAAATTATGATTTCATAATAAAAAGATAAAATGTTCACCCCTAGTTTACAGGGATTGTAGGGCTAATCAACGAAACACCAGAGAATTGAGGTTCTCACTTCATAACCCCTGTGTTGACCTGCCTCTTCCTGCCCATCACATAGTTTGGTTTAGGAGGCTGAGGAAGGGCCATATGACGGGAGGGAAGCTCCAACACTTTGACTACCTGGAGATTGTATAAATGGAGCCAGAGACTGTTGAAGGTGGCAGTGCTGTGGCATCCAAAGGTCATGTGGTAGTTTCTGCAACCCTTCAGTGTTTAAAGGGACATTAACGAGAGTAGTGGTCTCTCAACTGGTTGCTTTGTTCAGCCACAAGTGTCTTGATTTTTTTCTTTCAAATTGCAGGGGGTTCAGTATTACCCAGAAAAAGACAGACGGGGGCACCTCCTGCTCAGCCGTGGTTTGATGGTCGATTCAGAACATTTTCCAGCTTTGGTATGGCACTAAAGCGAAGTGCAGAGATAGATCTGGAGTGACTGAATGCATATTGGAATTTCATATGGCAAAAAATGGTCAATGGCAACATGTCTAAATGTCAAAGTAACCCTGGATATTTCACAGACTTCAGTGTTTAGAGTTTTTATTGGAACTGGGCTCCACTAAAAAAATAGTCCCAATAAAAACTGTTGACAGTGAGCTCTGCGGCTTGTTCAAAGTAATGGGAAAACTGTGAGTGAAAATTCCACCATTGACTTTCAAATGCCGTGAGATCCTCAAATACACTCCAACTACCTCAAAGAAATGGGCCAACATGAAGGCCAAAATATCATAGAGGAATATATAAAACTTTTACAGACACAACTTAAGCGAGATGAGTTACCAGCAGACTTGAGAGGGAAAGTATGATTTTTATAGTTTTGGTTAACCGACTGTTTTAACTTGAATGAGACATCCAGCCACGAAAGATGACTGATCTAATATCTGCAGCAGCTGCACACACACACAGTTTACTCAAACCTGTATCACAGTTTATTAGAAAAGCTCATGTACTCACAAACGCTGCAGTCATATTGATTCGTCAGCTACATGTGGTCCGGCGGGGCTGTTGACACTGCTGACCACTGCAGAGGTAAAGACGGTTTCAGAGCTTCTGCCAAGTAAAAGCTGGCAGCCCTTGTAGGTCGGGTGGGCTGGCACGCTGTCAGGGGGCTGCGTACACCCCTGACACCATTACTCACGCCTGATGGTCAGTGCAATCGAGCCGAGCAATTTTACCGCCGGTGTTGTGTTTTACATGGCAGATCAGTCATGCATCATCCTGCTTGTGTTAACATTTCTTCACCAGTTGTCCATTTGCCTACATCTGTGCGTATTCAAAGCACTTCAAAAGTTTCTCACAGTCTTTACGCCATGTTTTTAAAGTCGTTAAACACTTAACGGTTGGCGTTAAAGGATAGTTTGGTTCTATTTATTTTATTCGGACAGATTTTGCTGCTGTTTTCATCTGCTTTTCAAACATTTCACTCCCAAAGTGAAATGAGATCTGGGAACAGCACCTGTTGTTTAAATTTACTTGAATGAGTGAAGTGTTTACAGACAGAACACCTGCTTACAGAAATTCTGGCTGCGTTCATTGTCAGATTGCCCTCTAAGTAAACTGGTTTGGACCAGTCTGACCAAACTGTGTGCTGCAAGATTGTTCCAGTGAGGGATGCGCAATGTTAGATTCCTGACTATATCCTATACAGTGGTATTTTCAAACTTACTTTTACCTTTACTGTTACTAACTGTACACACACCTTTTTGTTTTTTGACTGTGAAGACCACAAATGGTGATTTTCCATTTGTGGTCTCTGCTCAGCTTAACTCCCCACAGTATGGACACTCCCCCCTTCATTTCCCATTACTGTATAGACTTTGATGGTCCCTCTTGACAGTGGACTGGGTTGTCATTGCGTGGTTTAGTGAAAATACAAAGTCAATCTCATAACAGCAGTGGAGGAAACAGCAGCAGTAGAGCTGCTGACAACTGTGGCTTTTTGCCATGATCATCCAAAGATGATTGCAAGCATCATACACTGCAGAGGACAGTTAGGGATGCCATGTAGCAATATGAAGCACTCAGTGGGAGGCGTTCATTTCAATGTTGAATACACCAGACTTGTGGCGATACTCTGCCCATTCAGAGGTCAGCGGTGCTTTCATGTCACAATTAGACTTGACTCACTTGGAGCCCGCTGGTGGTGATACAAAAAAATGTGCCAAGTAGGTACATGATCCCAAATGGATAACCAAACAACAGAGTTAAGTCAAACTGAGATAGGCTGATACATCATAGGAAGAACTCCAATAATCTCTTACAGATAGATATTCATCTTTTGCTCTCATGTGACTAACTTGTGTTATTTATAATTTTGAAATAAACCTTAACAAGACATTTTATTAGGCAATATATGATAGATATAGACTTTTTCCCATTCAAAAATGAAAACTCAACCCTTTATTTATGTGCATTTTATGAAAAATGTGTTCGTCACAGTAACTCTGAATTAAAAATAAAAATCTCACCATTTTTACCTCCGCCAAGGAGGTCATGTTTTCGGGATAGTCTGTCTGTCCGTCTGTCCGTCTTTGAACAACATAACTCAAAAACAAATGGATGGATTTTGATGAAATTTTCATGAATTGTTCAGCATGGGAAAAGGAAGAAGTGATTGAATTTTGGTGTTGATCCAGATCAGCGTCTGGCCGCCACGACGAAAAATGTGATTTTTGTGAATAACTACTGAACTAAAATAGATATCATTATGAACCCAATTGCTAATGGTATGTTTTCATGGTTAAGGAATCTAAATATTTCGATGATATAAAGGTAGGACTAATATTTATGTTTTAAATCAATATGGGTGAGGACTGTGGCGCTGGCGGAGGTCTGCACTGTCCGAGTGCTTTTCTAGTTTATGTAGGTTATAATTAAAATTTAGAATTCTTCAAATTTAACAACAGGTTTCCAATGTGATAACTAGCAGTAGTTCAGACATTGAAGTTGAAGAAGTTAGGATAAGAAAGAAGAAAAGCTTAATTTGAAGTTGATCTATTTACTAATCAAACTAATTACTCTGCTTGCAAGGGAGAATCATTTTGGTCAATATATTTAGATTCTGCAGATTTGTACCTGTGATATACTTATTAGCTCTAAACAGAATATTCTATAACTGCCTTGAATGATAATCAGCATTTTCAGCTATTGTCTGCCCATGATTTCAGATTTTAAATGAAGATGTTTAATGTTTTTTCATTTAAATTCATTATTTAAGGCCCTTTTTTATTGTACACATGCTCTTGATATTGTAAGACAGTAGATTGCAAAGGAAGTCAGAGTGAGAGAAGGTAACAACATGATGGAAAGGGGCTGTTGGTTGGACTTATTGTGCAGCCCACTTGAAGAACTCTGTACAACCACCAGACCACATGTGCCCCAAATGATAGTTATTAATGAGTGTAATAATGCTGTGGTTATGCCTGTAGGTAGGTCGTGTTACTAAAGTAGAGTTTGTGGTAAGTTAAAGCTGTGTTGTCTTTACACTAACATTACACCTTCAGTAATTAAACATAAAAATGAATATATGTAACCAATATTTACACCATACCCACAGCTAAGCAAATTGCTACACTGCAATCTCACTGAACTATTAAACTTAACATGCTTTCTTCAGAACAGAGTTGATGCTATCATTTAGCTGTATTATTTAGTAGTTGACGGTAGATGTGAATGAAGGCCTTGTGGCCTGCTCATTATATTAATGTGCCTTATCTTCAGAAACTGTTGTTCTTAACTAAGATGGCCCAGGTCATTTTCCCGTCTCACATTGGTTCAGATTTTTATCTTTTGTCATGTCAACAACAGAGGTATAGATACAGAAATTATGAAGTTAAAAAAAAGGATAAAACAGCCAAATATTGAAACCACTGTGATCCTCCAGGAAATATGTATTTCTGCAAAAAGTGGAGGAGAATTTAAAAAAAGACACATCAGAATAAATGATGCAAAACAAGAAAGAAATCAGAAGTATAGGTTGAATAAATCACCTGTGAAGAACATAATGTTTAAAAATCTTTGTTTAATTGAAATGGCTCTGTGCCATTTCCAGCTGAAATTAAACCCTTAACACTTCAGCTTTGGCTCCGCTCTTTGGGACTGTCGACCCCTCTCAGCCATTATTTTAGGCGAGGCTAATCTGATTGTAGATGCTAGCCTCTGGCTAAGTGCTAACTTGCTGTGACAGACCCCACAGAGTGCGCTGAGGAGGGAGGACAGACGCCGCTGATCTCTGATCCCAGATCTGACAGCTGGCTCCCTCAGGACGACACTGCCCGGGGTGTCAGGGACTTTGATCCACTCAGGGTCCTCTCAGGAATGTATGCACACACACACAAACACACACACACACACTCATCAAGACATGATTGAATTCAGTGATATATTTACCCAAATACACTCAAGCTTATTTTTTAATCTCACCTTCACCACCTTTTCCATTTCCTGTTAATAACACACTCACCCACACATCCACCCCAAACAAACCACACTTGCACACACAAACACACACACACACACCCACAGCCTGTTGGCACACGCACACATGCGGGAGCTGGCATGATTTTCCAGAGAAAACACAGTTAATACTATTTTATAATCAAATAATTTCTCAATGCTGAAACCAATACCCATACACGGAGCTCCAGCTATCTACCACGGTGGGCTACGTGTGTGGTGTGTGTTTGCTTAGGCATGAATCCTACACCTCCACACACACACACACACACACACACACAAGCACATACACAGAGGACTTTAAAAATCAAATATATATGTACACATGGACTGAATATTCACACAGAACTCCAGACTGGGTTCATTCATGCTGCTCATTCTGGGTTCTTAGTCTCAGGACGAGTCAATAGCGCCCCCAGAGGGTCTGAATGTAAATGTGCATCAAACAAAAAAAAAAAGAGAACAGAGGGAATTAAAATATGAATCAGCAAAACTAAGAGAGGGAGAAACAAATAAATAAGACAGACAGGCTCACAGTGGACTGACAATGTGACTTCAGACTATAATTTACTTTTATTTACATTTTTTTGCAAACCCTTTCTTCTTATAACAAGTACAGAAAGTGTGATAGGCATGTGCTGTACACAGGACATATAAACATCCTGACAAAAGGAAATAGGAATGATTGTAGTGAATTTATTCACTGGAGTGGTAATAGAAAACTAAATCCAGTTTAGAACTAATAACAATGAGCTTCAGGAATAAACACAATTCTTTTTTTTTCTTTCCTTCTTTATATATATATTTTTTGCTTAACAATTCCCCTTATCAACTCATTTTTCAAAGGTCTAGATGCCCTGTGTATCAGAGAGGTTGTGCTCTCAATCAGAGGCAGTCAGCACAAATGACCAAAAAGAAGTTAGAGCAATAATCATGGCTGACAGCTGACAGAAGCAGTAAAAATGGGGCTTAATTTAACCCAATATGGCACTGACTGCTCACATATGTTGTTTTTGTTTGTGAAATTTTGAGAGTGGAAACATCAGAAACTTGCTTAAGTATCTGTCTGTGCAGAACAGCATTGAATATAAGGAATACCATGTGTTTGACCTTGTTGGACCTGGGAACCTGTGCAGTCCGACTGTTTCCCAAAGAGGAAATCCTCATGAATTGAAAAAGGAATAAATAAAGATGGCGATGTTTGTTGACAGGCAGGGTCAAAATGGCATTTCTGTCAATAAGATCTTCTCAATTCCCCTCCCTATTCTACATCTCAGTTAGCATTTAAGCTCTCGTGATTGCAGTATAATCATAGATAGACACAAGTGCTCAAGCAGGTAAAATTCAGCAAAGAGTACAAATCAGCTGGAAGATCAGGCCAGCAGCAGATCATAGACTCTGACGCTTCTCTGCGTGGGAGAAGTGAGAGCTAATGCTTTGCTTATCTGTCAGAACCAGAAGTTTCTCTTGGCCATACAAAAACAAATAATTCCAAGGGGGCTTTATCTGGCCTTGTTCACCTGCTCAATTTATCAACTGTTGCTGCACAGAGGTGGGCCACCCAGGTATGTTTGTTGCCTCTTATTTTTCTGTCTATTACATGGTTACAATCACCATGTGGCGAGAGAGACACAAAGTGCTTCCCTGCAATAAACACACCAGCTGCAGTGCATCTAACTTTGTATATAATAAGTTCTCAAACACCAATGTTTAATTATTGATCAGAAGCTGCATGCCGTGGATAAAATCCAACTCTGAGAATATTAGTGTTACACGACCTTGTCCTCCACAATAGAGTTTCACCTGCTGTGATGACAGAACAAAGAGTAAGGCAGACTTCTGATATGCAGTGTTACATGAGGGTCCTCTTAGAAAGTACTGATGGGGAATTCTGGTGAAGAAAACGGACAAAAAAACTTACTTACAGAATGAAGCGAGACAAGAAAAGCTCATGTGGGAAACTCAGTATCAGTGATTTCATCAGAAGATCTTCTTCTTCAGGACAGATATCCCCGAGTGTGATGAATGTATGAGTGGCACATTTCTAATGGGAGGGAGTTTATCTTTTCTGTTTGAGGAGAAAAACATAGAGCAGACCGAGTGGTGAACGTGATTCCATTTTTTTAGTGGTACTGTAGTCATCGAGGAAGAACAGATACACAGTACCATCTTCCATGTTTTTGCCCATGTTGTTGTGTTACCACCTTAATTGGCTAATTTCTTGCAGGAAACACTATATTAAATGACTGTGGTCAAAATAATTTTTGAAAAATACTGTAGTATATATAGTTTTTGCAAGTTTCCCTTAAATATGACAATGTGTTTCTGAAGCCAGATCCGCCACCCCTAACTGGCAATACTGGTAGATGCAGACAGAAGTCTTTTTGTCACTCACCCACTCTCTCTCACTACCCTGCTGTTCTCCCTCATGACATATTTACTGTTTACTTTTTTTAAATTCCATGTGCACAAACCTCAGCTTTCTTTAACATTGCGATGCAGATGGATCTAGGCTGTGGAAAGAACTCGATTGTCGATACTTGGGGCCATTTGCTACGCAGGTGGACTCTGTTAGAGCAGTTTCACCTTGTATTAATACAACATCTCTGTATGATAAGGCCCTTAGTGGATCAGGCCTCGAGTATTTAGTGGTGCATATTAGCTATTGCAGTGTAATCAAGCATCTAATCATTATGTACGGTTGAGGTCCCAAGTGAGGAGATGGGCATCCCTTGGCTGTGGGATTCCTTAAAGGTGTACTCAGCAATCTTCTAATCTTCTAATCAAATGCATTATTTGTGAAATTCACCGTTTTTCTCCTCTCCATCCACAAGATGTCACCACTGACAGCATGTTGAAAAAAAAATCCGGTCTCAATATACGGCCTTGACTCAGAATTTCAGCCGGTAAATACTGGGGCTCGGGCCGACTTACCAAAACAAAGTAAACCCCCCCACGTCCAGGAGGCGATCATACTCATGCGCAGATCAGACAGAAGGGGGAGGGGGAGTCGTAGTTTGCGTAGCGTGCGCAGTTAGCGTAAGAGAGATACAATAGTTGTGGTAGCAATGGCTGAAAACAGCCCAAAGAAAGAGGTCAGAGGAGTGAAAAGTGGAAAAGAAGGGCTATGACCAAAAGAGCAAAGACCCGGATCAACATTGGTGTTGCTTGCCGACGGTGGAGGGAACTCTGCCAATTGAAAGACCTGAAAACGGACGCGGATGTCGCCGTCCGTCTGCTGGATAGGTAACCTAAGCAACATTAGCTTCATGGTGCTTCACATAACAGTAGCAGCCGTGAGGCATTCATCTTATTGTGTAATCTGCCAAAATGTACTGTTGTTTTGATGTTATCAATATTGGCAGTCGAGTTGTCTGACCAGTCGGGGTTTCCTTAGCTACGTCAGCTACGCAGTTTCTACGGCCGTTTCCATGCCGATGCACGTCCATCAGCTTTCGGGAGGCGGGTCTAAATTTGAATATAAACAAACCCTCCACCCGTTTTCTCCCACATCGCTGACTACACCTTTAAGATGGCTATGGATCAAATAAATTACTGATTTTAAAACAGGTCTTAGCGGGGACAAATGGCTAATGATAGCTCGTGGAATATGTAAAGCGTGATGAATTAACCAGTTGAAACAGCTTTGTTAAGCAGTTGCATTGACTTACATTTGAGCCGTGTGTTTGCTAATGGCAGTAGCAGTCTTAAGTGCGGCATGCAATTGAGTAGAAGAGAGAAATTCAATCTTTAGTTTTGTCTCTTTTTTTTCCTGGAGCTACTTTTGTTGCCATGTTAATGTGCATTTTGAGCAATTAGCTTTCCTCTTCATTTCTCAACATGCCCTCAACCTCTGCTGTTTAATGACTGTGGTTTGCATGTTTGTGTGAGTCTGTCTGGTTCAGCAAACAGGATACATGTCCGCCTTTCCGACACACAATCACACACGTTAAGCCCTCATCAGATAGCACTTGGCTCTTTAATCATCACACATTCACATCCCTGCCCCTTATCTTTAAGATGTGCTACTCCAAACATGCTGTCGATGAAAAGGAAGACACCCACGTGGTCTGAACTTAATTCTTGTCCCTTTTTCTCTGCAAGTTTTCTCTGATAAAAACAGCAAACCAGAGCTCACGTGTGCTTGGCTTTGCTCCTGCTGTCACCCAGAGCTGAGCGATTTAGATCTCTTTCAGGGTTTGTTGACGGAGATGGGTGGTGTAACCAGGTGAGGTCTGAGATACTATGATGTTTTGATGTTACCTTAATGTGCTGATGAGAAGATAGGCACTGTGTGTGAGTCTGATGGTGTAATCACACCCTGCTGCAGATGTCTAAACACGCTGATGTGAAGCCACATGAGGAATGCCTTCATCTCTGCCATCCTACCTGCAACTGAGGAGCATAAAAATACTATGGAGAGGCTGATATACATTCACAAACATAACAGAGAGAGGTCATCCTCCAGACTTATTCTTTATCTTTGATAAATGCTTTGTTTTGGACAGTTTTCCTAAAAGAACATTCAGTCTTATTTCTATTGTTTAGACTTTTCAACATGTATCACAAGTCTTATCACCAACATAACAGTCAAGATAAAAGTATCATAGAGTTTCATGAGAAATAGCACAAGCAACATGATGGTTCAGTGGTTAGTGCAGGTCGTTTCCTCACAGCTAAAGGGTTCCTATTTCAAAATCCTGGTTGTCGATCTGCATCTTTTTCCGTTGTCTGCACGGGTTCTCTCAGGGAACTCAAGCTCTCATCTGTCAAAAGACATGCTTTGTTGGTCCATCAGAAACTCTAGATATCCCTTAGCTTTTAACTGTGACAGTTTAAACTAGAGTTTCTTAAATACCGGGGTGCAACCTCCAAGGATGTCACATGTCACATGTCAAGGGAGGGATGATTTTGTGGACAAGGGCTAAATTTGGGCTAAATTTTCCGAGAAAATTTGTTTTCTTCTGATGGAAATGAGATTCTTTATAGTAATCCCCACATTGTAATATGTTTGCAACCCAAAAATAATCAAGGAACTTGAACAAAGCCTAAAGGAAAAGAAACATCAAACCAGGCTTGCGTTAAAAGAAAAAAAAAAACAACGTTAAACGTCACCCATTTCTTTGTCCGATTTTGAATGTCTGTGTGTTACTCAGTGATCGTTGCCTTTGTAGGACCCTGCTAATTGTCTGCCCAACAGCTCTTTGGATCCCCCTGCAACCCAGAATGAGACAAGCTGAGTTTTTAATTGATTGATTAAATGAAATTGTTTTAATGTCACATTTGATTCACCAACTGTGTGGATATTTGATTTTGATTGGAGCATGTCACAATGATTACCCTCAACTCTGAGTAAAGATCAGCATCAAAACAATTGTAATAGATGCTGGAGAAGCAAATGTTGGATTTTGATGTTGGATTATGTTCACAATTGCTTGTTTAAACCCTGCCGGTTTTCACATACTAAGTACCCCGATCCACCTCCTTTTTCTTCTGTCTTGGGCGCTCAGTTGAAGCCTCTGTCACGTTAAGCCCCCCTCCCCATGTGACTCCAATCTGCTCTGATTGGTTGACCAGTCTACTCAGAGGTAAACATTAAGTTCATCTTTATTGCTGTTCAGTGGCTCCAGAGCTGTTCTGCAGGATGTACCCTGTTTAGGACTTGCCAGCTCTGACCAAATGGGCTTGAACTCTTGACAAAATTGTAGGACATCACACTGAGCTGCCTGAAACATTTGATTTGACAGGCTGACCAGTGCTGCCAACATGTATTGGAGGGACATACCAGGAGGTTTTTCTCTCTTCCTCTCTCTTTCATGCTCTGGAAACTGCCAAGAAGTTCAGGAATAGTATTTCCTAGCTGTGGTCATGTGTGATGTTTCAGTGATATCACTTCATGCAGACAGTTAGACAACCAGGTCATAAACAAGTCGTCTGTCATTTCGAGTTGGTCCTGAAACCACTGTGCTGCTTTGCCAAATATTCACCCCTCAACAACACAAGCACACAGACCACAGCAACTCGAGAGGTTGGCATCTGGAGCTGCAGTGAGAGCTGTGTGTTGATTTTATATGTGATCTGTCATCACATAGATTAATAGTTTCACAGTCAGCCTCACTGAGCAGCTTCCTTAGAGGTTTCATCCATAGAATACCTGACTGTGGACGTCTAAAAACATACAGACGTGCCTTCAGACCGGTGTACAAATAAAAAACAGCCCCACACACACACACGTTTATGCTCTCCATACAGTGGTTCAAAGAGGAGCCTGGCAGCAGAGACACAGATAGGGAGGTTAAGTGTCTGCATGTTGGAGCAAAGTGTCTCATGACACTGACAGTGTGAGCCAGATGGAGAAGCTCTGGCAGATATTTTACTCCCCGGGAAAAGTTGAGCAAATATTCAGAAGCACTGATAGCTAACAGATGATCATCAGCCTCAGGATTATTTACCCCCAGACTGCAGGTTGACATGACTGCCACTCCAATTCTGAAAAGTTTCCATCTTCATTAGGGAAATGAAATGTGTCAAAATGATCCAGCACCATCTGCACATTGACAAAATATTGTCAACAGTCACAGCAGCAGTCAGCTACTGTATTTATTGAACTCTGGTTACATCGACATCTACCTATTGATCTATCAATCGATATAAAATAAAAAGACTGCCACCTTATACTTGATATTCAAGCTGCAGTGCCGCAGCTCATTAGGGCCTCTTGAGCAGTGAACTGCCAAACTGAGCAGAGGGCGCCCCCAGAGCTACTTGACCATCCATTGCTCTCATGACCAGAACAACAGGAAGTAAAAAGACAGAGATGTGTTGACTATGCAGCTAGCCTTTTCCTTCTCCATGAAAAAATCCACATCCAATTCACCCAAATGCAGTGGCAAAGGAGGAGGCACCTTACTAGATGCTAGGCCTGTGCTCAAAATATCGATACGGCAAAATATTGTCAATCACTCCTTGGTGATACGTGTATCGATACGGATTCTACAGAATCGATACGGCCTCACTGTTTTGACAGTAGACTTTAGGTAATATTAGCAATGGAAGAGTTCAAAATAGAGGCCAAGCTTCATGAAGGAAACACATGTTCCAAGTTTAAACTTAGGTCTACCATCTTTGGGGACCTGAACTAAAGTTCTTAAGTTGAAGAATTATTTAAAACCCCTGCTTGTTCATTTTCTTCTTGTAATAAAAACATCAGTTGCTGGGAATTCTGTTAAAAGCGCAGTCAGTGTTCACAATTTATGTGTATCGGGATACGTATCGTATCGTGGCCTCAGTATCGGGATACTTATCGTATTGTGTGGTTGCTTGAAATACCCAGCCCTACTAGCTGCTCAGCCCTGTGCAACCATGTCTTCTTCAACAGATCCCCCTCCAGAGGGGTAGAAAGAGACCATTGGGGAAAAGATTGTAAGATTTTTTTGTAGTGCCTTATGTCTGTGATGCAGCCATGTTGGAGTGGTTCTCTGTGATATCTTTGAATATTCGTGATTATGCTACAAATTTGCTCAAATTTGCTATTTGTAGAAAGAAATACCCATACCATACATTTTCTAGTATTTAACAGATGATGACAATATTCAGGATAAGAAGGTGGAGTGTGTATCATCTGTGTTTCTATCTGTCCGTCCAAAGTGCTGGATAATATGGTGTCATGTGACATATCTCTGGTTGAGCCTCTCAGTTGGAGGACAGTTAACAGATAATCGTCCTCTTCTTGTATCTAAAATATGTGACGGCTATTCTCCTCACTCTCACTCTGCAGAGCCTCACACTTTGCTGTTCCTTACTGTATAATCACCACGTTTCAAGTTGCATCAGTCCAATGTGAAACAGCAGAGATACATGATGATGAACCCAGCATCTCCATTACTGAGTACAAGTGTTTCTTGTTAGCCTTAATGAGCCAGTGGCAGCACTGAGCATGTGTTTCAATTTACGCTCTGAGTTTTTCTTGATTTATACTACCTTACTGCACACTTAGCAATGTCACTGTCTCCAAATATGGAAAATGAAGAGTGGCAAACAGCCACATGAAGATTCTCCAAATGGTCATTAAGAGAAGCATTTCAGCAGAATGTAAGTTGGTTATGTCGACATACTGTAAGCTTCAGTGCTGCTATTTCAGAGGCAGAGGTTCTTCTGGCAGTAGAAGAAAATGATGATTGGATGTATCAATTATCAGCTAAATGTTTTTAGTTTAGAACCAAAGCAGGAAATCTGGAATCAAAATGTGACTGAGTATTGGAGCTGGTTGATACGGATCCAAAATCAGATACCTTTTTTTGGCTGGATGATACTATAAGCAAAGAATTGATCTCAAACATGTATTTCTGATCCTACTTTTATTTCAGCCTCTAAAGTCAGATCCTGAAGTCCACAGTATTTTCTATCAAAAAGGCTTTACATTGTGAATCAGGAATCATGAAATGAGGTTAATTTTGAATCAATTCAAGACCCCAGAATTGGCATCAAATGAAGTTATACCTCACGGGTAGATTTACGCGCCTATTCAAAAGTGCTCTGAGATTCATAACACTTGTTATGAATTGGCGCTATACAAATAAAGATTGATTGATTGATTGATTGATTGATTGATTGATTGATTGATTGATTGAGAGATTACTGTCAAAATTGCATGTATGTTTGTTCTGCCTGAAAAAAAACCCCCAACTGACTTCATTTTGAAAGGTCAAGGTCACACAGTCCCATATTCATACCTTGCTTGTCCAAGTGATACCCCAAAATGCTTTGGGGGATGCATGATCAGACTCTAGAAGGTATAGACCAATCCTGAGAAACACCGGAAGTTGTCGAGCTGCCATTACTGCGGTGGCAAGTCGGGCAGCTGGCATACTTATGACTGAGAGTGATCAGGAGAGTGGACTGAACAAAAATTGATTTCTTTTTGTTATCGCCGTTAAAACATGCCAGGACGATCTGGGAGAATGTGCTGTTTTAGGCTGCCTCAAGTCTAACATCATCAATCCAACTATTCATCTAGCTCTCACAGCCAGCCAGGACTGTACTTTACTGTACTACAGCACGACTGTACTGTCGATAGTAGTGACGCCATCCACCCCAATTACATACTATATTGTTCTTACATTATTTTATATTCATTATTTGTATTTTATACGACCAGCTCTCTTTGTGTAACGATCATGTAGTGATACTCCCTCCTGTTCAGTGCCATCACCTAAGCAGCACATGGCTAATTGAATATGCATGAATATGCATGAGTAGGAGCTGGTTAGCTTCAGGCTATCCAGGCTAACAGCAGTGAGGACGTAAAGCCAATGGAGGAATACACAGCAAAATGACAGCACTAAACTAACAAAGGGAGGACCACACTCAACTGTAGCTGAACCAGAGAGCCCATTTCTCATGGCTGGATGTTAAAGTTTAAGGGGGAACGAAGATCGACATCGTAAATGGGTGAGCAACATAGTTCATGTAAAATGTAGATGTTATTTTTTAAATAGATATGTAAAATCCTTTTTCTGTGAAATACAGTATATAAAAAGTTTTAGCACTTAGTTTCAAGTACTTTTGTGGTTCTGTAACATTTTGATTACAAACGTCCATGCCGCTGTTTTAGACAGCAGGTGGTAACAGACGCGCTGTTCCACCACTGCAGTAATGGCAGCGCCCACAGATCAGCCGTAGGATTGGTCTATAACCAAAGGCCAAGGTCATGCAGCCTTTCATTTATCATTATTAGAAAGCACTTTTTTTTTTTTTTTTTTACAAAGAATCATCTCAGCCTTTCTTCTTGGCCCACTATGTTATATTTTCCCTGTGTGGCATTTGTTCATCTTGTCGGGGCATAAACTGGCAAACTTGACTTAAGTGAACTTCATTCTCTTACCCCTTGTTTGAAAGTTTCATTGACATGTCTTCAAAACTCAAATCATTTCCCCGTCCTCCTGAGGGTAAGGGGTCGCGTCTGTAACAGATGTGGGCAGGAGTCACATCTGGTTGGTGTATGGTACAAAATGGAGCTAATGGGGTGAGGGGGTGAGAGTCTGAGGCTGGCAGATGTCAGCAGAGGCCACTCCTGTTATTGACATAGCTGCCATCTCTGGTCTTCTTTTCATCCGTCAGCCGGAATCGACCGAGGATCCCCGCCGCTTTGTAATCTGACCCAGATGATGGATCTTACGCATGCACACGGACGCGCAGAAGGGAAACACTTGAACAAACACGCTCTCCTTTTGGATGCACACATTAGCGCTTTGCTCCACCGCTGCTGTCATCTGCCATTTGGATCCCTATCAGCTGCCTCCCCAAATATGCCCACGTATTATTTTACTCGACCTCAGCTGGCAGTGGAGATTTTGTCCCCTTGGCTGCAAATGGGATCTTGACATGCAAAAGTCATGTTGGATTAAATCTGCGCCCTGAGGAAGACCTTTTACAGCCGGTGCATGAAATGTTGACACCACCCACCCACTGCTGCCGTGATTTAGGAGCGATGTAACGCGTTATCATCACATTCTTTTAGCATCAGCCTCCCATGAAATCACATCAGATTATGTAATGTAGGCAGAACATTTTGTAAAGTATTAAAAATGGTCCCATCCCTGCACTGAACATGTGTTTCGATTTACAGCATGTGAGCCTTTCTTGATTTATCCTACCTGGTGCACACACTCTCCAGTTTTACAGCAACACAGCCGTATGCTGTGTGATAAATCAAACACACCTCAAGTATTTCAAGTGACCCGGGTCAGCTACTATTGTGTCTCATATCCTCTGGTTTATAGCCTAACTCTGCAGTCTGTGCATTAAAGAGTGAAGGAGCGAGGGGAGGGAGAGGAGGTGGGATGCAGTGGTGGCGGTCTCATGACTTGTCACATTCCTCTGGAAATCTCTGCAGGGGGCATCTGGTCACAGAATGAGGGATTAGAGAGAGACACGGGGAGGCTTTTAGAGGTGAGACATGATCCCGACCACAGATAGCACCTCTTGGGGCAACGCCAACAGTTTCATCTCCTCTGATGGTGGTCTCCAGGGAAGCTTCAGGCCATGTTTGTATCTTTGAAAGTCATTGGTGAGCTTTCAGCTATCAAAAAAAGAGAAGGTATAAATCTATGTCTTAACAACGTCCCGTATTTTCATCCAGTGAGGACACCCATTTTCTGCATGTGAAGTAGAAAGGACCAGACACTTGGTGCCAGGAGAATTCTGGTTCCTGTTTACATTCTGTCAGGCCAGTACATATTCAAACGCATGACCGCTGCTGAATTGTGACTCAAATTTCTTTCTGAGACAGGAGATTAAAGCTTCTTTATAATAATATTCACTATGGCTGACAGACATATTGTTTTTTCACTGCAGTTGCAATATTCACATGCCATGTGTCCCAAAGCATGTCACACAGCCACATCTTCTTTTGGCTGATGGTGGCCGAAAGCATCTGTTTTCTCTTTGTCTATGACCAATAATCAATGTCTGTCTAAAACCAACTTCAGTAGTCAGAAAGCTGGCATTAGGCTGTCCCTTTTACCAATAATCAACGTCAAAATTTCAAACAGACACTCAAATCTTCAGATGTATATCCAAACCCTCCTGCTGGTCCTGCTAAAACAGAATTTTATGTTATGTAAGATTATAAAAGCATGAACAAAGTATCAGTCTTCTAAGAATTTCACTAATATTGCCACACTATGTACAAGATACCACAGAAAAAGAGAAAATCCCAAGTTTTATAAATCAATCTATCAATTTTTATTTGTATAACCCCAAATCAGAATAAATGCCATCTCAATACAATTAGCAAAATAATATAATGCTATACTCTTCCTCTTTAAGATTAATTAATTTATTGTTATTAAGAGTGCGGTAGGAAGATAGAGATGCACCCAGTTAAATGGACTAAATTAGAATACATTACAGGGATAAATTTATGGAAGCCCAGACCATTAATTTGTCCTTATCATATTTGTCAGTATGATCCTGTGATTGTTTTTTGACAGCTGTCGACACACGCTGGTTTGTGTTTGTGTGAGCTTCATTTCATCCAAGTTCCCTTTATTTAAAACTTTTAACAGATGTAGATAATGGATTTTAAGTAAGTCCATAACAAGCAACACGACTTTTTAAAAGATTCACCCATAAAGACACATGCCTCTCCTCCTATTCTCTGACTGTTTGTGTGTCTGAGCTGGTAGAGGAGAGCAGGGTCAGGGCACAGAGGAGGCCTAAGCCCAAACCAAGAAGAGGTCTGATTCAAAATCCCCTCTTAGGGGCTGTTTACACAAGGCCTAGTATGGTCAAATCCGATAAGTTTTCATTGCATTTTAGCCTTCCGTTTCCATGGGAACAATGTATGGATTGCTTGAATCTGCAAACTTTTGTAACCAGGGTCCAGGATAGAGAGTTTTCAAAACTCTCCTCCATGCAGCTCCTTGTGAACCAGAGTCAAAGCTTTTCAGGGTAAAATGCTGACATGATGGCATGCGCAGTACTCTTTCTAACATGTGTGCTGCTTACTGTGCTCACTTTGTTATCGAGACAAAACTATCCAGACAGATTTGTTGTCCAACCAAGAAACTCCTGCGTCTTTGTGCGTCCACCTGTCATTGTTGTTACTGAAAAGTTTTTCTTCTTCATACGTGTTTTGTAGCAGCGCTGTTTCTCTGCGAACCTACACCGCCATCTACTGGACTGGCATGCACTCTACAGTGTTTTCATTTGTTTCCACCGTCTTCGTCTGAACGCGAATCAAGTTTGAATACCTTTGCGTTTTAAGTCAGTGTCTCTGTGTAAACACAGCCTTAGTTTAAGGGTCTCCACATGGAGATGAGTTTTGGAGTATCTGGCCAAGTTTTTGTCATGTGGGCTTTTCATCCACTCAGAACCAGCATTTTGAGGGCCAAAATTGCACATTTTTGAAACTGGGATGAATAAATATCAAAGAGCCACCCTTGCATTTCAATGTTAGCAATAAATACGAACGTTCTGCCGAATTTTGTAGTTTTTATTTTCTAAATCACACTTTGCATCTCACGAGGAGAGAATATTGCAATGTCATTTGTTTGCTATATCATTAAGTGCATGTGTGTGTGAGTGCAGAAAGGAATTGCCTAAGTGTTTGTGTAAAACAAATTTATGCAGCAGAAAAAAATATTGTCTTGCTCATGTGCTCTCTCACTGTTATTTCTGGACATTTCCTTGAGTAGATTTACTTGAACAAGGTAAATGTATTTTTCTGTATCAACTTGGCAGGTTCTGAGACGTGTTTGGCAAGTCTTCATGATAAATTAGCGTATTGTTGTTGGCCAGTGATTTTTGTAACTTTTATAGTTTTACACAACAACTGCTGCAAAGGAAATGGCATGAACATTATTTGGGGACTGCGCTGGCGAGAAAAAAAGTCCCAACAAACAGTATTAAAATAGAAAACCTAATTATGGTGGAAGATTTCCAGTGCATCATTGATTTTCCCTGATCCTGAAAGTTGATGTTGGACTCAGATTGTTTCCTCAATAAACCTAAAAATCAGTTCTGTCAAGAGTGATAAATCATCTCTGATTGTCCGGATTTGTCTCAACACCCTGAGGACTTTATCTTATAAACAAACACAGTTTCAGCTTACAGAGCTTCAGGTCGAATCCCTCTGACTAAACTTTTGTTGGATTTTGTTTCCAGCTTCCAAAGTTTGAGTTTATAAAACTAATCCACATTATCTTCTGGCTTCCTATCACACTGAGCATCATCTTCTGGCTCTCCATCGGACTCAGCAGCTGATAAGGAGCTGCAGAAAGAGTTTTCTCAAACATACTGGCTAGTTTTCAGAAGACCAGGTCTTTACTGTCTGCGAGGAGGGAAGAGAGAGGTTGTGTTTGGTTTGAATCACAGATCCTCTTGTCTGATTGTTATCAGCATTGCTTCCATTTTGTGCCACTCCAGCTCGGTAATTTACTCTGAGATGTAGATGCTGACAGATGTATTGAAAGCAGAAGAGAATGGAGAGATAAGTGAAGGCGAAGATGAGGACAGCCAGCTGAGACCATAGGAGACATTGTGTAGAGGCCAGGGTGCCCTCTCTTTAATTTCATACCTGCAGACAGGTGCTTGGCAGGGCACAGCATGCACAAGAGAGGAGGAGGAGGGTGGGAACCAGGAAGACCTTCAGAGGGGATCAAAGAAGGTCACGCTATTCCTCCTTCCTTCATGCTCTCCATCCTCCAGTGATCTGGAAACGATAGATTTCATTCCTGCTTTGGCTGCTAAAGAGAGGAAGTAGAGTCGAATTACAGGGCGGGGCAGGTGGAGTGATGCAGAACTAAGACCTAAATGAAGGACTTGTTTGGATCGTTACAAGCCTCAAAATTAAAAGTGAGTAGTGTTTCATCTGCAAACAGAGGACTGTATTCTGTCCTCCATGAGTAACACTTTCTCAACCTAATCAGAAGCTCAAGTTTTATTTAAGCATTATGGTAGTTTTAGAAGGGAGTCCTAAACCTGGACACGTTTAGTCAAAGGTTGTCATTTATTGAAACATGTTAAAACAATAAATTAGAGGAACTCTTTGAATAACTAAACCTCAGAGTTTCTGCAGAAGTATTTTAACCCTGGAAACAGGACTCATGTTCCTGCCCGTGGGCTGTTTCCTTCAGCCACAACCTGATGTCGTCTGGAACTTTGCAGATTTGATTATTGACTATGAAGTCATTTCCATTTAAGGTTGTCTCACCACAAGCTGCCTGTAATAAGACAATAGTAAATGCTCCTGTAGATCAGTGGCTCTCAACCTTTTTGGGGTCCTGGACCCTGAGGACAACCCCCAATAGAGAACCCAGCTTCATGATGATCATGGGGTTGTCAATCATCATCATTTTGGTCTTCGTCATCTTCATCTTATCATTCAGTCTTTTGCATCTGTGGTTATCATCTTCTTTGTTTGTTTGTAACACTTAAATTTGAAGTGCTAACCAGAACCTTGCAAATTAGTGAGTTTTCCCACAACACCTTCCTACAGCTGATTTACTACAAAGTCATAATTAAGAAACAAATGGTGTTGACAACTGTAACAACAGGAGGCTCATATTTTGAAAAGGATGCAGATTGTGTTGTGTTTGTATTTAACAAACTTTAAAAAATAATTTTCTTTTGTGAAACAGAGTTAATTATAAAAAGTCCTGTTAACCCTCTGTTGTTTAGGTAGATAAAGGTCTCAGTCGCATTTGAGTAACATAGTTATTATTTTTTTTTTTTTATTTCGTAAGATCTTTTTATACATCTATATATATATTTTTAAGGGCCTCTTGCAATTACTCCATAAACCACTAGGGGTCCACGAACCCCTGGTTGAGAAACATTGCTGTAAAAGATCCAAGTCGGAATTTATCAACCTTGTTTTAGGAAAAACAGACATAATTTAACGAAGATCTTAGGCCACACTACACAACAAAAACTCCTTGAGTGTCCAAGAGATGTCACTGATTGGTTAATGTCTCTGTAAACTAAACTTTCTGTTTTCATTTTGACCTTTAAAATGTTTTTTTTTTTTTCCCTGTGAAGCAGTTTGTAAATGTGATGTTAGGGCCTCCCCGCGGGTTGTGGGACACCTTGAGTGTGTCATGACATGCTTTCTAAAAAAACAACAACAAAAGAGAACCAAGCTTCAGGCTCATGCCATGAACCTCATCCAACCCCACAGTTAAAAATCCTGAATCATCCCTTTAGATTAACCAGCAGTTATGTCTTTTCCACCCACTAATGTTGCCTTCAGCACAGTTCTTGTAGTTGTCAAGTCCATACCTAATTTGTCCGGCCAACACACAGAATAATTTAGTCCTTAACTGTAACAATAGATATCCTATTTCAAGGTTTTATGACATTTAATTTATGCAGACGCCTATGTACACCCATAAGTCCCATCTGTGGAGTCTTTATAGACCTGTTGGAGGATGTGTATTTACGACTTCAGCCTTTTTTATGATTTCTCTTCTGTAAAGGAGTAACAGCCCGGTGTATGGCGGTGCAGCCCCTGGCCATTATTTACTGTGGCGTTGTACCTTAGAGACACACAACCGCGATACGGGACAGGAGGCATGCGGGAATTAAATTACACAAGAAATTTAGTGATCCTTCAAAAGAATGGGCTCCCTTGTTGGATAGGTTTACCTACGCTTCGGCGATGGAGTTTCCCCCATTTGGAAAGAGGAGTAAATCGCAAAAGCAGGTTGAAGAGAGCAAGTGAGAAATCCAGAATTGAGTGTCGAGGTTGCTTTGCGGCTGGCGTGTTGGCTCCTGTGTTTATGGGGCTTGAAAAAGAGACCCCGCTGATGGTTTGTTGATGTCTAATTATCTGTTGAGATGTGGTTTGGATTGAAGCAGCTCTTATGACAGTTTGTCTTTCTTCTTGATGAGGAAATTATAGCCTACACTCGAGCTCACATTCCCTTGATTTTTGTATTTTGAGGTCTTCACCTGCTTCAATGCCTCAACGTTGGTTTGAATCATGTGGTGGGAGAAATTTCCCTCTCATCATCAGAAGTGAAGCTGGGTTTATTTTCTCTGCTGCCTGGAGGAGGTTGAAGGTTTTGAACTCCGAATTCACACGAGAGCCGTTTTGATTACGCTTGATAATAACACCCTGCTATAAAAATAGATCACAAACTTCAAAACTCTTGACTGCGAAGATAATCATCCTCCATCATGTGTCGGGTGTTTCCATGCTGGAGTGACATTAGATGAAGATTTGTGTTTTGTGAAGGCAGAGAGGGCAGCTCCAGGGCAGGGGGGATTATCAGGCTGCCCCTCGATAACACACAGGTGGCTGATCTTAGGGCTTAGGGTCTGACGCTGTCCCTCAATCCACCACTTCCTCCTCAGTACACACACAGCTACACAAACACAATTCCTGCTCAGGGAGCTGCAATATCATGCCAGGGCTCAGGTTTCTGCCCCAGTGCACAGCTCTGGGTTGTGCAAAGTTATAGGATGGGGATGAAATAGATTGTCAATGTAATATTCGGCCAGTTCGTGCAGAGGTGAGGGGTTATTGATGGGGCTTTTGTGTTTGAGGACCCCGCTTCAGGATCCACGTTTGATTTAAAGTTTAGCAGCTCAGTGCAGTCGGAGTCAACGAGCACTCCTGCACAGAGGTTATTCGCCTGCCCACAGTAGCACAGGTACCCCAGGGGGGTGACAGAGGGTCTTTCAGCCTTCAGACTGACAAAAATCTGGCTCACATATATATTCAAAACTAATGTTAGCACGCAAAGTGCTTGCTGTCTTTAAATGTTTATGCACAAGGATGCTTGTGTAAGCTTGTTTAACTTGATTTAATCAATGAAAACAACTCAAATAGGTGTTTATTTTGCATCCTAAATTATCTTCATCTGTAAAATTTTAAACATATTTTTGTATAGGTCTAAGGGAACTCAACCCTTCTGTTTTACAGCTCGTACAATGGTGGGTTAATAAGTTTGGCTGGGACGGTTTGGGGTTGCGTGATTCGTTAAAGCTGTATTTCTTTGACGTTTCAGGTACATGCTTTGTAAAAATCTGTGGTTTGCAGTGCTGGTTTAGTTAACAGTGGTCAGTAGGTGCTTCAGATAAAGCTCCATGACATAAAAACAAAGTCACTTAACCCCAAAGTCCAGTTATAGGTTCATGCCAAATTCTCAAAATTCCTCAAGCAGTCTTAAAATATTGTGCTCAAAGATCCTCTGACTGACCTTGACACTATGCCTTGTATATTATGTTGTCTTCTCAGAGAATTCCAGACTGGAGATGGGAAGTTATTTGAGTGTAGAAAGGCGCTATTAAAATTGTATTGCTGTTACGTTGTAAAAAGTAACCATGCTTTCTGGTGTAAGGTCTACTGTGGACACGGGTGAGTGTCCATTGCTTCATTTCTTTGAGTACTGTATGTTTCATTTATACTGTAAGGCCTGTCACACAATGAAAAATATGTTCATCTGTGTAACTGTACATAGGTTTGATAAGTAAGTTGTTTTGTGGGTAACTTAGCCTGCTATCTTACTTCCCATAATACACAGTGTGACTCGTAGTCTTGCCTGCTTCAAATCAGTGTTGTGTGTACATAAAATTATCTGAAGCAAATGTACAAATTTGTAGCATTTTTTTAACTCAGTCAGAGCAAACAACTGAGCTGTAGGTGTAACAACCACCTAATGTGTACCTGAGGTGTTGAGTTGGGGAAAGGCCTTGATGGATAGACGGACAACCCTAGAACATAAAGCCTCCAGGGCTGTGATAGCCAGCATTGGGGGGCATAAAAAAGTCATTATGTATGGAGAAGTGTTGAAAAAGTAACATTTTATTGCACAAACAAACTGAACCATCACTCTCTCCACCACATTCTTAAGTGACCACAATTCATCTTCAATTTCACACCGCAGGTTTCCCGTTTAAGACCCCCATAAAGTGCCCGAGTGAGCTCAGACTCTCCATGGTTGCTGTTGGCGTTACAGAAAGGGGGAGTGGGGGTTGACATTTATGGATGAGGCTCTCCACCGTCTCTACTATCAGGTTTTTAAGAGTTGTTGCAAGCGTGGAGCCCCTCTGTGTGCAGCGTTAAGGGTCCAAGCATGGGGGGACCAGAGCTGACAGCATCTGGGGTGGCTGCACTGTATTCACTGAGGCTTTGTAAACCACGGCTGTGATGTGCACATCCATCACGGCCTGGCGGCATGCTGGGAGTCAGGACGGGGGTGCATTCGTTAAACTGACATGGCCATGGGGACCAGGGGGGGTCAGGATTAGGGGAGTGGGGCCGGGCGACGTTGGGGTCAAGATTAGGGTGTTGGAGCAGAGTGGACGGTGGAGACGAGGCGGAGAGGAGGGTGGGTTTAAGATAAGAAGATTTTTGTGGTTTTAAGGGGATAAGGCTCCATGGCAGCAGTCTAGCCGCTCAAGAAAATCTCACTTGTTCTTTTAGAAGCCTTTGCATTATTACAAGAGGATTAAAGGAACAGGGGTTTATGTGGGTGATGCAGGGGGCACATTTAGGAATTTCATTAACAAAACCACATTCAAGGGGAGCCCAGTGAGATAAACTCTTCAGAGACTGAGTTACTCCGTCATCCCTGCAAACAGTAATTCAAATGATCACAAAATGGCATCACACTGCACCTGTTCTGCATGTTTTACAAATTTATTATTATGTTGTTTAATTTTAATAATAGGTTTAACAGTTGTCTTGTTTGAGTTTCAGTAAAGAAGTCCAAGAGGGTTTATTAGCTAAAAGCCTTTTACTTTTTTGAGATTGCTTTGTATAAATTTTTTATTTATACTTCAAAGCTGTTTTGTCAAATGTAAATGCATGTTTAAAGTGATACACTGACATTGTTTTTCTTTTTCATGTCTTGCACCTCACTCCCGAGTCTGTAACAAGCAGATAGACACCATTCTTTCAACTGTGTGTCCAGTAACAAGACAGAGAGAGGCCCAAGGCTAATTAGCTTAGCTCAAACACTGGGAGTCAATGGGTAGCATTAGCCTGCTTCTGCCTACAGTCATCAGATAAATTCTTCAGCAACTCTTAATGGTCCTGATTGCTTGTTGTGAGTTTTCTTGAGATTTCCCTGTTCTCTCCCAGTTTCCCAGCAGTGATCCCCAGCCGGGACAAGAGCAAAAACATGGTTTCTCATAAGAGAAGCTTCACGTGAGACTCTTTGCTCCTCTTGCAAAGAATAAATTGAGCTAATTTCTGATTATAAAAAAAGCACACACACAGATATTTCTACCGCTTCAGAAGCTACCATTATTTTCAAACATGCAGTCACTTTTTGTTGTCATCACATCCTCAGCTCCCGCCTCTCCTCCCAGATTGGGTTGTTTAACATTTAGCCAAGTGAAGTTGTTAGACAGTGAAGGTCGGCAAGACAGACATGCCAGATTTCAGAATCCGGCAGATCCATCTGCTCTGCAAAGCAACCACAACACAGCTGAACGTGACATCTGCAGCCATCTCCGTATCATCTATGATATGTTAAAAGGCTAATTAATCATACCATGCCTTTATTTTGGTAATGAGGAATCTCTTCCTTTCCTCTGCAACATCATTATCCAAATACATGGATTTTTTTTTTTTTTGCATTTTCTGTTTTTTGTATTTTCATCCCTGCAAAGGTGTAAAGGGGAGTATTCTCTACAATTATGGTATGCAAACTTTAAAAGCTGTAATAAAATCTGGTAAAGAGTTTGCTTTTTTGGCTTTAAATTGTGGCCCAGGTGCTGTATTGGGGTCTGTAGTGCCTAAAAGTTGAAATTGAATTTGTCAGTTGTGCTTTGGTTGTCTGTGGATGTTAGGGCTGGGACGATTCACTTTTCTCCCGATTCGATTTATTGCGATTTATTGCGATTTTTTTAGGTGCCGATTCGATTTAAATTGCGATTCTACGATATTGCCGATTTTGCTATCTTTAGTTAGCTTTTTTAACACCAGCGAAAAAGATGAACAATGATGATGCCTACAGACTATATCAGGAAAAATACACATCACATGTAAGTCCGTTTTTAGGATTTATTCAGCAATATATTTTAACCAGCTGTTTATGCTCTCTGTTTTCAAAAGCCTGGATTGCATATAGAAGTGGCTTATGAACCCTTTAAGCACCAGAGTTTTTTCAAGAAAATATTACATTTTGCTATCAAAATTTAAAAAGACTATAGTTTCAAAGTGGTTAGTTTTCCCACCCATCATCATCACTGTAATTTACGGGCTGACCATGAACGCCTCTGCTGCCTTGACTGTGCTTTTTACTCCCCGGCTTTTCCGTCGTCTGCCCAGAGCTCCGCGGTCTTTCTCATTCCCGCTAACACCTTCACTTTTCATGGTGTTTTGAGCTTCCCTGCATCCCAGACCATGTCCCCTACTCGGCACTCGCCAGCCGTGAAGAGGCAATGCCTCGGCCTCGTATGTGCTGCTTGGGGACTGTAATGGCGCGCAGACCCGCTCCCGCTGCGCGCACACGCGCCGCCAGTTTCGTCCTCACTGGACCGTCATCCTCAGAGAGTAAATATTCCTCAGATTCAGAGTCAGCCAGTACTTGACGAAGTACTCTCGGCATCGTGAGTACTCTTACTGGCTCTCTCTCACTCTGTGTGTGTCTCTCTCTCTCTCTCTTTTCCTCTCTCTCTCTCTGCTCCGCTCTACAGCCACCACTCGCGTCCCTCAGTCCTGTGTGTGTGTTTCAAAGTAAATATACGCCAAAACTTTGAATAGAAACCTCTCACCTGTCCACTATCTGCTGGTGAAAAGTAGTAACACTATTCAGCACTATTTTATCAGCTATGGCCTGTTTTATTCAGCAGTGTCGCTTGCCACAATTTTGCGACTTTAGCGCCTATAGTGGGGGGGGGGTATCGATTTTTGAACAAAAAAATCGGCAGACAAAAAATCGGGATACTTAGGTGAATTGATTTTTTCTCCCACTCCTAGTGGATGTAAACATGTTGTTTCAGCTCCTTGCAGTGTTCAGTGGTAAAAGTCTTTACCCTAAACTCTTTTCTCCTGAACACTGCAAAGGGCACATGGCTGAATAAAATCAATGTTAAGTAGTATTACAGTGTACACTGTCTTGTATATTACATAATATATTATTGTATCATAATGCATCATGTTTTAGCGAATGGCGTCATATAATATTATGTCATATTGCTGTGCATCATTTAGTATTGTATCAGACTGCACTGTGCCGTATTGCTTTGAGTTGTGTGTTGTTGTATTTTAGCATACTTTATCTGTTCTTATGGCAGTGCATCATTAGGCACGATGTCTGATCCGTGTCCCTACAAACTGTTACATAAGTCTTAATTCTGATATTCATATATGAAACATTCAGTTCTTTGAATGGCATCTTGACCCCTGACTGAGTTTTTTAAGCCTATAGTTAAACAATTTATTACTCAGTGACAACATATATTTATAGAAGACTCAGAGAAGACTTAACCAGCTGGGTAAACTCTCTTCTCTGCTCTTTTTCCTGTGTGACCCGCCTCTGAATCTCTCCACGTTTGACCTTTTAACCCTTAATGAGTGACTCTCTGTGAAGAGCTTTGCACCACAAGCTCAAATCATCCACATCATTTATCATAATCTGTGAGGAAACTATTTCTTTGTTCTAAAATAAAGACCTGAGTTGTTCTGAGGAAATAAGACGTTTTAACTCTAAGGAAGAGTTGAAAGTAATTTATTTGAATGGTGGAAGAAAAAAAGAAACACATTAGGGATTTAAGTAAATGGCAAAAGTTAAACCAACACTGTAAAAGCCAATACATAATGTATGCATTAAGTTTGGTTAATTCATCTAATAAATCAAAATCTCCTTGATAGAAGTTCACTTGTACAAGTCTGACTTTACAAACATGGACAACAGTTGGGAAATGAATGTTTTGAGAGTGGGCTTACCTTCACACTCCTGTTATCTGGACTAACAGGGTGTCTGGAGTTTGGGATAGACAGAAGGGGGAGGTCAGTGGAGGACAAGAGGGAGTGATGCTGATGAGGAACATCAAAGAGATGAGGAGGGGTGAGGAGAGAGGGGACACAGATTAGACTGATGGAGCAGGAGAGAAAGTATAGGTCTGAGGCACAGAGAGCATGACAAGAAAACAGCAGGTCTGAGCTAATTATCCTGGAAGAGACTGTTCGACTCTGGCATGTGGACATAACCGTCTGCTCAGTGGGACCTTCAGTTTGAACTAGGGCTTGGGGAGATGTACCAAACACAATTTCTCAGTATTTTACCTGAATTCTAGTACTAGTTACAGTACCAGAACTGAATATGATTCTCCTAAAGTCAAATAATGTTGGTACTTGTTTCATTCCACGGTAATAAGAGTGGGGGCCCCAGAATTTGATGTCTTGGGTTAATTTTATCCCCAACACATTTGATGCCTACCAAGCAAACTTTGGGTCACTTTTTGAAAGCTTATTGGATGTTGGTTGTTTTAGAAGTTCTTGTGAAAACCATGCTGTGGTCCGCCTAAGCACCAGATTAGCCTCCAAGCAAACTAGAGTGATATCTCCCTGTGATCATGACAGACTTCCAAATCTAATAAGAACTAAACAAGGGAAGTAAACCCAGAAGCACTGCATTTGGTCTAAATTTGGCTGAATCTAAATAGTAAGTAAGCTAATGTTTAGTTAAAAGCAATGTACAGTAAAGCAGAGTGTCTGACATTAGCATTGCTAGCACCTCCAGTTTTTGGTCCAAGAACAGGCTACCATCTTACATGTCTGTGCAGAATATGGTTCCACATGCAGATGAAGCCATCTCCTCCTTGACTAAGTCTTGACTGGATGATGCTGGGACCTGCCCACTGCTGTATTGTGATCCCTGGAAACACAAAATGGCTAACACTGCTCTGGTAAGGCTTGAAGTTGAAGTCCACTGGATGTGTTCTTGTGAGGGAAGCACCAATTCATTGGAACACCCTTCAGTTGTGTGATTGGGTGTGTTCATGGTGGAATTCAGGCAAACCCCAGCGGACTACCTTGTGGCTGGTAATATGCTGGACATGTTGGCATCGTTAATAAAGACAAAGAGATATAAAGTCCTTTAAAGTCAGGAAAAAAATCACTTTTAAGTAAAATGTCTGCCATTTCCGTGATATTCGATGTCTATGTTGAATTCCATTTATAATTCCTAATTCTGTGATTCTGTCTGTGATTTGATGATCAGGGCTTTTATATGGCTCCAGTTATCGTGCAACATAACTGGAACAGCTCCAAATCGTAGTGTGTGGCGATCTTTTATGTGTTACATTTTAGCATTATAACTTTATTCAACAGATTTTGGTCCACCTGAAAAAAGTGCAGTATGAAAGAAAACTAGGAACATAACATCTTTCACTAAACTCTTAGTTCAAGGCAAAATGCACAGATGCCATGACTGGTTTGAAGTCCTCCCTTCCATCAGAAATTGTTTGGGCAGCCAATCAGCGCAGAGATAAACAATCATTTTATTAATCACATTATTTTGATTTGATTTGTAAAACTGCTGATTTGGATTTCATGAATATCAAACACTTTAGGCTGTTTATTAAACATTACCTAGAGGGCTGCATTCTGAGGACAAAGGATGACAATAAAATTTTTTAGAAAGGTGGAAAAACTTTGTTGAAGTGGAAGGCAGGTTTGATGAAGTTCACATTGGCTTAAGTCTTTTTACCTCCGCCAAGGAGGTTATGTTTTCGGGAGAGTTTGTTTGTCTGTCTGTCTGTGAACAAAATAACTCAAAAAGTAATGGATGGATTTTGATGAAATTTTCAGGAAATGTTCAGCATGGGAAAAGGAAGAACTGATTCGATTTTGGTGTTGATCCGGATCAGCGTCTGGCCGCCATGGCGAAAAATGTGATTTTTGTGAATAACTACTGAACTAAAATAGATATCATCATGAATCCAATTGCTAATGGTATGTTTTCATGGTCAAGGAATCTAAATATGTCGATGAAATAAAGGTAGGACTAATATTTATGGTCAAAATCACAATATGGCTGAGGACTGTGGCGCCGAGTGCTTTTCTAGTTTTATGAACATGTTTGTTTTTATTTCCAGTTTCAAGTCTGTGTTGCTTGTGTATTGGGATTTCTAATGTTCTTGTGTGTTTTTTTTGTCAGTAAAGTAAGAGGAGGGAAAAAAAAATCTGCATATGATCCTCTACAGAGAAGAAATGCATCATTTTTGTATGCAACTTCAATCAAAGACCATTTTTCCGACCCTATTTCTCATTTGAAAAAGCATTGCTTAACCTCTAAAGCTACAAATATTGCTCTCCCCTGGTGCAAACACAAAACATTGCTAGTAATACAGATAAACCCCTGCCAAACACCAAAGACTCTCTTAAGAATGATTGAGCTCTATACAGAGGCTTTTACAATCTCACAGGAGGATTTCTTTATCCCAAATTCCATCGGAGCGCGGCTGGTTAGTCCAGAGTGTCGTCTCACAGACAGTCAGCCAAAGCCCCCAATCACACATAATGATTTCCATTTGTTAGCTGCAGGCAGATTGGAGGGAGTATTTCTGTCTGTCTCAACACAAATCATCTCCCCAGACTGAACCAAATGTAAGCCTTAAATTCAGCGATAACAGGTCTCAACTGCTCTTCTTTCAGCCAAATAAACATCATGTTTGTGGCCGGGTTACATCCCTGGAAAATGAAAACATTCAGCTATTAAAGCAATAGCAGAGATTTTTTCTAAAACTGCACAAAACATTTTTAAATATATGGAGAATGTTATTTTTTGTGACCACAGATAAGAGTTGAGGGAAAAAAAGTTTTAGGAGAGAAAGCAAGGGAAGGAAAGTAGAAGAAAGAGGACAGGGTGAGGCAGTGGAGCATGAAGCTATAGGAATAATGAGGAGACAAGATGGCAGAGGAAAAGGGCAGATGGAAGAGAGAAAATGTTAAAGATGAAACTTCAAATAGGAGTAAGAGAGAAAAGATGACAAGGAAAAGGAGAAGAACAAGAACTAAGATGGAGAACAAGAAGAAGCAGAGTGGAAAAGAGGAGTCATCAGGGGAAGACAGAGAAGAAAGAGGAGCAGACAGAGATAAAACAGGACAGAAACAAGACAAGACGGAGATGACAAAATCAACAAAAAGGAGGGATACAAGATAAGAGGAGGAAGAAAGAGGGTGCAGGAGGAGATGAGGAAAAGAGAGAACACTAAGTGAGGAGGAGGAAAGGAAGCTGCAACAGCAAGAAAAGGGGAAAGGAGTTAAGTGAAAGTACATGTGGTGAACATGAAGAAGAGGGACAAGAAGAAAGTAGATATAAAAGCAGAGAAAAGAGAATGGTGGGCAGGAGAGGGAGGGGATTAAGGAAAGAGGGGGTATGGAGGATGTAGAAAACTTGGAAAAGAGGATCTGGAAGCAAAGAGAGAGTTATGAAGAGAAGAGTAAAAGACAGAAGGAATGACATAAGAGGGGAGAGAAGAAAGAGGGGATAAAAGAGGATGAATAAAAGCAAAAGCAGAAGAAATTTGAACTACCACCTGGCAAGTATGTGACTATGGGTTGGTCAAGAGAAAGACTGGAACGGTTTTGTGGTTGCTTCATTTGTAGAAATGCTTCTAATGCAAAAGTGAAGGTGCCTTGTAGAAAGATTTGAGGTCACAGTGACCTCCTCGACCTCATTCCACCAAAATGTATCCTGTTTATTCTAAAGTCAGAGCTGACGTTTGCCAAAACTTTGTAAATCTCTTGAATGGAGATGCTAAAAAGGTCAATGGACTTCAGCTTCGGTAGTGCTCTTCTAGTCATTAAAGTACTCTTTGCACCACAGGTAACACCTACAGATGAGTTCCTACAGTCCCCAAATTACAATGGATGAATAAGGGATGGAAAGAAAAGGCAAAAAAAATCATAAAAAGATTGCTAACATAGGAAATAAATGTAAGAAATGAGAGAACAGTGAAGATAAAATAAAGAAATAAAATGAATAAAAGTGAATCAAATCTGACTTTATGTAAAAGCAAGTCAGTTGCACAAGTCAGACTGCGCATTTGTGTCAGATTTAGACTCTACAGACGTTATGTTGAATGATAATGTTTTTACAGTTTGTTGTTGCTCCTCTATAAAGTTTAAAGGCAGTAATGCTGTTTCTTCGGGTTTGACAAACTTTTTCTTCGTCTCAAAGCTCAGCTTGTTTCATTTGTCATCACACATCCAGAGATCCCAGTGCTCTCATTGGTGGATGTGGCTGACGTGAAGGGACAGATCACAGAAGGCAGCACAAAAATCAAACCTGCTGGACTCACTGTCTTGGGGTCATTCGTCATCCGAGACCGATCATTATGACTCATGAGTCACGACACATGACTGAACAACTGATTCTTGTTTCCCAAACCCCTCTGACCATCAGGCTGGGTCGTAATCATGCAGAAGTGTGAAGGGTGTGGTCTGGCCCTTTCATATAAGACTAAGTTTAAAAAAGTGATTTAAAGATGTTACATTGCACACCTTATGTCCATGGCAGGTCGCTCCAAAGTAGAGGAGCTCTGATGGTTAAAGCCAGCACACCTTTGGAGTTGAGTCTTGACTTTGGAAAGACTAAGAGGCCCCAGCATGAGGATCTGATCCTGCGAGCTCATAAAGGGCTAGCAATTCAGATATGTCTATTGGAGCAAGATCCATGCTTCCATACAACACCAGTTAAAAGCCTAGCTGCTGCCTTCAAATTTCTTACCAACATATCTACACAAAATGTACTAATCTTCATTGAATAGTCATTTTTCCGAGCTGACATAAATGCACCAAAATAATTCTGACAGGACCTCAGACTTGTCACTGTGCACCACGTACAGTTGTCAGCTTTTTAGCTGGTTGTTAAGCTTGTGTCCTGTCAGTGTCAGCAAGGACTTTAACACAGATTTTACCTCCAGATTAATATTGTTAACTATTACTAAAATCAAAGTTTTGGGGGTTCAAAAACAATATATTTAAGGTGATGACAACAGCAGATTTGAATGAGTAGGCAGTTTTGTTTACAACCCAAGGGAGCAATATGATATTTTAACCATAGGTTGTTGGATTGTGATCACAGGCAGTCATTTCAATCAGCCCATCTGTTGATAAATATCAGCCATTACCATAGCATTTCAGTCGATCCGGGTACCTCTAGTAATTTACAGTTGTGATGAACTGTACTTCAGTTTTCTGAACCACATTACATGCTTGCCTCTTAGATCCCATTCTCATATCAAACATTTATTTTATTTTTCTTTCGTTTTGAATGCAAAGTAACACAATTTTTGACATTTAAATAAAAACAATGAATAATTGTGCCAGAGGAAAATTGCATTGATTAATCACAATTAGAGTACGACAGCCTTAATGTAGAGAAGTATGGAAGACATCAAGGTGTTATTGGGAAAACAAGGATGAAGTGGCCAAGAAGTAAAGATTTAAAAGAAGAGAAGGTGAGGACTTTCATAAAAGAGGTGGACAGAAGATCTGTAAATCACATAGATATCTCTCTCTTGCTGCTGAGACAAATGTCCAGAGCAGCACATCTGTTGTGTTTGGCCGGTTTAGTCCCCCCTCCTCTCCTCTGTCTCCTTTCCTCCTCAGCTGACCTCCAGATAAAAAAGGTTTGACTTTGTCTCTGAAGAAAACTTTGATCCATCTCTAAAGTTTATCCTTGACCTGGGAGGAGAAGGAAGAAGAGCCCTGAGGCACATAGAGGAGGCCACAAATATATGAGTTTATGTGTGAGAAGCGGCTGCCCCGCAGAAACCAGAGCACTGGATCGTCACATTTTTCTCCAAACACAACATGGCCTGTCTGTAATGTGTGGTTATTATGGATCACAGCTCTGCTGATTCAGGGGTGATCTCATGCTCCTCTGGCACCAAACACACTTGTCCTGAATAGGATCTCAGGTTCTGGTGTTTATGGACACAAGAAGAATGGGAAAATTAACTGTCTTGTGAAAACATTTTAAAAGGGAAAAACAGATTAATGAAAATACTCTCCTTGTGGAATATTCTGAATTGTTAATAACCGTAAGTCGAGTCATATTTGACCTAAACAAACATTAAAAAGTCTTGCTGTAATAGATATTAAGATTTAAAATAAAGCTGTCTTTCATAATGCTGGTTATACAAGTAAAATAATTTTGTTGTTGGCTCAGTTTGGGGTACATGTTAAGTGTCTTCCAAGCACCAATATGTCATTTTAGGAAAACCGTAAAATATTTGAAGTTACAGCTGTGGCTAAGGCTAACAAAACAGTGGATTATTTTTTTCTTCATGCAATAACATAATGTTATCATGGAATGCTATATCTTTCATACTTCACAAAATGTGAGTTACATTGAATTGCTCTACCACAACTGCTGTAATATAATTATGGTTACAATAATCCCCTCAAGTACAATGTTGTGGGAGGGCTGCCATTTAAGAGCCCATGTAGAGTGGTTGAGTATGTAGACTGTTGTAGTAATGACATTTTTGTAGGCCCACCAGGAAGTTAGCAGTACACAGGCTCCCCACTCTAAAAGTGATGGGGATTTTTCAGTGTGTTGTGTTCTTGGATCATTGCTAATGTTAAAGTCTAAAAACAATCTGTGAATTGTCTAGTTTTGTTCATCATTAAATAAATGAAATATAATCATCAAGAGTATAATTTAACTCTCAAGCTTTTATTGAACTACAGCATGGCAGCTCATTTATCTACAAAAAAATCCGCCGTAGGAACAGTTAGTGTTAAAACGCTAACCTCGTATCAGGACCTCTCTCCCTCCTCCACTTTATGCTGCCTAAAAGATCTTGTTCCCCAACCCCCGAGTTTAATAGCCTACCATTGTTTTGTCATCAGTTTGAGCCCATTGGCTCACAGTAGCAAGCTCATTGAAGAGCAGATATTAGAATGAATGTAGGGTTGTTGACAATATGGCGCTGAGCAATTCTGAATTTCAATTGACAAGTCAGAGTGGCCCATGTAGGGAGGGGGTCCTCTTGGGCAGGAGCTTGAACTCTTGAAATATTTTTGAGCGAAAGTGGTTGTAAACATTACAAATCTTTATGATCTGATTTAATATGACCTCTTTAAGCTACTTTTGATAGCTTTCTGGCAGCATTAGCCAACTTTGTTTTGATTTGCATTGTCCATCTATTTAACTTTTACGTACATGTACAGGACCATCCTTATGGCGCTGTCTCACAAAGTAGCTTGAGCTGATTCGATTTTGAACAGCAAAGATGTGCTTCTATGCTAGTTGTATATCTAGCGGAGGCATGTAACTGCTGGGTAGTTCAAGTTCTGCTATGCCTGCTTAACTTTTTTCTGGTTGATAGTTCAATGTTTCTTTTGTTTCATATGTTTTCTCTTTCCAAATTAAAGCCCATCTCCTGTCTCTTCTGTCAGGATATTTCCTGTCCTACTGTCTGTCTGCAGCACCTTACTAATCAGCCTCTTCACAGTTGCTTTTTGTCTCCTGACGGCCCCTCACTCCTGCAGTCCTGTCAGGCATGTGGTCCAATAATAACTCTGCCAGGTAGCTCAGCCATGTGGAATTTGACATTATGTACCGGGGGCATGTCGAGCCCCCAATGGGAGAGTGTGAGAGGACAGGAGACAGCCAGTGTCAGGTTTTTAAGAGCACGGTGTTGGATGAGTTTTAAAGATAGGAGACTCACTGTTTTTGTACAACGCAGAGGTTTGACAAGATAATCTGACTGAACAAGAGGCATTTTTTGAGAACTGATCTAGAGTGTGATATCAGTGAGACTTAAAACTGCACATATCACTCTGACACAGGTGTTCTTCATTGCCTTTATTGGTTTTCAGCAGGTGTCTGGTTAAGTGAGCAGGCTACATCAGAATCATAGGCCCCATCCACATGAAGACAAATGCCTAAAAGTTTCCAAAACGATCGTCATAAGGCTTCTCAGAAAATGTGTGCGTCTACATTAATGCACTCGATACGCATCAAAACGCTATAAAACACATGCCAGACTTCTAGGGGCGCTGTAACAATATGACAGAAACAAGCTGAAACAGATGTAAAAACAGTGGGCATGCGCACTTGCGGCAAAAGTTGTAAACAGAGACCACCGTAATGTGTCCGCGATAATTGTTTGTTAAACTCGGTGGTGATTGAGAAGAAGCAGATTTTGCTGCAACAGGGATAGTAGGGTCATTAGCTTCATCGGCACATATGCTACACAGTACGCCACCGTTGTTGTTGTTGTTGCCGTGTGTGGCGCATGCGTGTCAATGACGATATGAAACTATAACGGAAGTGTATCTGAAAAGTTACAGAGAGCCAGTAATCACAAAGCTGCGTATACAGCATTTCAAAATCTTTCCACTCTGGCACCTGATTTCAGAAATGATCGTTTACAGACCCCCAAAACGCCGTCCTCGTAGGATGATACGCAGATTCGGCAAAAAATGTATGCGTTTAGACCTCGGTTTGTCTTTCGTGTGGATGGGGCCTTAGAAAAGCCTCTTAAGCAACCGTCAAAAAAGGTTCTTTACCAATGCATGATAAATTAAAACATGAAAATAGAATCCACTCTTGAAATCAAGCAGGTGGTCCCATGTGGACATCTTTAACTGTATGAAACACGAACATGCACCTGGTCTCTGTGACGTCATCCAATGGTTTTCTTAGAAAACGACACAATGTCCAACAATCGTGGCTTTTACGTTGGAAATGCTGACTCCACTCCATGTAATTTAACTGAACAGTAACCATTTTGTCTTACTTTAAGAAACATCTGTTTATCACAATAAAGTCTTTATCGGATTAATGATAGAAATGAAAAGTTTTTATTATTCTACAGGGCTGTTCCTTGGATTTAACTGGAAATCATAAAGTTTAAAACTCAACAGGTATGTCAGGCTGAATTGTAATTAAATGTTTCATGTTGCATATCAAACTAAGGCATCAAAACCACCAATAAATAAATTGTATTTATTTTTTTCTCAATAAAAATTAATCAAAATTTAAATGTTGTAGTGTTGCCTATTAATTGGGGTCCAGATCTTAACATTTTGATCTTAAGTACTGGAATTTTACACATTGTAGTACACTATGTAAGGTGACTACAGGCTGAAACCAGCGATTGCCACTGAATGTTTGAACTTGCTGGTATCTTTAGCCTGACAACATGAGGTGCCAACAGCAGTACACAAAGCCACAAGGGCCTCACTTTACCCACAAGTCCTCACCAAAGCTGATGATATACGTTGTTGTACTGTTAACAATGAACATCCCTTGTAACTGGAGGTTTAAGCAATCATCAGTGTTTCTGCGATACTCTAGGATTATGGTCAGTGTTGGTCGGTCATTAGAGATTACAAGAATTTTTTTTTTTTTTTTAGAAAAGAGGTTGAGTAAATAAGAGCTGATTGATTAAGTTGAAACTCGCCTGGAGCATATTTAATCAATTTACAACAGATTGGTCCATTTGGGAGCCTGATATAAATTTTTCTGATTTTATTGCCAATCATCTGATTCATTTAGACAGCACTGTCTGTAAGAATTGGAGTCACTTCTGTGACTTTGATATTTCAAGGATGCTGTGAAGAGTTTTCCTCACTTTTGTGATTTCATACTACACTGTCTTAAAGAGCACCCTAAACCGTCTTCTATCTGACCGATGTACTTTACATGGAGGCATAAACCTTCCATGCAGAAGGTAGGGCTTTAAACTGAATTGTTGTAGTGTTTCTCAGGACGATTTTGAATCGTACAATATTGGGAAACAAAGTGGAACAAAGAACTTTGATCCAGGAGTGGATCAAGCTCCAGTGTTTTAAGGTTTAAGCAGGGTCGTGGTATTTTTAGTTCTGAAGGAGTGATTTGCAACCATGACATTTAATAGAATTGTCAGCAACAAATAGCTGTGAGAAAGTTGCATTTGAGTATTTCCCTCAGGAAAGTAGATTTTAAAGGTTTTCTGATTTCTTTAAAATGTTGGCAGATGATTCTAACATGCTATCTGCTCTCATAACTCCCTGAGGCTGTGTAACAGCCAGCTGGAGTTTATCTGTCCACAGGAAACACTCAGTTAAAGCCTTAAACATACTGTAGGTGTGTGTGTGTTTTCTTACAGCTTGTTCTGTCTTTATCCCTCTCCGATAAATCTTTTATACAATCTGTTAAGTCTCAGGTGTACCTTGTATCAAAGTGGTTGAACATGCACACGCTGATAAGCAGATAGCAGACATTTTTCACATACATGAAGCCTAGCTGTAACATACTTTCTCCTCGATCGCCCTCCTCTTCCTCCCTCTCTCAGGACCCTGGGCTGGTGGCTGCAGAGGAGGGGGCAGAGTGATTCATGAGCCGGGCGGAAGGAATGTGTAAAAGCACCACATGTCCTTTCAGTTACATGCTTCACACACATGGATTCTGCACACACATGGCGACAGGTGCGACGCTGCAGGAGGGTGCGTGGCACTGAAGGAGGCCCTTGTTATGGTTGGCAGCGGGCTCTCAGCTGTGCCCTGTCGCACCACTGGAGGCTGTGTGGTCACAGGTTGATGTATGGGCTGCCGTATGGGAACAGACACGCCATCACATTCAGTGGTTATGGTGTAACTGTTTAAGAGTAAGCGCAGACGCACTCTGTGCTTTATCCAAGTGTCAGGAAAAAAAAACCTGACCTCAATATGTCACTGTATTCACAATATTCAGCCTGTTAATAATCTAAAAACAGAGTGTTCAACATGTGTTTGAGGATCAGGTCACTCTTTTTTTGTTTGTTTTTGTTTAGATGTAAGTGAACTTTCAGCATTCTCTCTAATAAGGTTGCCAAATGTTTGATACTTCTTCATAACATGCTTTGAAACAAAATCTTGTTGACTGATCAAGCCTCTACCATCACCTTCAGGGGTGTTGGTGGCACAGTCACTTGTCGGTGTGTCCTTGGGTAAGACACTTAACCCCAAATTACTCCCACTGCTGTGTCAGTGACATGTAAATGGGCATTAAAGGGTGAGAATGTGATAGTTAATACTGATGAATAACTTACAATTAAACTCCAACCGTCAATTAGTGAATGTGAGAGTGAATGGGTGTGAATTGAAAGGTGTGATCTGCAATGTAAAGTTGCTTTGAGTTGTCAAAAGACTTGAAAAGTGCTATATTATATTGTATAATATTATGGAACTCACTCCCCCCTGACCTCTGCAACACGGAGTCCTTACCTCTCTTTTGTTCAAGCTTTTTTACTCCCTCTGATATTTGCACTGTCCATTGCATTGTTTTGTGTATTATTTATACCTGTTTTTTCCCCTTTTTAATGCACTTTTTGTTTTTATAAGGTGACCTTGAGTGTCATGTAACACGCCATTAAATAAAATGTATTTTTATTATTATTTTATAAGCTTGTTTACCATAAGATCCAAACATTTGAGTATATTTAGCCAACCAGACTTCATGCTGGATAGGCACCTCTTGCATGGAAGCCTGGATCCCCTCTACATTTTCAACATACACAATATCTGCATGTGATGACACTTTGGTCAGCTAAGGACAAATGACTGCTATGGCAAGCGATGGCAACAAAAAACACAAAAAAATTCCCCCATATCATCAAAAACTAGATAGATAAATTGGCACCATTCATATCATTTTCCACGAATAAAAATAACATCCTGTATTCAAGAACTTTTACAACATATTAAAAGTTGATGTGTTCTTGATGCATTGATCATCTTTTAGAGAAATGTCTATAAGTAAGAAACAGAGGAGAAGAAGTTGCATCTACTCTAAAGAGGCTTTGCCAGAGTTTATGTCCAAGCATTGCATGAAAGACAAACCATCATGGACATGAGTCAGATCTGATAAGTAGGGCTGGGTACCCAAATCTGGTACTGGCCCCTAATTGTCTAAAACCTCATGAATCAAATCACGACACAGATTTAGATTCTTCATTTGGGCCCCATTCACTTAACTATGGAGCCAAAGATTCTGAACTCATTCTGTCTTCACTGCTCATTAAGCAGCAGTAGTGTAAGGAAAAGACTTTAGGTAACAGTAATTTTCAGTCTTTTTTTTTTTTTTTTTTTGGTATTTAATGTTGTTGAAAGAGGCTTGGGGAGCAGAACATGACTCCTTGACACATGACACATGTGCCTCTTTACAGAAAATGCCCCTTAGACCACTCCATATTTATTTCCTGGAGTTTAAGATGTCATAGCTATACATCCTCCACCTATATATGTGTTTTCTGTTTGTCACAGGCAGAAGCTGTGACTGTTTTGGAAGTTTGCTCTGCGGCCTGTAACCCCTCCTACACCCTACCTTTAGAAATCATTTGGGCAGCCAGTCAGCGCAGAACTCATCATCATAGCCTCCTGTAGCCTCCCAGCTCCTTCACCCCCAAATTCCACGTCGAGCAAACTCACTGCAAACCACCAGCAAATTGTACTGCAGAGCACTTCACTCCGTCTCTAGTCTATCAGAGCATTTCTATCAGGGCGCTCCAGTCCGACAGCGGCGTGTCTTCGCTTGAGGTACGTTGCAGGTCTATTTTCAGAGCAACCGCTGCCAAACCTCATAATTTTACTGCCATTCAGAAAGCACCAGAAAAGGAAGTCAAGGGAGTGCTGGTTTGGTGGAGTGGTTAGCAACCATGCACGTCCCATATACATACTGCTGGTCCGGGGTTGAATCCAGCCTGGGACCAGTTTGCAGAGTGTCTTCCCTGACTCTCTCTCCCCCTTTCACAAGCATATCCACTGTCTCTCTCCTATTAATAAAGGCACAAAATTCCCCAAAAATACATTAAAAAGGAAGTCAAACATTTGGAGTATCTTCTATGCTCAGAAGGAAACATAATGCACAGACTCACGGACATTTTTCCTAAATTGGTTTCATTTTGTCACAACCGACGCACGAACATCAGGTCAACAGCCAGTTAGAGGGTCCTCGACGCAACACAATGTTAAGGACGGAGTTAATTAATTGTGGAGGTGGAGAAATATAACAGTACGTATGACAGCAAACATCCTTTCTACAAGGTTATAGACTGATAGAAGTAATACAAATCAGCTATACGGCTGGGACCAGCAAAGCGACCTTGGGGAGCGAAGTGGGGTGTTGTCTATTTCTTTTCTCAGTTTATAGCATGTTTTGTTATTATGTGACATTGCAATTTACGCAAGAGTTTGTGACTCTCCAGGATCTAGTGCCCTCCCCTTCCAACTGCACAGGGCTATGTGCTGCAAAACCACGGTGATTCAGTGCCTGGTGTGTTTGCTCCATGTAGAAATCCAGGGTCAGATCCGAGTGTTTCCAAAGGAGAGAAGAAAAGAGCTGCATCTGATTCTCTCCAGAGGCAACATCTTTTGTCCAACAGGCCATGACATGGGACCTCGGCTGCACTGATTGAGTAGTTCTTTTGGCTCCAACATAGCAGCATAGTTGAAAAAGTGTCAATTTAGTACCATTACCAAAAACGAAAATGTTGTGATGTCACTGCAAGCTACATTTAGCTAACATTTTGACACCAGTCATGGTCCAGCCTCATAGTCCATCAACACTGTTAACAGAATTGACAAATCTTTCCCAAAATGTCTTGTTATTTTTTTATAATGTGTCATTCTCTATCTTCTGGAGACATGTAGCTGTGTTACTCCTAAATGTACTTACATTTAATAAAAATGAAACACTCATTTCAGATTTTACTGAACTAAGGACAGGTCAGAAAAAGGTTTTAAAATTCATTCTTATTCTTGTCAAACAGCCTTTGGAAGAAAAATTCCACACAGGGCCCAATTTGGTCATGTTTACATTTTACTGTAGCATGTGTCTTTGATGGTCAGATAATACATTGTCTGGTCTAAGTAAAGTAAAGCACGGAGATCCACTATGAGACAATGAAACACTGAGATCTAATCACTGAGAGCACATTCAGATGTAGCCTGGGCTGCATATGTCCACATTCTTTCTGTACTAAGTATGTAAATGTGTCATGGACCATATTGAAGACCACCTAGTCTATTGACATCTGCTGCGTATGTGGCGTACTTACACATGTATGAACCACAGGGTCAATTGAAGGGCAGACTACAGAATATGCACAGGTCAAGATGGAGCTGTTCTCACATAAGGAAGTATTAAAAGCTTAAGTTCTGTTCTCTAAAATATTGGACGTCAAGGGGAAAAGTACTGGCCCAAAATGTTTGAGAATAAAGAATCCATCTTGGTTCATAAAACTGCTCTTTATTGTTTTGAAAGTGCAGCTGGTGGATGAATATGGGGCACCAAAATGTCCAAAATTAAACATGTGCATGCATTTTTGTGTCTTTATTAACAGTAGAGAAGGACAGCGGATAGGCTTGTGAAGAGGGGGCGAGAGAGTGTGTGTGTCGGGGGTGATGCTCTGCAAACTGGCTGCAGGCTGTGTTGGAACCCGAGCCAGCAGGAGCTTTTATATGGGACGTGCCTGGTTGCTTATTATTCTGCCAAACTAGCACCCTGACAATGTTGTTAAAACTTGTAACTACAATTCATTTGGAGATGTTGTTATGCCTTGTCATTATTTCATGTTGTTGACTGTACTGTGTGGCAGAGATGTGGCTCAAGTCACTAGTTGCAAGTCTCCAAGCGTTTTGAGTCGTCTAAGTCTTTCATGGTTTTATTAATAATACTTAATGGCTAAAATATAAGAATAGAAAGCACTTGGAGAGTGCAAACCTCCACTCAGGTAGCTTATGTATTGCTGTTACATCTGTCAGCAAAAGTTCCATGATAGTCACCATCATAATAAGATTCCTTGGCCCTGAAAACCCACAACTTGCACTCAGAATCATGTTGATATCATTATTACTTAGACAGTTATTGAGCAAAAATGATTGATCAGTAATGGCAGTTGTCTGGACCACCACCGAAATCGAATAATTTTTAAGTTGAGCCATTACCAACATCTCCTGAAAATTTCAGCAAAATCCGCCCCGTAGTTTTTTGTAATCTTGCTAACAAACAAACAACCAGACAAACAAAAGCCAGCAAAAACATACCCTCCTAGGTGGAGGTAATAATGTAACCCAGAGTAACAGGAAAATACTGTCATTGCTATCAGACATATAATACTTAGCATGTGTTTGGGTATTGTTTGATAAGACAGGGTCCTAGAAATGTACCAAGTTTTGAAGAGTTCTTGTTTTCAGTTCACTCTTCTTTTTTTATTTTCTGTCTTTTTTTCTCTCTTTAGTTACTCCACATTATTTCTCATAATGCTGTGTCTGTCTAAATCTTGAACAATGGACGGATAACCAGGTGTTTGCTGCTTGTCACAGGCAGACAGCACAACTGATTTGAACATCCACACCGTTGCCTGTAACCCCTTCTGCCTCCTCCCATCAAGCATTGTTTAGTCAGCCAATCAGCTCAGAGCTCATTATCAGCCTCCCAGCCCCCTCGCATCTGAGCGTTTCCAAAGGGGAGGGAAAACATAGCTGCATCTGATCCTCTACAATGACATTTTTCATGTTTAATTTAACTCGAATCCAATACTTGCTTTATTGACCCCAATACATAATTAAATGGTCAATTATACTGGGACACATGACCATTACAATAGGAATGGGAGAAGAAAATCGATTCACATAAGTATGGCGATTTTTAAATCGATTTTTTTGTTTTTTGTTCAAACTCATTAGGCACTCTTTTGCAGCAAGCGACATTGCTGAATAAAACAGGCCATAGCTGTTAAAATAGTGCTGAATAGTGTTACTACTTTTCACCAGCAGATAGTGGACAAGTTGAAGTTTTTAGGTTTTAACCAACTTGCACAAAAGTAACGTTAATATGACAAAAAAAAGTTAGTATTACAACTTGTGCACAGTATTCCACCTGAAAAACTGCATCTAATGAGAAAGATGATTGATTTAAAAAGCAAAAGTTATGGGTTGACATTGTTAATAGTTTAGAAAAGTGAAAATGTTTTACAGTAATATGGTTGAATAATCCCTCTGAGGCAAAGTGAGTTGAAGATTTTTTTTTAAACATAATTAATTCATGAAGTAACAGTAAGCTCCCATTTGGAAATGACAGAAACAGATGTTTGTCATCGGAGGAACAATACCATTAATTCAAGGATGTATTTAAGGGATATTTAAGAGCCTTAAACTTCATATCAACACATTTTATTAAAACCTAATTGGCTGTGAAAACATTATATAAACCAGGGATTTAAAGAATGGAGCCATAAAGCATCAGCTTTTACCAAAGGTAAATAATAAAACATCATCAAAATGAGGTCATAAGGGGGTGAGAAACGTTACAGCTGATGAATACTTCGTCTGCCACATGTGTGACTGTATATTTCTCTGTTTCTGTGCTGGCTCTCAGGAGGACGGCAGGTTTAGCTGGTGAGAGAGAGAGGACAGCCACCAGTAAACAAGTCCATCTGTCAGAGGTTCAGACAGCTCCTTTCCCGAGAGCAGATGTGTTAATAGAGGTATAAAGAATGTGCATACTTTAATTTGTTTCACATGGAGATATTGAGGTCATTTACAGTCTGTTTATGCGTGAAACAGAGCAGAGTTTTAGTCACATACGATCGTGCAAGTCAGTGTGCAGCATGTATGTCAGTATTCATGAATCAATCTTGTTCCTCGAAAACACACAGCAGTTATTTGGTGAAGTTTAGTTTATTTTGCATGTATTTAAAATAGAAGTTAATGAGGAAAAAATAAGATTAAATTAGATGTGCAGGTAAAGAAGAGTCTCATTTACACACCTCACCTCAAGAAATGAATTATTAAATTACATTAAATACACCTAATATGACATTTTAAATCAGTCAACTGTAGTTGCTGTTCTGAGTAACAGACTGTAGACTTCTAGCAGACATATTATATTTACATGGTGTCCCTCTCTAAAGTTGGTGGTGGCTGTCCTGCTGTTGTAAACAGCCAACACACTCCTTGGGGATAAGTGATATGGATTCTATAGAAATGTCTTGAAAGTTGTTGTCAATACTATTTGGCTAATTTTAAGAGTTGCACAGTTCAAAGTAGAAGCCAAGCTACATGATGAAGCACATGTTCCAAATTTGAGCTTAGGTCTGCCATCTTTGAGGACCTGAATTTAAGTTTCTTAAGCTGAAGAATCATTTAAAACCCTTCCTTGTTGTTTTTCTTCTTGTAATAAAAAGTTAAACTTGTTGGGAGTTTTGTTTGTAGTCCGTGTTCACAATTTACATGTATCGGGATGTATATTGTATCGTGGCCTCACTGTTGGGATACACATTGTATTGTGAGGTTGCTGGAAATACCCAGCCCACTGCACAGAGATACCATTGACCCTGTTTACTGAGCTGGTCACAAACAGAGAAACAAGTGATATTAGTGCCAAGCTATCAAGTGCTTTTGTTGGAAAATAGAGCTTTTCATAATATAACTTGTTACTGACATTTAAAGCTTTTTTAAAACAGCACACTGCACATCAGAGATACCTTAGGCCGTGTCTGTAGATTAAGACTTAATCTTTTGGACGACAGTCTTGGTTTAATAATGAACATGCTGGACGACATTTCTTTTGCTATCCAGCCGGAGGTGGGACATGTGTGATGCTGCATACAGAAGTTCAGTCCGGGAACTTTGGGACAACAGTCTAGTGTCATTTAAATTTTGGAAGAGGCTAAGTTGTATAATATGTAGTTGTGTAATATTTTGACTGATCTGTATTTTCTACAGCTGTTTGTAGTTTTTATAACAGTGAAATAAGCAGGCTTCATGGTGGTCAACAGCAGAGAGCTGTTACCTCACAGCGAGAGGGTTGCTTGATTCACTCCCTGATTGGAGAGACTTTCTGTGGAGTTTGCATGTTTTCCCTGTGTCTGCTATCATGGAGCCAAAGCAATACTTATACTTAGACAAACATCTCTACACCTCACAGATACGACTTTCTCCCTTTGTAATCAATGATGTTTTGTTGGCTGCGTTTTTATGATTTGTTGCATTCCTGTTTTTCATATTAAAACAGTTATTTCTAACCCTGTGGTTTGGACTTGTGCTAGGCATTTAAATTAATGGTGTGTCAGAATTATAGTTGATGCATATCAATTTCAACAGCCTTGCTGGAATATTAAAGTCAGAAAAACCTGTGTTACAGTGCAATGATTCTGCCTCAGGTAGGGGTGTAAGAAAACAACAGTGCACCAGCATAATGCAATAGTTAGTGTTGCAATGCTATATCAGTATTTTATGGTGTAAAATCAGAATTATACTAGTTGTATTTACAAAAATTAGATTCTTTGGGATTGTAGTTAAGCTTATAACCACTAGTTGGCAGCATGCATTCAGCCGTCTGACTCTCTGTCTCTGCTATCAGTTCTCTCACCGGAACAGACAAATAAAATGTATCCATTGCTGTTCTCTTTGATTAGAAACTGTTTTCTGTCATACTATTATGGGGTTTTTAAAACTATGCAGATCACCTGAATTTGAGACATACAGTTAGCTCTATAAAGCAGATCACCTGATTTTGAATGTATAAAAGGACCTTATAACCAACAAACTAGGACAACGAATACCCTCTACAGTATCATAAGGCAGCTTTCTGCATAGTCATAACAACCGCAGCTGCATTTGTCTTTATTATATTGTTTTATAAAACAGAGTACTTTCCATTAGACTCCATTAATGTAGTCTCACCTCAGGGTATATTTCCACCTTTATAAACTGCTAAACTTCAAGTGCCGTGAAACATTAAGACCTAAACTCTGACTCTGTACGTTCCTTGGTCCGTGTGCTGGTTGCTGTCTTCAGCCGTGGGGCTACAGGCTGCTTGATAAATGAACCAATAGCATCCTGGCTAAGTGATGAATGGACCAATAGAGGATGATGGATCACAGCGGAGGGAGCCAGAGCGAAGGGAGAGGTTGATGGTCGCAGAGAGGCACAAAACATGAATTTAACAGAAGATGTTAAAATAAAGGGAGGAAGAGAGAGTGATAAAGAAAGATAAAGGAGACAGGTAGAGTGTGTATGTGTGTGTGAGGTGATAAGTGAGAGGGGAAAAGAGTGAGAGTGGGGAAACAATGTGACAGAGTGTTAGTTAGGGGAGGGGAGCTGACAGAGAGAGGGACGATTTATGACCCTGCAAAAGAGTGGACATAGCGAGAGGAAAGTTACAGAGACAGGCAGCAAACACAAGAAACAAGAGAAATAGTCTGCACACATGCTAACTGCTTTCAGAGGCTAACCTGAAGCATAATGCGAAAAAACATAAGACTAGGCCCTCAGTTACACCACTGACATGCTGATGTTTAGCAGCGTTGTACGTTAATTTTTTCTGCAAAGGTTATTTGTTGCATTCTAACTTTTGCATAGCAGCTACAGTTGGGGTGTGCTCACACTAGGCATTGAGTGCCTTGGTCAAGTGTTTCCCTGCTGCCAAATCCAAAGAGTTTCCTTTGTTTACAAGGGAATGTTACCTGGAGTGCTTAAATCTGCAAACTTTTGAAACCAAGGTCCAGGGCTGAAAGTTTTTTAGAATGCTCCTCCATGCAGCTCTGTGTAAACCAGAGTCAGAGACGTCACCACATGCACAGTACTCTTTCACATGAAGGCTGCGCGTGCGTACCGGGACCAACAACAGCTTTGACCGTCTACCGAGTAATGTGTGCTGCTTACGATGCTTGGTTTGTTACCCAGACAGAACTATCCAGACAGATTTGAAACTTCTTCGTCTTCACTCGCCATTGTTTCTGAAAAGTTTTTCTTCTTCTTCGTACACGTGTTGTAGCAGCGCTGTTTCTCTGCAAACCTACATCACCATCAACTGGACTGGCATCCATACTACAGAGGCTTCATTCAAATCTAGCATCTCCATCTGAATGTGGATTGACTTTAAAAAAAGATTTTTCCTTTTGTGTTTTCAAAGTTGATCTGCATTCAAACGGAGACGCTGGAGAGAAATGAAACCGCTGTAGCATGCATGCTGGTTCAGTAGATGGCGATGTAGAGAGGCAGCACTGCTACAACATGTACGAAGAAGAAAAACTTTTCACAAACAACAATGGCGAGTGGACGAACAGAGATGCAGGACTTTGGTGCACTTCCCTGGCCCTGACGTGCAATTGCCAACTTGTTTTTTGGTTGATTATCTGTTATACTTGGAACAAAAACACAAGGAGCGTGGGGTGCTGGTTTTGCAATGTGGGTGGTAGCTATGCAGGTTCCATGTATGATGGCTCTTCCCTTGTTCAAATCCTGCCTTAGGCCTAATTGCCAAATGTCTTCCCCTACACTCTACCCTTTTCTGAGGCCCTGTTTACACAAAAACACTGTCACTAGAATCTGAACGGTTTCTCCTTAGAGTTTTGAGAAGTGCTCCACATTCACATGGATCCACAGAACATCAGAAAAGTCGGTAATGTGCATGCCAGGACAGTAGTTTCCATTGTAGGTTTGTAGTGAAACAGCAATGTCACAACACACATCTGTACACTATGCTTTTGGGTGAAGATAATCTTTTCAGTCCTTGGTGAAAATAACAAATTCATCTCTGTTGGTCATTTTGGGGTAGGCATGATCATGTTGTTTTTGCTGCGTAAAACAGCTTTGAGGTGCCAGAAGATGAGAAAAATGCTATACAACCATATGTCCATTTCGAGACTAAAGTCCGGCTATACAGAGCTGTTGCTGTTGTTGTTACAAGACACTTTCAGTGCTGTCTGTTTGTTTTGTGTTATATATTTATTGTCCTTTGTTGACATACAGATTGAAGGGCATTTTGAGAGTAAGGCAGAAGTGGTTGCTAGTGGCAGGTGGATGAGTTACATTGTTTTAGAGGGTTTGACTGGGATTTTGGGCCAATAGTGATAAAATGATGTTGATAATTGGTTTGACATACAAACCCTGTGCAAACTATTGAACTATCGAACTAAAACCTTTTTTTAGCTGGCCAACGGGGAGTATCTCTTGTGTATAAATTAGATGATTGAAGTAGTGGGTTAAAGACTTATTTCCTATCTACCTATCACAGATTTTTTCATAAGAACTGGCTGGTACGATTGGTTCCCATGTAGTCTTGGTATCTCTAAGGGCAGAGTCTCTATCATATGTGTTTCAGTCTAGTTCCTTAAATGGATGTTGAGGAGTCAAGTCAAGGATTCCCCCCTGATAAGTCAATCCCTTGAGATGCTGCGGGCATGGAAAATAAGATGTAGGAAGAAATATGAGAGAGAGAACTGCTAAATGGAAAACATGCACAGAGGGCCCAACTGGTGTTGTACATTTTCATGTTTACTTTAAATTCTCTTTCCTTAAACCTTCATACCACAAACATGCTGCAAAGTAAAACAACAAATCAGAGCAGAAAATCTTACCTGGCAACCCTGCAAACAGATTATAACAAACAAAAAGACCATTTATTTTTCCTCTGGGACACTCTAAAAACAAACCAGTGAAAGGAAATGAAAAAGTGTGAGATAATTATGTTTAAAAAAAAAAACTCCTTTGAATCCACCTCTGCAGGAGATTAAATCCTGGGCTTGTCCCGACATCAAAACATTGGAGGAGACGGAGCATATTTTCAGGTCTCTTGAAGATGTGTGCACAGGTTTTTCATGCGTATCAAAACCGTCCTGATGCTGCTCTAGCTGGCAAGTCAGAACTGAGCCACCAGTGTCATTTCTGCTGCCAAACCGCCTGATATCACTAATAGATACAGAGCGCAACTTCACTGCCACAAAAGAGCTCCACAACCTGTGGCAACTTGGCAGGCAACTTGTGAGGCAGTCATGCAGGTTGCTCTCAAAACAGCTCTGTCAACACCGCACAACAAAAGAATACTGATTAAAGTTGAGGGGCGTCTGCACACCTGTACACACTCTGATATCAAAAAGGATCTCCTGTTTCCATTCACAGACTGAAAAACAGAGTGTGTGGGAGTCATCATGAGCAGCCGAGCACAGAGGAAACTCAATGGATGCTTCATACATGCAGCTGAGTGATCTTCCTGCCGTTTGAAGTGAACTGATGGAGAACATGTGGGTCAGTTTCCACCTCCTGGAGTTAAAGTCTTACCTTCAAACAGAATAGGATAACATGTGCATGCAGAGAAGGAGCAGAGAGGACAATAAGCAGGCTGAAGGCCCGATGAGATACTGGATCTTGGAGCTAGAGAAGAAAAGAAAGGGAAAACAGAAAACCTAAAAGGAAAAAAAAAAAAAAAACGGTAGTTACTCATTTTCGTACCAGCTTTTTCACCCAAAAAAAAATATCAGTTTGAAGAAATAAAGTTAGGAAGTTAGGGAGAACCTTGTCAATAAAAAGCATCTTTATAAGAGCCCACAGTTTGCCTGTATTTGGGTCCATATATCGTATATCCGGACTATGAGTCACACTTCTTTTCATAGTTTTGATAATCCTGCGACTTACAGTCAGGTGAAACTTGTATATCAAAATATGCACCATTTAACATACTGACAGACATGAACCAATGAGTAAACTGCCTACAGCTGTCACAGCGCTCTAGGCTAGGCCAGACATAAACAAAATGCCCCCAAAATGAAAATATGTTCTAACAAACAGCAGGTAGTAAACTATGCAGCGGTAATCGAACAGAAATAAAGTTTGGAGTGAGTGAAAAACTAGTGAGGGACTGACGAAAAGCAGACGTCACCCCAAAATTCCACATATCACGTAGGTGCTGCGGTCTTGCTCCAACAGACAAACCCCACTGAAAGCGCTGCGTCACGGCGCGCAGCCCTGTAGGTGGAGGGCTGATCCCTGGAGAGCCCCAAGTTCTCGTGAGAATAGCGATGTCATGTAATTAAAACATGTTATAGACTGAGAACAGAAATTAACAAGATCTCATGAAATATCGTTTGGCAATATATTGTGATACAGTACGTGACGAAATGCATCGAGTTTGAAAAAAATGGTTTGCAAAATAAAGACGTCACGTCCAAAAACAGCGCATGTGACCAGAAATGACGGCAACAAACATTAGCACCAACTACCTTGCCTCCAAAAAGCCGAATGATTGAGTTGAATGAGGTCGAAGTTGAGGACATCCCGCCTTGATACATCTGTCTGGCAGTATTTTGGCTTTCTCATTAAAAAAAGACGAAGACGGCAAAAATGAGCCTACCGCTCATTAGCATACACTCTCTCTGACCTCTCTAGGGTTAGAGAGAGTGTTATTGTTTGTGTTTGGCCTGTAAGGCCTTGTGTTTTCCTGTGTGCAACTCAAACAAAAATAAATAAGTTGTAATTACACAGTACTATTTTTTCTTTTTTACTTTTTTGATATTGTATCATATTGTATCGTGACCCAGGCATATCAAGGTGCAGCGTATCGTGAGTTTAAGTGTATCGTCTCATCCCTAGTATGGACCAAATGGAGCAGTACCAGTGGAAACAGAGAGGGCAGTGTTGCTGCTACTACCCATTAAATAGCTTGAGTGAGACACAAAGAAGAAATAATAATGGCAGAACTTTTGAAGAGAAACAGTGCGAGTTAGTTAGAAATTACAAACATCTTTCTGATGTTGCTTCACCTGGACACCGGGACAAACAAATGCAAAAAAAAAACAAAAAACAAACAAAAAACCATCAGGGACCGGAGAGCAATTAAACATCATTGGCTGGTAGGAAAGGAGAAGTGCAGGTCTGTGTGAGACAGATTTGTTTGAGCCCCCCGGTGGATGTATTGGTGAATAGCAATGTCAATGGAAATGACGCAGTGGGCCTTTCTGGTGTCTACGTTTCAAACAAGGCAGCCACCTCTCTGTCAGAGCACAAAATAAATGCAACTTATAGTCCAGTGCGACTTATGTTTTTTTTTTTCTTCATGACTTATTTTTAACTGATTCGCTTACGCTCTGCAGCAACATATAGTCAGGAAAATATGGTACTTGATTTTAATGGCTGCTACAGCATGTTCACAATCAATACTGTTCCAAAAACTCTAATCTTCACACACTGTACTGATCCACCTGTATTCTCACTCTTTCTTGAGACATTCGGTTATAGCTCTTGCCACTTTACAGCCCCTTCCCCATGTGAGCCCAGTGCCGAGCTCCACGTACAGTGCAGTTTAGTGCCATGTTTTCAGGGTTTATGTTCTGATTAGTAGTACATTACACAGTATGTTATACAGTATTGTTGTGTCTTTGTTAGGAATGTTGACTGTAGATGCATTGTGGCCATACCATTTCCTTTGTACCTATGCCAAGGAGGTTATGTTTTTGTCAGCGTTTGTAATTTATTCCGTTTGTTTTCTATTTTGTGTACAGGATAACTCAAACAACTATCAACATTCTCCATGAAATCTTCGGGAAATGTTTGTCTGAGCAAGAGAAAGGACTGATTAGACTTTGGTAGAGATCCAAATCCAGATGCAAACCAATGATTTTTCACTTGGATTTGTTTACAGTGCGAGATAAGGTAGTTTTTGCTGTTTTTTATATTTTTTGGGGGGGGCATTTTGTGCCTTTACTCTGAGGAGAGAGAGACAGTAGACAGGTTTGAGAAGGAGGGTGAGAGAGGAGGGGGAGGACACTCTGCAAACTGGCCCCAGGCTGAATTTGAAAGTGAGCCGCCAGAAGCATATATATATCGGTTGTGTTCCCTTACTACTCTGTTGAACGAGCACCCCAGTGTTTTGTTTGTTTGTTTGTTTGTTTGTTTTGGGGGGGGGGGGGGGGGGGGCATTTTGTGCCTTTATTGATATGAGGGAACTTGCTCATATCAATAAAATATAATATCATGAGCTTGTGAAAGGATTGAGAGAGTAGGGGAAGACAGTCTGCAAACTGGCCACAGGCTGGATTCGAACCCGGACCGGCAGGAGTACTGTATGTTTCTGGGACATGCCTGGTTTCTAACCACTCCGTTAAACCATCACCCTGTGTTTTGCATTTTTGACAGTAACTCGCCCAACAATGTCAAAATTGTGTCAGTGGAACTTTCTGCTCTTGTGGAACGCTTTAAGATTTGCCATGCTTTGACAACAGAACGGGCATGTGTTCTGTGCTCTGCACTGAGGTTAAGCTGCTAACAAACAATTGCAGGATGTCAGTGATAGGTCTGTTCTCTGGAGCCGAGGGAATGAGGCAGCTACTGGTGCTGTAACAGGGAGAGGGGGAAGTCCTGATGCTGACTTGTTGGACATTTTGCAACATGTGCATTTTTTTCTAGAAACATACTTCTGATATCTAGCCCTGTGGATTTAATTGTTGTGTCATTTGTAATTTTTCTATTCCTCTAAAATACACAGACCAGGACCGTTGACTCACTCAGAAAATGGCCGCCGCCCAGTGGAGCGGTCATAGGGCGTATGATCTGTATCATTTTGATGAGTTGGTAAAATTCAGGTGTAGTACAAAGGGATCTATGTAAGTCCATGGCCACACAAACCTTTAGTGTGGGCTACTCCTTAGATTTTATGAAGAAGAACAATGCAGGCTTTAGTCTCCTTCCTTCATACTGCAGATACCTCCTCCATCCTCTGCTCTTGTTTTTGAAGGCTGCCCCTGAAACGCCTCTGAACCACCAAGTCCAATAAGTGAATAATGTTGTGATTGAAACCATTTCCTAATGGTCTGTTTCCTTTGGTATTTTAACAGAGAGCTTACAGAGATGCTAGGTCACGGATTTCTGATTTAAAACATGTCTTTAGTTTTCATGACCCACAGCCTCTTTGTGTTTTCATTATTAAAAGAATTGTAAACTAATTTTTATTTTTCAAAAAAAAAAAAAAAAGGGACAACAAAGCAAAAATTTTTACCAAGCCAAATCGATGCCCTGTTATTGTTGCGGATAATCCTGCACTGAAGGGCCCTGATGTCTTCACTTTCACTAACTGCATGCAGACCAACCTGGCAGCATTTAAAGCCAAGACACAACCTGCACCATTAGAGAAGGAAAAAAGAAAAACAAAACGGAGCTATTACCCAGCTTCTCACAGAGGTTACCAGGCTGCTGTCACTGTAATGAGATGAAAACAAACAGTAACTGTAGATCTGTGTGTGCGCGTTAGCATACATACTATATGTGTGTGTGAATCCTGGGCTCTCTCTCTTGTGGCAGCCTCTTGTTGAGTATGAGTCAGTGTGTTTACTGTTTTCACAGATGGAGCTCTGACACTGTCTGGATAACTGAGATAAATGACTCGCACTCGCTTCAGCAGATGGGAAAAACAACATTCACTCGCACACTTTTACACACGCACATGTATACTGTATGCTGCAAAATAAACCTCATAAACAAGCATATTTTTAAAACAGTGGAGGAGGGAAAATAATTGAAAAGGAGCTGCCCATTTGACAAAACAATATTTTTTTTCGATAATGCCTCTAATTGAAGGTATTAGAATGAGAAATCAGTTAACTGAGCAGAAACTTATTTAATTTAATCTTTGTGTGAATCAGAGATAATATGAACACAGAGGTTTTACAGTAGTTTCCCCATTTGACAAAAACATAATGTTTTATGCCAAAAGTGAGATTTTTTTTGTATAATGCTAACGCTGTACCACCATCCTGTGTCCTTAATAGGCTATCGGAGGTTAATGTTGTGTAGCAATAGCTGCCACAGCAGGTGGGTTTCATTCTGCTGGTCTGCAGCTCCTGTGTTTGGTCCTCTGAATAAATATTGCCCCCTAGTGGATGAAAACGTCTCATCCGACTGAACACGGGGAATACAGTCAGTAAAAGGAAGCAGACCTTGCACCTTCATGCTGCTTATAAATGTATCTGATGTTACAGTCAGACTTGTTTGCCTTTAGATTGAATGCAAGCAGGTTTTAGTCGTCACTTCTCTAAAATCAACTGATTATATCTTTGAATGACAGAACAATACAGTCCAGGACTTATTTGAGTCATTTTTTCTCTTGTTTGCTCAAGGTGGTTCAAAACTTTTCCAACTGGGACCCCTTTAGATGCTTGATGAAAGTGTTTTGAGTCCCCTCACCCCCTCACCGTTGGTACGCAGTAACATATTTCAACATTTAAAAAAGGGGAAGCACACTTTCAGTCTATGCTGACAAGTCCAAATATTAAAAAAATCCTCTTGCACAGCATTTGTATGTGGAAAAACTGGAACAGGAAATTAAAAAAAGGAAGGAATTAATGCAGGCTCTGCTAAATTCAGTTCACATCACAGTATTTCTTGTTTTTGTTTTAGAGGTTATGCTTGGTGTTGATTCATTGAAACCATATATATTTTTTGCCATGCTTTGCTAACAGAACATGATGTGCATTGGTTCTATTTGAACCATTACTATTGCCCCCTCTCTGAGATCCAATAAAATAACCAATATTAAGATACAAAACAGGTATTTCATATTAAGATACAGAGTTGACCAAAGCCAGTAGCCTTGGACTGCAGACATAAACAATGGTATGATGTCACAATGGTAGGTCTAGTCAGGGGAACAAACTGTTTCAGGCAACTACTCCCACTGTTAACGCGGGAGGGAGGTACCACAGACTTTTTGTTAAACACAATGAGGGGTATATAAAACTCAAAAATCATCATAAATATAACATAAATAAAACCACCAATAATTAAAATTGTCATTGAATTGTCATGCTATTAATATTAACTTTTAATGTCAGTACTACTAACAAAAACTAAAGGTCTAAAATAAAATCTAATAGATTAATACCACTCCTATACTAGTATTAATGTTAATAACTATTATTAATTTTGTTATCCTTATATACAGTCATGGAAAAAATTATTAGACCACCCTTGTTTTCTTCAATTTCTTGTTAATTTTAATGCCTGGCTCAACTAAAGGTACATTTGTTTGGACAATTATAATGATAACAACAAAAATAGCTCATGAGAGTTTAATTTAAGAACTAAGAACTATTCATTTTCCATGGTTTTCTTGATAATAACCAAAATTACTTAAATTCTTACATCAATAGCTATGGCATTGTACCGCCAAAAACACTACTTTTAAGCATTCCATGTTTTCTTTTCTGTTTGCTTTAAACACATGATACACACAAGAGTTAATACTTGATTGCATAACCATTGTTTTTGATGACTGCAGCCATGCGTCTTGGCATGCTCTCCACCAGCTTCTGACATTGTTCTGCTGTCACAGCAGCCCATTCCTGTTGGACAAATTCAAACAAATTTTCTTTGTTTTTGGGCTTGTGGTTCTCCATTTTGAGTTTGATGATTTTCCACAGGTTTTCAATTGGATTAAGATCTGGTGATTGAGCAGGCCAAGGCATGGTGCGAATGTTGTGGTTCTCCATCCAGGCTTTAACTGACCTTGCCGTGTGGCAAGGGGCATTGTCTTGTTGGAAAATCCAGTCATTCGAGGCAGGAAAGAGTTTTCCAGCTGATGGAAGAAGACTGTTTTCAAGGGTAGTCCTGTACATGACCTGGTTCATTCGGCCTTCACACAATTGCATTTGCCCTGTTCCACTCAGACTGAAACAACCCCAGATCATGACTGATCCACCATCCATGACTGATGTTTTACTGTAGGGGCAAGACAGTCTGGGTTGTAAGCTTCTCCAGGCTTCCTCCTAACCAGTAAGTTGGCTGGAGTGGGCATCAATTCAAAATTGGATTCATCACTGAAGAGAACCTTAGCCCAATCATCAACAGTCCAATCCTTGTGGTCTCGAGCAAAGAGTAACCGGGCCTTCCTCTGCCTTTCATTGATGAAGGGCTTCTTGCGTGCTCTGTGTGACTTCAAACCAGCTTCAAGAAGTCGGTTTCGAACTGCCCTTGCTGAACAAGTCACATTTCTCGACAGTGCCCACTCATTTTTAAGGTCCCTGGAGGTCTGACGACGATTCCTGACACAGGAACGGATGAGTGCACGGTCATCTCGTGGGGTAGAAAGATGTTTCCTGCCACAGCCAGGTAGCAATTCGGTAGTGCCATGTTCAGCTTGTTTTTTTTTGTTGTAATGAACGGCTGTCTTGGAGATCTTCAGTTTTTTCGCTACCTGTCTCTCACTCATGCCAATTTCCAGCAGTGCCAAGATGGCTGCCTTTGTGGCTTCACATAATTCTTTTGTTTTAGGCATTATGTGAGAGCTGACAACTTCTGAGTTGTGCTACGGCTTGAATGTAAGCAGGAAACCACTCTAGGCCTTTGCATGTGCAGTGCTGCTTGTGACATGAAATGGCCTCTTATATACCCTGGGAATCAATTAAGCTTAAGAATGTCAAATAGGACATAAAGTATTATGTGACCAGCTGCATTTTTTGTTGTGTTCATTGTATTATACGTTTAGTGGTACCAGATATTAGAATGAACAAGAAATTGAAGAAAACAAGGGTGGTCTAATAATTTTTTCCATGACTGTATAATGACCTATAATATAATTGATGTAACCCTCTTTACAGTGTGTTTAGGCAAGCAACAAATACAAAAGTAATATAATGAGCTTTTAAACTTTTACTCTCACACAAAAATGAGCAGAAATTTTACTTTTGCTTAATAAATCGTGACAGCCTAGAGGAAAACAACAATAAGGCTTTATTGATTCACTGAAAGAAGTAAAAATCAAACACGGTCTCTATCGTTTTCTCATTTTTTCCCTTCCCACAGCATCTCAAGACACATCTATGGTCAACTTATTATTTGAGAGGCTGGATAAATACAGCTGCGTTAATAGTGAAAACAAAAATTTTGTAATTGGTTGGAGTTAAACTGCCCTCCCATTTTAAAATGAATCCATTCATTTTTTAACTTGTCTGTGATTTAGCAGTTATTCACGTGAATTGTGTTTTTTGTCATTAGGAGAAGCTTATCTTTAACACCTGCTGATTTTACTGCTTAAATAATGTGTTTAGTTGCTAAAGTTTAATAGTTTTACTGTGTGAACTTTTCTTGTCCAGAATAAATGAGAGGTACCAGCAGGTAAAGAAGTGGTAACAGCAGCTTCTCCATCATCTCCTCTTGTTATTTTAGGACTTAATGTATGTGAGCATGAACAGCAATATGTGCAGAAAGCCTGAGTTAACAGAGACAGTTCATATGGGTCATGGATATCTTTTAGCGCAGAGTCAGGCTTTGTTAAGCCAGCTCACTCAAAGAAAACCCAAGTATGTTAAGCTCACTTCATGGTTTCCCCCTCAGGTGACGCTGACTTCTCTAAAAAAAACGTGTTGGGAATATTTCATCTCATAGTACAGCACACGCACCAGCACACACTCTTATCAAAACACATTTCAAATATAATTTATTGCACATTTAAAGATCAACATAAAGTGGCACAATACCCATTTCAATCCTGTTACATTTGAAACAAAAAAAAGACAAAATCAGTCCTTACAAAATGCTCACACCTTCTGTTTATGAATTTTGACTTTAGAACAACATGGCCATGGTTGCAGGAATGCCAAACTGCATAGATTCATAAAAAATAACATTAAAATAATAAAAAAACAAGGCTGAGACACTTTTAAATATGGTACAGGAGATCCAATCTGACCTTGGTGTTACTCATAGTCGCCATGAGCCGTCAAACTTCCACTTTGTCGCGGTGACTCACAGTGTGTCACAACAAACAAACAAACTGAGTACTTCTTATTCTAAAAGAGGAAAGCACTGATAAATTAGTTCCTGGAAATATCCATGATTAATGTCAAAATTTTAATTGTCTTTGCAGAAATTATTTAAACTACTTTAGAAGTCCAATATTAAAAAGAAAGATTTCCTACAGCCCTGATTACAGTAGCATCTTGTCAGACATTATGGGAGTGGGCGTGCGTCACTAAAAAAAACCTCAACATGGAGGAGCAATGAAAGAAAAACTACACAAAAACAAATTACATGATAGTCACAGTCATTTGTTTAAGATACTATTTACATCTTTGACCTCATTGTTCATGTCCTATTACAATCCAAACTCCTTTTTATTCTGGTTTCAGCATCATCCACGTTATCGATTACAACAGCCTTTAGATTTCACATCGCTGTTCATTATTTTTAAGGTGTTTTTGGACACAGACCATTTCTCTTATGGCTGCATGGCTCATTCGTTTTATTACTCGTTTCATTGTTTTCCTAAGTTAACACTCTATAGTTTAATTTCTACTGTTGCTGCATCGACTACTTCATAAACTAAACCAGTGTGAAATGTGTGACACCCAACATAAATATCTGCCATTTTTCGTGGCCAACATGATACAAAAACAACCCTAAAGAGCTACAGTATGTACAGTATGACAGTGAGAACTGGCAGCAGTGGATTAAGATATTTATAGATAAAAAAAAATATTAAATGTTGATGGTACAAAAGTCTGTAATGAGGCCCTCTTCTCCTTTCCTGAACCTTGAGTAAACACACACATGTTGATGTACAGTACAGCATAAATACAAACCCAGCCAATGGTCAAGAGAAGGACGGCACAAAGCATGCTAACTGGTCTCAAAATCAACTTTCATATAAAGTCATAAACACAGTTTCATTGGGATTACCTGATCAGAGTTTACAGTTTAGTTAGGGCTGCCTGGTTGCATATTTTTGGACACATAAGCTGCAGAGGGTGTGTAGGAAGATTATAGAGGACGTGGCTGTGGATGGCGATTGTTGTTTTGATAGTGAAACTTTTTATTGATACTTCTTAAAATCTGAGTCTTATGAATACTACAATGAGTACTTTAATACTTTTTAATGGAAAGATGGGGGCTGATATGGTTTTGCATTAACATCCATTTTGGGCTTTCAGATGCCAAGTCCACCACACTTTGGCATTTGATCCTTCCACCTGTGTTGATTTATCTGGACTGATCATCTGCTATCTGATCTCACTTACTTACCACTTGTGCATTAACAGCACATGTAAATGTACATCATTTACTTGGTTCTCAGCAAGTCATGGCACAACTGAATGGAGGCTAGCAGCCCATTCTAACAGCTTTCCCTCCTTTTGTAGACAAGTTTCAAAAGGCAACAGATATGCTGTTAATTTGTGGGTTACCATTTGATTTAAAATGTTTCATTACAGGCCAGGAATGTCAGAACAAGCATTGATATGCCAATTGAAAACAGGCTGATTCTGAGAGCCAGCTCGTTTATGTTGGTGGTGACAGCCAGCTGCTCTTGTTTGATAGACATAGAGAGAGAGACGTTACGTAGCAGCTACACCTACTCTTTATCTGAGATAAATTATCCCGATCTCTAAAAAGGACCTTAACTCTCTTAACTTAAAATGAGGCTGGCCAAACTTAAATGTGTAAATGTGTGCCTGTGCGATGGAGGTCCATGGTATCAAACCAATGTGGATGAAGGCATCATCCCACCTTTGTTTGCTTCAGCTCTGCCAAGTTCAAGAACTACCACTTGATATCTGGACGCACCAAAAGGGATGTTAATCTCTGTTTTGCCGTGGTCAGACTGAGTTTTTTTTAATCAGTTACTATGGTCACTCTGTCAAATTAGGCAATCACAGTGTCATAAAATCGTTCAGTGACTTGCCCGACAAGTTTGACAGACTGCAAGACTAAAACCGACTGACATTGGAAGAAAGAGGGCTGTCACTGAAGACTGCATAACGTACTTTATTTAGATTGAGTACTACACTTTTGTTTGTCTGTCTTAATGGACTGATAAATGATTTATCAACTTGATGATAAATGGAAGCAGTCGCTCACCAAGTTGCCTCTGCATTTCTCTCTTTACAGTCTAGTGGTAGCTCAACAAAACAAATCAAGGCAAAGATGTTTTTCGAGCTTGACAAATCATTTCACCGACTCATTTATCTCAAGGCAACAACTTCAGTCTGTTTACATCATGAGGGAATAATTTGTAGGAGGTAGGACAAAAATCAAACTTTCTAAACTTTCTGTAATGGAGACATGAGGCGTCTCAGACCTCTTTTTATTGTTGGTCACTATGACGCATTACACCAGGTTTCATGGCCATCAGGCCACCCAAAGACTGGTGAGTCAGGCAGTAATAATGCATAAATCAAGTGGTCTGACCTTGGCATTAGTGCAAAGAATAACAGGGTTTAAGAGGAAAATCCTTTTTTTAAACAAACTATCATCAGCTGATTTAAGCTTGTGTTAAAAGTTTAACAGATTGTTATTTAATTGAGTAATTCTTTTTTATTTAGCATCAAATATAAACATATTTCCTCCAATCAGCTTTGTTAATGCGTTACTTCTTTTTCTTGGTGTCACATTTGAACACATTATGATTAAGTTCCATTTACCTTTACCTGATACTCATTTTACTAAGCTCATAATCAATGCATAACAATGTCAGTGTATGTCACCTAGTTTATTTGTCCACTTCATCTTTTATCTTGCCATTTTTACCACTGGATGACTGGGTCATTTAAGAACTTTTTCAGAGGAGGGTAACTGTCCTCAACAGCAGAAGCTAATATCATGTGTTTGCATGCTACTTGCAGGAACAGCCAAAGGTACTGAATTTTAGTATAACTGGATTCACAATGCTGATGTGTTTGTACCTTTTGTCTCCCCTTGCAAGACCTGATGTACATTTGTCCACCAGTGGTTTGAGAAAATGACCCAACCAGGCCTGAGATTAAACATCACGCAACAAGGCCAATAGCAGTGTCGAAAAGCGTAAATGTATTGATTTGTTATCTGAAAATGCACTACTGAGATTTGATCTCCATCCCTGGCAATAAGGAAGCTGTATTTAAATGTTATGTTATCAGTTGCATGTGTAAGAAACGAACCCTCCTTAAAGCCCCCTTGATAGTTAAACATTATATACATGAAAAGAGAGGAAATGTGATTAGTTTGGCACAGAGTAAAGGCTTTTACACTCACCGTCCTAAACTGAGTTTGATATAATGATCACTTTGTGTGTCTAGTCCGACTCTTTGTAGGTCACATCAATGTTTGATGGAAGTTACCCTCAGAGGAAATGAGCTGATCTCCATTAAAACTGCTCTTTAGTGCAAATAAAATGGGTGCTGTTTTATGTTTAATGCAACTTTCCAGTTAAAATCAAGGCTTGAAAATCACAACCTGACCAGCATTAAGGAGATATATCTAATAATGTTCAGCTGTGAAGAAATACAGCTGAAGAAAGAAGAGAGGGTTCAACGAGAGAAAGGCCTCAAGTGCGAATTAATTCATCAGAGTAATTGTTTCTGTGTCACAGAATCTGCCTCAGCACGACCTTGATATAGTTCGAAAAACTTTGTCTACTTATGACCACAGAAAATATAAGAAAATCAGCTACTGAACAAAAAATTCTGTTACTGGTTGCTTATTGTCGAAGTAAGGATAAATTAAAATGCGGTTCAAAGCTGAGTTTTTTGGAGACACTATTAAAGAAGCAGCACTTGAGAAAAAATCTGGGGGAGAGATACTAAGAGTAGGACAGAAAACTAGAGGAAGAGAAGCAGAAGGAACGTAAAAGGACGTTTGGAGAAGAGACAGACTTTACTTTGGCACCTGAGCCACAGCGGTGGTGCTCTTCTGTGGGCGGAGGACGGTACCAGACGAGGGACTGAAGAGGGAAAGAGGGAGGGTCCAATAAGAGTCTGATTGACGTATCCTCCCTTGACTCTCTCTCTTCATTTGGTGGTTTATTCTTCCCCCTCGATTCGTCTGTGATCCTGATTCCTCCCACAGCAGTCGCACCTCTTAAACATTTACCCGCAAATGAAATTCCTCAACAAATCAGATCCAGAGTCGCTCCAGCGGGAGTTCTCCTTCACAGCCTGGTGCCTCCTGTAAACAGTTAGTGCTTGCAGAAGAGAGGTTCTCCAGATTCTTCTGCATCAGTAAAGGTTCCTTTATGGCACATGAGAGCTTCTACAGTTTCTGTCTTGGTTTTTCTTCTACAGAAGAATCTTGAGTTCCTCTCAGGTTGAGTTTCACAGGCTCAGATCCTCCCGCAGGTTCTCCTCTGAGGTCGAATAGTGCAGATAGTTCTGTGTAGAGGTTCTCCCCCTCCCCACGTTTGGTTCAGTGTGGTTCTATAGATTCTCCCCAGGCTGATACTGGGGTTCTGTGGAGGTGAAGTAGTCCTCTAGGAAGCCCTGCAGGTACTCGAACGTTGGCCTCTCCTCAGGGTCTTTTCTCCAGCAGGAGAGCATGAGCTCGTGTAAGGAGCTGGGGCACTCGGCTGGGCAGGGCATCCTGTAGCCACGCTCAACCTGGTCCAGAACTTCACGGTTTACCATACCTGGACAGAGACAAGGTTTAGATTGAAAGGGGAACTTTACTTTGTTGTAAAGATGTATTCTCACACAGCTGACTTGAAAGACTATTAAAACAAACAAAAAGGCCAAAGAGTAAGCATTCAGGAGATCAAAACCAAGTTGCAGCATTATTTGGAGTGAGGCCTCCAACCATCTCCAAACTGAAGTTGAAGTTCCATGTAAGACACGCCATGAAGTGACCGTACCAAGAAGATGACACTCCAAGAGGACCATTTCCTGTCAGGACTCAGGAAGTGCAGGCAGTCCTCTACAGATTTGCTGCAAGGTTTTGCTGGACAATATGGCTGACAGCTCTCTGCTTGGACAACCCAGAATAAACTTCACCCTGTATCTGTGGTCTGAAATGGCTGCCAGGAAGCCTGCCATGACTGCTCTTCACTGTCAGACCTGTTTGCAGATGTGTCAGCAACATGTGCACTGCCAATGGCAGCTGGATCAAGTGTGGAGAAGATGCAAGGAGCAGCAAATGCTGATCGCTGCCCCCAAAGAGTAACATCATTTTGGTGGCTGCAGTGTGATGATGTGGGACAGCAGCCCTCACTGGAAATATGAGCCTTGTCATCATTGGAAACAATTTCAATACAGGGAGAGATCGAGGAGAAATTCTGTAGCTGGTGGTTATCCCATATCTTCACAATCTGGGACCAAAGTCTGTCCTCCAACAGGACTTGCTTGCCCAGAGAGGGGAGTTAGTCAGAGACTACCCCCAGAGCTTGGAGTGGAGAGTGGGAGTTGGGCTTTGCTGCTCATCCCACAAATGCATGTTCTTTACAAATGTGGCACCACTTAAGCATGAAATAAAAAGACTTTCCAACAATATGTGATTTATTACCAAGAAGCATTTCCACAACAATGATAGAATCCACCAAACACTAACTATCCTTTGGTTTCTCTTCACATGCCACATTTCTCTCTGAAGTTTGTTTAGTAATGATTAACAGAAATGTTTCCCCATTTTGAGAACTATAAATTTTCTTTCTTTTTTTAAGTCACATTATCACATCCAGGATAATGCAAGGTGGTCTTTTTTAGACTGGACCCTCACTCTGATTTTCTCTGATGATTTTGTTACACACTCCTGGAGTTTACGTTTTTAATGAACCTGAAGGAGTTACAAAGATTGTGATACTTTGCCTGGAGTATTGCACTGCTGTGTTGCATGTCTTGGCTGCATTTTACTTTATTTTGCATGGGGGAAGCTGGGCTTATGTTTTGATTGTCTGTTTTGGTATGTGAAGTCCTCACCTGGATAGGGGACTCTGCCTTTAGTTGCCAGCTCTGTGAGCAACACGCCAAAGGACCAGACATCAGATTTAATGGTAAAGCGACCATACAGAGCGGCCTCTGGTGCTGTCCACTTGATAGGGAACTTGGCTCCTATAGAAACAACAGATAACATAGCTGTTCATTTATTAAGTCATCACATTTCATTAGTGAACAAATCTTTCCTTCTGCTCTAGCTAACTGAAGGTTTGAACCACCTACATCATGGCTGCTATGTTCTGCCACACTTAAAGGAAGAAAAGGATCATTTGTGATGGAAAGAGGAAGTGGGGACTCACCCTGTCTTGCTGTGTATTCATTGTCTTCTATGAGTCTTGCTAGACCAAAGTCGGCCACTTTACACACTAGACTGTCTCCCACCAGGATGTTAGCAGCACGCAGGTCTCTGTGGACGTAGTTCATCCTCTCTACGTAGGCCATACCTGCCGCAATCTGTACAAGTCAGGAAAAACAGGACAGGGATTTTATAACAAATACATGTAGATGTGTTCGTAATCTCCATGCGAGTGTACTGTGAATAATTTTACCTGAGCAGCCATGTCGACGAGCTGAGGCAGACGGAGCATTTTTCCTGCTTCACCTTTGAGGAAGTCCAGTAAACTACCTGTGAGTGCAAGTTTAGAAAAAAATGTTTAAATTGACAATAAAGCTGGAGTACTCCGGAAATGTTGAACAAGTTTTTCTGAAAATTTCCATGTTGGAGTGCAAAATTCTTGAAACGCAATACAACTACATGTGTAATGTCTGAGATATTTAAACATTCAGCTTGTCATATATTAAGACTTAGTCCCTAATTAGTCTCTTTTTGCTGAATCATTGACAACATGGAAGCTTAACAGCACCAAATGCAGTTTTAAGTTCGATACTTCCCAGCGCTCTGTAGCTGACTTTACCTTGGCTCATGTATTCTGTCACAATGTAGATGGGTTCTTCAGACACGACGGCGTACAGCTGGACAAGCTTTTCGTGCCTAAGCTTCTTCATGACCTGAGCTTCCTGAAGAAAAGCCTCTGGAGACATGGTGCCGGGCTTCAGGGTCTTTATGGCTACTCGCGTTGTACCGTTCCACGTGCCTGTAAGAAGTAACAGAAAACTGCATCAGGCTTTATCGTCTAACATTAGGTGACAAACAACAGAGCTGCACTCTTTATAGAAACAGGTTTCAGACCTTTAGGACCTACCCCACAGTTTTTGCAGGGTGCAGTCAGCTTTTTGGCTTTTATTTCAGTTGAACTAATTTTTAATCTAACACACTGATCTTCGATTGTTACCAACTAATAACTTACTATTAATGTACAAGGCTTAATTGCCCCTACTATATTGAACTATAGTGTCTTCTTTTCTTGCATTTAATAGGCTGCTGTAAATGCGCTGTTTTGTAAAAATAAAAAGACGTGAAAAATAAAAAAACTTTGACTGTTACTAGACCAAGCAGAAATGATCATGTTAAAAGACCTATAGATCCAATAGATCTTTCAGCTACATTACAATCCAAAGGTAACAAAATGAGTTATTTATAAAAAGAGTTTTTCAGAAGTTTTATGTCTTTGAACTAAATGACAAGAAATCAGATTACAGACTTTTCAGACTTAAAAAGAATACAAAAAAGTCAGAGCCCTGATTTACCAGTAATTCACCAGAACGGTGAAACTTCGAGAAACATTTTATACATCTACTTTGGAATAATAGCAAAAAAAATGTCAACCTCTAACTGGAAGAACTTTTTACAGTGTGGGCAATTTGACCTTCAGGAAAAGGCTAATGACCTTTTATTCTCCTGTTCTTACTGTTTTCAGTTTACACAAAGTCAGATGCAGACTAATTATAACCTTGTATCCAACGACAAACAGTGTAGACGTATCGTTGTACTCATGTGTTTTCTGTCCTGCGATCCATGAAGCATAGTCCAAACTTTGGCTGGTTTATAAATAACTTTTTGGATGTATTTAAAAATACTGAAACATTGTTGTTTATAATGTGTAAAGGTTATGTTGATGTTGATTTTATAAAAACAAGTCAGGCTTAAAGCAGAGAAAAAGTTCAGAACAAGAGACACAAACAGTGATACCCTTATTGATCACAGAATAATATATTTGAAATATATTAGGTATATATATATTAGGTCCAAAATAAGATCATTTTTTGTTTTATTGTATTTACTAGACCTATATATTAAAATTAAAGTCAATTACAGATTCTGATGAGCATAGCAGTTTGTAGCAATCCTCACCTATATTGTGATTTTCACCGTAAATATTAGTCCTACCTTTATTTCATCTAAAAATTTAGATTCCTTGACCATGAAAACATACCATTAGTAACTGGATTCATAATGATATCTATTTTAGTTAATTTGTTATTCATGAAAATCATATTTTCTTAATGGTGGTTTTACGCTGATCCAGATCACTCTCAAAATCTAATCATTTGTTCCTTGTCCCAATCTGGACATTTCCTGAAATTTCATCCAAATTTGTCCATAACCTTTTGAGTTATGTTGCTAACAGAGAAACAAATGCCGTCTATAACAAACTCCTCGGTGGAGGTGATTATATACAGCATTTTTTTTCACAATTTAATACCATTTTCATCTTGATGACTTATAGTTGTATTTTTAAGTACCTGATGACACTTTCTGTTGCATTTAATAAAAAGTTACATCCATTCATTCTTTACCAAATGAATGGATGTAAATGTACCTTGCATAAATATGTGCATTTATGTTCGTATCTCTGATTCCTCATGTCCTCCTTAATATATATCTATGTAAATAAAAGCCCCCCTCTGTAACATGGTGACACCGTTTGGTTGAATAGTTTGGAGAAGCATTCACCTTGCCAATGCCTTTTTTTAAGATGGAGCACCTGGTTTTCATATTCCGTGGTTTCAATTTGTTAAATGTTAAATCCCTGTGAGGAACAACCTGTCAAACTGTCACAGTGTGCGAGAAAAAATAAATGAAAACTATGAAAACAAACATCAGGAGAATTTCTTACCCATCCAGACCTCTCCGAAGCAGCCCTGCCCCAGTTTAAGGTCGAGTCGGAGCGACTCTCTGGGAATCTCCCAGGCGTCTCTGGCCAGGCCCTGCGTCTGAGGTTTGGCCACAGGACACACGTCTGTCAGAGCGTGGCACAGCCCGTCAGAGTGCTCTGAAGAGAGAACAGGAGCATTTTAAGGACATTTGAATCACAGTCACTGACGTATGCTGACCAGCAGAGGGCAGCTGCACTCACTGCGGTAGTGGAAGACGAGCTGCTGCAGGCTGGTGAACTGGGTGCGGGAGGTGATGTAGAAGCCCCCGCTGTCCAGCTTCCTGATCTTGTAATGTTTAACATTCAGGCCTTTGGTGTTGTCATAATCCAGCACAGACAGGCAGTATGCTCCTGTGGCCGAGACAAAACAGCAGGCAGAGACAGGTTAGAACAGAAAGAGCAGGCGGATCTGAGCCTGTGTGACAGCTGCTCTGTGGAGTTTCCTAACACAGCAGCTGCGCCGGCTGAGTCCCCAATGGCCCCTCAAAGGACCCTGAATATGCAGCTACGCCTTTCTGTCCTTAGCTGTGGACCATGACTGTGCACAGTGTGATCCCAGAGAGTTAAACAACGACCACTTTGTTTTAACTTTTACAACAAGCCTCTAAAAAAAAACAAGATTTAAACAGTTTTTCTCATCAAGTCCAACTTCAGAACCCACCACCATATTCTTATTCAGTAAGAATAATTGATCCTTGAAAGTTTTGAAATATTATTTTAATCAATCATTTCTCCTCATTAATGATACCAGCTGGTACTGTATTTTACATAGTTGGAAAGCTTGATTAGTCAGTGGGTAAAAGTTGTATTCCTGGACTGAGCATCAAAACTAAACGTGTGAGTAAAGCCTCCAAAAAGGTCAAATTATTTGGTTTCAGTTCTGGTACCATTTCCAAACTTAGGACTGTGAGACTGGTGAAATCAAAGACAGACTGCAAAGTGGTCCTCTTAGGAAGGCATCCCCCAACAAGACCAGCTCCTCACCCCTGCTTCACTGAGGAACCTTTGGCTTCCCTCCAGGGGAGGATCCTTCCAAGTACATCATTATCAAGGTAATTAGGGCTTTGCAACAATACCAATACCAACTGGTATTAAAGAGAAAGAGTAATAAACCAAAATAAAGTTTCAAGACTTTTTTGAAGAGCTTATTTATAAATAAATAAATATGTTCCAAAAATTACAGTTCGGACCCTGAATGATATAAAACACAAAACCTAGCAAAGATACAAGACAAAACATGTTTGGAGGTCACATCATAACAAGAGGACATGGACGCATAAATCTGACCTGTGTGCAAAAATGATTGTATTCTTCAGATCTCAACAAACAAATGCACCATCAGCCTTATGTTAGCATAAAACGGTAAGAAAAATGTATGGATATGTGCCAGCTAAGGGCTTTGGTGCATCATAGGCTCGTGGCCACAGGTTGGCTTCTTGTAAAAGGATGTCTACTCATTCGCATGCCAGTTATTATTCCTAATTTAGGCCTTTGTACCTGTAAGCCTGTAAGCTTCCACATCATTGACCTACTGTCTCTTTCAAAAAGTGGCTTTCTGACCAATGAGGGCACAGCGACAGGGGCATCACAGTCAGTCCAAACAGACAACATGGCCGCCTGCTTGATGGTGTGTTTGCATCGCAGCTGCCTGTTTTATTTGAGCAAAGTTATACCCATGATGAGGATTATGAAGTTACAGATAGAAGATAGAATTGGAGCTGCATTATTACAACAGAGAGTGTCTATTCAAGCTTCTCCTGTTGTGAACTTTGGCCCTGAAGCAAGTCAGGTCATGGATTAACAGCACACCACCCCATGTTTCTCCTCAACTTCATAAAATCAGATGTGCCTATTCAGTTTCTGTTTAATTAAAACCAGCAACTAGATGTCAAAGTAGGCTTGACTTCCACAACTATGTCTTTTGTATTGCCAGTACACGTGATGTTGTATTAAATGTCAATAGAAAGGTGTGCCAGAAATCACCTCCAAAATATTCACAACTTTATGCCATTTATTTGTAATGCCCTTGTGAAAAGGCCTTCGTTCTTGAAATTTGACTTTACACATGACAGTTTGACTTTTTTCTTCGATTTCTTCATCAAAAAACCTTCTTCCTTAAACTATCCTTCTTTCCTTACACTATTTCCCTTTATAACAGTTTCCTAGCTGACGACGTGTCACTGTGGAGAATCCTTAAAGGGGTGGGAAGTGATTTCTACATGGAATGGAAACACTGTCAAATTGAAAAAAATGTGTCTGACAACAGGCCAAATTTGGAAAAACTACACATACTTATAACTTTACCATTGAAAACACAACTTTACATACCTCTGAATAACCTAAAGAAAACAACTGAACAAACATCACTGAGCAGATGGTTGTTGCCAGCTTGTATTAGATGGCCAATGTCAAGTTCAAATAACTAAACAGAAGCCATGATTCTGTGGCAGCATAAAAGACATGCTGAAATAACCCACTAAAAGCTGCTCAATGACCCAGTTTTTGGGTCCTCATGTACAAGTTGAGAGCATCTACAATAAACCATCTGAAGGAGAAAAAACCAGCAAACTAAATTAATGATTGAAAGAAAAAGATGAAGGTGTGAGAAAGAGCAAAGTAAAGATGAAGTCTTTAGACTCTGAGAGGGCTTAAAGTGTGATTAAAGCCGCTGAGCTGACGTCGTAAACCTGAGCCTACAGGGAGGATACAACTCAGTAAAGGAAAATAAAATATCAGACTCTTTGATCTGAAGTTTTGCTGACTGATCTTCATCTGTTTGAGAAACCCTTTAACAACTAATGAAACACATTCTCCAGTGACTTTAGACGCAGAATGAACAAACTGGCTGTGTGTTCTGACCTGAGGTGCTCAATCATACAGAACTACTCAAGTTGTTAAACCTCAAACCTCTTCACACCTTCATGAAAAAAACAGAACATACTAAAAAATAAAAAATAAAACAAATGTTTGAGGAGAGCCAGTATTAGGGTTTGATCACCCACTAACAGCTGAACATGGGTTGGCCAGTGTCACAGGTGTAGTATTCTAAAACTAACTTAAGAAAAATATGTTTTGTTGAATACAATACATGAATACAAGTCAACGGTGTTAGTTTTTTTTTCCTATTTGCTATAATTTTTTCTTTTACATTTACAATGGATTTTTTTCATGAATCTGCATACTTGGCTAAGGCCCTGTTTACACAGAGACGTTTTCACATGAAACAAAGATTTTTCCTTTGCTTCTTCAAAAGGACTCTGCATTCACATGGAAATGTGAGGATGATTGAAAACGCTGTAGTGGCATGCCAGTCCAGTAGATGGCGATGTTGGTTTGCAGAGTAACAGCGGTGGTACAACACATATATGAAGAAGAAAAACTTTTCACAAACAGTTTCTTGTCTTGACAACAAATCTGTCTGGAAAACAAACTGAGCATGGTAAGCAGCACACATGTGGCTCGGTAGTCGGCCGAAGCTGCTGCTGTTCTTTGTATGTGCGCTCAGCCTTTGTGTGTTCAAGAGTACTGCGCATGTGGTGACGTCAGTGTTTCACCCTGAAATGCTCTGTATCTTGTCTACATGGAGCCGAAACATATCTGTTTTCAAAACTTTCCTCTCTGGACCCTGGTTTTGAAGTTTGAGGATTCAGACACTCGGAGCACCGTTCTCATGTAAACAGGAGATGAAAACACAAAGAACACTCTCCGTTTAAGGCCAAAAATGGAGCCATGCAAGCGGCCCCTAAGAACTCAAAAAGTTCATGTTGGACACTGGCCTATACTCCATTGTTTGAGCACAATAGAGGTCTGCACAATGAGTATTACACAACAAAACTAAGTCCTGATCTGAAGATGGTAATATCTTGTGTGCTTTTAACCTGAGCTTTATATTCTGTGGTCAGACTACACAATATATGCAGGATTTCGGCTCGACTCAACAGTTGTAGGATTTTGGGACTCATTCACATGGCAGTATTTTGAAGTGGGTAAAGTCCAGACACAGAGAGGCCAAGTCCCACAAAGGGCCAGAGCTGGCCTAATTCTACACTCCTGGGAAGAAAGCTAGCAAGCTGATCAACAGTGGAGTTTAAACACCCTATGTAAGACCATACAGATAAGCATATTCATCGATGTGTGACACTTCTTACGATGTAAGAGTAAACAAAGTCTGTGCACACAGAAGAGGGGCTTTTAAAGCTCGCAGTGCCTACAGTGGAGGTTACAGGACACCAGATCGCACGGTAGTTGATCTCAATAAAAGTGTCCACAGAGAAACTGAAGAGAGAATCTTAAAAAGGGTAAATCCTTCTTAAACAAGCTGGACTACAGTCTGGAAATCTCACCGAGTCCGTTGGTGTCATGTCTAGTAGAAGTCTGCTGCAGAGATTGGATGGGTTCACAGAATGAGACTCTGGGATCCAAAACAGAATTATTAGGTAATACTTTGCCTCGTGCTATAATGCAATTATTATTACTATTCCCGCTGCTTATACTACTACAGCAGTGTGTTGGGTTAATTTATTACCTCTTTTTTATGTTTTGGTTACTGAAGTGACTGTCTTCACTACAAATGAACCACTGCAGACCACCTTTTTCAAGGAAACTCTGAACAGTTATTTGTACTGAAACAGTGATCGATTGCTGTGTTCACATATTAAACAAACCGTACCAAGTACAGAACAGTCTCCTAAAAGATCTCGGTGTGAAAACAACCTAAATCTACTAATGTGGTAAACTTTGTGCCAATAAACTCTAATGTAACATCAAATAAACTGTATGTGTCAGACTATCAATCAATCAATCTTTATTTGTATAGTGCCAATTCATAACAAGTGTTATCTCAAGACACTTAACAATAGAGCATAGAGCTCTTCACATTCACGATCATCATGAGCTGATGGGGCACTTTAAGGAAGTACTGGGCTTTTGTGAGGTTTGGTACAGTTGCATTTCCTCCCTGTGGTATCATCTCAAGTAGCCACTTCTGTGTTATACCATCAGGGATGAAACTTGTACCGTTTTCTCAATCACCTCTTATAAGTTCCCAAGACTTCTAACACTTCCTGTTACTGTGTTCATATTTACACAGCCTGTCTTGTGTCACAGCTAGGGCTGAATGATTTGTCATTTGATTGTGAATCATTGTTATGTGCTTTTGATCACTAATTTCATTACTGTTGTCTGTACTGTAAAGATAGTGAATATTGCACTGATGCTTGATTTGAAAAATTCATGAATCGTATTGAAATCGCAATATCTGCAGAAAAATTTCAATTAGATCTTTCCCTAACATCGTTCAGCTGTCATCGCAACTACAGTAAACAACAACTAAAGGCCAGTCCGGCATGCCTCACAAGTCTACAACAGAAAGTCCACCAGGTTTGATTTTTGTCTTGCCTCTGATGATTCATTCCCTCACATCAGAGACATTCACCAATGTGCTACAATCAGGGATGTGAACAGATGAGGTTGTTGCCTTGAGAGCTTTAAGAGGGAGAAAAAGTCTAAAGAGCTCTGAAAACAACAACACTTCAAGATGTGTTGTTGAGGAGCTGCCACCAGAATGTAAAAAGAGAAATGTTGTAGAGAAACAGCCGAGGAACCTCAGCAACTTGGTGAGTGGATGCTTGCATTTATCATCAGGGTAACATTAATCATCATGTCTGGGCAGAATACAAACATATTACTGTAAATACAGTGTGTTTGTCAGCTGTTTTCCTCCAAACGTCATCACATTGGTCATGATACACAGTCACTTTTAATCATGTTGTCCATCATGCTTGTCAGACAAGTCACAGCATGATTTTATGTCTCTGTGGTTGCCTTATCTGGCACAATGACCGTCTCTACTATCAGAAAAAAATCATAGTTTGAGCTCAGCCTTAGTTAACACAACTCATAGATCTTAAAAAGCAAACTGTGTGCTTCTGCTCCCCCGTGTCAAACTCTGAACCTCACATTTGACATCTAATACAAACCCTGCTAGAGCACCTCCTCCTCTCCCTGATCTTCCCCCTTTCCTTCAAGTATCCCCCTCCTGTGTGTGTGTGTCTGTGTGTACAGTTGGAGAACAGAGACTTATAGCCACAGGGAAATCCAGCACCCTCCTAAGTTGACCTAGTTCTGGCAGAGTGATTCACCCCTATCCATTCACCAGCTCCTCTCTGCTCCGCTCTTTTCCCATCTCTCTCCCCCACTTCCTCCAAAACAGCCCCCTGAAGAGCCCGCCGACGTCACCAGGACTGAGATCTGACAGCAGAGTTTCAGAGATCTAGATACGGTGCCACAGGCCTGTGTGAAAGTTAACAAATGACTTAATTACGAGTCTCTCCCTGTTTCACAAGCAGTCCCTGAAGATCGGGTTAATTCAAAGGAAGATTGCACTTGCTGCTTTGAGGAAACTCCAGGGACTCGGTGAAGGCGTCATCACCTCCTTTTTCACACATTTTAGCAGCCCAGTGAGTGCGGTGCAAAGCTTTTATGAGACGAGTTTTCTTGTCAGAATTTTTTTTATGACGAGAGAACACGCAGCTCCTGACATCCGGGTGAACCTCCTGGAGGTGCAGCACATACGCTTTGAGTCTCTGTGTCTGGTGTTTTGATATTTTAGTTATTTTTGTATCACAGTTTCTCTCATCAAAATGGCAGCCAATAGTTTAAAAAGTGGAGTTTGGTTTCTTTGCCTGTTTAAATTGAATCTAATTATATAACATGGCCAATTTTCTTTAAAAACTATCAATAATTTAACAAGTTATTTACTTATTACTTTTAGTTGCAGCTCAGATCATATTCAAAGCTCGACTTCTGGCTAAAAAAACGGTGACAAGAACGGCTCCTGAAAACCTGAAATCATTCATTCAGGTCTACATTCCCCCTCGCCCGCTGCACTCGGCTGTGAAAGTCGCCTGTGCTCCCTTCTCAGCATGGCTCAAAATCACTGGCTAGACTCTCCTGTTGTTCCCAACAATGAATTACCCAACTCCATTTGATCCACTTGTAAGAGAAAGCTGAAGACTCAACTGTTTAGGGGACACGTATGCATTTTGATCCTTCTTCACTGCAGTCTAACACTGATGCTTCATTTTATGTTATGTCGATGATGATGATGATATTGAGGTGACTTGACAGTGTTTTCTGTTGATTGCTTGGTTAGGGAAAAAAGGCACGACCCCTTGCACCACATGGCAGCACCTGTGTCCAGTTGGACTTGAAGCGGTTTGTTGCTCTTACTAATGTTGTTCCCATCCTTGCTTGTGTTGTACTTACTTTAAGCTGCTTGTTGTTCTGGACAAAAGCAAATTATGAGCATGAATGATCACATCTGGTGTGCAAATACCTGATATCTACAGCTAGTGTAAAATAGACATAATCCTGTAGAGAAAATAACAGCAACAGTGTGCTACTGTTGGACAGATGAAGTAATCTAAGCTTTTTGAAAGAAAATAATCACACATTTTAAAGGTGCAGTGTGTCAAAATTGGCATTTTAGCGACATCTAGTGTTCAGATTTTGGAATGAGCCTGTCCGTTAGTAACACATCACATCAGTGAGCGACGAGAGGAGGTGAAGACCAAAAAGGATTGTTCACAGGGCATCATTTACAAAAGTTACAAAGTGAAGGTTTTCATTCAGATTTATAACTTTTATTTTTATAGATAATTGGTCAGTAAAGTTGATGATTAAAGGCTTTTTAAACTTTTGTAGACTTGCATTCAAAAGCGCGTTTGTCCCCAAAACCCACCAGTGGACAACATGGCGGATCATTATGTCAGCTTCCACAAAAGGGGGACCTGTGGTACATAAATATAAAAAACTTTTCTAACTTAATAAAAAGAAAATTAATGTTTTATGGGGCCGATTGTACACCTATCTCAACAAACTTTACATACAAATAGAAACATTATATCCTGTATTGTTTGGAGAAATGCTGCCAACTTGTAAACACTACACCTTTAGGTGATTGACTTATCACAGAGAAAACACAGGTGACACCAGCGGCCAGTAAAAGCTTCTGCTTCTCAACCACCAAGTGAGGCTGCCTTTGAAGCTACACAGACTGATGTTAGATTTAATCTGTCTTTAACAAATGCTAGAATTATGTTGGCTGGTGCAACAACTTAAATACTAGCAGTGCATAAACTCTGTCGTACATGACATTACATTGGAATTCATGCATTGCTTGGGTTCAGTTATCCTTTCATGTAATCAAACCCTATTTCACTGTCAGTTGTAATCAATCTGTGTTTAAATCAAAGGTGGGCATTGACCTGATGAGGATTAACCTCAGAATAACCCACGAGACCCAGATTTAATGCATCATTAAAGTCAAACAGGAAGAGAAGCAGGAGATCTAATTGGCTCATCTTGGTAACAGCCATCTTCTCTGAAGTGTCGCGGATGTCTGCTCTTTCTCACCTTTCGTGGTCTCGCTTTCTCTCACCAGGAAGGTTCCTCGTCTGTTCTGTAAGTTCAAAAGGAGCCTCTCCGAGTCGCGCCGAGTGATCTTCCCAAAATACCACCTGCCAAAGTGGGCCACAGAGAATGAGATCAGCAAGAAGCTACTACTGAGCGTCTGGAGAAGGCAGGCAGGAAGAGTTTCATACTTGAGCTAGAGGGGCTGCACTGGAAGGTAAATTTGGATATAAAATCTCTAAACTTTGTATTATTTTTACTAGAAACAGCATGGAGCTACATTCAGACTTCGCACTGAGAAAGAAAGTCCTATAAACTGGAGGAGAGAAAGAAGGAAAGATAAATGTACTCTTCTGCTTGGATGGAGTCAGAAGGAGCCACATAGTTGCTCGGGATGTATCCGCTCTCTCCTGTCGTTAGTGAGCGAGCCAGCCACCAGTCCCCTTCTCTGTAAAAAGAGGGAGAGAAAAAGAGCGAGAGTCAAACATTGTAAAACAAATGACCATGGCAAAATCAACATGCATCCCTATGTAACCTTTTTAGGCAGATACTCTATTATTAGGCATTACATTTGATGCAAGAGTAACACTCAAAAGAACCAAAATACAGCAAATCCTTGTTTTCTTATTGTAGCAAATGCCACGAAAAGACCAAATTAAAGAAATGTCACTTTTCTGCATCAGTGGTTTTTAACTGGCCTTGCCTCAGGATATACCACCTCCTTAATGGGAACTAATGAAGCTGTGACCCAAATATCTGCAACAGCCACTCAAAATTAGTTGACTAAAAATGAACAAATCATGATTTCACATAGACTGGGCAAAAACACATTTCAAAAGTGAATCATTACAAAAGACCCTGCAGGATCTGGCTGTTTCCTGTAGATCCTGAAAGGGCTTTTGTATTAATATATTCAAAACAGCTTTTAAATCCCAAGAAAACAAGCAAATTAGTGACAGTTTTGAGAAACAACAGAAATTCACACTCGCTATCACAACACAGAGGGAAAAAATTGTGGATAATTATTCACTTGGGGCTTTCTTACGTTGCAGACTTTTTGCAACAGTTTAAATTTGTCAGGCCTGTTTTTGCTAATTTTGCAATGTAGCTGGACATGCCAGATTCTGTCTATTATCCAGCTGATTACAGAACAAGTTTTCCTGGTCAAAAGATGACTAGACTTTTTAGCGTCCTCTTGAGAAGAAAGAGGCTTCAGCTATGAGTGGAAACAACAAGACCTATAGAGCTTGAAAAACATTATTTAACTTGTTAAATGAAACAAAGGAAATTCTCACTTGCACACCTTATTGTAACCTTACTGTTAATTTTAATTATGTTTTATTTTATTATATATATAGTTTAATCTTTATTATATGCTGAGAAAAACATGTTATGCGATGACCCTCTCTGTTTATTGTTCTGTGTGTTTGTAAAAAATCAAAGTAAGATAAGTAAATGTGACAGACAAATCATTTTAAACGTTCTACCCTTCCCAGTTACTTTCTATGGGATTCAGCCCTGATAGGCTAAAGAAATGCATCCAGTGGAGATGTGCAACCTCAGGCTGGACTGATCCTCAGGATTGGACCCGAGGAGCTTTAACAGGAACCTTCGTTGAGAACTATCTTTAGCTGCTCATGAACACATTTGGTTCATTAGTATACATTTATAGTATAAGGAAGTTGTACGTTGACTCAGTAATGACTCAGCTTTGACCATAGCAGTGGTTCTCAACTGGTTGGTGGTGACCCAAAAGTGGGTCACTGAGCACTGTTCAGTGATTTGTAAAAGTGTGCCTGGAAAACAATCTATCAAGTCTATGAGGGACCAAGCAGACAAGTACATTTAGATAGTTTCTTCCAGATTTATACAAATTAATCTTTTTATCAGAATAGCAAAGCTGTTTTTTTCATGACAGCAAGGTAATTTCTCACGATCTTTGTTGGTTACGTGTTGTACCATTTACGCTCCAAACTAAAATCATTTTCATAACATACATAGAAGTCCTGTCACCTTCCCACAGAGTCACTTTCTGAGCCCTGGCACAACATACCATGAAATTAACAAAAGGTTAACGTTACTATCAGCACAGGTCACAACAACATCCACTGATTAAAAAAGCTGTTGATATTTCCAAAGTTTAGTCCAACTCTTTCAAGCAGGAGAATTTATTCTTTTTAAAGCTACACTCTTCTTTTTACTGACAGTGTTTCTGTCAGAACTTCAACAGGTGTTATATTGTAATAAGTTACCATGCTATCTGGTGTCCTCTATAGTCTGATGTCGACATCGGTGAGCAATAAAAGCCTCTCTTCTTCATGCCCTTTGTTTACACGTATCACAAGGTGTGAAACACATTTATAAATATGTTCATCTGTATTATTTTACTTCAGAAACTTTCAAATACTAACCAGTGAGTTATTTTGTGGGTAGCTTCGCCGATTAGCTTCCTTCCCATAATAAAGGATACAACTCGTAGTCATAGCAGCGCTGGCTGTAACGTAATGTTGTGAGGTCAGCTCAGGCTGTTTGTGGGACTTGGCATCAGCCCCAGCTTCAAAATACTGCAGTGTGAACATGAAATGATCCAAAGGAAATATGCAGATTTGTAGCATTTTCTCAGCTGAATCTGGACAAAGAACTAAGCTGTGGGTGTGAAAACCACCTAACTTCTGGTCTTCTCATGGCACTTGGAACAAATCTGAAAACTTAAACCAACAAATCCACCAAACCTTTCAGTAATGTCACCAGAGGCCACAAATTGAGTCATAGTGAAATGATGTTCTGTGTGCACAATTTTAACTTCCACCTCGATTAACATATGACTTGTGGTGTTTTTTTACTTTGCAAAGAGGAAGCATAAAGGTTAAGTTAAAAAAAACATCTCAGCCCACACCAAAGTTCAGAAAGTAATGTGAGACAAATCACAGTTCAGAGAGGATGCAGGCACACAGGCAACCTTTTGTTACACTTTAAGTCTCCCACTTCACATTTTAAACCTTTAACTTTTGCTCCACATCCAGGAGCACTCACAGATTAACTACAGTCTGAGTTAAAGAAGAGAACCACTCCAGTTTTTACTAATTTATTAGCTACACTATGAGCGTGATCAGAGAAATCTGAGCAGCGGCAGAGGGACTGTGAACAAAAGGTTGCATGAGGTTTTTATTGCATTAAGTATTACTGACCTGAAGCTGTACTTTTTCCTAGGAGAAACCATGAAGCATGAGAAGGAAAGAGAGAAAGGGAGAGATAACAGACACGGCAGACACATCAAAAACAGAGCGAGGAGGAGACGCAGCAAGGCGAGCTCACACACAGACAGACAGACAGACAGGGGGGCTGATAATGCTTCAAGGACTACACGGTGGGGTTGGCATGAACTGTTGGGCTTTTAAAAATTAAAACCTGTTTTTAATTTGAGTGCAGTTTGTTTGAGTTTGAATTATTCTGTTGGAGACAATTGTGGGGATATATCACATTTAAAATCCATAAATCATCAAAACTGCATTGAGGATCGTTGGGGACCCAGTTCAAATAAAGTTTCATTGCTTTTCAGTCAGTGTTTGCTTTTAAAGGCAAATGCTGAATACTGTTAGAAGTATAGACAGAGGGACTGTTTCATTGTTCAGTCCGTACTTTGTATAAATAACTAATATTCAACAACCCTTCTTTGTAGTGCCAGATCATTCATATCAGCAGACCACACCTATAGCAAAATGTGATAGAAAGAGCTTATAGAAAAGAAAAAAGATCAAAAAACTATTAAGTATACATTTCTAAGCAAATTAGCATTGACCTTGAGGATAGAGTTATATATAGATATATCAGCCAAACAAACCAACATGTCACAATGAACAATAAAAATGATTCAACTCAAGAGGAGTACACTTTGAGGTCGAAATGATCTGCTTCTCTTCAACAAGTTTACACTCTTCCCCACAGGTCCACAGAATATATAACTGAAGACTGTGAAAAGTCTTCTGAGATATTAGATTGTGATACGCCTATTAACCCTTCTGTTTCAGCCTTGCACAGAACTCAATGTTTTAGTGTAAATACTTAAAATCTGTGCCTAAGAGTCGAAAACAAATTCAAATTGAGAAATGATATCATCCTTTAAGGATTAAATAAGTCAAATTAGTCTTTTTGCTTGAAAATTTCCTTTTCAGGGTGCTGGAGTGTGTAGCAACCAGACACACCATATATGAAGGTTCTGGCTTTGTGTGAGCTGCCCGAGTTCAATTGCCTTATTTGGTCTATTTGTCCCAAGTCTTCCTCTTGTGCCTTTACCCCTTTCTGTAATCATCCACCGTCAATAAAGGCCAAAAACCCCAAAGAAGCCAAAAGCTGTATTTATGCCAGACAAGGGGCAGAAGAAGCCAAAGTTGTCACTTAGTTTTTTGATAAAAACATTTACTGCACAAAGGGTTAGTGGGTGGGAACACCAGCGGCTTGCAGAAGCATCCATCTATGCAGCACAGAACTGAATACCAGGAGTAATATGTGCTGGACATTGTTGTTACAAAAAAATCGGAAGGAATCAGTAAATGAATTGCTGAAGAATCGGACTGATAAGCAGAGTCATTAATGGCACTCCCCATCCCTGTTTGTGTCTGACAATGACCTTTTAAATGTAGATGTGCCTTTGGCTTTCCAGTGCTGTGCTCCAGTGTTTACTGTGGCTACACAGACATTCAGGACATGTACCCTCTACTGGTGTCGCCTGTGAGCAGAGCACAAAGCAGGGTCAGGGAGTGTTCTGGTGAACTGCTGGAGCACCACTTTCTAATGGTGTAGCAAGTTGAAGAGAGAGATGAGGGACTTCACTAATATATTTGGGGGGGTTGTGGATGGGAGATGGCGTATACCTAGGTATAAAACTATTATAAAGTGTGTTACACATAATAGCATCATATCAGGACCTTTAAAGTGGTGGTGCTCGCACTACTGTATAATCCTAAACTTAACGGCAAATGGCCAACTGTCATGATTCATGTCCTCACACTGGACAACACTGTGGTCAGGGAGATGGAGGTGTAAGACATGGCTGTCTGTACTTTGTCATTGTTTCTATTTGAGCTTAGAAGAATCAAGCTAAAGCTCAGTCAATGCAGAACATGTGTCGGTACAGGAGAAAATCTATTCTCTTAACACTGAAATTACATCATGGATAGTTGTCTCTAGGCTGAGGGGAATTATGTGTTTCTAGTGGATATCTGCAAAAATCCAATATTGTGCATCCTTGATAACCTCCTTGCCTTGTAAATAACACAAAAACAAAGACACATTCTAAACAAAAACAACTTTTCCGATGTTCAGAGGATGTAAGAGTAGATGTTGCTGTGATGGATGTTTCATACAGAGGGAAGAGAGGACAGTCTTGAACAGGAACAGATTGCGTTAGTGAGGAGCCGCTCTGCTCGGTTTCAGTGAACAGATGGAGAATATCAGACTCTGTTGTCTGCATCCCTCCTCAGTTAGCAGCTCTGTCTGTGTTCATTCATGTCCACGTTTGTGAGTCTACAGATCTGTTCAGTTAGAGTTGGGACATTCCAAAGAGGAAGAGAGAGAGAGGAGGGTGACTCTGGTTCTTACGTGTTGTTGACAATCTGCAGCCTGTCGCCTTTCCTAAAGGTCAGATCAGACGCTGTCCGTGACTCATAGTCATACAGCGCTACAAATGTAGTGACACCCCCTGTAAGACACACAAACAGATAGAGAACAATGTAATTAAACTTCCTCTTATTCACATGAACTTCTGTGATGTTTGTTCAATAATCCAGGTCCAGCCCTTGATGATAATTTGCTCGGTCCTCTGTCCATAAATCTTATTATGTTTCCTCTGCTCCATATCCAAATAAAACAATTTATCAAAGCTTAATGAGAAATATCGACATTGGCCGGCTTATGACCGACCGTCTGTGAAGGACAAAGCTGTCACGCCCGCGTCTGTCTATTTTCTCTTCCCTCACGTTAATGAACCTGTGATCCACACCTGGGAACACTCCACCAATCATCAATCGGCTCATTAGATGCACGGGGTGAGGCAGCCAGCAGAGCGGCTCCTGATACAGCGGTGGCTGAATGGAGCAACATTGGCTGGACCATCTGGCCGGTCTAGACACTAAACAGCTAAATGTGGATAAAAACCTGGACAGTGTGGAGGGGCGGGCTTCACAGTATGAGGAGGTATGACAGCTGATGTTGAGAAAAGGAAACAGTTTGTAAATCTTTCCTGGACTGTGACTCACTGTGAATCAGTTTTTTTTAAATCTTTTTTTTCTCTTAGGACTTTTTGCTCTCTGGTCAGATTTTATTAAATCTGATCTCTTAAGGAACTCGGCTCAGATTTCTGGCTGCATCCACAACACAATGATATCAATTTATAGTCAGACTAGAAAATGCAGTCTCTGGTTATTGGACATGAAATACTTTAATATTCAGATGTTTCTGGTTTATAGAATCATTAAATATTTTCTAAGTCTTCATAGATTGCTGTGTTTTTTAAATGATGAGGCCTGAATACATTGAGCTAAGATTCAAACAGAAATTACAAAGCAAATGGATTCCTGAAACTTTTAAAATCTCCTCATTAATATTCAACATGCAAGACATTTCTGTAAGATTTGGTGATTTGGTAGAGTTCATCACAAAAGAAATGTCCTAACAGAAATAAAGCCACGCAAGCATTAGTAACAACATATCTTTGTGACACTGTTTTCAGGTCACATTTGCAAAATTTGTTCACCTTGTTGCCCTATCTCGACCTCCTTTTTGTTGCTCATGTAGACATGGAGGAGGACAAGAAGAATAACTAGGCTGGCGAGGCACTAGGAGTGTCTCACAGATTTTTTTGCTTTTCCTCCATTTTCTGAACTTAGAAGATCTTGTTGGCTTGTTTTAAAAAGAGATGCTCCATCTGACTTGTGTATTCACACAGAGACAAAAGCATTCAGCTCTACAATGTCAAAGCTTGACAATCCATCGCACAACTCTTTTATTTCTCTGCTTTTAAATAAAAAATGCTCAATGTCACACTGTTCAGAGTAAAACTAACAAGTACAGGCCAAAAGTGCTGCATCCACTAACCCAGTGGATGCATTGGCTGTGAATGGTGTGATGTTAGATGTTATAGTATGCTGTTGGATAAAAAGTAACTGTTTTACTGCTTTAAGTTATTCAATAGTTAGTTTATCCCCGCCAACCACCAAAGTAAAAAACAATGCACCTTTGAGGCTACTGCAAAATCCCCAGAAGTCCCTGTAACTCCAGTGATAAAACTTAGCGGCTGATTTTGTGACCGATCTGTTTTGATAATACTAAAGGCAAGGAACTGACTCTGTCCTTAATCCTTTATCAAGCTCCACCGTCCTCAGTAACTCTACAAGGTTAAAAACTGTTGTTTCGAGGTTTACTCCATCTGAAACAATTGGAAATAACTTGCTTTTTAAATAACATTTTTTCATATATAATTAATTTGATATTTTTAAAACTTTGAGGTATTAACAAATGAAGACCGATCACAGCAAAGTTTAAGAAGAAAACCAAATTAATCTGTTAGGATCATTAAAATTATTGCAGGTAAATACAATCAGAGTGTGAGTCACCTCACATCAGATGTTCACGCAAGTTAAATGTTTTTTCTTACTTCCTCTTGTGGAACACCTGATATTGTCAGTATGGCTTTTTCCCTTACCTTTAATTGTAGTTTAGTTTTTTATTTTTATTTCCAAAGTTGGCTCTGCAACCACAGAGCTTGATCAATGGACCAATCAGAGAGCCCACAAGAGGTTTGATATTCATAACGAGGAGCATGGATGATCTTACTTAAAGCTTTGTAAACATTCAATGGTTTTAGAAGCTACTCTTTTCATTTCAATTTGGTGTCTTTTCATTTACGGTGTTGTTTTTTGCCTTGGACAGAGCCAGTCTTTCCTATTTCAGAAGTCTTTCATATGCTGAGGTGGCTAAACAACATTATATGGAGCATACACAGAATTCCAAATTCCAAATTCCGGTACCAGTATCGGAAATTCCTCCGATACAGCCGAAAATACTGATATTGGTATCACCGAGTACTGGAGTCCAGGCACCATCCAATACCACGTAATTTATAAAATTAGTTGTCTTTTTACTGTTTGGTACTGTTAAACTCTGGCACTTTGCTGCTCTTAAAACCAAAGCTACAACCTGCAGGGACCAGGAGGAATTGATCACGTGACACAGACCAAACAGACACGTGTGTCTGAGCCGGTTGACCAAAGGGTTGGGCTAAGCTAACTACTGTAGCATGCTCATGCTGCATCATTGCTGCATTTATTCATGTTTTAGGAAGGGTTTAACCTGAGGCAGGCCTTACCACAATGATAATCATATCACAGCCATGCAGGCGTAGTATGATATATATTTTTTAGGACATACTGGTGTCTGATCGGTGCTTGGTATCGTCCGATACCCACAGCACATGTATCAGTATCAGTATCTAGAGAGAAAAATGATATTGGAACATCTCTCGTAAGTAGCAGTGACATCAGTCTACTCATTTTAGTTTTACAAGATGGTGAATGGGTGTAATCTCACTGCTTAAACAAACTTCAGATAAAACAACAACCAATCTTGATCAAGCGTATCACTCAACTTTTGAATACTATTTGAAGGCGTTTTGTTTTGTACACTTTGTCGAATAATATCAATATAATTTCAGCACTTCTCTGACAGAGTGTGCCCTACCTGACAGAGGTCCTCTCTGAGGTGATGTGATAGTTCCAGTGTGGTCCACCCCTCCAAACAGAGCCAGCTCAGGAGTGTTTGTGGGAGCGTGCTGATGTTGCCCTTGCTGCCCTCGCCTACCCGTCCCCACTGCGGGGCTCCTGTTGGGGGTTTGGGTCTGCTGGGCGGGGCCTAGATGGTGGAAGTGGCCGCTGTCTGAGCCCGTGCCGATGGTGCCGTCCAGGCTCATGGAGCGCTGGCCCGGCTCCTTGGGCTTGCTCTTGCCCGCCCCCATGTGCAGACCTGGGAAGAGAGCCAGTGATGAGTAAGAGTGCAGTACTTTATGTCCCAGGAGGGAGTAGGGATTTCTGGGATGTAATCTCCTGTCCCTTGTTTTAAATAAGATTGGGCTGAAAGGCTTTGTCATGAAGTCAATGAGGGAAAAAAGTCCACAGCCTTAATGATGGATTTGTAAATCAATCATACAAATGCATTTCAAGATCCACTGTCATGCAAGAAGCATTATTCCTTCAAAAACAAAAAACCTGCAACACTGTGGTTCTTGTTATCAAATGTGAGGATTGTTGTCTTCTGTTTTGTGTAGAATACATTTAGATTATAGACTGCTGGTCTGACAAAACAGGCCAGAAGATAATGCAGGTATTGGTATTTTCAATCAATCAAACTTTATAGAGAATTTTTCATACATAGAATGTAACTCAAAATGCTTTACATAGAAAAATAAAAACATTCATTCAAACCCACCTACCCACCCCTATTTCACATCAACACCCACCCACACACATGGGCGCAGTGTTTCACTCATGCAGACCACTCAGTGATATACTGGTCATAATTGAAACCATCTCCACCTCTGGTCAGGTTTTACTGAGTGCAGCATTGCATACCCTTACATCCTTCAATTTAAACATGATTAGAAGATTACTTCTGTCTCTGCCTTCAGGAAAAATGTTTGAGCAAGGATCATCTTCGGGGATTCAGTTTCATTTTCAAGACAGTCTGGCTGCAGACCGGACCCAGCTCTGCAGACCTGCACTGAGAGGACCCGACGTCACGTTACGCCAACGTCACGTTACGTTGCCTGCACTGACAGGACCCTACGTTGCAGATGTCCCAGACCTCCGACGTCACGTTACGTTTTTTTTTATACTTTTTTAAATTCTTTTTCATATACGGATCGGGTAGTGACAAGCTAACGACAGTTAAGGACCGTTAGCCGCTAACTTAGCTGCTAACAGCTAACGGCCTTATACTATCGTCTTACACTAAATTGTACCACACAGATGATTCATTTAACTCTTATATGTAACATGAACCTTGTCAAAGACAATCCTTACAAGTAAACTTCTGAGGAGGGCAGATTTCGCCAAGTTTTACTAAGTATCTATGACAGGAGTCACTACCCGATCCGTATGTATTTCTATGTCTGAATCCATCGTGTATATATCTATATCGCTGTCACGGCTCGAGAGGAAGTGACGCAGTGTTCGCGCATGCGCAGTACAAATCGGGTAGCCGTACGGATCAGGTAGCAACAGTCTGCAACGTAGGGTCCTGTCAGTGCAGGAAACGTAACGTGACGTCGGCGTAACGTGACGTCGGGTCCTCTCATTGCAGGTCTGCAACGTAGGGTCCTGTCAGTGCAGGTCTGCAGCCAGACCCCTCTCTTCATTTTTGACAAACATGGGTGGGATCAGATTTTAAAATAAGTAAAAATAAAATTAGAAGACCAGGGTAAAATGAATTTATGATTGGTTTAATATTGTCATTTTTCTAAATTAAATGTATTTCAACTTTTAAAAATGAGATTAGTCCCTTTTAACCAGACAGCAACTAGCCACATGAGGCCAATGTTGGATGTTAGAACATTTGCGTCTTAAAATTAAAGAACAGCTAACAGTGGAGGCGACTGGTTCACTATGTCTCACTTATCTGCTGTTCTTTTGTTACCTTAAGAGCTCCCATCAGCAGCCAAATTTCATATATTGTGCTTATAACTCAAAACAATAAATGTTTGTTGAACTGGAAAACTTCAACTAGTCATAGCAAGCACCACTAGTTGAATCTGACCCAGCACATCCTTAGCAATCAGAAAATAAAGAGCTATTCGTCCTAAAATCCTGTGATAGTACTTCAACAATGAGAGACTGACTTAAGAAAACAGTGGTAGTATACATGCTGTGCAGCTACCGCAGTTCTACTTGGATCCAAAAGGGGAAAAAAAGCCTGCATGATGATTTAATCCATCCTGACAGAAGATGGAAGCTGTTCATTCAGGAACAGGAAGTGACCCTGTTTCAGTCTCTGTTCATTCACCTTTCTCAAACAAAATAATCCTCTCTGCAGTGTGTGCTCTGAGCATTCATCTTCTCTCTCCTAATCCACCACGGAGCATCTTTGGAGCTGTTCCAGGTTCAGTGAGAGCCGTTTAGCATGCAAACACTCAGCAAACAGGACACCTTGAAACTGTCGACACACATGTTCAAGGTCATTCCTATCTGTTGATTCAATCTGCGCTGAATCAATACACATCTACGAGGAAAACGCAGCCTCAAACAGGGGCGACACTGTAATGAAACTGAAGGGCTTAGACTGGGGAGATTTCACCTTCAGACCTGTAATCACACTTCTCCTTTCCAGCCAAGGGCTGAAACTTTTTAGTGAAGTTAAATTGGAAAAAAATCTAAATGTGAAGTGTTTTGTTAATTAAAACAGTGTGTAGGAGTTCATCTGCAATGTTAGATCGAATATTGGGTGATTAGGACTTTAATTCTTGTTGCTACCATACCAAACAGGTATCAGTATTCTTCCAATTTTAATAGAGATGTAACTGTCCCCATTGAAAATCAATTAAAAAAAAGAGCAAATAATTCACATAGATTTCCTTGTAGCCAATTACAGTTAGTTAACCTGACACACCTGATAAGACATTTCAATCTGTACTATAAAGGATATTTTTTTAATAGTCCATTTGGGTGTTTGGAGAGGGATGAGCCTTTCAAAAATATATCCAGAGAGTGACTGGACGATCACTCTCAATCACTTTTACTATGGGCCAATCGGATAATGGATTAGATGGGCAGTACTGCGGGAGAGTAAAGGTCAACACATTAGTCAGTCCTTACTGCACAGGCTTGCCAAAAACCTGACATGAAAGGAGAGCAAATATATTTTGAATCAAGAAATCCCGTCAGTGTTGTTATTTGTTCATTAATGAAGAAATGTTGGCCAGCTCTGAAGTAATGACCCTAAAGCAGGCAGCACCTACGCTTATCTGTGCATAAGCATGAGCAGCCATTAGTTACTGACCTGTGGGGCTTCTTGCCGTCATCACACTGATAGCTCTGTAAGGTTAAAGTTTAGTGCTCTAAAATATTGCCATAAACTTATAGAGCCCATATTTGTCTTAACTCCAGTTCATAAATTCCATGTTGATGATTGCGAGTTTAAATTGTATATCAAAATCACAAAAGAAAAAACACCTTTCATTTTCCATATAATGAGTTTCCAGTTGCTTTCTCAGTCTGCCTGGTGCCCTCTATTAGAGCTCCTGCCACTTTAAGGCCCCCTTACCCACGCAGGCCCTTTCAACTCTGATTGGTAGACCGGCCTTATCGGGGCTAATCGGTCAGCTCAGTGCTGCTTGTTGCCAAGTTGTCAGCGACTCAGCATTCATTGAAGGTCTCTGCTCTGGACTGGGCTTGCCACTCCATGCCAATGGACTTAAACTGCCAACAAACATTGGTAGAACTACACACTGGTGGGTCTGTTTGGGGGGGTTTGGACATAGTGCCATTTCAGGTAGGCACTGGCACTGGGCAAAGGGAGAAGTCCCGATGTGGCAGACCTTTTTAGATTACATAAAATAAAAGGTTATTAATCCCTTGGAAAGACTCCCTCTGGGAAATTAAGATTCCAGCAGCAGCACTGCATAACAATACACAGGAAAAAAGGAATACAGGGTGTCAAAGGTAAAACATTTTGGGCAATAAAAATATAAATAAATATGAATAAAAATACAGCTACTGGCTGGCTAAGGCTTCTTCCTCTCCTCAGTCTTCCTGTTGCTCCTCCTCGAGTGAGGAGTTGTACAGTCTGATGGCCTGAGCGACAAAAGAGTTTCTCTGTCTGTAAGTCCTACATTTGGGGGGAGCAGTCTTGCATAGATATACTCTGAACACCCTTAAGGACACATAAAACTCAAAAAAGGAAATATATCTCCTTTATAATTGCATAAAGGAATATAAGAATACTAAGATAAAGTGACAGACGTAAGAATACTGTCTGTCACTTTATCTCGGCTCCCAGGGTAATATGTGGCCACCCTAATCCCTCAATGCGACTCACAAGCTAATTCAATATTTAAAAGATGGATGTACTTAACAAATAAAAGAGGAGGTCTGCATAGAGAAGATAAACAACAGCAATATTTCCAAGAAAACAGAGCTATGACCGACTAACTGTTTTTGTTTTACTCCTTTTCATGTATTACTAAAAGCATTTGTAAAAATTCGAATATTTCAGTAAAAAACAACTTATTACTGGGAAACACTCAACAACTGTTGAAAAGGTTTTTTTTATTCTATTTAGCTCAATGCATTTTATAAAACTAACTGTATTGTGTTTAAATATGTTAATGCCAATGTAAAGACTTCTTAGCCATTTATTTGTTCCATAAACTGTAAAAATGGGAAGTGAAAGCATCTTGCAGTGCATAAATTTGGCTATTTGACTTTGAGGACAAATTAAGTGGCCCTCATGGTTTGCAAAGTTTGCCATCCTTGCTGTATCTGGTTTGAAAATGTAATATATTCATGCCTTGTCTTACACAGCTATAATGATAATGAGGGCTTATGCTGCACCAGTTACATCAGCTTCACCTTCACCTGGTAATCACACTCCTCCGCTCCATTATGGTGCAGAAACATCTATTAGGAGCAGCTGAATCTGACAAAAACACGGCGTCATCGTCAGCACAGGCAAAGACAAACATGTTCAGACAGTCAAGAGCACCCACAGAAAAGTTTAGTGCTGTTCACACCGAGTCCGACCATCCCTCGAGTCAACGCCGAGTGACTCAGAGTGAGACCGGCTATTTCAGTCCGGCAGAAACAGAGACAGTCATACACACATGAAACAGGCTTGTTCCTCAGCGAATACAAGCACTCTCAGTTCCAGACAGAGTGTGTAGGTGTGTGTGCGCAGCAGCTGTTCCTTGGGTCTCTGGGAAACAAGGCTGTATCGCACACTAACACCCAGCCACAGAGTCGTCTCACATCCTTTTTCCAACACATGCATGAGTCCGTGTGAGCGTGATAGACGGGCCGGAGAGGGTTATTAACAGATGAGGAGGAAGGAACTGGCTGTGGCTGTAAAAAGATTGCGTGGGTGGTCGTTGTGTACTGTGCGGACAGCTGAGGCTTAGTGGGTGTTTTTAAGTGTGATGTGCCAGGGGAATATAATTACACAGGTATGGAGGAAAATCTCAAAGATAAGGAGGGAACCCGCGGTGGAGATGTGTGGGTGTGTAAGCTGCATGAACGTGCAGTAGTGAGCTGTTTGAAGCACACATGTACAGTCATGCAAGCTTTGATTCAACTCCTGCCAGGATGTAATCGGGCTTGCTGGGGGGTTAGCGTATCCCATGGTGCAACACTGAGTCACACAGAGATAGGCCCATGAGGGAGATGGACAACGCTGTGTGAATTATGTGAAGAGTAAACCCCTCAATGCAGCCAACAGGGTAGGATAACGGTATGGGTCTTCATGTTAACAGAATTTAAAATGTTGGTACAATAAAAGCAAGAATCAAAATTATGAAATAGAACAGTTAAATGCAAATGCAAAGAACAAAATACACAAGGAAAAGGGGTTTGGCACCCAATGTTATGAAACTTCTTGTTTGATTATCAATTACTGAAAACCCTGCATGCTACACTAGTTATAATGAAAAATTGACATCTCTGTACTATAAAATGAGCTCAATTTTACTGTAAGCGTGGAAAATAAAATTTTCATTTTATTTTATTTTCACTCAAAGTAAAATTGAGCTCAGTTTGTTCCTTTAGCAGCTGGAAGAGCAGACTAATACAGCCCTCTTGGGAGCTTTTACTGTCAAATGAAAATCAATGTGCATAGACTTTGCCAACTCAAAACTATCATAATAAGCTCAAATATTGGCAGTAAGAACCAGGATATACTGGGAAATGATACTGTGTATCCCTGAAACTTGTTAAATAATTAACTCCACCAAGGAGGTTATGTTTTCGGGAGAGTTTGTCTGTCTGTCTGTCTGTCTGTCTGTCTGTGAACAAAATGACTCAAAAAGTTATGGATGGATTTTGATGAAATTATTTCAGGAAATATTCAGCATGGGAAAAGGAAGAACTGATTCAATTTTGGTGTTGATCCGGATCACCGTATTGGAACTGTGCTGCTTGGCGGAGGTTTGTGCTCTCCGAGTGCTTTTCTAGTTAATATTAAATTTGTCAAATAAGAAAAAAATTCTACAAACTTTTTAAACTGCTTAGGTCACTGTTTTAGAATCAGGTGGTCCCATTAATAACATGAGAAATTCAAAAGAAGATTTTACTTGATAGTTTTTTAAGTTATTTGTGAAAGAAAATGTACCTAATTAAACACTCATCCTACTGTTGCTGCATGATTTGTATAAATAAAATTGTTGTACCAATTCCCAAGGCACACCTAGACTTACTCAAGACCACACCAGTGTGACCTGGCACACCATTTGAGAACCACTGGTGTAGACCATGGCATGTGAAATATAGTTGCCTTATTGTCTCTGAATCTTACATAAAAAGTTTCATAGAATTGTGAATGTCCAAACTAAGGAGCCCAAAGATCCCTTAATAATAGCTGGCCCTTTGAACCATTCTTATTACTAAATGCCACTGCAGTCTTGTTATTTGGCTCTATGCAAATTTTTAAGGATCAGGAAAACAAATGTTAAAAGAGCAGGTTTGAGGGGGAAAAAGGGTGTGGTTGGAGCAATGGTTGTCCAAGTGGCATACAAGTGTACTGTAGCTGTGGTTCTTGAGGTCAGTGACCTGTGAAGTCTAAAGTCTGATAGGTGGCCAACAGCTGGTTTGATTATTTAAGGGGCTTTATCTGCTTAGAGCCAATTATCTCATAACAAACTCATCTGGTTAAGTCAATCAAACAGATTAGAAAAGAATTCATTCACTTTGCATGAATTGTTGAATCCCTCTTTACCTTGTCAAGCTTTCAGCAGAGTAATTTGAGAGTAAAAGCTTAGGCTTGATGCCCCTGCCACTCTGCAAAGGGATATATTAGTATCATGTAGTTTGTTTTTCTTACTTATCATAGGGCAGCCAAGATTTCAGCTGTTACCATCTACCATTTCCCCTGATGAAAGGCTACAGTTAGTGTTTCCTCATCTCATTAGAGGTGACATTTACTCCTCTCCTCTACTGAACTGCTCTAAAAAAAAAAAAGAGACAGGAGATGCTGACAGAAGGTGGGGAGGATCTCCTGTCTCAAATTAATGGAATAAATTTGCATAAGACCTCTGGGGTTTTCACTGGTGCACCAATTGGATGGTTTCGAATTCTTGACCACACTAATCTTTCAGGGGTTTGGATGTTTCATCCAAGCTGCAGCCTCGGGAGTGGAAAAATGAAATCTGTTTGGAAGTGAAAAAAAGTTGCATTTCCTCAAGAGTCCACCTAAGGCTTGACTCAAAAGCACTGACAGTATGAAGTATTGAAAAAGTCTGAGTGAGGTCAACCACATGGTGACTGTCTTTTGAGATGAATCCTAAGGGTGCCTTTATTAAAAACACAGTTTAAAGAGACTTTGATGAGTTTCTAAGTCATTACAAAAAAGTCTCACTTTTAGATATATGCCTGATCGAAATACACACTTAAAGATGAGTTTTATAGCATCTAAATAGGTTATCTATAAATGCTATTCCTTAGCCTTCTGGTCGGGTCGGAAAAGGCTGGACTGGCCTGGATACTCAACTTCAGGAACAAGACGATTAAACCGAGAGCAAATTTATATCATTCGGACACGTCTTAGAGCACCGGGCTTACACAGCGATATATAGCCGACTACAAAACTACGATACTAAGTTTTCCAAAAATTGCTTGTTGTCACACATCAAAAACTACCGCTACATAACTATAAAGAGATACATTACCTCGTCGCTTTGCATCCTGTAAGTTGTTGAAAAAAGAAGTTGTAAAGCAATGCAGAGTTCTCAGGAAGGTCCCAGCTGCATTCATTAGCATCACAACAAACACACGCTTTGGCTTGTGGTGCGTTCAAGTTGTAGTCTGAAGTAGGAATTTCTGGGTTCCGAGTAGGAAACTAAAACTGGAATGTCCCCCTAGTCTGAATTTCCTTCATGGAACTTGATGAAACCTTGCCACCCCCGAGTTTACAATCGAAGATGGATGCCCCCAGTGTGAACAGTTATTTAGCTCCTGTAATAATCAATTTATTTGCACTTCTGACTGGGGTGTGTCGCTCTAGATCAGCTGTATACATAGTATTGTTAGACTTATATTTACAAAAATGCTGCCATAGTGCTAATCACATTCTTCATACAACAACGCAGGGCGTGCTAACAACAGCTAACAATAGCCTGGTAGCTCGGCATGTTTTTTTCCGACTTCAACTGGAATGTCGATAAGTGGGAGATGATGTCACTCTCAGTTCAGAGGTTACTGGAACGCAGCATTACGACAGTTGCCGCGCGTGCTCATGGGTAGCAGAGTCTTAATGTCAGCGGAAACAGATTCTCCTCACAGTCCCTTTAAAATGTACTTTAGTCGACCTGGAAAGAGATGAGATGTGAAGTTGAGGTGGGCCTTTAACCTTTAGACAAACAGCTCTGTCAGTGGTCATGTCTGTCACAACCCTTTAACATGCGTTACTCTGATTCCTCCTAAAACCAAACTTGGTCAGAAACTGCTTATCAGCCCTGTGATGAGATATTGCAGAACAGTACAGTCACATAAATGCAGTGTAGGCATGGTGTTTGTTGCAGAATCATGAAGCAGACTCATGTCCCACATCACCTTTCAGTTCTTCCCCTTTTGAAAGACTAATCAAATGTTAGGCTCAAATAGCATTTCCAAAATGGAAATCACCATTGTTGGACTTAATAACCACTCTTCAAAATCATTGAGTGATGTCGAGGATACTTTGGTATAATAGGTGGTGCTAAATTCACTATTCATGTTTGAATTCACACTTCATCCTAAGGCCACACACCACAAAGCTTGAGCAGATAGAAGACAGAACATACAGAGTTTTTGCTATTAAGCCAACAGCTGTCTTGTCTAAAAACTGATGTAAACCTGAGGGGTTGCTGGATTTCAGCTCTGTTTACAAACCTTTTATCTGAGCGGGCTTTTACAGCTAATCGAACCATAACAAAGGCCCCATGCTGTGGTCATAAAAAAGATCCAGCACAGTATTATGGAACACTTTTAATTGAGCAGGGTTCACTGAGTCCATGTGTAATTTGAACTAAAAATATAGTCACGTCTTAAAACTTTCCATCTAATTACTACCATGGCACAGGGAATTCTTCCTCATGGCCATTTTCAGCAGAGCAAAATAGGGGATATTTCAACCCTGATCCCAGGCCTGAGGAAAGTGAAGTCGATCCTGAAAAGTGACTAATCATCAGGTTTAGGCACACACTGATAATGGGGGGTAATGATCCTCGACCGCCACTGCAATGATATCCCGATACACTGATTGCAGAGACGTGTCCTCAGAGAGTTCCTTTCTCCTGCTTCTCTGCAGGACACTGCAAACACCCGAGTATCCTTGAAAGCCTCAGAGCCTGTGCATGTAAACAACAGAGCATGCAGTGAGACTCACGCTTTTTCCTAATATGGTGTCAGAGTGTGGCTATGGCAGGAACATGGCTTCTGACAAATTTATGATACTCCAAAACTCCAGACTGTGGTGTGACGAGGGATTGCCAGACAGTGAGAGTATAGTGGTGTGTCAAGAGGAGCTGGGGGGCTTTTTAAAATCCAATATTCTTAATGATGGTGTAGCAAGAATCAAGATCACAGTGACCTTGACCTTCAACCACAAAGATGTATTTCACTTTGGATCCCTTTGGTCAGAAACGGTTGTGCCAAGTTTTGAAAAATTTCCCTTTGCATTATCGAGATATTACATTCAACAGCAAAAGACAAACATGAAGCCCAGCACTCTTGACCTTCGTCCTATGACCTTCAGAATGTCACAGATTTATCCTTATAAACAATTTGCAAAGTTTCAAATCCCTTGAAGTGATCTTTAGGACCATATAAAATCCACAATCACGAATTGAAATCATGGAATTAGGCATTAAATGCGGAATTCAAAGTAAACATGAAATATCATGGAAATGGCCGACATTTTACTTAAAAGCGTTTTTTTTTTTTACTAAAACTAAACGTATCTCAATACCCTGAGGGGGTCACTGATGCTGTGGACAATACACGCCTCACTTCCTGTCCCCTCCTCCCTACCACATTAACGATGTCTACATATCACAGCGGCCGCCCGAGACACCGGCTGACCCTGAGTTCACACCAAAAGCGATTTGAGTGTCCTCTGCATTAAGCTGCCATTCATTATCATTGATCGCTGGCATCAAGGGGTGACGAGCGACATGAGCAACCTTGAGCGGCACGCAAGTTGGCAAAGAAGGTCTCACATGGTCACAGGAGCCTGTCCCAGCTAACACTGGGCAAGAGTTGGGGTACATCTTTGTTGCCAGCCACTCACAAAGCTAACATAGAGACAGGCAATCTTTAACACACATCCATCTACACAAGGGCAATGTAGAGTCAGCAAATGAGCAAACAAGCATTTTTCCATCTGAGGGAGGACACCGGAGTTCCTCAGGAAAAACCCCACATGCACAGGGAGAACATGCAAACTCCAGCCATAGACCACAGCCTCAATTAATCAAATGCTTTATCCTTGTGTCACTCTTGACAAAGTTTGAGGTGATGACTCAAGAGTGTCCTTGAGATTTCTCACTGACGAATAATAGCACAGACAGACAGGCAGACAGACAGAAGCATAACCTGTTAATATTCATCTTCTGGCCTCTAAAGAAATGAGGGAGAGCATGAGCAAGGAAAACAGACTGAGAGGGGGGTGGGAAACTGGCGACCCGGGGACTATATGAGGCCCTTCACCTCACTCAATGTGGCCCACGTATCTCCCATAAAAAATGAAAATATGAAGAAAATACAACAAGTGCTTCATGTGATTCATCATGAGTTACCAGTACCACACAATGCGCAATAAGAATAGGTAATAAAATATTTCTACTAACATTAGATCACTGGAAATGCTTGTTTTTACAAGTCATTTAAGAACTTACTTTGCTATGACTGTATCTTTAAATTTATTTTATGAGGTACAAAAATATAACAAAGTATAAGCAAAAACTAAATTTGAAAAAAAAAAAATTGTACAGGTAACATATTTGTGCTTTAACATTCACTTTTTCACTGCATTGAAAAGAAGCATAAATTGGCTTTAGTTATGTGTTATGCGCATTAAATCATGAGTTTTTAATTGGGTTTGAGAATAATGTTGGTATAATCCTTTACTGAAGCTTTATATTTACTATTTTGTGTTTATTTATAAGTATTTAGTGCCTCATTGAAAGGCACTAATAAAAATCACAGAGCTCTTTTGGTAGTCAAAGTTTCCCACCCCTGGACTAAGACATCCATTATTTATAAGAGCAGAAACATGTAAAAATGATATGAAGCCTTTGAAGAGGATGTAGGCTAAGGCATAAAGAGATGGAAACATAAGAGTGGTAGAGGATAAGGAGGGATCGAAGTCCCATGTGAGTTTTTCTGATCAACAGGAGGACTGTGTAGGAGCCAGATTGCACCACAGCAGAAGGATTGCCAGCGACTGCAACAAGAACAGGCACCTGAGCAGTGGGAGTGCGGGATGGGAGGGATAAGAGGAAGGAAGTAAGGAGGGAGATGGGGCTGGAGAGGGAGGGAGTGCAACAAAAGAGGCTTTATTTTCTTGGTTTCCTGGGACACAAATCAAAATTGGATTCAAATAGTAGAAGCTGGTCCCTTGGATATCGCTGTACAGGATTATTTTTAGAGTTTTGGATATTTTTCTTAACTTATCATATTCCACTGGCTACATGTTTTACAACTGTATTCATCAGGGCCAGGGAATCTAAGTTTTTATGAAGAAAGACATTTCCAGTGAGATATGGGAAACACTGTTTCTTATGTATCAATATGGCTTGTTGAGTTGAAAAATATTAGGCATAAAGCTCAATAAAACATTATTTACCGTAATCAATGCTGACAGTAACATGCTGTTGATCACAGGATAATCTATATAGATTTTTATAAGGTATTTATTGTTACTTCCAGCAAGCAGGTTGTTATTTTTTACCAGTGTATGTCTGTTTGTTTGTAGCCAGAGAACTCGGAAAGTGATGGATGGTTTTGATGAAATATTTAGAGGTAATACGGTTTTGAAGGTTTCTGGATGTGGGACCAGGAATTTTTTGAAGGTTTGTTTTGTGAGATTGTGTCAGAAATGCCTTGGCGGCAGGTTGTGCTTTCTGAACATTTTTTAGTTATATTTGTTTTATTTTTTTAATGTTCATTTTAATTATTGGTGCTAAGCATATTATGTTGATCCCTGTTGAATACCATGGTCACAAAGATGAAACACAAAATACTGAGAAACATAATATTTTTTAATAATCAAACATTTCAGGTTAACTTCTTCATACTGTCTAATTTGAAAAAATACACTAAAACACCTAGAACAGTGGGTGGAAATGGCAATCCAGCGCTTACCAGCTTAATCCTCTGTTTAATTAAACACAGTCCTCTCTATTTCTTTATTAATTTAGAATATTAAATGAAGATCATTAAGTTTTTTGTACCTTTTGGTGCTACAGATAATTAAATTTATGGAGATTTTTTTCATTTTAAAGAACATGTTCCTAAAGGAGTAGGGGCATTATGAAATAATCAGAATAATATGAAAAAATGACAAATAAGATCAAGGACTTTAATTTGTGTTGCCATGATATTAAACTGGTTTGATTTTCTCTCGAGTTGTTTACATGTTTATAATGATGGTACTAATCGTGCATAGACTCAGTCAGTAAATCCAAACATAAATTCATCATGTCTGGTTTGAAAATTGCACTAAAGTGATGGCCTGTACAATAAACAAAGGCAGTCATAAAGGCTGAGACATATTTGACTGTGCTGTTTTGCAGGAAAGATGATTTTAAGGATCAGGTATGAATCATAGCAAACAGAGGCTTTGTTCAATGGCCACTCTCTGCCTCTCTTGTGTTTGCCTCAGAAACACAGTAAAGTTCAAGAGCACTTCAATATCCGCAGCACATTTAAAACCAAGCTGTTTCTTTTTCACGGTGTCAGAGCAGAACCAGTCTCCCAGTGTCTGTGAAACTGTCTGTGTGCATGAACTGAATGCTGGCTGTTAGAGGGAATGTTAAAATCTGATGAAGCTCAGGAGGAAGAGCTCAGTGGACCAAAAGGAATGCAGGTTTAACCAGACAAGTCTGAACACCTGTCAGGTATTAAACATTTTAAACTGGAGTTGACACAGCCAGTATTTGCTTAATGAGTCAGGATTTTGACAGACTTTACACTGATGAACAATGTTAAGGCTTGAGTTTCATGGAGCTCTATAATAGATCCAGGAAACAGTGTCACCTGTGTGTCATAGTTTTGAGTCAGTGGGAGGATTGTTTCTGTTTCTCTTTATTTTTAAATACAGCTTCCAGCAGTTCAGTCTATTAGATAACTGACAAATGGATGAATACTAACAAAGTAAACTAAAATCCAGCACTGTCAAATGTTTGGTGACCTGATTTCACTTTTCCTGACAAAGGAGATTGCTGATGTTTGTTATCAAAACACAAGTTGGGAACTCACACAAAGGGAAAGACTTAGTAAGTAGGTGGAGTAATCACAAAGATGAATTAAAACTTATATAATCTTTAGTACTTACTGAATTGCAGTAAAGTGTCATTTCTGCCTCTGATGTAATTGATACCTGCGGTGCTATTGACATTTTTAAGCATTATACTTCAGCTGCAGCTCCACATACAGAGAAATAAACACGTGTAGGGCTTTTTGAAGCTTTTTAAGTGAGCTTGAAAAAGTTACCTTCAATAATCTCATTTACAAAATAAATCCACAAACATTGTTCCATCTGTCTGTCTTTTTTTTTTACACCAAATTGTTAAACGATGACATTGATTCTACAATTTACTAACTTCTTGGAGTCATTTTCTATTTCTCTGTTACTTTGTTAAACTGTTGAAAAATATCCTGGTTTTATATCACTTTGGCCACAACATGGACCGTGTATCACACATTGTATCATGAACTAATCTGCAATTTCCAGCCCCAACTCTGGTGCTTCCATTTGATCCCAGAAATTAGAACACCTGCTTCACTCAAACTTCTTTCTCTGAAAACTGATACTGTACATTTCTGGTTCGCTTACCCCGTAACAAGTCAAATCAAGAATGCTGTAAACTCCACAGCACCCATCTCTTAGTTCTCAGGTAAATGTAAAGCATTAGTAGATGTCATGGTTGTGGCAGTTATCGTAGACAGTCTTCATAAATGGCTCTTTGGTTTTTAGTTGATATATCAAAAATATCTTAACAGTAAATAGTTAACGAAAACAAACATAGCCACAGACAAACTCAGATGACAGTTACTAGTTAAAGCCACTACTAGATGAACAAATGTACTGGCTGTGTTCAATGTCATTTTTAAGGGAAACAAAATGTTAAAATGTTTATTATTCTGCACATCGCATTTGTTTGTCTGTCGTCCATCCTGCTCCAGAGCAGGTGACTTAGTCAGCACCAGCTGGAAGCCCAGAGTCAACCCTAAAAAGATATTAGCTTATAATCACCTTTATTCTCACTTAAAGAATTCAAACTCAGACCATGTCCATAAGCATATATTTTGGAAGATGGGGGTTTTAAGATTTTTTTAAATAAACCAGTCAACACGTGAAGTTTTCAAGAACATACCCATCAATATGAAAACACAAAAACACCGTAGACTGTCCAATAATGGCCCTCGTATCAATCTTTTGCTTTTTCAATGCAAAATAAATTTCATGTTTTATTTTCAAACCTATTCCAACCACAAGTTTGTGGCTATAACTGGTGTTAGCCAAAGTTTTGTGGAAATAATCTCCATTTATGTTTTAGTTTGAGACATATCTGATAATCCTGATCATATCCTGTCATTAAAAAGTCTTGTAGGTTCTCTTGATGCGAGCAGCCATGGGTCACCAATCAGCATGGTCACTTGTGAATCATTAATTACAGGTCATGTCCAAAACGTTGGCAGTGTTTGTATCGTCGTCATGTTTTTTTTTTTATTGGGTTTCGATGGCGCAGTCGGATAATGCGTTTGGTCAGTAATCAGAAGGTTGTACGTTTGAGCCCAGTTCCGGCTGTCACATGGTGATGTGTCCTTGGGCAAGACACTAAACCCAAAGTAGCTTCCACTGTTGAGTCAATGGTGTGTTAATGGGTATGAGAGGCTGAGAATGCTTTAGTTGACACTTTAGGATAAGTGACATAGAAACTCCAACCATGAGAGTGTGAATGTGTAGGTGTGACCAACTCAAGTCCATTAACCATTTTCAAAAATAGTAGCATAGCATAATAGACAGATAGCTACAGAAAGTACATGCTGCCATATAAATAGTCAAGTTATCAACACAAACAGAAACACTTTGCTGCTGAGTATGTAAACAACAGGAATTTGCAGTGTGACATCACCCTGAGTTTTAAAAATTCTTCCTTTTCTTCTCCTTGGCAGGGGTTTTTCCAAAATATGAGTTTTCATTGACTTAAAACGCTGTTTACATGTCAACAGAGGGCTTAATGAACGGAAAAAGCTGTGTATTCTTAAAAATCCGCCTACATGGGGATAAATTGTCATAGTCCATCTGTGTGACTGTCTATCACAGCTCAGTGAGAAACCATTGTTAAAGCAAACAATGAGAGAATTCAGTATCACAAAGATTCACTTGAGAAATGCTCAATTGACTTCACGATCTCGGCCTACTAGCTTTAGATTTTAGTAACACAGTTAAGACCATGGAAAGCCAGTGAGAGTTTATGATCTTGAATGTCTTGCACGTTTTCTTTTGTTGATTATGAAGAATCTTGCTGCTCCACAGGACAGTACATTCCGCTGAAGCACCTTTACTACAGACCATTTATCTCATGAATTATCTTCACTCTGAAGTCGTGTTGAGAAAATTTAATTGCTAGTATCTAATTTTGTTTTATAATAGAAATTAAATGAACAATCAGCCTTGATAATAAAGTTACACAGTATAAATGCAGCAATTTGTTACAGAAGATTACATTTCAAATTGCTTCCAGTGCTAAAAACGAGCTCCGGTTCTGCACAAAGAAGGAAACTCTCTCACGTTTTACTTGTCTAATCAGCATTTGTAATCCCTCCATCTGAAGCCGCGCACACACTGTACATTTCTGGTCAGGCACATAAGCACATTTGGCCATGACAAACCTCACTGAGTCACAACAGACGGTAACAGTTGCCACCACGCTGCAGAGAAGAAAGAAAGAGAGAAAGGAGCTCGGGCCAACGTTTGAGCCGAATGGGAAAATTACAGTTTGCCCTGGGGAGGAGGGTGAGTGGAGGGGGGGGGTGCAGCGATGGGTCCTCAAGATCAAAACAAGAGGAAATGTGCACATTAGCGTCACTGTCCTCTGCTGCTTGAATAAACTGGATAATAGCATGAAAGAGTGCATGTATGAAACACAGATCATCCATGTATAGCCTTCATTATGCAGACAGAGCAGGCAGTTGATTAAAAAAGGGCCAAAGAATGGACAATGTAGGCATAACAATCAAGTCCTTTCCATTTTTAGAACTGTTATATTCTGTGTTATCTGTCCCTCAAATCCTCCTCACTTTGCAAATGTACGAGGCAGCGTTTAGTTTCTCATTCCTCTTCCCTGACGCACAAAGAGAGGAGGCAAGAGGAGGAGGAGGAGGAAAACAAGAGGACAAGAAGAGGCTCGTGGCACTTGGCTGATGAAACCCACTTCCGCTTTCTGTCCATCTGTAGCTGGTGGCTCAAGCTGCAGTAAAGTGATCAGGCTATGAGGAAAAGCTGCTCCACAATGATTGACTCAAAGAAGGAGGGGAGAAGGTGGAGAGGAAGGGCATGAAGGCTCTTTTATTCCAAGATGGGAACTCCTAGAAAATTATTAACCTCTGCAAAAATCAAGGGGCTTGGCGGTAATACCTGGTTAATGTACAGGCAGCCTCGCTTTGTGTTTGACAGAAAATAAACAGTTTCTTCATTCAAGCATTTAGATTTTTGTATGCCTTCTGACAAAAGCAGGAGTACAGCGGCATAATGGACACTTAAAGCCATGATGTGAGGAGGAAAATAACTCACAATTTTATCATTATTGCATTACGAGCCTGTGTAGTAAACGTGGAAAAAGCCTGAATTTATTTCAATGAATGAGAAAATTAGTTTTGCAGACATGCACTGTGCTCTTATCAGCCAAGTGTGCATTTTGTACTCTTTCACATTATTTTCTGCAGTCAAATTAAAACAAGGTTATTCTGCACTGTTTTTTTTCCCTTTGCCATTGTGCTCTTATGTTCTGTGTAAAGAAGGCGGAATTACCTTGTTGCTGAGAGATGCTCTACAAATAAACTTGCCATACCTCAGCTAAATAACAGATAAGCTCAGAGGAGTGGCAAATTTATTATTGTGGATTCGTGACAATACTTTGCAAACAGCTACATTTGAAGTTATCATGGATTCTTTAATAGCAATTAACTTGTTATACTTCAGATCTGAACCACAAAATTGAATATAGTATTACTGGTAAGCATCAACACTGTATCAGTATTGGTAAAAGTATCAGATTGGTGCAGGATCAGTTTTATTTTTACGTGTATATTTAACATGTAAGCAGTGTGGAAATATTTGGATTTACACAGGAATAAGAGTCCCAATACATCCTATTCTGATTAGATTTTTAAATGAATTTTACAATAATGTTTGTCTGACTTAGTTTATATGAATTAAATAAGGGTTTGTTCTTACTTTATGTACTTAATTTAGTTAAAAAAAACAACAACAGAACAAACACAAAAACAGTGTGTAGTTGTATTGTCAAGTTAATTGGGACATTCCTCAAAAGCAGACTTAAGAATTTTTAATATCAAATTTTTAATCAACCATAATAATGCCAGTAGAAACTTGCAGAATTTGTTCTGAGTATCTTCCTGTCCACTGTATCACACTATCACAATAACACTTTATATTTGTATCAATAATCTCCAACAATTAAAAATAATAATAACGATGACTTACACCCTTGTACAATTATCTTACACAGATTTTTTTGGCTATAACGTTAGTCACAGGCAATTTTGCCAACAGGAAAAGGGAAGCAATTGCCTCGGGCTCCACTGAGGGATGGATCCAGATATCAGGTGAACTGATACCAACATTCTGATGCCTTATTTTGGAGCCATTCACCAAAGGTCAGTTCCAAAGATGCTGAACCTTCTCTGTCCTGTTTTCTCTGTGAGATGTCTAACTCTGCCCTCAACAGGCATTAAAGGTAACAAATGCATTTTCACATGACCAAGCTTTGGGCACAGCACTCCTAGACGAGCTCAAACTTAAGGTACAGAACTACACTTAATGACTAAGACGTACATGTAAATAAGGGCCCAAGAGTAAATGAAATGGCATTTACAAACTGTTTAGATGATCAAAAATAAAGTCCCCTGGGAAGATCCCTGGCCCAAAGTCCTCAGAATGACTCAAAATGTCTTCAAATTAAGCAAATGATTGTGAGATGGTTCACTTTTGGCATTTTAAACAATGAATGATTGGATTACTGTGCGGTAAAACATATAATAAAAGTAATGAAGTGCTGCAAAAAAACAAAATTTGAGGAAAAAGTGAGCATATATTCTCTGTTTTTCTAGGTAACACTTGGTCTACAGATGTGGAAAGATGTTTCGATGTGTTGAGTGGGAGTTATAGTACTCTTCTGAGGAGAAAGAAGCACACACTGTTGGAAATTTGGGTGTTTGAATTTCAGATCAAGTTATGTTCTGTAGTTATTTGGCTATATTACCTGAAAATTCGTACTTCGAAATATTATGATAACTCACTATAATTGCTTTAAACAAAACAGGAGGGTCTTTGCCTGCGGCCTCAAAATTACTGGACTTATTTCTGAGCAGATCCAGAAGTGTTTACAAGTACAGACAAAACAATTACTAGTAAGAAAGCATGGGAGATCAAACAGTTATGATTTGTCTGTCTTTATTACACTGGCACAGGCATCAGTGTTTGGGTGGGGAACATGCATTTTAACCCACTACAACCTGTTATCAGAGGTTTAAATCAGCCTTCAAAGACCAGCAAAAAATAGTCTTTGCATCTTGCTCATGTGTGTCTTGTTTGTCATGTGAAGCTAGCATGTAAAATCTCCTTTGATTGTATCGTGTTTAAAATCAAGTGTTCAGCTTTCTAATATCCTGGTCTCATTTTAAGAAAAGCCAAATCCGCTTCCCTATGATAACGTATCACTTATGAAAATGTTTTAAGTATGTTTAAGACCAGGGGTGTGTATTCGCAGGTACTTGCAAAACAATTAGTATAAGGATATAGAGGTCACAGCACTGTGTAGCACCATATACTGTGATACTACAAGCAGGGCGGTATATCACAATAAACGTACCACATCATTTATTGTTGACAATTTATCAAAGTATTAAGAATCTTCAATATTACATGCATGGACGTACAGTTTTATAACAGTGTTATTTATGTAAGCATGTATAAACTTAGTCTCAGTGACAGAAATAATCACAATACATGTTACGAAGACAAAACGGCAATGGCAAACGCATACTGCCAACAAGCGACTGGAGGCTGAACTACAATTCAAAACTCTCATGCCTTATTTCAAAAAACTATAAACAATGAAATGTATCTCTTGTGCTATAAAACACTAATTCAGCATCACACTGTAAAAGTGGATAATAAATATGGAGACTTTCTCAGGGTAGTCCTGATCAGCTTTTTGGTCTCTAATCATGGCCATAGCTGCCCACTGCTTTTGTCTATTTGTTAACCAAATTAAACTTTAACTTTGAATAGCATTATTTCAAACTCATCAAGACATATTTCCACATTGCTGACGTGTTAGCTACTACTGCTCCAACACTTGTTTATTTAGGGCCTGTCGTAAAGAGTACTCAACTCATGGACACTGTAAAACAATCAGGAGATGATGAGCATTTATTCCAATCCCAGACCAACTAAAAATACTCATATTTACCTCTATCGGTCAAGCAGTGGGACATTCCTCTATTTCCTTACTCCCATATGCTGGGCAATAAAATGAGAAACCCCCAGATGACTATTGTTTGTTACTGTTAAAGGCAAAAGCAATATTCTGGCGCATGTAAATGAATTATTAAGGATATACTTCCAGATCATGCTGTTCATGTTTACAGTATAAGACAAGTACTCCACTTTTTGCACAATTGAAGAATGTGAAAAATCAGGGAAAATTGATGGTCATTGTTTATTTTGGGACAACCTTAAATGTCCATTAATCTTTTTTGTTTATTAGGGACATTGAAATACATACTATGAAAGGTAAAACCAGTATTTTTGCTCAGGTAAATAAGCAGCTCATGCTGTGCTGGCTTCATGTTTATTGTATGAGGCTAGCATGTTACATCCCCTTTGATTGTCCAGCGTTTAAAATCCAATGTTCAGCTTTCCCATAATTCCCCTGTCTCACATTTAAGCAAACCTGAATCCACTTCCCCATGTAAATGAGCTGGAACTAGCCCAAATCCGAAAACCAACTGTAAATAGATTAACCACGTAATTAAAATTCTATTTCCCCAGGATTAAACACCAGTTGTCAGTAAAGCTGCTTTCAAAGAAACAAGGGGTGGGGTAGTGGCTGCTTACAGGAGTAGCAGCTGTCAGGATGATAACGTCTTCTTTACTATGGAGGGGGAACACCAATTAAAATGGAAAAACATCAGCAGACGATGTTGGCCCAAACGCATCCACACTGGGCTGGTAAACAGGGATTTGTGAATGGCAGATAAAAGGCGACATAGCTGCTGTGGTTGTCGTGGGCTCTCATGCAGCGCATATGCGGCCTGATGAATCAAAACAGGTGCCGTTACAGCTCCATTTTGGATTTCGATGGATTCTTGGCTTTAATTTCAGTGCGCAGACGATTTTACCCTGTATGTGCCGGAGGGGTTTAATCGTGGGAAAGGCAGAGGTGTGCAAATGTGCCTTTTTTGTTAAGGGGGGGTGTAGTAAATCGTCAACAAACGTAGCCTTGGCAGACTGAGTGGCACTGGCCGAATGAAATGAGCTGACTGAGTGGCCTGTGCAACAATGAAATACAGCATTTCCAGAGGGGTTCACGTTATGTGGAAATGGAAAATGCGCATAAGCAGCAAAAATACATTTTAGTATAATCGACTTTAACCCAGTGTTCTTGCACTGAAACGCCTCACGCCGTATTTAACTCACCTTTGACGCGTCTTGAGATGGAGCCCAAAAATCAGAGACGCGCAGCAGCGAGGATCCGCGTTAAATCCGTCCGGCTGTCCTCATCAGAGAAATAATGGAAGCGTGGAAACCTCGGGCCAGCCACGAATCCCATTTAGCAAAATCCCAGCTCTATAGCAGGAAAAGGGGAGGTCATGGCGAGGGCTGCCTTCAGGAGCAGGGGGCACAGCTGCCGGGGGGCTGCGTTGGGCCGAGGAACAATCACCGAGCGGAGAGGCGGACGCGCCGTGAGGAGGGAGCCCCTTCAGCAGGGCAGGGACGACGGCACAGCAGATTCATACGAGGAAGCAGGAGCGGTGTGGCGGTGTGGAGAAGATATGCCTCGCTGGGGATAGTGCATCACTGACGAAACACGAGAGGAGCCTGGACTTTACGTCTTCTACGCAGCCACGGCGGAGTCGAGAGGATTCACGTCGCGTTGCGTAACTCGCCGCCGTAACTGGAGGATTCACCGAGGCGTTGGCGGCTGGTCAAACAGCTCACTCGGTTAAGCAAATCTGAAGAGCTGGCGGAGAGTGAGACGCTTTCTGTGACATTTGGTAGCCTGAAATGCCATGACTCTGGTACACAGCACAAAAATCCACCCCATCATTGAATTAGCCTCACAGCCCGTTGGTAGGATCCGTTCGTTGCTAAGCGACACAACGTCCCTGTCATGGACGGTTGGCGCACGCAGACGATTTTTAATGCAAAAATAAAACTAATGTGACTTTACAGGTGTTTGTTATCAGGGATTTAAGTGTCTGGAGCACAAATACGAGACTTTGGTCGCTAACTTTATGTGTACTTTTATTATTTTCCACAGGATAAGTTGTCACAAATTTGAGAGAGCTACCTCAAGTCAATTACAAGCCGGTTTAAACCAAGTAAAGTGATATATGAATGAACAGCTTCCACCGGAAATGACCATAGCAAGATTTTTACTTTTGAATTTAAGTTCAAATTATTAACAGTTATTTAATACATTTAACAGAATTAAGGCCAGTATAAACAGAGTTTTGTGGGAAAATGATAAACTGTGAGGTTTTTAACAATATATCAGATCAGTGACGTGTTTAACCTTCAGGCAGATCTCGCACTTTCTAAAGAAATGGCGTGAACTGAATTGCTCTTAAATGTCCCGTTCAGGATACATCCAAAGCTACTATGGAGTTTTCCTTAAGCCTTCATGTGCATTTACATTTCTTGATAGGTGGAGTGATATGAATATTTGCACGGCCTCTCTTTATTAAGAAAAATAAACAACAAACAAACAAAAAGAAACACAGTAATGCACCTCAGAGCTAAACTAAAACAATTCTAGCCAGTCATATCTTATAACTTGCTTGCAACTATCAAAAAATGCCACAGGACTGAAGCTAAATTAAACGTAATAAAACAAAATGGGTAGATGAAACAACTTAAAAAAAAAAATAAAACGGAAAACAAAATAGAATGGATAAATCGCCAACCAAGAAAACACAGAAACATACAAAAATAGTAAAAAAAAATGAAAAAAATATTAAAAAATGGATAACACCCCCCCACACAGACACACACAAAGCTACACAAAAAGTGCCACAGAAATGCAACAAACAATACAGAAAAAGACAGAAAACATAACTAAAAACATTCAAACTGGTGTAAAACACAATCACAATTTAAAAGCAAAAATAAAAATGCAATAAAGAAAAATATGAAAAAACAAAACATTTAAAAAAGAAAGGAAAAATGACAAGTACAAAAAACCCAGATAACTAAAAAACTCTAAAACAAACAGAAAAAGAAGCATGGATTGAAGACAACAAATTACGTGAGAAGGGGGGTTTGTGTGGAGAGGAGATTGCCAACAGCTCATCCCTTGTTGAAAATGTGAGGAACTATCACAACTACAGACAGGACACCTTTAAAAAACTTTGATAACTTTTGGGGCTGTGTTTCTGCTTTACACCAACATCGAAGACTTTTAAACAACACTGACCTACTTCTGTAGTTTTATTGTTTCTTGAAATTCTGAAGCAAATAATTGCTCTTCTTTTTAGCATCTGAATATCATATCAGTTTGTTTATATAAGAGAGGAACAAAAATGTCTCAAATATATGTTAGCCTCTGAATTGACTACATTTGCCTCACAAAACCCCAAATAGGCTAAAAGAAAATGCTTTTTCTCTGCAATGGAAAATTAATAGATGGAAAGCCAGGACATGACCTCATCCTGAGTCATTAAAACCAAACTGGAGTTCAGCAATTAATAAAAACAGACAATCTGAATGTCTACACAAGGTTTTTATTTGAATGATGTTGCACAAATGCAGTACAGCTATTAAAAATGTATAAAAAGAATATAAAATACCATGGAGAAACAAACAATGCAATGACAATGTCTTTTTGGTAATACTGTAATAAAAATGTAGTGGAGTTTATGGTCTGAAATTCAAGTGGCATAATTTCTCTTCTTCTTAGCGTGAGCTTAGTGTTTTAGGTACCTGTGTGGAGACTGTTTTGGAAAATGTCAGAGTTGACTCACAGATGACTACACAAGCAGGTAGCAATCACTCACACAAACACACCCACAAAGACATGAACAACATGAACAACTAACAGAATTCATCTCTTCTTTTTGCTCTCTTTCTTTGGTTTCTGTCGAATCTGTGGTGCTGGTCCTTTTGGTTTCTTCGTCTGTTCAGTGGCTTTGCTGTCAGAGGACTCTGTTTCCTCCTGTACAAAAAAAAGGCAGAATTATTAACACTTATAGTTTAAGATAAATCATCTCGAGTCATTTTGATGACATGTTATGTAGATTTAATTTGATTCTGCTTTGCAGAAAAGAAAATGAAAATAAGGGTCCTGGTGTGGCAGATTTCATAGCGATATTCTGTGTAAAATGAGAATTATTATTATTTGTGACAGCTTATTTGTTGAATACCTCTGCATGGAAATGGATCCTTGATGTACATTTCTTTGAGATTAATTAACTCAAAGGATAAGTTCAGTTTCTACAGCTTTCACATTGTTTATAGAATGAAGTAGAACAATATACTTACCCAGAAGGCTTTCCTGATCCAAACAGTGCATCGGGAGATATTTAGATACAAAATCGAGCGGCAGACATCCGTATAATGGTAGCACATAGGGCATGTATAGCACAGCTCCTAAAACTGCATTAATCGTCCAAAAACTCATTAGTTTCACCAATATTTCATCATGGTCCGCTCATGCTACTCCTCCATTACAGTCTGTGTCACTCCAGACATGTTTTGTGGCTGTGCTGACCTCTGAACTGAAGAAGAAGAATGTTTGCCTCTGCGCATGTGCAGTACTCTCTGGAGAGCTGTTCTTCTCTTTGCCTCCGCTTCCTCCTTTCGATGAGCTCCTTATCTGTAAACTCTGGCTCGAAACCGTAAGGACACCCATCATATTCAAAGTTCTCCTCCACAACATCTTCATCCGATAGATATTTGTACATTTTGCACAAAACGCGAAGAAGAAAGTCGTTGCGTAGCCGGCTGTCTTCCCCTGAAACAATGAGCCGCACTGCACATGCACGGAGGCAAACGTTCTTCTTCTTCAGTTCAGAGGTCAGCACAGCCAAAAAACATGTCTGGAGTGACACAGACTGTCGTTGAGGAGTAGCCCGGGTGGACCATGATGAAATATTGGTGAAACTAATGAGTTTTTAGACGATTAATGCAGTTTTAGGAGCGGCGCTAACATGCCCTGTGTGCTACCATCATACGGATGTCTGCCGCTCGATTTTGGATCTAAATACCTCCCGAAGTACTGTTTGGATCAGGAAAGCCTTCTGGGTGAGTATATTGTTCTACTTCATTCTATAGACAATGAGAAAGCTGTAGAAACCAAACTTATCCTTTAAGAGACTTAAAATGATAATCAACCTCAGTCAGGAACAACTTGAATAACGGAGCTGAGTTTTAAAATTTACACTTATGGATGTGAAACTTCACAGAAGTCGCCCTGCCGTTCACATTCATTTGCTCATGCTATCACTCACAGATAGTGGAGAATTCTTTGTAAATAACCCACAATAACTGAAACATCTGTGCACTTTCATTACCAGTTACACCCCAGTGATGCAGCAGTGAGAGCGAAGTGGGGTTGAGTGTCTTGCCTAACGACCTGTTGACATGTGACAACTAGTTTATGGCTTAAACCCTTGACTTTCCAACTGAGGGTGGAGTGCATCTCAAGACTCATCCACCAACACCCCTGAAGTATTTATACAAAACACAATACAGGGAATAAATGGGCAGTCATAGGCAGTAACAAGGAACCATTTCTCATATATCCAAACAGCCACTGCTAACAGATCAGGACTGATGTACCAAATATTTCTGTTTTAATGTGCTCAGATAACTTCCAGTATACTCATATATTCTGCTTGTATTTCTTCTTAAACAAATGCAACATCCTTACGGTCAAACAGTGCTTCTTCATATTTGTATTTATATTGTATATATTGTTAAATTTAAGAATGTAGATCTGTTGGCCTTGCTCATAGTCTCACTTTTACTTATTTTCTTCATTTTGGGAATTGTGACGTCTTAATATTCTGCACATTGTAAGTTTGGCTTATTTAAATACTATTATACTCTATTATTTTCATGTCTTTGTCCAACCTTCCTACTTCAATACTGTGTATACAAACCACTGAGACTACCAGATTTCCTCTTGGGGATTAATTAAGTGTTTCTGTTTCTTTTAAATGTTACAGAACAACTAACAGTGTACACTAAACTAAAAAAAAAAAAAAAAGCAGTCTAACTTCTTTTTAATTCATCCTTTTTATAGTTTAATTTGACAATGCATTTTTCTGCCTTTGTTTTTATTTTCCTCAAACTTTTTAACTGGGATGCTTTACCTTTATTCTTAAAACAAATCTACTCAGATTTCAAAACAAAATTGATCATTTTTAAAGGCATAATTATGCAAGGGCTCATAGACATGTCAAAAAATGTCCTTTCAATCAAACTTTCCTTACATTTAACCCAACAGAAACAGTCCTTCAATAATTCAGTGTGGCAACTTTAAAAATTCCCCTTGTGAATGTTTTTTTATTTCTATATTGTTTGATTTTCCACTGCAAAGGAGAATGATGGCAGATCTCAGAGAAAGATGAAATGACACATGCTCTGGAGTTACCAGGTATTGATTTGATTTGTGCCTGTATTTAATTTATCTTTCCCTAATTGGGGACATGCACATATTTTACTACCAGCTGGAGTGATTTAACAAGTTCAAATCAAGTCAGCAAACAAAAAAATTAAGTCGTCTTCGCTTCTATGGTATTCCATAGTTAATTATTGAAGTGTTATGTGGAGAAAAAAAAACTTTGTGTCTTTCCATTTTTATCTTTCTGCAAACCCAAGTGTTTTCTCCTGAGGCCCAGGGTCTTTAAGAAGAATCTTTTCACACAGGATGTGAATTCTGCTGCCAGCTCACATGGAAGATCCTTGTTCCAACTAATAAATCAATGTTGTGTGACAGTTTGAGTAACCACACTGTGCTATCGTCATATAATATTGATGTACTTTCAGCACTGAGACCAGCAGTTTACTTGCATTAGCCAATAGTTACCAAAACACACCGGAGTGCTGTTGCAAAGGATTTACTGAGTAAGAGGAGCTGGTGATGTCCAGGCAAATAATCCAGGGCTTTTTAAAAAAAATTAATAATAATAACATAAAAGGCCACCTGCTGTGCTGCTATTCCATACAGTCATTTACATTAGCAGAGTGTAAAAGCATGAACTATTAGGGGAAAATATGTCTGACTGTGCAGATGCAAGAACAGGCAATGCAGACAGCAGTGACACATCGATAAGTATGTCTCATTTAAAGTGGAATGTTTTGCCACAAAAGTTACTGTTGTGAGCATGACAGATTTAGGGTTTGTGGTCCAAAGCCTCTCTCACGCAGTCATTTCAAGCCATATTGCGTGTCTGAGATCCTTTCTTCGCAAAGCCATAAGCCAACACAACAGCTCACTGCTGTCAATCACAGAAGTTCCACTCTGACTGTTCACTAATGATGGTAAAAGATGCACCTTGACCCAAATGACTTGTGTTTAATTTTTACTGGCTTTAAACTGCACACTGTTAAAACAGCTGCAACTGTAAATGAGCAACTCTTTGTAAAGAAAGTAGAAACTTTTTACTCAGGTTTATGTTTATTTATGCCCAGGTTACTCTGCCAAGTCTGTTTTTTTATTTTTCTCCCAATAGGTGTCCTATTGACATATTTGTTGCATATAGCTAAAGTATGTTTTGTTAAGATCCTTAGTCTCCTTCTAGTGTGTATACTTTACTTCCTTTTCCTGAAACCAGCTGCTGCAATTACACAATTTCCCAGCATATCCTTCTAACCGTCTATTTATTCAGAAGTATTATCAGGGCTGAACACTGACAAAAGAGAAGCACAAAGATGCAGCAGAAGGGTAGTTACTGTACATGTATGTTTGTGTGTCAGCTTTACACCACGTCACGCTCTCTCATGCTCCACCAAAGCTGTATCGTACTGTACATTGACACAAAGGTCTTTGTTGCCTTATCACTTTGCTTTGCATGTATGCACTGTGAAAAGGGCTGATGTGAGGGGGGTTAGTCAGAACAGATTGTTAGTAGGGGGGCTGCACATGCTTACCATGATAACTGGACACAACCTTGACCATGTTTGATTGATTACAACAAAATACGTGTAGGTTTAAATGCCTCTGATGATTTCACTCTGTGTGGACGTTCAACTTAATCACGTCCTTCTCTTGACATGTACTTACCTGTTCATATCCCTTAGATGTGGGTAAAATGACAGCCAGGATGCAGATGAGCTGAAAGATGGCACCCAGGAAGAGTCCATAGCGCAGGAGGCTCTCTAAGAAGGTGGGCTCAGGGACCTCTGGGGTGGACAGGTCCAGTTCTGCAGACATGTTGCTGCTCTGTCTCCTCTATGTCTGTTTCCCAGAGTCTGGTTTGAGCACAATGCAAGATCAAGGTTAAACATGAAGGTCAGCAACATATCTTTGTCTCCGAGAGTTTGTGCTTTAGGATTACATGGAGGAGGGTGAATGTAGTTACTCTGCTGCCTTATAGTAGACATACGACTTGTACACGTTTAGATACATTACAGTGGTCTACATGGCACTTTGCAGCACATTAATCAAGACTTTAACATAAGTAACAGTTTACAGATGTCGTACTGTTGAATAATATATGGACAAAGCCAGGACACACTTACAAAGCAACCACGACTCAACCAGCGTATATGAGCAGAGAGGAGTGAGAAGCTAAAAGCCTTCAGTGTAAATATTTCAGATTTGTCCAAACGTGTCAGATAAAGCTCACCTGCTGCAGAGTTAATTCAGCTCACTTCGTCGTTTCGGGGACGTGAACACTGAATTTTAAGCTCAGAAAATTAGTAATGCTTTGATTTACGACAGTGTGAGGGCTTTAGCATGATGGGAAGAAAAAAAAACATCCGTGCGTCGGAAGTGACGCAGAAAGGCTCTGGCCCACTTCCGGTATCATGGAAATGTTGAAAATGGCGCTCTCTAGTGTCGTTAGTGGCTAAAGGAAAGCTCTCAGGTGGTGAGTCAATGCACTTTGGAGCAGGTTTATCCGCTACGTCATGTTTTCTTGGTGTTTTGTAAAAATTGCGAACTGTGCGGGGAGTTTTCAGCTCGAGTACTTACAATGTTGACATGCAATATCTGGAAATGTTCAGTTTTTAATCTTCAACACTGTTTGACAGGACCTTTAAAATCCACGATGCCAAGTCAATTAGTTAATCAATTAATCAACCTTTAATCGTATAGCACCACTTCTTAACAAGTGTTATCTCAAGGCACTTTACAGGAAGCTTGCTGAAGCCATACTCTTCATTTTATAGATACATACATGCACGTAAACAAATACTTTATAAATATATTTGAATACATTCAGTGATGCATCCATCTAGGCAAAGACAAAGAGACCACAATCACATTTGTCTCTGCTGAATATGTATAGCACCATATTTGTTGAATACAAATTTAATGAAGTTAAGCCCCTTGAGATGTGGCCTGTCATTTTCAAGAGGGACCTCGTGCATTTCTGGCTGTAAAGATAGTTATAATGGATGTATTTTTAATGCAACCATTGATGGGGAGGTCAATCTAATATTAACAATAATACCTATAATGAGTATGATTTGGAGAGGAATGATCATTTAGATAGCAGCATCTAGCTGAACTGCCATTAAAATGGGTTTAACTGGCCTAAAAGTATGAATTTATGTTAAATGATGTTATTTCTGTTACTGATCGATGCAGGGAAAAGCACATGGAGTCATGCAGAAAAAAAAGTGCTTGTCATTGAGTCTTAAGCCATTTTTGTAGTCCTTGTTAACAGGTAGTCAGCAACAGCCATAAAAGCACAACAACGATTGAAATTCAAAAGCAGGCAACATCATATTATTTCCAATGTAACATTATAAACCTCATGTGCCTGTGTTCACTGTGACTATTTCTGTTGTTTGTTTGTGAAATCGATTATTATTATTATAATGGTCCTTATTTCAGACACTTGTACAAGACCAATATTCTAAGTCCTATTTACTCTGGAGGGTGAGGAAAGAGGGAGTGTTAAATGCTTACTCATCTCTGAACATTTTTGGACTTATACCCGCACCTCTGTGTTAGACCGTCCATCCATCCATCAGCTGTACCACTTACCCTTTTCAAGGCTGCCATGGAGCTGGAGCTTTTCCCAGCTGACATTGGACATGAGGTGGAGCACACCCCGAGTCAGTCACCAGCTCATCACAGGGCCACATGGAGAGACAGACAGACATTCAGACTCACACTCATACTCCAGGGAAATATATAGTCACTAATTAACAGAGCAAGCAGGTTTTATTGTTTGCAGGAGGAAACCAGAGTGCTTGGAGAAAACCCACACAAGCACAGGGTGACCATGCTTACTAAGAAAAGCCCTGGTCACCATGGTGAATCGAACTACCAAACGTCTTGCTGTGAGGTATGTGCACTAACATGCTCTGTGCCACCTGCATCAAATTAAATAAAATTAGATTTGCATAAACACAAACATTTTGTCCTGATAAATAATAAATCAATCAAACCTTACTGTGAATGCATTTTGACATGAAAAACGGTCAATATGTTGTCTGTACCAAAATTTGATCAACCGCAGAGGACAATCTTTGTTCTAACCCTTCAGGTGTTGAATACAGAACCAGTGTTGTTCCAGTTTTGAGTGTTGTGATACTAAACTTGGCAACAGTGCTGAACTTAAAATTCTATCTTATGAAAACATTAGTTAATGAGAAAGTTGGCTGGTTCAGCTTTCATTATATTATTTCCACTCATTAGTTTGACGCTACTTTGGACCAATATAACTTAGTTCAAGACCAAGTTCTATTGGTCCTGAAACGCATTGGCTCCCCGTGCGTTTCAGGATCAATTTTAAGGTTCTTTTACTGGTTTATAAATGTCTTAATGGCCTCGGGCTTTCTTATTTATCGGACCTGTTTTTACCATATCAGCCCTCGCTGACCCTGAGGTCCTCTGGCACTGGTCTTTTAACCATATCAAAAGTTAGATCTAAGACACACGGGGAGGTGGCTTTTAGTTATTATGGCCCTCGATTGTGGAACATCCTGCTGGAGAATCTCAGGGCTGCAGAGTCTGTTGATACTTTTAAAAAGAGGCTAAAACCCATCCTTTTAATCAAGCTTTTAATTGATTTAATCAACTTATTTATTCCTTTATTATTTATTCTTCTATTACTTTATAACTTATCTATTCCTGTAGTCAAACCTTTTATCATATTTAATTCTTAATTTTTCAGTTATTTCAGTTATCCGTTTTATGTAATTTTATCTCTCTTATATTTTTATTATTGTTTTAGTATGATGGTTTTTAGCTACAGTGCTTCCTCATGGGGGCTCTCCAAGCTGGGAGCTGCTCCTGGTCCACTTCTGGGGCAGCTGCCGGGTGATGGCTCCGCCTGCATGGCCCCCTGTGGTGTGGGGCCTTGTGTCTGCGCAGGGTGAGGAAGCCTCTGGCTGCGCTCCTCGTGGGCCGGGAGCCCTCCTCAGTGCTGATGGCTCCCAAAGGTAGCTTATTCTTTACCTCAGTCCTCGGTGCCCAGCCATGTCTCTCTCTCTCTTTTATGACAGCTCGTATGAATGTGTGTGGGTATGTGTGTGGGCGCGGGTGTGTGTGTGGTTATGTTGATGTCTGCGAGTGCGTGTCTGGATATGTCTCTGTATTTGTGGGAGGGGGATTGCCGGGTTTTCTATTTTTATGTTGTTTTTAGTCTCTGTGGGGCACTTTGTGTTGCTATTTAGTATGAAAAGTGCCTTATAAATAAAGTTTGATTCGATTTGATTTAAGATATCTCATGGCCCAGCTCAAGTGAAAGTGAAGTACTGAATTTGAAATTACTCCAAAAGTACTATTAAACAGAAGCATTTCAGTTTTAACAACTTAAGAGAATGCATTTAATGCACTTGCTTCCACCCCCTGACAAATGATGTTCACTTTTTTCATTCATACTAAATTATCATGGTGTTTGGGTCCTTGTATGACATCACATTAGTACAGGCAAGACATACTAAAAAAAACATGCATTAATATAAACATATTTCCTTTAATATAAAATATAATACACACGATTTTAAGAGGCAATGATACAAATACACAGACAAATAATAAAAACAGCATTCAATGACACACAGATAACATTGGTAGATATGATGTAACTGTATCTTTTAAAAACTTCGCTACAGATACATACAGTAGATGAACTTTTGAAGGTCAACAGTGTCGACCTTATTTGAAAGTAAAATGTTATATCAGAGCTTGTAGGGTAAATATTTGTTCATGCAACAACATGCTCAACAGTTTTACATAAAGACTATGTTATCTTGAAAGTGTCCAAGCCGTAGTCCATCATGGACTTTTTAAACTAATCTCACTTAGTTATTGTTGGGTTTTTTTGGGATGATTTTGTATTTGATGAACATCAGGGCAGCTGCGGGTCTCCTGGATCAATCTCCGTTGTGTCCTTTCAGGTCTCTGTTTATTATGTCATTCACTGAAAAACATTAAGAACAGGTTTAATACGTTGTAATGCCCACCAATACAGCAATGCAAACAATCTAATGAGCCCCAGCAACACTTTTAAAGACTGACTTTTCAGCTTGTGGCCTTCATTAGGGTTGCTGGAGAGCTTTTGATTTCTTCAATATTCTTTCTCTCCAAACATCTTGAAAGTTGGTGAAGTTATGCCAAAACATCTGACTTTTGTTCACCAATACAGCAATGAAATGAGGCACAGATGATTCTTAATCATGTAACCTTGGGCTATTTAATGTCCTTTTTTGAAATTTCATATTTATTAATTTATTATCTAAATTCCATTTTTGAAGTTGTGAAGCTCTTGTTGTAGTCTCAAAACTGTTTGCCTAAAGGTCAGGAGTTGATTGGAATCCTGCTATTTGTAATTCTACCTATTGGATTTGTGATGATAACTATGTTTTCAGTTAGAAAACAGAGACAAACATTTGATTTTATATAACTGCAGAGGGATAACTGAATGTCTGAATGAATGCATTATTATCAAGCAGTCAGAAAATACATTGGAGTTCTTTAGTGATGATGTTGCAGTTACATTGTCATCCTCTAGATGTCTCTGTTTTATTGACCATTCATTTACAATGTGCTGTTTGTTCTTGACAGATCTAAAATATATTTTGCTGAAAATTTTTTAAAGAAAGACACAAATAAATAATAGTTTATTTGACTCATTTGATATTGCTTTTCCATGCATAATGATGTTTTCTTGTGTTTGAATCAGATCGTGTTTTGTCAAGATTTATAAGCCTAAAAGTGATTTTTGTTTTCAGTTTGGCTTTCAGCTTTAGCTGAGTCCTCAGTGCCCTTTCTTCTTCAGTATGTTTCAGACATCAGGACCAAGGACATGGTTTCTTTTCACCCCAAATGCTATTAAATAAGTTTGCTGATACAGTTTATTTCCTGCATCGGTCTTTAATGGTAGAGGTGTAAACAGACACCCCATCCCACAGCAAACAGTCTGACGCATCACTTGTTCTGCTACTTCAAGATTCTTCAGCTTATATCTACTTCTTTAACAAATGCATTAAGGTCTTGAAGTCAAGGATGCACCATGTTGGATTTTTGCTGATATCTGATGCTGATTTTTCCAAACCTATTATCACAGATACTGTTTATTTATCAAAAGTGTAAACCTCCACTTTACTAAAATGGACCAGTTCCTTTAATGACGACAGTCTATTTGTGTTAGAAACAGATGTGAAGCAAGTAGAGTGAATTTTATTCTTTAGAAATATACTTTGGATTTATAAAAGTAGACATTTTGTGATGATGATGTAAACCATTATGGTACATTTTAAAATTCTGCCAATATTATAGCCACGTTTATATTTATAGCCAGTTTGTAGTGATAAAACTGTCTGTAATACAACAAAAATGCACCCTATAGGCAATTATCTGCTGATACCAATATTTTTCCAATATTATTAGGCATCCCTGCCTCAAGTAGTTTTGTGACATTTACTCAAAAATCTCATCGTCATGCTCTTAAAGCTGTAAAGAGATTGCACCTGGTGTGTAAGAGACTTAAAGAGAGAAGATGGTGGATACAGAAGCCCAGCAGAAAACCACAAGGTAGGATTTGCATGCATGAAGTTGCTGCATGCTAGTATGCAAACTGGACCACAATGACTCATCTTCCTAGCTTTATCACTGCTAGGTTATGGGTTGTTAGACATTTTCTATTCATTTGCTTTTCATTCTGATAAAGCATGTAATCAAATAACAACCTCTTACTCAAAGACTGCATTAATCTGTAGGTTGTAAGACTTTTAAAAACTGGCAAAAGTACACGGATGGAAGAATCGATTGTTAGGAAGGGATGTGATTATCGTTTTGATTTAACCATTCATTAAGGCATTCATAGAGGGCCAGCAAAGCATTTCTTTCAGGAAGGGAAAAAGTTAGGTGAGCTGACATCGTAGGCATGAAGAGCATATATCTGAACTCAACACAGTAACATTAGTCAGTAAAATTGTGCCACCCTTATTGTAACCTCTTCAGGAAACATTACAATTTACAAACTCACCGTCCTCCAGGTAGGCATAGCGGTTGATCTCTTGTTTGATAGTAACCCTCTCTGAAGCTTCTCCATGGTCTCGTCTCGAGTCACTTTGGCTCAGAGTCTGACCGTCAGTCTCCAGTTGACCTCCAGCTTTTACTTGAGTTTGACCTTGGATGTATGTCAAAGGCGGGGACTTCCCATGTGGTGGGGCTGTCTGTACCAAACTCGGCTGTCTTGACATAAAACTGGCCTCATATGTATCACCAATCAGGGGACATTCTCCCAGTATCCCCACAGGCGCCCTCACACTTGTAGTAGCTCCACCGTTGTTGTAATGTGGGTTTACAGTTTGGTACACCACGGAGCCGCTGAGCAGGGGGCTGGCTCTGGACTGGTAATAGATGGGGTGGTCGTTCAGTGGGTCTGGTATTAGGATGTGGGCTCGGGGTCGGTCTACAGTGGTTAGGTGGTACAGTGTTGGAGAAACATTACGGGTTTGATGGCTGGTGTCCTGCTCCAGAGGATGGTAGAGGGACTTCATTGACATGTCCACGAGAGGCTGATTGTCATGGTAGGTGTATGAATTCAAAGGGCAGTCATCAAGTGGTTCTGATTTAATTGCTGGAATACCAAAGATGAAAAAGGTTAACGATAGAAGACACAATGGAAAAGTTTGTCAGCAAGCAAATAACTTTGTGCAGTTTGGACAGCACACAAGTTTGCTGGGCATGATGGGATAAAATTTATATAAGTAATTTGTAGATATATATACATATATACATATATATATACACACACACACACACACACACACACACACACACACATACATATATATATATATATATATATATATATATATATATATATATATATATATATATATATATATATATATATATTTAAAAAGACAGTTTTGAGGCTACAGCTCTATTTTACAGGGTCATCATTTTACATTTTGTGGTGTTTATGTAAAATTTAGAAAAGCTATCATGCTCAAGGTTTTTTGCAACCTATTTGGACATTTGCAGCAAATAAATAACCCTATCAAAACAAATGATGCTGTCTAAACTTAGACCTTATATCTATTCTCCATCATCAGTCCACATTAAGAACCATTGTCGTTAATTCTTCATGCCCTAACCCCTTTCTGATTGACCAAATCTACTTTTACAAAGTTAGGAGCATTGGCTGTTTCTTGAAATCCCAATCAACAGAAATGGTGGTGTGAGTTTTCATCTCAACAATCAGCTTTACTTTAGGTGGAAAGTGAAATAATGAAGAACAAAAAGTTCCCCTTCCTCAGAGTCAGTGAAAGTAGTTCCCCTCAAAAAAAAAAAGAGCTGTGATGTGGCTGCAGTTGACTGCAGACAGCATCTGTCAGGCTCATTTCTTGTAATACTGTAGGAGTATCGTGTCATGAAAACTTTGAATTGCTTTCGGGTTGAATAATTTTTGAGAGTTGTAACATTTCAGTGTGAGTAATCCTTTCTTTCTCTGAATTTGATTTGTGAAATGATGACTTTACTTGAATTAATCACTTGACAACAACACAATTCCCATTTTGTGTTAAGTTCACTTTTGATTTGAAGTACAAACAGAGGCCTAAATGTATGCAAACAATATGGCACAGGTATGTCCTCTTCCTCTGTAAACATCGCATCAAAGATGGCTGAAACAGTATACCTATTAATGGAGTGTAGGTGAAGTGTTGGGGCTGACTGCATTTCTTCTTCCCATTAACAACATAGAAGTTGACTTTGGCTGGCCGGGTAATCGTCTGCTTGTGATACTGAGGAACCTCAACAAATAGCATGTTCTAGAAAAGAATACAGACAAGGGAAAATAAAAACACACATACAAACTGTGATGCTGGAATAGTTGTCAAAATCTCTTGAAGTCAGTTTCAGATTAAATCATTGTTTTAGCGGTACATCTGTTTGGTACAGCGTCAGCAAACCATGGTTTAGATTTTGTGGTTTACTTCCAAGTTTACAGATGTAGATTTTCAAGAGTTCTGTAGATATACTTAAAGTTCATAACAGCTCATGTAAAAAGATTGTCGTATTAATGCATGTGTCAGTCCAAAGAGCTCAAAGTTAACTTACAGCTTGTGTTTTGTCTGCATCCACCGTGGCCTCTACCTCCCAGATTTGCTTTCCATCTGAAAGCAGATTAAATAACAGATTCAGTGAGGATGAGAGTGTAACATTGTGTGTAAGAGCCAGTCGTACACATACAAAACACCACTCTCCCCTGCTGAGTACATGTTCTCCCCTCTCATTGAAAATAAATCTCATACGGCCCGTTTATATGACAACATTGTCGCCAGAAACAGAAAGTATTTTTCTTTTGTGTTTCCATATGTGCTTCATGTTCACGCAGAGACAATGTGATAACAATGGGAGCTTTGTAAATCCTCAAGAACATTTAAAACCCAGTCGTTTGCATGCCAGGGCAGTAGCTGGCGATGTAAGTTTGTTGTGTCCTTGGTGAATAAAACAAATGCATCTCTGCTGGTCAGAGTATTGAGGCAGCAAATACACATTTTGTTGGAGGAGCAATAACTAAGCTAGCACAGTTGGCAGCACACATGTTACTCAGTAGTCTGCCAAAGCTGCTGTTGTTGTTGTTGTTCCTGCGACCTTTATCTGAAAGAGTTTTGCACATGTGCCGCATGTCCCTGTTTTCACCTGAAAATTCTGTATCCCGTTTACATGTAGATGACAATCAAATAGTTTTTAAATCTTTTCAATATCAGCACCGGTTTCAAAAGTTTGTAGATTCAGGCACTTTTGGCACCATTCTTGTGTAAATGGAAGATGCAAACACCATAAAAATCTCAGTTTTTGCCCATTTTCATTGTTGTTCATAGGGCTCCTAGACTACCTCTGGAGACAGAACAATTGTGGATTCAACTCCTCCCTGATTCCCTCTCTGCAAAGTCACAATTGAGATGAAACATCACAAGAAGGTAGGTGATAGGGCTTGAAACTATTGTTTAAATTGGGCTTTAAGTGGTTCATTGTAAACACAATTTTAGGCGATTTTAATTTGTAAAAGTGCTGATGTGTTAGTGTGAAGGAGTTATGCATCTGTCCACTACAATGGACACAAGGCATCAACGGTATACAAAGTAATGAATTTAGTGGAACTTAATAAAGATCTGTAAACACATTTTTTATAAACATTTATAGAGAGTAAATGAAAGAAAAAGCAAAGTCTGAAGTATCCGTATTATTGCTGTTTATAAAAACTTTTCACGTGTAAATCATACCAAAGTTTAAAATAACAAATACCAAATAATGTGAATCTGAATACAGGCATAATACCCAATTTGCCCTTTGCAGGTTATCCTGGATTTAAGATGCATAACCTGGATATGGTAAAAATGTGCAACGATAATATTTTTGTGAAACTTAAGACAAGAGTTTGGGAATGTACCCCCTGGTGGTTGGACATGGTACTGCAATCTAAAGGGTGTAAAATTTATTCAAAAAAATCTCTGTTTGCTGTAGTGGACACCATGCATGAAAGGGTTAAGAGTGGTTGCTCTAAAGGTGCAATATTAAAGTTACTCATTGATAAACATGCTGTATTGGGCAAATAACAGTTAAATTTAACTGTTGTTCAGCTGTGTCAATTCTTTATTGAACTTTTTTGCGAGGACAAGACCATTTATGCACAAACAATGGAAAAACAGGTTTTTCTTTTATTGTTTCAATGTGTCACTCCCACCTAATTTTTTACCTGCTGTTTCTGTTTTACACCCACGCTTTAAACAAGAAAAAAAAACAAAGCCTCTGCTCTGGGTCTGAATCTTTATCAGCCTGTCTAACCACATCCTGTTGCATAAAACCCCACACCAAGCAACAGAGAGGCTTCACACACTGTTAAACTGTACCAATCCTGCTCTCAAACCTTGTAACCTAACTCAACTGTGTGGGCAGAGGGAGCAGCAACAAGGTGAGAATTTCCATCAACAAATAAATAAGAGTTGTCACTCGAGTTTAGCTGTAAAGCTATGCCTCTTTTAATCTAAGTAGAAAGTGGGGGCTGTGGGAAGACATGCGTCACAGATACTGATGTTGCTGGGGTGTGTATGCAAATAATTTTGAAAATACAAGTACGATTCAGGTAGGTGGAAAAACTAGAGTGGGATATAAATAGGCCACAGAGAAAGTTTGATGCTGAGCTAATTATAAGTCTATTTTAAACACAGGAACTAAAACACAAATGCAAAACGCAAGTCAACATTGTACGAGCACAAACCGTTTTGTATAACAACACACAGAGCAATGAATCAGAGGAGTAGTTCTCTTATCTGCCATCTTTCTAAAAGTCATATGAAAGGTCGATACCTTCTGATAGCTTTGCATAAAGGGCATAGAGGCAAGCAATGTGAGGTGAGCAGCTAGCATGATCCTGTCCAATGATAACAAACACACCCACCATCACATTTATGAAACATGCAAGACCTCGACCTACCTCTACCATAATTCGGCTTATTGCACATTTTTTTTATAAACACATTTTCAGACATTCATTTGTAAAAGTTAGGGTTGTGCTTAAGTAGATTAATTTAGGCTGAGTGTACATCTTGGAGATGTGTTTTTGCCACACCAGATCCTCAGTAGCTTCACCTGGTGTCTTGTAGGGGTAAATAGGGTTTTTGAAGCAGTGTCTTACATGAAGAGATGCCACCGGATGCAGAACATTGGAAGCACTGAAAAACTGAGCGAAAGTTCTTGAGCTTCTCAACATTATTGTTCCAGATTGCACCTTCCTCCTAAAATTCAACAAGTAGTCCCGAGCAGAGTATGATGATAGTAGTATAGACAGGGTAGCTTTGCACTCATCAAAGGAAGCTTAGGTTATACCTTTGAGGCTCTGGAGTTTTAGCATGACACTATAGTTTTGCCATATTTACATCGGCATTGTGGCAGCATGGTGTGACCATAATTGATGTATGGCCCCTCACTGGTGTTCTTTGCGATGGGCTGATCACGAATTATCATATTGCTATGACGATGAAGATTATGAAAATGCATCATTCAGGCCTTTTCCCAGCCAGAATTTTTCTATATGATAGTCTCTATTGTTTGACTAAAACTCAAGACTACATCCATAGCTCATACAGTCCATGCCCTAATTGCTAATTTTTTAAATTTACCAGTGGAGTATATTTTTGTCTTTCTAAGTTTATGACACCCTCTCTGTGATCCCGGCTGGTCACCTAACTTTTTATGAAGCTGAAAAACAAAACAATACTCCAAAGTCACAGTTAAATCCAGGCTGATAGAAGTTAATGCTCAGTTTGACATACCTAAAATAAATGTAAGTAAAGGACCAGACAGTAATAACTATCCAATATGAACATTCACACCCTTACCTGCTGTCTTCTCCGAGAATATCACTTTGGAGTTTGGAGAAAAATTCTGGCCAATGAGGACCATTTGTTGACGGCCCAGAACTGAGCAATGCTCCAGGTTCTGCTTCTCTACTGCAGGTTGCTCCTGAGCTGAACGCTGGGCTGGGGAGTCAGAAACACAGCTGTTTGAAAGACTACACAGAAGCAAGGGGAGCTTTGAAGTTGGTAACATATTGAATACAGCAAATTAAATCATTTGCTGCTAATGTTTAATGGAGTGATAAAACTGTGGCCATTACTGTTAAAACACCGTTGGTCCTTTTGGGCTCAGTATGGTTATCCTTTAAAGTGACCATTTGAATCTAGTCTCTATTGACAGATGGGTTATGTAAACAAACATGCTGGTAAATAGTATGAAAAAGTATGTGTTTGAGCAAAACTGTAACAAGAGTGTAAATAACTGATTAGAAACTTTAGCACCTCACGATACAGGAACAGGAAACAACACAGTTCATCTGGAATTAAAACAAATCTTACAGCATTCAATTGGATCAGACGAAACTTGTAGGGACACCAGCTGGCCTCCCGGCTCAGGAACGTGGACACGAAACACCAAACGCACACGTGTGTTCTTTCGCCCGATGTCTGTTTCACCATTCCTCAGTTCAATGTCCGCATTTCTCAATTTCAGGATTCCCACACAGTCAATTCTGTGATATATGAAAAAACAAAAGGTACAGATTAGAATATTGATCTTTATTTTCCAAGTTTGTTAACAGGTGTCTCTTCTAGGGATGGGAATTGATAAAACCTTATAGATAGGGCTTCTTTAATGATTTGTGTATTGATTCTTGTGTATTTAGTGAATGAGTGCACAAGTGTGCATATACTTTCAGTAGCAACAGTGTCAAGCTCATCACTCCCAATATTTGATGCTCTTTTGCATGGATGGATGCTTCTGCAAGTTACTTTTGTTTCCACTCTTTAGATTTTGTGCATTAAGCATCTTTTTGGATGAAAATTAAACCTTAATTTTGACCACTTCTGTCTGCTGTAGGTCAGAATCCTTTTTTGGACCTCTTCTTATTTTTACTGTTATTGTCAAAAAAGTGACAATAATTATTGTCACCACTGACTGCCTCGTGATGCTCAGGCTTAACAAGGCATGCAAGCAAAGTGGATGAATTGTTAAGGAAATTGTTACGACTAATAGCTTTTTCTGAGCGATACTCAAATGGAATTGTTTTTTCCGATTTCCTTTCCTAGTCTCTATCTTAACCTTCTTTTGCGGTGATTTGTTGTACATAAAGTTCATCTCTTGTAAACAACAACTTGGATTTTATGGAGAAACTGGCACACGGGAAGTTGTGTATTTTGTGCTTCATTCAACAGAAACAACATTAATTGAGATCAGACTTGAAGTATTAGGTTATATTTGCATTAAATACAAGCACAAATGTGTTGTTGTTTGTGTGCAGTTGCTCCTCCACAGAATATAACATGAAACAATAGATAGTTAAAGGAAGATAAGGAATGCATCTCATTCTTCATACTTGTAGTTACCTATGCCTCTGTGGGCTATAAATTTGGTAATCAGTGAAAATACAGAAGTGGGTAAAGAAGATCGAAGGGGTGGTTTTTGTGGTAAATAGATCTGTAGAAATTTTGTGTAAAGACGATTTGTGGTAAGTTTTGTTGTGACTGTGCATCCGTGCAAATGTAGTAGAAAATTATTCTGAACATTCTGAAACGAGAATGAGCTTGCAAGAAAATCACACTGACTTTGAAAATGTATGTGATTTAATCAGTTTGATTATTAAATCTTGTCTTTGTCGTATATTAAGTTGAATAAAGATTGTAGGATTTACAAATCATTGTTTTCTGTTTTCTTTTGCTCTACACAGTATTTATTGGGGTTTGTATGTCTCTCAGCCTTCTGTTTTTCTTACTCACGTCACTCTCATGTGGTTCTTTGGCTCCAGAGGGATCTCCAGCACCTTGGTCCCGTTGATCATCCTCTCCATGCTTGGTGTGGTGACCGTCTTCCCAGTGATGCGGTGGACCTGGTAGAAGGCGTGCGGTTTGAGGAGCCTCTCATCAGCCGTCCCGATGAAGACCTGCAGCCTCAGTGGAGCCGTGCCTTGGTACCCACGGAGCTGGTAAGGCCAACAAATGTGATTAGATGCAGGCTTCACACTTAATTAAATGGACTTTAATACCATCAGCGCCCATGTTGCAGAGAATAATTTTACAACAGTGAGTAGATTCTATTTTCCCCTTGAGGGTGATTTCACAGGTCGCTGTCTAACTGGCATAGCAAGAACTCTGCTTTGCATAATTCATTTGTGCAGCAGTGTTGGGAAAACCATCAGTTATGCCTTGTTAATGACTTTATCAGAGCAGTTAATAAAGCAAATTAATTCACAATACTTAAGGGAGACAGCTTTAGAGCTTATTTATAACTACAGCAGTAGTTTTTTGTACAAGCAAACAGTTCATGATAAAAGTAGACATCCTTCTGTTGTTGGAGTAGTGACAAGAGGCCCAGTCATCATTTGCATGGCTGTTGACTTAGCGTAAACACAACATAATCCAGGAAATGCCATCACACAGTTACTCTACAGCTACTTCCTTTTTAGTGTAAATCTGTCAATGACAGCAGTGTGAGTAAAAAATAAAGATAAAAACTACAATGGGCCTGAATTACAGAACACAACAGAGAGATAAAATTCCGCAAGTCAATGGGAGCAACAAATAAGAAACACAATGACAAATCAAGAAATCATATCAACAATGAAAAACAAGAAATTTACCTTTAAATAGAGAAACAACAAAAAGCTAACACAAAATAATACAAAATATCTCAAAACAAAAAGACCAATAAAAGACAAAACCACAGCAGTACTCAAAATCACAACAGTCTCCAGTAAAAATTGAAGCAAAATTATAAAAACCCCAACAAGTGATAACAGAAACAAAAGTAAAAAAATAATAATGAAACGCACAAGGAAAACAATAGCACACACACAACAATTCACAACTAAAAATAAAAATGCCATGTCACAATAATGAGCAGAACAGCTAATAAAAACCACAGAACAACAAAATTTAAAGCACAATAATGTGAAATGATACACTGACAAAATTTTAAAACGACAGAGGCAACTGCAACTACAATCACAGCAGGCAAAAAATAATGTTAAAGGTGCTGAAAACTCCTGAAATCACAATGACAAATTAATACTTCCATGAATAGCACAAGCACAAAGACAAAATAAATAACACATATAATGTGTTTGTGGCAATGATAATCTATTTGAGGACATTTTTAAATAGTTTATCTGGTTGTATTCAGATATTTTTTAGTAATTTGTTGATCATATTGATTAGAGGTATTATAAAAGTATATATCAGATATGATAAAGGAATAAATAGCATGTTGACAAATGTAAAAACTCTGAGCCAAAAAATGATTTAATTATTTAAAAAACTGACAAATACAACAAAAGAAAAAAAAAAAAAAAAAAGAAATGATTTTTGGCGTTTTGTTTTTTCACTTAATGGCAGTAGATTTGTGAAATTCATGGCCACTATATGATTAAAGTAGTTAATACCTGAATTTCTGGATGTCCTCCGTTGGGGGTTTTCACAGCTCCACGGCTGCCCTCAGTCTCATAGTGAGCTCTGTGGTACGATCTTGGATGTTGCAGGATATGAAGCTCGTATTGAGATGTCCGGCTTGGCAAAGACCACTCAAAGGATGGAAGTGGAGCCATGGAGAGACCACTGTAGGAAAGACAGAGCAGAGAATTATACTTCAGTGTGCTCTGTCTCCAAACAAATTACAGTTATTATCATCATTGTGAATTGGCCTGTTTTATAAGGAGTGTTACATGCAAAGATTCTTAATATCTAAACTTGTTTTAAAAACTGTGAGGGCTCCACACTTGAAGTCAGAAAATGACAGATTTATTTGTTTTGTTCTTGTATTGTGTGGTTTTCCACAGAGAGAGAGACACAGGACACCACACATTAACTGGTTCATTCACCAACGACCTCTACTCTAGCAGCTTGTAATCTCACATGATCAAACATTACTTTAATGTAAGAAAATATGGAAGTTATTTTATGCTTCCATATTTTTAGAATGTTTAAATATGGAAGTGCTTTGTGTTTCCTATGCTTGTGTTTATAATGAGGGTTAACATGCCATGTCAGGAGGAGTTGTTAAGAATATGCAGCTAGCAGTTGGCTTCCTACATCATCCTTGGCAGTTGTGATTTCCATCCAAGTCCTCTCCTTTGCCATTTGATATATATGACTTACAGGTTATGCTATATAGATGCCAGCTGGCTCCCTGATAGGCCTCAGACACAGGATGTGCTCAGCTGTCCTCGGTACACTCCATACACATCAGTATTTATAGTTCAATATATGATTTCAAGTGAGGGTGGCCAGGCTCGTTTCTCAAGAGGATAAAATGACTCATAACACACCTTAACACAACAGCATAATCAAGTAAGATCATCTTCAATTAATTAGGTCAGACTTTTGGCCTAGAGGATATTTTTATGCATGTGAAGCCGTTGATAAGTTTTCTCAGCACCTTTTCCTAATTTAACAAATTCAACAAAAAGTAAATAAATTACTGTACTTTTATGTCATATTACTAGGGGGTATAAATTTAGACTCTGATACCGCCTTAAATTCAGGAATTACAGTGGGTGACATCACATCTTAAAAATAACCAGCCCCCATGCACATCATGTCATCTTCCTGTTTAGAAACAGTTACTCACCTCTTGATTGTTTTTATCTAAGATGTGCAGAGTTTGAGACAGAAGCTGAATAGTGAGGATAGAAAGTTGGGGTTTGTGCAGAAGTGGTATGTAGTGGTTTCATAATAAGATCAGAGATGTCTTTTGGGAGAGCTGGAAGTGCAGGTGCAGAATAAGCAAAAGAGGTGTCAAATGAAAATTTGCTACCATGTGTGTTCTTTCCCCTTCTCTTTCTTCATGAAATAAGTGAACAGGGGTTGGTAGAGCAATTTCCTGACTTGACAGGGGTTAGTTAAAGCCTCTATCAAGGCCCCTGCCCTATTTTTAAACTTCCTCTTCAGACTCTTGACTGTCTTTCTATCTGCTCTTGTGTTTTCTTTTTTTGTTATTTGCCCTTTGTAATGTTGGCATCAGGAGTGGTTATGTTGGTTTTGGGGTAGGCATTTTGGGTGGCATCAGCAAGATCATTTACTTAGAGCTTGCATGTACAGAGGCTGAGCAGCATTGCTGTTTCAGCTGGGATGGCTGTTTGCTGGAGGACACAACGAGAAGAACATCTATGTTTTGGTATGATGGCATAAAGATGGTGGCGGTGAACTGTGTTCATACTGAACGTGACTTTGCCACCATCTTGTTGCCCACTGAAGTCTCGTCACATGTTCATAAATACCTAATTTTGGTCACTGTCGTTCAGTGACGTCAAGTCCAATCAGGTTTCACTGCAATCATATCATATATCATGTAATAGGATGTAAAGGCTGACATTATTTCAACTGTATCCTTTTCACTCACCTACCAACCACAAAACACTGCAGCTGTTGGTCCTATAGCAGCATCGTCTGTGAGTTCTTTATGGTCCGTCAAGGTGGAAATAATGTACTCACTAATTGATAGTGACACGAACATGGACGGTCACTCTGTGAACCGGAGTTAAAACTGTCTGTCATGGTTACCATCACACACCCACGCAATGCTGACTGACTGTTGAAGTGATTTCCTCGCTCTTATCAGGTAAGGGTGACAGTGATGTCTGGGTTGGATTCAGTAGATTAGGCATATCATATTTTGTTATCTTATTGACTGTCTTGAATTTTACACATTGGACAATTGTTTAACACCATTGTTTTTGTTTGTTTGTTATACTTAATTTTCTCCCCTTCCCAAAGACTGTTTATGGGATGTTGCCATGTTGGACAGGTGTAGTATAGCTCGTGGATATGTAAAACAATATGTTGAGTCATGTGATTGTCACAAACTGTTTGATAAACTGAATGTTCGCAGAACATCTATCAAAACCAAGAGCACATCTGTTTGATTACACTAATAATAATATATAAATATTTTAACATACAATGATTGGGTTAAGTGGGGTGCTGGTTTGGCATAGTGGTTAGCACCCCATGTACACGCTTCTGCCAGTCCAGGTTTGATTCCCGCCTGTGACCAGTTTGCAGAGTGTCTTCCCCTACTCTCTCTCCCCCTTTCACAAGCCTATCCACTGTCTCTCTCCTATCAATAAAGGCACAAAATGCCCAAAAATATACATAAAAAAAATGATTGGGTTAAGTATCATCTAGTAGAAGGTTGTATATCATTAAAAGTACCTTAAAAACGGGTTTAAAGCAACTACAAATGTGCCTGTTTAATTGAAAATAGATTAACTACATACCTGAATGCTGCATGGTGGATAGGGTGGGGAGCAGGCCAAACAGTTGGGATCACGTAGAGGGGTTCAGTCTTGACCTCTGGAGCTCTTGCCCTGCCCATCCTCTCATGCTCTAAGGCCCAGTCAAACCCTCCTCCATACACACAGTCCTGTCTCTGGACCTGCCTGTGCGCATCTCGCACTCCAGCAGTGGCCATCGTTCTTGAGCTGAAGCTGCTCAACACTTCCTCGAGACCTGGAGTCAGGGCCTGAGCTTGGCCCTGGAACTCAGCCTGGGTTGCGTAATGGTGGAGGTGGTAGGTGCCCTGCTGGTCATGGGGTGAGGGGATGGGACTTGGGCTCCGGGAGCGCTGCTTGACAGGGGTGCCTCCTTGAAAGGTGCCATTTGGATTGTAGGAGCGTTTTCCATGTGGGGAGGCAGAGCGGGAGCGCTGGTGAGGGAGCGTTGAGGCAGTGCGTTGGTGCTGGGGCAGGAGATAAGTCTCATCTGTGATGCTGTTTTGAGGTGAAGCTCCAGGAGAGGAGTGAGCAGAAGAGGTGTTGATGCCCTGGAGTCCCGGGCAGAGGTCTAAGGCAGACAACGTCACGCCACAGCTGGCTCCATTTGAAGGAGAGATGCACGGTGAGGCAGAAGGAGAGTACCCATCTGCAGGCCAACCTGTGGAAGAGTTACTGCTGGCAGGGCTCACACACTCCCTGTAACTACCAAGACCTTTGGCACTAGGGCTTGGATCCAGGGTCTGAGAGCTGAGGGAGTCACCAGATGGAGTGATTTCAATCCTGGGGCTGGGAGCAGGAATAATCCCCGGCCTGGATGACAACCCCAGAGAGTCCAGCACTGCCTCTGTTAAGTGGTCTGTGGTGGAGCTGTGAGAGGTAGGGTCCTCACTGGTGGTGGGCTGGTTGGAATTGGAAAAGTAGGAAGAGTGATGGTCGACCACCAGCAGAGGAGGCTGTTGGTCATTCTGAAGGAGAGTGCCCGACTCATCTGAGAACATACAAAGCCAGAGTTAATTTGTTACACACAGATCCATTGTAGGTATGAATGTAGTCAGCCAGCTTAACAGCTGAATCTGGATAACTTGCTAGCACCTGATATAAATGTGGTTTAAGCTAGCTTTTTTTTTTTTTGAAAGTACAGACCTGAAATCCCAGTTAAATGCTCTGTTTAAATGCAACACAGCTGCCAATCACCTGTGACCACTGTAGCTCTGCTTAATGACTGCTGTGTAAATGCCATGATGTAACCTTGATGTAATCATGGGACAGTGAATATGTAGATAGCATCAGTAGCATCTTTAGGAGCGCTGCAGTTTGGCAGTATATTGACCTTAAAGCTGGAGAATGACTTATTTGTGGGATTATACTCACGTACACTATAATGTCTTGGCTACAACAGCAAGTTACCACATTCAGCGCAGGAGTAAGAGCATGACACTGAATTGAGAACATTTACATTTGTTGCTCAACCCTTTAAACCAGCTTCAGAGTTCTTGGTTTTGACCATTTTCTGAGTGCTTTATTTGTTGGAGACTGGTTAGTTAAACATGATTTTGATTTATGTTTAGCCAGATTGACAGTCATCCACCCAGGGACATTTCATCTCCAAAATTATCATATGACTTGACTTCTTAAAGGGGACATATCATGCTTGTTTCTCCTTTTCACTATGCCAGACTAGGATGTCTGTAAAGCATTTCTGCCCTCAGTACAAGTCATTTAGTTCCTTCATTGCCCAACAATAGCGTTCTCAAAATCCTCATTTTAGGCCATTAACAAGGACTCATTGAAATGCTCGGATCTGAGGATGACCTAAAGTTACCTCGCAACGTCACAGCCCTTTGTGCTCTGATTGGTCAGTTCTATCGGGGGTAGAGCCAGCCTGTCCTTCTTCTTCTACTGAATTTTCCGGCAGGCTGAAAGCAGCAAGCATGTATTGAGTCCCCCTACGGGCCAGAGCTGGTAATGAGTGAGAGTGAGCTAGGGAACTATAAACCCCTGCTGGACGGATGTGTTCCTCAGTGACGGTTTTGTGGCTAACGGACATCACAGAGGAGGAAGTGTTTTATCAGATTACTCCAATAAAAAGAAAGGTACCTCGTGATGTCACGACGTTTGAAATCTCGCGGACATCTCGCAATGACCTATTTTCAGAGGCATCAAATCTCGTTCTAGGATATCAGAAAAATACAATATCTCATTTTTTGAAAATTAAGGGGGTGTAAGGTCTTGTTTTCAAATTTATTATATTATATGTAAGTATTTAATCATGCATCAGCATGATATGTCTCCTTTAACAGCTTCTGAGAAAAAAACTTAAAAGTTCAAGATTCAAGTATGTTTTAAGCTATGGAAAAACAAAGAAACAGTGAAGGAACCCCAGAGCATCTAATGTTCAAAACAAGATACCAGATTAAAATGTAGCAAGTTGTTAACACCACGTTGTTTTCAGATGTGTTTCTTATAGGAACACTGAAACTCTCTGATCTTATGGTGAATACCAGAAAAGCCAATATTAAATTAAGGGAAATATGGAATTTGGGGAATTCTTCTGTGCAACAAATATGCGTATCACCACTAAAATCGTTATACTTTCTAAGTTTTGCCATTACCAAGATCTCCTGAAATTTCAGCTAAATCTGTCCAGTTGTTTGTGTAATCTTGTAAACAAACAAGCAAAAAAATTGACAAAAAATGGGCTGACAAACATACCAACAAACAAAGACTGGCAAAGACATAACGTCCTTGGCAAAAGACCTCAACTGTCAACCTACAGTGGTTCTTGTGTAGCCTCGCCTTGAACCAGGTGTCACCTCATTAGTAAGAACATTGAATAAATAAAGTGTTGACGTATATCTGTGGACCAAACCTGTGGTTAGCATCATACTGAGTCCTGTTATGAAAGACTGTTTTTAATTGTTTTTTGTATTGCAGCTGATAATAAGCTCTGAGGCAAAGATACGTTTATAAACATAACTTTCATGATTTTTGAAGCATAAATACAATTTGCAAGAGTGAAAACGAACTTTCTTACAGTATGACCTGATAAAGTTACTGGTCATGGCAGTCTTGAATCTTACATAGACATTCAGAAAAGATGACATTCAAGGTCACAATTAGATATAAGAAAAAAGTTGTTAGCAACTTGAAACACACTTTCATGGGTTTGGTAGCATACTGTTTTTTTAAATATATGTCCCATATATGCTCATCAAAAAAGTTTGGAAACACATTTTCTGTGAATTATTTCTCTTTTCCTTTATGTCCCTGGAAGGCATGATTAATCTCCTTTACAATGAGGTACGACTTATACGGATCATGCATTTGTGGAGTGATCAACACAGCCAAACGTGTGTAGCTCTCAAAAAATGTCCTCCTGCAACCAGAAGCTGGTGTTCTGATATGCAGAATGGCAGCATTATTTGGCGTTGTCTCTGGTACTATTTCCAAACTTTAGACCGGGTGCTTTTGAGACTGGTGAAGTCAAAGACAGTCCACAAGGTGGTCGTCCGAGGAAGACATCACCTGAAGAAGAGCAGTTCCTCATTCTTGCTTTATTAAGAAATAGTAGAATTTCTTCAAGGAAAAGAAGGGAGTTTGTCACTTCTTTGGCACCTTGAGCCTGGGTATTCACTCCACAAATGCACGAACCTTACAAGTTGTACCTCATTGTCCAGGTGACTAAAAAGGCGTTCAAGGATATAAAATAGAAGACAAAATGGTATTATTCAAAAGAACCAAAATAATGTTTCTAACTTTTTTTTGAGGAGTATATATTTATCTTATTTTTTAATAAACAATCTAAGGCCTTCCTAACCAAAGCATTTGTGTTTTAAGTTAAAAACAACCCGAGGATAAAAGCAGGTTCATGTTGGCTCCATCTTGCTGAGTATTTTCTTCAGTCGAAATAGATGTTTTCTATCGTTTTGTATTTCCTGAAGAATTTGTGCAGAGAGGTCAACATAAACAAGGCTCAAGCAGCACATATTCTAATGTAAAGGTTTGAATCTGAGAACAATTAAAGCATCTTTCTTCAAGGCATAAAAACAAAACTTATATCATGTTTAATTCATGTTGCAGATATTTTGCTGCTGTTTCTTTTTCTTGACCTTACTGGCACTGCCCGAGGAGAACACAATGAAACAGCAGTGCATGACAGCCAAGTGCTCACGAATGGAAATCCCAGAGCCACTTAAATGCTGCAAGATACACAGTTGGTACAACACAAACATATTAAAATAATAATAACAATAATAAAATATATAACCAGCACAAAACAAACTCATGTAAATAAGTGGTCAGACATTAGGCTTTTTGTCCTTTTGGGACATTCTTTTTCACAGTACTGTCTCTATTCCACAGTTAATCCACACAAAACAGAATAAAACAAAAATAGACATTAAACACACATTAACAGTGTCAACACTCAAGTCCTGGTCTGTTCAGCGTGGTTGAAGATTTCTTTGGCGCTCTTACCTTTTTCACAGCCAACAGGAAAATCTTCTCCAGCTGCATTATAAAAAAACAGATCAGAAAAGTCCAGCTCCTCTCGACTGATGTCTTGATCCAGACTTTCAGTGAGCTCCAAGCCTCCTGAAGTCATCTCCAGCTTTATTATATTTTACTTACACTTGTTGCCGTTAAAGTGAAAGTATTTTGCAATGAATGCCAAGCCTGCCAACCTAACCAAGCTGTTGGCTATGCACAGAAATAAAAGTAAAAATAATATAAAGTAACCTTAGCAATGTGACGTTTTGATTTGTTTTCTTTAAGATATTTTTAAAACACAGACAGCTGCTCAAATAAAACCGCCAACACGACATGAACAATCGAGCAGTGACAGAGTCTTCCTGTCTCTGCTGAACATGATGAGCATACAGGAGGGGCGTGTGTGTGTGTGTATGTGTGTGTGTGTATGCGTGTGTGTGATGAAAGTTCAGCTCATCTCTACCCAGCCTGCAAACACAGTTCTCATTTCCTCCTTTTATAGTAGAGAATAACTCGAATGAAACAGGCTGTAAGACAGAACAGACAGACCATGGCTATCACCAAGAGCTCTAAGCATCACTTATCTCCAAATTAATTTTGTAGCTCTGAAAAGAGATATTCTAAAGGAGTATTGGTTGAATTGGATATGATGTTAAATGGGACACCTAAACAAAAGAGGCTTTATTTTCTTTTCCTATTAATAAAGTCAAAATCTGTTTTTTCTGAGCACAACAGAGAAACCACAGTGTACTCATAAGTGAGGCTCATCCAACAGGAAGCTGATCCTGATATTTATGAATAGAGGACAATGACATCTGCTTTTGCTAGTTCTGCTTTTTCTTTAAACTTGAACGTTTTGCACAATTGTACAAAAACAGCTAAGTAAATGTTTGTCTTCTGTTTTTGGTATGAGGTAGGTGCTTTAGGATATATACACCAATGTATTGTGACATTTTGCCATGCAATACTGTACCATTATTATTAGTGTAATATTATGCTAATTCATCAGTCAATGATTCAGTAGAAATTATAGGCGTCTGTGTTGTTTTTTGTGCATACTCCAGCTGCTGGTTGACCACAGATATACGGCCATTTGGCTGTCCAATCCCTCTGTCACATTTATCATCATTACTTCTGTAACTGGGACAAACAATAATGTTTTTAAATGTTGCAGGGACCTGAACTGATTAGAATTTTTTATGCATACAATTTTGCCAGTTCCTGATACTATAGAAAAAAAGACTCACAGTTAAAACACTGTGATGTACCGCCTTGTTTACAGTATCAAGAAATCTATCATGATATACATGTTGTCACCCATATCTTCATGTCGTTTGTTGTTGGGTTTTTTAATGTATTTTTGGGGCATTTTGTGCCCTTATTGATAGGAGAGAGACAGCGGACAGGCTTGTGAAAAGGGGGTGAGAGAGTAGGGGAAGACACTCTGCAAACTGGTCACTGGCTAGAATTGAACCCAGACTGGCAGAAACATGTACATGGGACGTGCATGGTTGCTCACCACTCTGCCAAACCAGCAGCCCCGTATGAGGTTGTTTAATACTGTCCCACTCATCATGGATATTGTAGTTATGCAACATGACAAAGCCTCCATGTACTGATACACCTGTTGATGGCTGTTGAATTTTGTGACCTTTATTGTGCCTATATTAAACATGCTTTACAGTACTTTGCCATAGAAAAAATCTGTTTCATAAAGTTAGAGGCTTAAACTTTTGTGGGTTCCAAAATGATGTATCCAAATACAATTAAATCCTGTATAGTAACTTTTATGGGCTATTTTTATGTAAAATAATGGGTATGATTTAATTAGTAGGATGCTCATTTAAAGTTATTGCTATAAAGTGGTGCAGGAATACATATATAGAGATGTATTTTTTGTTTGTTTGTTTTTTTTTTTTTACTTCTTTAAAAACGATGGCATATTGGGTGGATGTCAGTTTCTAAATTTCTTGCCATAATCAAACTTTGCAGTTTCTCAACTGATTTTCTCTTGCTTTTCTTCCAACCAAAAATCCCCTCACAGTGGCAAGGGGTTCACAAAAATGAAGGCTTTTCAATCTCTTTGTCTCAGTATCAGTGAAAAACATATCACTGTGTTGCTTGCGAAACTAATTACAAATTAAGGAAGCAATGGTGTCCTAAAATGAAGAGTCTTGGAAGAGTCTTAAAATGCTTCAACTTTAAGTTCAGATTTTCTACTTATACCTTAATTAAGTCAAGCATGGAATATATATATAAACACTGTGAACATATAATATGACTGGTTGTTTGTGTACCTAGTAAACATACAGTAAACATGTACTGTGCATTTTTAAATCTCCAAACAGTATTTCACACAGTAGTTGACAATGACCCGAATCAATTATCTCCCTTTGTACTCAGAATCTCAAACATATCTTGAAAATATTGACCACTAGTTGATAAACATAAACTTTAATGGTCACACTCTTCAGACTGGTTTACACATAAAAAGGAAAGATCAAGCAAAGAAAAAAATTAGAAGTCCCCCTGAGAACTGTTATCCACGAGGTGGCAGCATTGTTCAATTTAGTCCTCAAAGCCTCAGATCTGTTCTTCTTCACCCTCTTCTTTTCTCTATTTTTTTTCTGATTTGGTCAAACTGCCTCTTTAATTTCTTTTTAGCTTTCATGATTTAGAGTGGCAGAGTTTTATTCTTATTATAACACGCTTGAAAATGAAGGGCTTGAAGTTTGAATAATACAACAGGTATTCACATAAATTGCAGGTGAACATCGTCTCTTTTTAACAATTTCATTTCATTTTTTGTCCTGCGTTTACAAAGACTTTTCATCTTTGAGTGATTTTCCTTTTATCCTAGCCACTGCGTCATTCGTCTTGACATCTGGAGCCTGTTGGACTGGAGGCATTTTAACCTTTCCTGACTGCTTCACGTGTTGATGTCACCTGAGGTCACATGTGAGACTTAAGGCCACAATGCAGTCATGTGAGAGTCATCAGTGTTACTTAAGTAAAGGTGTGAAAATGTGTGAAACTGTCAGGGAGATGCTGTCAGTAAGAGAAGCGTGATAAGCTGATGAAAGATGCCACTTACTTCTTTAAGGTACTTTAAAACTGTTAGTCCTCATATGTCAACACTGCTGTTATTTAAAGGATAAGTTTGGTTTCTACAGCTTTCACATTGTTTATAGAATGAAGTAGAACAATATACTCACCCAGAAGGCTTTCCTGATGCAAACAGTGCTTCGGGAGATATTTAGATCCAAATTCGAGAGGCGGACATCCGTATAATGATAGCACACGGAGCATACAGTGCCGCTCCTAAAACTGCATTAATCGTCCAAAAACTCATTAGTTTCACCAATATTCCATCATGGTCCGTTCGCGCTACTCCTCCATTACAGTCTGTGTCGCTCCAGACATGTTGTGTGACTGTACTGACCTCTGAACTGAAGAAGAAGAGCGCTTGCTCCGCGCCTGCGCAGTGCGGCTCATTGTTTCAGGGGAAGACAGCCGGCTACACAACGACTTTCCTCTTCTTCCAGAGAAATTCTGGATAAGACTGGATGGCTTATACAGTCAAAAATGAATCGATTATAATGCACATAAATCATTGTTGAAGCACTTTGGTTAAGCATTACCTAAAGCCGGGCATCCGCTGTGCGATTTTTGGCCCTTTTTGACACGATTTTTCACCCGTGCAACTGTTTTGGAGATCGGGCCGAGTTTGGCTCAATCGTGTGTCTCACATCGTGTAGTATACACGAGGTAACGAGGAGCAATTAACACCTCACGAACATCTCCTGATGGATTGGATGAAAATGAAACCTGTTTGAAATCCTGGTCACCCCTCGTGAGGTTATGTCACACTACACATGTGCAAACATAGATACGGAAGAGAAAACAAATGCACAAAACGGAGCAGCATAGCGTCACAGCGGACCTGGACCCAAGAAATTGAGGTCCAACTTGTTGAGCTGTGGCAGGCACAGTGGAGCCTATTCGGGCAATGCGTTTTTGTTTGTTATTCATTTGCATCTGTGAGCATCCGACCCTTTCCCACTTCTTTTTCTTCTACTACTTTTAACGTTGCATTTCCGGATATAAGAGTCCAACGTGTCATCATGGATGTATTATGAGACTTTATTATATTATAAGTTCTCATAATACATCCATGTGTGTCGTACATGGACGTACAGCATCAGCAGTCAGATCGCATCCGAGCGTCGGGTCGTATAGTGTGAGAAGAAGAACTGTTAACCCCTGTGATTCACTCGTACAGTATGAGCAGCAGCTGAACACCGCGATTGAAAAAGTCATACAGTGGATGCCCGACTTTTATTAAACAAGAGTCCACAACCACAGACATCATCAAGAGGTTTTTGTGTTACTGTACTGAGTTCGACATTCTGGCTGCCAGCATCACATAATGCACTTAAGTCAAATATTACCATGTTTTATTGGATGGTAAATACTTCAAATTCAAATTCAGAAGTATACATCAGGTAGCAAACAGCTAGCAGCAACCACCTTTCACTCATGTCAGGATTTCACTTGTGTTCATGACTGGTGTCTGTAGATCTGGCATATATGAATGAGGTTTCCTAGTTTAAGTGTAGAACGGAGGGACATATGACAGCAACTACCTCCAGCTTTGGAGAAGATGATTTGAAATGAATGGGTAGAGGTGGGGTTGTCCCGCTCAGATAACACTACATCCAAGTGCTATATTCAGTACATGACAGTGGACCTGCTGAATGTTTGAGGGATTACTCAGCATGTATTGACCTTTATAAGTGTCAGAGTGTTATTAGGAATCAGACATGTAGATAAAAATATGAATGTGAAAGTGTCATGGAAACTACTATTTTATTTGTGACATTGCACTTCACAGTTTCAGTTTTCCTCTGTTTCACATTTTGACCATCCAGACTCTCATCAGCACAAAGCTCAAAAACCCTCAGCTATGATGGCATGGGAATGTGTTAGTGCCCATGACATGGGTAACTTGCACTTCTGTTAAGGCCCAATTGAAGCTGAAAGATGAAAGCTAAATTAACACTGTCATGCAGTCTCTTTGCAAAAGTCCAATTTATTTGTTTGTTTTATTTATTTATGATTAAATATACCTTGTAGAGGTAGGCTCTTGACGTACGTGTTACAAATGGGAGGAGTTTCGCAGGCTCAGAGATATCACAAAGAATCAGCTCTGATGTAATGTACTTTTCTTTACCTACATTAAAATGAGAAAGTGGGGCTGGGCAGTAACCAGTCCCTTATTATACCTTTGAATTTGTCAAATTTGACAGCTACAGTATGTGTCTGCTCAAATATTGTGAATGAGCGAGTAAATCAGCCCCAAAACCCCAAAAGATAGTTTTTTAATGTAGTTTCAAACACTGTTAACTCTTCTTGATGAATCGGCTCTTAATAGGTGTCCTAAAATGTTATTAACTGACTTTTAAAGTCAGCCAGTGGTGGACACCTGGTGTACTGCAGTATAGACTGTACGTATATTACTGACTGCATTTTTAACCCCTGGATGTTTGACCTTGTCGCCCTCATGTCAGCAAACTAGATTTCTCAGTACTTTTCGTGATACATGTCCAGCCCTGGTCTGTTTCTTTTTCATGTTGTCAGTTGAAGCATTATTAATGATAATCAACGCCTCATATGCGAAAGATAAGCATTTGTATTTCACTCTTTAATTCTGTTTCTGTTCCCACTCTGTTTCCTTTTCCTGTTTCAAATATAGTAACAGTAAACTTAGTAACCCCTGACATGGTAACTCATAATCCAAATAGAAGCCTGTTTATTTCCGTAAACTGCTGAAATGGACAATAATGTTGTGTAATGCGATTTCTAGATTGTGGGATTAGTTTGAAAAGTGGCAGGTACTTAACAGTGACCCTTACTGATTATGGACCAAGGCTAATAGATTAGATAGAGTCTTTTTCATCCTGCAAGAACTGGTGGGTTTCTGGTCAATTTTTAACAAGGGTTGGCCAAACGGAAGCACCTAACTCTGACCTCTAACCCCAATGTGCACCATAATCTGTATGCTGAACTCCTGAGTATTCCTCTTTGCAGAGGGATCAGGAAGATGGGATTTGGACTGTCTTTACAGGAGTGTATAGTTGTTCAGAAAAAGTACACCACTGTACTGACCGGTCATAGGGAAATGTATAGAACAAATATGTGGTCTTAGAGGCATGATAAAAAAAAAATAAAAGCTTTTCTTGTGATCCTTATTAAAAATGATATTTAAATTATCTTCTTCTTGTCCATATCAACCCACAAATATCTCAGAAAGCTAACATAAATCAGGTTTATGTTACTTGATATACTTCAGAAATTAGACTTTTATGCACCAACACCAATTTGTATTTAAATAACTTAAACTTGTATGAATTAATTTCTGGGAGTTTTTTATTACTTTATAATGTATAGTAAAAACTGTTTCTCAAATGGTGGGTGGCAATACCACAGACTGCTAAAGATATTGGCCTGAAGATATAATGTCTATAATGTCAACAAACTGAGTTTATGAAAGATACTCTTTCATAAATCTACAGACACTGAATCGGGTGGACCCAGCTACATTGCAAAGTCACAGGTTGTGTAGTCATATCAGCCATGCTAACAAATATGCTTAATTCTAAGCATAGATGTGGATCTGTATGAAAGGAAGTATACAATGTGCTATCATTGTTTAAGTTATTATTTATAAACCTAATTTTGGGAACCTCAGAGCTGAAAGAGCCTCAGGCTCATTGTCCAGTTAGGGATCATGGATTTAGGATTATAAAATGTGTTTTTATGAGAACATGTTTATTGTTTTAGATCTATCAACTGCATTCATATGTTGAAAATGGAAGCAGAATCAAATTAAGTTTATTGGCCCTGATTTTGAGGCGCAGCGCAGGATGACGCAGGGTGCACAGAGCCTTTCAGACTAGTCAGTCTCTGGGCCTCGCCCGCAGCACATTTAAAGGCAAGGAGAGGCGGTCATTTGATTGGTGAAGACAACACTCCGCTGTGTTAAACCCCACTCACACCTTTTCTCCATCCTCTCTGCCACTTGTGCGGAGGGGAAGGGATGGAGGCATGGATGCACCTCTCTTCGCACTGTAAGAAACTTGCAAAGTGTGCTGGACACACCCTGTTGGCGCGGCGCAGACGCGGCATAGGGCAGGTGCGCCACGCCTGCTCTACGAAATTAGAGCCCTATGCATGCATCTCTGCAGCGTTTCTTTAGGATATACCTTTGAAGTGTGTTTGTTTAAGCAAGACACATTAATCCATGGAGCCCCATTCATACATTTAATTCTGCCTCTTTTTTTCCAGTATATGTTTTGTATCATTTCACATTTAAACTATGATGCTTTTCATTGAATGGAGTGGGTAAGAGTGCTTATATATCAGGGTTGGTGTTAATATCAAAGAGGTGGTGATGGGTTTTGACACATTTAACACTGCCTTAAAAAAAATACATTCTCGGTTATTTCAATGAACGAACCTTGAATTATTCTTCAGCTCTTTTGCATGATGTGTTGATGGAAGAGGACTTTATCCATAAAAAAAAATCATTAGTGCACTGTCTGGAAAAATAAAGGGCCAAAGTGCTGATGCTTTCCTCTTAAGGTCCTTTTCTTGCTAGTGTCTATTTTGCCTTTTGTGTATATCTGAAGGATTCCTGATTTAAATTGAGCTTTTTGGGTTATTTTTTCCCTTTGTGCTTAAGCTCTTGTGCCCTCCTGTCTGTATGCTTTATTATTATTAAATACATTGGCATCAGGTGTTGCTTGTGTACTTGATGTCTCTCACAACTTGAGATGATCCTAAGGATTTATACATGTAGTTATACACAGAAATAACCTGATATAGTCGACAACTGTTGATTGAAAGGACAAAGAGAATTTCCTTTAATGCCGGCATCTAAAACTAACACCCTTTGCACAAGAAGAAAAACTCCTTTTTCATTTCCACACAAAGTCCAGACCCTGTGACGAGTCACAAGTGGATGTGTCTTCTTTTAAAGTAGTCACAAGCCTGCATGGTTGAAAGCCCCAGCACAGAAATACATTATACTACACTCAACTATGTGACCACTCAGCTTTTGTTTGAAAGCATTCAATCAAAATGAAATCATCCTGAGGGGATTTGGATTTATTTGATGTAAAAATGTGTGGATTATCTAGAATTAGCCTTTAATGATTGAAATCCTGCGTTGGGCCGAATTCTACAAAACAGAGCTTGTCAAATAACGGAAACAGACACATGCATACACATTAAGCTATGAAAAGTAAGCTTTATAATACTTAGTAAAAACTCAAGCTGTATAAACTCCAAATCGCTTTAAGACTGTAATGCCAAATCTTGGCATTGCACCAGTCAAGGAAAAGAAAAAGGAAAAAAGAACAGTAGCGCCGCTTCAGTGCGTTTATTAATGTTTTATTTCAGTGAATAAAATACTTCTCTACACAAAACAATGTACAATATTACAATATTACAATCACATTTTATGTACAAAATGAAAAATAAACATATATGACCTAAATATATATATATATATAAGTTATTAACACGTGTAGTAATAGTCTGACATTTACAAACATGTCTGAGGTGAAAACATTACATTAAGATTTGAGGACAGCTGCCTTGGTCCAACATTCAATTTATACACAACCACTGGTATTTTGGTCAGTCATTAACAGTCATAAGTAATAGTTTTAAATAAGTTTGAGGTATTTATGGTATGATTACATGTAGAATAATTTTGTTTTTGTTTTTCTATATACAGAGCAGCAATACAAGGAGTCACAGGACCATCAGGGTCAGGGCAACAGAGGTATCAGCTTTCTGTCTCTACTTCCAGAGGAGGTGATTATGGAGCCTGGGAGAGAAGGAGCAGAGGAGGACAGAGTGAGTCACTGTAACTGCCACAGTCTTCATACTCTTTATGGAACAGTTAGCAGTGTAAAGGAAAATCAATGCATGAAAACAATTACATGAATAGGGATATGGTACTTTTAAGAAGCAAAATATTGTTGATGTTGTGTCACTTAAGTTTTTCAAGAAAAGATATCACTGAAAATCTCCATTCACAAACAAAGGTTTCTTATAAACCTTTAACATTATTGATGTATAGCAAGATAGCTCACTGAATATTTTGAAGGTCCTTTTTGAAGATGAAGATATTTAAAATTAGATTGATTGCTTTGAATTTAAATAAAATGCATATCACTGAGGATCCTGTTTTTATTGCTCAAAGACCCTGCTGTGCTCTTGCATTGACATCGTCTTTGAGTGGTCACACACCAGTTTTCTGCATTCAAGTTTCTCTGTTACTGTTTTTAATTAACCAAACATTTACAGCGATCACCTGCAATATAAACTAACTTTACTGCAACAAACCGACCTGATACAAAAAACTACCGAGTTTGTCACTGTTTCCTTTAGATACATGATTTTGACGAAATCAGTTAAAAGTTAAACTCTTAGCCTCTTAGCATGTGGTTTGTATCCCTGCATGATATGTGCTGTAAAAAAAGCTAACAATATGAATTAATGTGAGCAAATCACAGACATACTAACAGGCCAGAGGTGCCTCTTTAACAGCTTTCCTACCTCATTATCTCATAAACATACTTGAAGGAACAGCGGCATACTGTTAAGCAACCTTGGAGGGTGGCAAAGGCCAAATTGATAACTTCATACAACATGACCAGGCTGGGCACTACTGGCTTCTTATGTTATTGCCAATTTGCCCTCAGTCTGGCCATAAGCTCGGTGGCTAGCGTTGCCTCTTCAAAAGCTTTACTCCCCCTTTTTGTCAGATTGAAATAACTCAATTCAAGATGAATGTCAAGCAAGAGTGAGTAGATGTAGATGAGCAACACTTGTTCAAAAGCTAATTTCAGACATTGTTAAATTAAAAAAATAATTATGCAATTGTGGTTATAACACGAGGTTGCTATGGTTATATAAATTCAAAAGTCCGCTGTTCTACACTAACAAACCAATCTGGATGAGGGCGTATCACCTCAATATGCCATTAGCCAGCAGATATCATACTGTTTTCAGTATGCACTAATGTATGAAGCAGGAGTGGCTAAACTTGGTGTTCAACTCCCCAGCAATGGTAAAAAATGCAAAAAGTTAACAGGGTCAAAGTTACTCAATTTTTGTGGGGTTTGAGAAGGTTGCTCCATCCCGCCCCTGACTTTATTCTTCCTTTTTAGCTGACCCAGTAGGTTAAACCTTGATCTCAAACAGACTCACATAAGGCCAAATCCACCTGTTTCTTTAAAAATGTTATTTTGTCAAACTATTGCATTTTAAACAAAGAAATCTGATATTTTTCTCACCTTATCTCCTGATAAAGGCAACGGGCAGTTCTCTGTTTGGAACCAAAAGTCCTGAATGGATTACGTCGAGCGGCTCATTATCTGTTGCCACAATCTCAAAGTCTCTGACCAGCTGAAAGAGAGAGGAGCAGAATTAGCCATTAGTTTGAGCCTCAGGAGAGATACTAAAATAAGAGAGAGAAGAAGCCTGGTACTTTATGACTCCCAGTTTGAACCACCTTTGCATGAACTGCTTTACTATGCTTGATGAGTTTATTGTAAATTTGAAACTAAAGTGTTCTCTGTCTGATCTTACCCAGCACATGGCCAGCTGGAGCTGAAGCTCTGCCAGACGTCGGCCGATGCACATCCTCTTCCCAATACCGAAGGGAACGTGGGCAAAGGGGTTGATGGTGAAGTTCTCCCGCAGCCAGCGCTCAGGTTTGAATTGCTTTCCATCGTCAAAGTACTCCTCATTTGAGCCTAATGCGTGGCTGTTTATCATTAAGACTGTCTGTAAAGAAACACAAATAATATATTTAATTACAGTTTGCCCAGGACTGTATAATTTTATATGATTAAGACTATCGGAGGCCTTAAATAAACAAATCAAATTAATAAAAACAAAGACTCCTCATCTAAAATCCAAGTACATCCATTAAACAACACTGCTACTCTTAGTTTCTTGACCAAAATCTAAACCATTTGAAGTTTTCGGACTCACTGAAGGGGAATAATTAGATAATACAGTCAAAAGAGTTGAGCCCAGTAAAGACTTTGTTTCTCTAAATCTGACCTTTCATGCAGTTTGCAGAATTGCACATGCTATTAACAGTTGCTCCATTTAGACTTTGTCCCGTATGTGAGCAGGTTTTTGTATTACGCTTCTCTCAGACATAAGTCAAATGCAAATTAATACAGGAATGTAATCTGCTCATGTCAGGTGTATGGCAAATAGAAGTAAGCCACTTACTCCTTTGGGAATTGCATAATCTCCCAACACAGTGTCTTTGTCCAGGGTCCTGCTGGTGAATGGGACTGATGGTGATAACCTGCAAGAGATTGAAAAAAGCAAAGTATGGGTATATGGTCTGAGTGAAGCCATAGTGTAGCATGACACACATGCCTAAGCTCTTTAAGTGGAGCTATACACACTCCTATGTTTTTCCCAGTCTGAGATGAGGTAGATATAATCTCCAGTCAGAGGTCATTTACATTCCCTGCGTGATGTGGTTATGGCATAAGCCTTAAATAACATGTTTGACAACTTGTGACTGTAGGAGAAGATGGGGAAAATGGACCATATGAGGGTTAGGAGGTGATCCGAACGTGACCAGACGGTGCATTTAAGCTGAGACTTATGGTTGTTTTTGGCTTTTTTTCTTGAAGCATGTTTTCAAGGTCCGGTCATGTGTGTGTTTTGACTCTGAACTACTTTTGCACGGGGTCAGTGAATAAAGATGCAGCCAGTGTTTTTGATTTACATCTGGGGATGGCTCAGAGAAATCAACTTTAAAGGTCAGTGTATGTCATCTGAAATAACTAACGCTGCAGTAATTCAAGTCAATTTGGTTCTGGTGGTAACCTCTGCGGCAAAAAATAAAAAATAAAGCTACACTGTCCATGCTGGTATCACCTCAGTTTAGCGCCAATACTTGAATTAAGTCCCATAATTTATGTGTTAAAATGACAATCTTCAGAGTATGTTCAGTGTGGTATGAGTACCATTATTGAAGTCTTCTGTTTTTATCATCGCACAAGCTTTTTTACAACTTGCACATCAGCAGACATTGTTAATCAATTATAATGGTTTCAGCTCAGTTCTTGTTACATGTACCATATCAACCTCAGTCAAAAATTCACATTCATTTTGTATTTTATCAGCCACTTCCCAGCCCACAATTTGTTTGATTGCAAAGTGGCGCAGACCAGCCCTGCAGGGGTCGGCCCCACTTTTAAACTGGTTTTCTGCCTAATTTTGGCTGTAATTTCTTTTTCTAAAGAAAACAGGGCATACTTGTGAAGGGCTGGTTATTTAAAAAAAAGCCAAGTTTGAGACAACAAGTGGCCAGGGGAGTTGGGCAATGCAACAGGGAAGGTACTGTGGGTCTAAAAGACTTGCTAATCATCACAGACTCCTTGCTTGCAGGAGTGCAAACTCTTGATGGCCTAAAGAAATGGTACTGAAGAGCTGGACAGATGCTGCATGTTGTGCACCTGACTGAACAAATTTGTTAAACAGGAAGATAGTTTTAGCCTTACTTCCTCGTAGGGGAACCCCAAATAATTCTTTGACTTGTGTACCGGTAAACCCTTTTATGTTTGTAAATGGTGTAAAACTGCTCAGTGGGCGGGGCTTAAACTATCCCCCAGTGGCAAGAACTAGCTTGTTTTTTGCCAACCGTGTTAAATGATATTAATGGTCTTTTTGCATATGTGAGGTCACTCTGCAGGAGTGTTACTTGATAAAGTTTGTTCCAAAAAACAGAACCAAACTGTGAAAAATTAGCTTTGAGCTTAAAATCCAGCAGAAAGAGGCTTCTTTACAATACATTTGGAGTGCGGACATTACCATTAGGCTGATGCATTTTATAGTTTTAGGATTTTGTTGTTGTTAAGCTTACAGGCAGCCGATATCTGTTGACATTGGCACAGTCACTGTCTCCATCACATGGATTAGGGTTTTCAGGCTTAAGTCTATTTTCCAGTCTTGTATGTTTCACTTCTGATTTCACATGTAACTGTAGTAGCAGTTTTAGTTTGCATGAACTTGTTATACTGTACCTCATAGACTCCTTGAGGCAGGCTTTGAGGTAGGGCATGCTCTTGATGTGCTCTCCACACGGGTCCTGGTCCGGGGGCACCACTTCTCTAATCTCCTCCAGCAACTTCCTCTGGGCGCCGGGGTTACGTGACAGGTTGAAAATAGCCCACAGCATACTGTTGGCAGTCTGAGAAACATAAACACGGCCCAGGAGGGAGAGAAGAAGAGAGACGAAAAAGAGGAAGGCAGTCAGAGAGGATGTCACTTAGTGAGGCAGCTACTCTAAGTGCATTCCTCCGTGGGGTCCTGAAAGGAGCAGAGGAATGTTTGGGGTTCCTCAAAGGCTCCTCAGTTACATCCACACCACATTCATTTTCTGCTTTGAAGCACTGTAACTGCACCACCTGTTTGTACTGGAGCCTGGACAGTTTTTTTTCCCTCTCTTACTCGAAGGAAAATAGGCGAAAGGTAAAACGTTTAAAAAGTTAACTTGTGTTCATGGACACATGGAAAATACACACTGGAATTAGAGGAAATACTTTGATTTATCAGTACAATTGAGAGTTTATTTTGAAAAGTCAGGTGACTAATTTGATGTTTTTTTTGTATATGTCTGTTATAAATTAAGCTAAGGAGAATCTTTTGGTATCTCAAGATACACTGCAGTTTGACTTTGTACACAGTGATATGTGACACAATACGCTACAAAGCAATACTGTACCTAAAGTATTATGTGGACCAGTTTAATACAGTACTTCCTTTTATATGGACCACACTTTGGTCCACTGTTACTGTGTTGGAATGTTTTTCAGTAAATTTTACAAACTGATGAATAAAATACTGGGCCATGTGTCACAATACAGTAAGATACAGTGCAATGGAGTTCAATCTGATACTGTGTGATATGATACTGATACTGCTGATATACCATGATATGATACAATAGGGAACAATGCAACACTATCCTATAAACAGTACCAAATAAATCTGTGACATAAATACTACATGAAACAATGCATGCAATTCATTATGAATCAATTTGGGATTAAAGTGCAACATGACACTAACATCACAAGAGTAATTCTGCAGTAATTTATTGCAAGAACAATATAAAATTGTAAATTGCAGAATCGATGCACAGCATTCATTCATTATTTCAGTTTCATGCCATTAGCACCATCTTGAGGAGTTATTGAGGTGTGACATGTTGTGTCAAGTTTTCAAAGTTTTGAGCCTTTGCAATTGACACATGGCAAAAATCTGCATTTACTGCAGTCAGTTAAAAAACATTTCAATTTGGCTAAAACATGTTTAGGGGCAATAATATCATCGTCCTGCTTTCATGTTTTTTTAAACCAAAGGTGATGCATGATTGACAAAAAAAAAACTTTTTGCTACAACAGTTGTTGAATAAAACATAAAGAACCTCATAGGCAAGGAGTTTTAGCTTGCCGTATGTGCTCTCTTCATCTTATGTTTATTTATTTCCAATCATTTTGTTATTGAAATATTGATCAGTGTCAGTTTACTTCACTTGTTTTTCTCACACTGTGGGGGCTGTAACTGCAGCTGCGGCAGAACTGCAACTACTCTCTTTTTCTATCCCATGACTAGAAATCCAAAACTATAAATCAGACATTTGTCAAAGTATTCTTGTGCAGAAAATATGTCTTTTTTTGTGCTACATACCGTCTCCACTCCTCCGATCTGCAGCTCGGTGATGGCTGCATACAGCTCCTTCTTAGAGAGACAGCTGTTGTGTAAGATGTCTCCGATTAAGTCATCAGGAGCTCTGACAGCATTCCTCTTCAGCTTCTTGTCAATGTAGACTTTGGCTGTGTAAGCAAAGAGAGGATGATATGTAATCAAGCAAACAGAATGAATTCTATACCATTTAACAGAGCTACTCAGCTCCCTCTGACATATTCAGATAGCCACTAACGGGTTTGTAGCTTCTTGTGAGCTCTGCTTTGGTACACTTTGATTGTACTGAAACAAGGTTAAAGTGACTTAATTCTGCTTTTTCTCAGACTGACTATTGCAGCACTTTAAAATCTCATATGTCACTTTGGATTCTAAACCCTTTGGCAGTAAAGCTGACAAGTAGAGCTAAAAAATGTGTTGATTAACTTTGTCCATTGTGATGGTAACAGTTTGCAGCAGTATTGATTCTCAGTGAGAAATTGTTTAATAATGGATGCTGTTTATTATATTTTTTGACAAATTTCTGTCCACATGATCCATTTTAGCCCTTTTTTGGGTTTGGTTATAACTTTAGACAAGTCTGGGCACATTTTATGATGATGATGCCAGATGCCTATGATGGCCTGGTTGAAATATTGATTTAGGATAAACACTGCTTTGTGCAAAATGACTATAAATGGATGCTATGCCCATCTATCAAATGTTGCAGTGATAAAGTTGAGCCATGAAGTCTTTCTTTTTCTACACACCCTGGACAAATTGAGGATGTCAGGACTGTTTAAACTTTGGCAGGGTGCTGAAGTAGAGGCAGAATGAATCAATCATAAACTGCAGGCAAGCCTCTGCACACTCATATGCATGTATAGTTAAGTTTTGTTTGATTAGATTATTAAATTGTCCTGCTGCTGTATTTGCCCCCGTGGCTTGTTGCTAATGGTGGCTACCTCTTATGCCGAATCAAATATGCCCATCAACCTCTGATCAAAATACTGCATGGACGCTGTGGTGCATGCTCAGAATGCATAATTGAGATTCAGTCCAAATGAGGTGTTTACATGCATGAGAAGATTGATTTCCTATCACATTATCTAGAATCTTAGTCTGACTGTGAAAATGTGTAATTTGGACTACTTCAGTCTGTCTAACAGGTTCACAAGCACTGTAAAAGTCCTTTTGAGTATATAGGTGTAAACGTACTGACTGGCTAAACTGCACTGAAAATGCAACATTCCCTTACAAAAAGTGAATAATGGTCAATAAAAACAAAAAATGAATTATCATTGGATGCCTGTAGCTCCTGTTTTATGCAGTTGGGTCCAATTTGACATCAGTGTTGTTTACTTTCAACAGTATCACATCAAAATGTAAAAACTTGGCATCCTGTCAGTCCCAGCACAATTAACAGTATGTCCTAGATTTTAAACGCCAGTGCTTTGTTACATAATACGATAAAGTAAGCTTCTATTTTCCAATTTGTAGGTCTGATGTCTTATGTCCTCACATGACATCCATATGATCCAAATGGTGTGAGACTATTTCTGTACAACTGCTCCATATACACTTGTTTGATCCCCGACTGTTTATGTGAGTCATGACCTCAGGAGAGGTGAGTATTCACAAGACATAAAAACAAACTCAAAAGCCATCCTAATCCATCCCACAGCTACCTCACACTACGTATAATTTACCCTGAGATCTTGTAAAGTGTGTTTTTGTGCGTTTTTTAATGGGAGGTTGTAAAAAAAGAACAGCACAACCAGCATCATCTTCCTCTAACCTTCTACAAATATTTGGCAGCGTTCTCCCTCTTAGGTCATGCGGTTTACTACAACAGTCCGCCATTTACCCCGAGTGCCAAGTACACACACTCACACTGAAAAAACAGTGAGGCACCCGGTTCAAACTCGCCCTCCTGCTTATCGCCTCTATCTACCCTCTGACTGGAACTGAGCTTAAACTAGTTGGTACGTCACGTAGAGGCAGGGGCATGCCGAAGCCAAACTTTGGAGAAGTGAGAGTCATCTTTGTGTAACTCTGTGGTGAACTGTTCATACCTGTGCTAAATATGCGGTCCCAGGCCGCGGTGTGGTCCTGCCATGTTTTGGTGTTGAGGCTTTTGTGCAGCTCCACAGGGGTGACCATCATCATGCCGAAGGTGCTCATCATCTGCAGAAAAAGACAAACAGCATAAGAGATTTAAACGATTCAGGTGGCCGGATCGTTGATAGAGTTGTCTTCAAACAGAAGGGTCCAACCATCGCATGTCAATATGTCTTAAAGCAAGACACTTAACACAAAATTGTTCCCACTGCTGGATAAGTGGCATTTTAATGTGTATGAGTATGAATGAGTGGGTCCAGCTGTATGAAAAGCCCTTTTTGATTGTAAACTACTCAAAGATGAAGTCTGTTTATCATCACTGTTAAACGAATAAAGTTTTGTCCATTTATTTCTGTTACTCTGGGAGCTTTTTTGTCATTTAATGGGTTTGTGTTGCCTCTCACGAGCAGAGCAAATAAGAACAACAACAGAGACCTCAAGTTAATTCACTGAGTGAAGAGCTGAATAACACTACGCTTCTCTGAAACAGAAGAGCCATGAATGCTGATTTACAGTAGTAGTAGATGATACCATGTACCCCATTTTGCACATTTTTACTCTCGACTTCCAGGCTTGGATTGGCTGTGATAACATGACAGGCTTTATGCAGTAATATAACAAAAGATATGGAGTTCAATAGACCAAAATTTATTGTCATGTTCTTTGCATTTCCCCATGTTTTATGCAGCACTTGTGACAGCATGACATTTCCCAATTTCAAGGAGATTCAAGAAACCTTTTCTTCAATAAACTGACACAAATGAATATAAAAGTAGTTTATGGCCGGCTTTAACCACATCTGACTAAACATTAAGGCATGGAGACCCTGTCTGAACACAGTAAGAGAGGTTTGTTTGGAATGTAAAGGCTCTCAGTTTTACTCATACTGAAGACGATGAGTAAGGACTTGCTCACATCCTGCTGCGTAGTCTGTGGCTTTGTTAATTAAAAATGCTTAAGAATGTTTCACTTAATTGTCTATGACTGCGTGAAGCAACACGAGGAGGGGCTTCAGGCTCTTGGAGGGGGCCCATGGCCTTCGAACGACTAAAACCGCCCCTGTGAATCCTCACCCCCTCATTGTTGCAATCCCCGTCAAGGTTTGTGGTCTTGCACCCACTGCCCTGTGAGACCTTTGTAAACCTCCACTTATCTTGTCCTCACTGTTGTGCGTGTGTGTGTGTGATATTGGTTTGGCCCAGTAAATACAGTGAGAGTGTCAGAGTGACACTGATGAACCTGTCGACCACTTCTGGCACTTTCCATTAGTCTTACCCGTACAGCACACACAACCACGATTTGATGAGAATAACAGCTGGTACTCACTGTTTTCACTGCTGTGATGAAGTTCATGGCTTCCTCGTTGACTTTCTCCTGCAGCAGACCAAATCTCTTGTCGTAGAGGACGAGACAGATGGCTGGAGGACAAAGAAAACAAAGAATGAGCTTTTTCAGCCTCTGAATCAGGAATTTGAGTGAAAACAGTGCACTTTTACATAACTTCAGCACAGACTAAGAGACTGTTGTGCTGCACGTAGTTCTAAAGGTTGATACAAAAGAGGCTGCTGGGCTTGGTTAAGATTTATAAAGATGTTTAGCTTCTTCTCTTCAGGGCTACTACGGTTTTCAAAATGCACCAAGTCCAGTTTGCCATAGTTACCATGATTGACTCAGGACGCATCAATGTTTGCAGCAGCTCTGTTTTTAAGTATCTACATCATAGTTTATGTATATTTACATAAAACAGCAAATCCCTGTCTACCAACACAGCTTCTGGTAGACATCGGTTACAGCTTGATGATGAGAGCCATGCAGTATCTCTGGCTTTTTACTTTCTTTCATGCAATATATAATAAACTAAAACACTATTGATCAAGTTTGTGGACACTTTGCCACATGGCATAAGTGTGAAACAGCATATATGAACTGAACAGCAGCGGGAAATTGAGTCCAACTATTTGAGACAATGAAGGAACTCTTTTCCATTCTTTCTTATGTTAAGCACCATCTTGTCTTCATGCTCACACAACATAAAGCTGTTATTTTTCAAGGACCAAAAACTATAAGTAGATAGAAATGAGAAGATTACGGACAACCAGAAACGGTCATCAAGTTGATTAGATGCACAAAAGCAAAAACAGCTGTACTTACTCTCAAACGACCATTTATTCAGCTCGAAGTACAGGTCCTCAATCTTTCCTTCCACGTTCATTTTTCCAATCCTGCTGACAAAGTCTACCAACACCTGCATTCACAGACGAAAACTGTTAGTGATCGAGCATTTTCAGCTCCACATTTCAGCCATTTATCATAAGAACATGTGCTTTTACCTGGTTTATTTTGCGGTCGAGCTTCACCACCTCTGTCGGCTTCATGAGTTTCTGCTGAAAAGCGCTCCTCACTCTCTGCCAGTCCTCTCCCTCCCTGCGAACCAACAGAGTGCACTCAGAGCGCGTTCACACCAAACTTTTACGCGTCTGCTTCGCCTGCGTCCCACTGACTTGAGGACATTTTCCGTGTAATTACAGAAAGAAGAAGAAGGAATAAAGAGCGTGCTTACAGGATGAGGAGCCCGTACGCTTCGTCTCTCATGTCTCTGTATGCTGTCCATGGTTTGATCTCCAGCCTCTGTGGGTAGTTTCCTTCTTTCCTGTAGAGCGCCTCCAGCAAGCAAGGTGCGCCAATGTGCACCGACTCAAAGGAGCCCAGCTTCAGGCGGAAAATCTTTCCGAATTTTTTGTGGTAATCAACCTTCAAGGAGGAAGAAAACACTCATTTACCCAAATGGAAAAGCAAAGATGAAGCTTATTTTATACGTTAGTGGTTTTTCAGCGGAGTCATTTTTTTCTCAATTTATGTAAAAAAAATGCCGAAAACCAGGAAAAATGTTAGTTATGTTACTGTACCAGAGCCTCATGCTGCCTAGTCAGTCCTCCTTTCCTCAGAAGTTCAACCAGACTGCCCACCAGGGGCCAGTTGGTGGGTCCTGGGATCGCGTCCAGGCTGTGCGCTCTTGAGGCAGCGTGCGGGCAGCGCGCAGCCTCCACAGCATCCTTCTCCTCCAGGACGCACACTGAGGATGTGGGTTTGAAGTGCTGCAGCCCCACTGACTTGTTTTTCAGCAGCTCCACGATCTGAGGAACTTTTTGGATCTGCGCCCTCATCCTCAAATCTGCGAATTTGTTTTAAAACTAAAGCGGAACAGCCTAGTTAAAGCTCTACTTTATTATCTTGGGAGTTTTCTCGTTTCTTAGAAGTGTCACACCTTCACGCCAATATATACCCTCAGAGTGTTTATTCCTGCTTGCACCGAACCAATCAGGGGCCAGTCCTGCATGGTGTGGCCTGTCGAGCCCACTATTCATTTATGGACCGATGTTGGGAGGCTCGTATGACCCCAAAAAGACCAAGGAAGTACCCTCGCCCCCCCTCCCCTCCGTTTTATAAATAAACACAGACCGGATCGGAGGTGACGCGGTTCGCTTGAACCGTGTTTTAGAGCGAGCCGCGATGAGAAGAAGCGAAACTTTGGCAGAGCAAATACTACTGCCACACTTCTGAACCGTGGGCAAATATTTGGCCGATTGCAGGTTGTGTGTGTGTTTGCTTTGTTGGTGTTTTGGAGTGTGTGTTCTCTGAGAGGGGTGAAGGGGGGTGACAGGGCATTTTCAGTGCAGTGTTCTGTTCCGATATTTGTCACAATAGAGCACAACTTTTTATGACAGTAACGAAATTGTCACACGAGATAATCCAAAACTGCCTCCTCATATTTAAAGAAAAATAAAACGACCTCTCATATTTTTTTTCTCAGAAAAATCCAAACGTTTTAGAAAGTGGAGTTTCATCCACTTTGACGTTTAAGAAAATGGATGAAACAGATGATAGTAAAATTAACTTTTTTTAACTGTTTTTTTTTCTGTCATTTTTTTTTATCAAAACAAGTTTTGCGTGATTACCAGGAGGTGGCAGGTGAATATTTGAAAGGCTCCAGAAAAAAATGCAGATGCATTAAATTGAAACAGCAATGGCATTTCACAAACACAAGAAATAAAAAAATCCCAGCTCAAAAGTGTTTGTGACACAAATAAAAATTGCCACAGTATAAATGCAAGTAGACACAACCCATATGTAAACAGCCTTATTATTAACACCAGTAGTCACAACAGACATACATGAAGCCCATACCAATTCAAGTGGCTGCTCAATAAATAAAGCAGCCATTACGTTATTACAAAGACACCACAGCATAAATGTCAGTGGCCACATCATATATCCAAGTTGCCACTATATGATAGCGAACGACTGCAAACTTAAAGAGACTGTGAGGAGTTTTTAAGTAATTACAAAAAAGTCTCACTTTTAGATGTATGCCTGATCGAAATACACATTTTATGATGAGTTTTATAGCATCTAAATAGGTTATCTATAAATGCTATTCTTTAGCCTCCTGGTCGGGTCGTACAGGGCTGGACTGGCCTGGATACTCAACTTCAGGAACAAGACAATTAAAACTAGAGCAAATTTATATTATTTTATTATTTATATTACATGTCTGAGAGCGCCGGGCTGTAAGTAGCGATATATAGCCGTCTACAACTACGATAATAACTTTTCCCCGCATTGCTTGTCGTCACACATCAGAAACTACCACTACGTAACTAGAAAGAGATACATTACCTCGTCGCTTTGCATCCTGTAAGTTGTTGAAAAAGAACTTGTAAAGCAATGCAGAGTTCCGACAAAGATCCATGCTGCATTTACCACAACAAACAAACACATTTGGCTTCACGTCTCTGGTGCGTTCAAGTTGTAGTCAGAAGTAGGAATTTTGAGCTCCGAGTGGCAAACTAAAACTGGAACGTCCCCCGAAGTCTAAATTTCCTACTGGGAATTCGGTGAAAGCTCGCCACCCCGAGGTGTCAATCGAAGATGGATGCCCCCAGTGTGTACAGTTATTTAGCTCCTGTAATAATCCATTTATTTGCACTTCTGACTGCGGTGTGTTGCTCTAGATCAGCTGTATACATAGTATTGTTAGATTTATATTTACAAAAATGCTGCCATAGTGATAATCACATTCTTCATACAACAACGCAGGGCGTGCTAACAACAGCTAACAATAGCCTGGTAGATCGGCATGTTTTTTTCTGACTTCAACTGGAACGCTGATAAGTTGGAGATGATGTCACTCCCATTTCCGAGGTTACTGGAATGCAGCATTACGCCGGCGATAAATTCTCCTCCTAGCACCTTTAAGTTTAAGGGGTGCACAGATGTAAGTGGTCACTGCACAAAAATGAGAGGCCACCACAGGGACGCAAGTAGCATCAACAGAAATGCGAGTTGCTCAATAATAATTTAAATGGATGCATCACAAAATCAAAAACCCACAACAACTTGAGGTTAAGTGTCTTGCCCAAGAACACATTAACATGTGAAAGCCAGGGCTGGTCTTCATCATGGCACCCTCTGATTGTTAGTTGAACTTACTTTCAGACTAAGCTACCAAGCCTCAAGTGCTAGTTGTTATGTCACTAGTACAATTTGCTGCCACATGTATGTAATCAATAGCCAACATACAAATTTACAGGACCCCGATTCAAATTAAGTGGCTGCTGCACTTATACAAGTGGCCACAAACAAGTACAAGTAGCCACACCAGGAATGAAGGCACTTGCAACAGAAATGTAGGTGACCAGATAGTAGAATGACAAGTACAGTAATACAAATGAAAGTGGCTACAACACAAGCAGATGTTGCCACAGGTGGAAGTCACTACAGCAGTAATGTAAGTGGCTGCAATATGACTGCAAAAAGCCACAACATAATTACAAATAGCCACAATGTAAACACAAGTGCCTGCAACCCAAATTTTATTCTTAAAATACCAATTAACTTGTCTAGCGGGTATGTTAGTAGCAAAATACAAATGCAGATGGACAAAACAAAAATGGAAGTGACTGCAACATGAGTTTTTGGTGTCAACACACAAATAGAAGTGACAGTAGCTTGAATTGACGTGACTGCAACAGAAATGCGAATTGTCACCAAATCAACTGACACAAATGAAAGTGGCTGCAATATAGCTGCACAAGTGTACAGGCTATTATAATTGGTTATATGCAAAATCCAAATGACCAAAACATCAAATATGTCATGCAATACAAATGCAGGATGCTGAAACACAAAAAAATGTACCTTCAAGACAAATTATGTTCAAGCTAAACATATAGGGCAATGTTGATGCAAGTTTCAACAACACATATACAAGTAGCCATAACGCTAATGCAGTCAGCTACTACAACAGGCAAACTCAAACAGCCCCTTCTGTGTTGCAGGTGGCCACAACATGAATATGTTATCACAACAGAAAAACAGGAAGCCACAACACTTTTTACAGTGGCTTGAACACAAATAAAGTGGCCACAACATTAATACATGTAGCCACAACACAAATGAAAGTAGCCAAAAATGAATGGTCATAGCACAAATGAAACAGCAGCAACACAAACTGAGGCTTGTGTGAAGATGATTTGTTGAGTTAACCTCAAGTGAAATAACTGGCCAGAAGTAACTCCGTCCTGTTTTAAACACACATACTCATATGTTGAGTAAACGTGCACATATACAGTACACATGTTCACTTCCCCTATAAGCATGACTTAAATTACCTGCTCAGGGCCTTGTGATGTAATTTTGAATAGCTGATCGATCTCAAACTCTCAGGAGGCATCAGAAGGAGCTTTGACTTACATTTGCATATTACAGAGTGAGTGAGAGTCTCTGCAGGTGTAGCACACTAACACTCATACCCCCCACACCTCCAAAGGAAAAAGTAATAAACACTTCCCACGCATGTTTTCAACTTTTACAATCAAAGCATGTTTGTTTTAAGACATTGCATGATGGGACAGCTGTGGTCATCTGTTTTTTGTTTTTCAATGTCTTTCATTATTTATAGCTTGTTTAAAAAGTACATTCTGTTTTCTTTTATCGTCTGAGATCTTTTCTTTTACACATTTTTGTGTTCTTGTTTGAATTTCTGTGACAAGACAGATGCTTCAACTTGCATTCACTACAAAATAAAGTGTGTAACAGGGACCTTAGCGAAGATAAGTTAGTCACAGCTAGATTGTTTTTGAATAGTTTTGTTCTGAGGACAAAATTAAAAACCTTCAGTTTTAAGTTGGAAGGTACAAGTTGACTTGGAAGCACAGGAATTCCTTCTTGTGAAGCTCTCATAAACAATGTATCAGAAATGATTATTTAGCTTCACTGGTAAAAGTAGGAAGATTCCCCCATCCCTGGACAGAGATCAGATCCCATTTTAGTCTCTAAACTGAACTTATATGAAATACTGCCACATATTTTGCATATATACAAGTGACTTCCAACTTTTTCTAGACCCCTACGATCTGCAAGAGGAAAAGGTTATGTGTTGCCAAAAAACAAACTTAATTTAAAGGCGCAGAGGCTGAGAGTTTGGATTGCTTATCAATTATGTTTAAGTCGGGCCAGAATATGGCCCGTTCTTCAAAAGTTGCCCCATGTCCAACTAAAAAAGCATCAAAAAGCATCAGGATCAGTACTTAAGATATCTTTTTTTGACCAGAATATAACCAGATCATTCAGCATTCTTTAAGAAAAAGTGGAGGTGGCAACAGGCATGATTTAGATATGCCAAAAGCAAGAAGTGGCTTCAAGTCTGGCAACAATGGAGGCCAGGAGGGATTAGCTGCTGCAGTTTCTGCACTTTAATGACCTTGTACCCCAGCTGGACTGTTTGACGTATCCGGGGTATATATTTCAAGACCTTCTGGGCTTTCGCTGTTCTGCCAACTGGAGGGCTTAATTTAATTTAAGAATTGTTTCATGTTACATAGTTTACTCCTTTGCAGCAGGGCTGGCGTACTACACCATTTGATTGACCTGTAATAAAAGTGACTGATCATTTGTGCATTCCCTAATCAAGTTTATTTTTCAATGTTTTGCCCTCTTCATCCACCATCTATGGACTGGTGCCCAGGTGAAACAGGACATGTATTCCTTGGATGTATGAAACAGTCCATCTACCATGACAAGTTTCTGTTCTGTCTTAACAAAAGCAATAAAGTCACACCAAGAAATTTCATATAATTAAATATCAGATGTTCCCTGACCATCAAATTTTTTAGCTGGGAGAAGGGATTTTAGTTTGTATTCTAGGCCGAACTTTAAACCACAGGCTTTGGCAGAAGTGATCATGATCATAAAGATGACTTTTTACTTTTTTTATTGCCAGATGCCAGACTGATATCCAATTGGGCAGTTGTGTCATTCCTAGAACAATAGCTTAAGAGTTTTTTGCCTATGAAGTGGCTTAAAAAGCTAATAAGCCATATGTATATGGATTATTAACAAGCAAAGTATTATACCTTGTAGTAAACTGTAACTGTAGTAAATAGATGGAGGACCTACTGCCGTGGTACAAACAATAATTTAGTCATCTAGGGTCCATGGAAACCCATGGAGATTGCAAAACACTGAGAAGAGGATCATAAAATGCCTTGAAATAAAAAAAAACATGCTAATATTATTTCAAGTAGTTTATCTTACTCATTGTAGTTAAAACATATTTGTATTCCACTACAAGCTCTCTTCACAATAATTAAAATTATGTGGTGACTTTCACTTTTAGTTGAGTATATTTTATATAAGATATCTTTACTTTTACTCAAGTATGGGTTTCAAGGACTTTTTACACCACTGCCTAACTTTAAACCACAGGCTTTGGCAGAAGTGATCATGATCATAAAGATGACTTTTTACTTTTTTTATTGCCAGATGCCAGACTGATATCCAATTGGGCAGTTGTATCATTCCTAGAACAATAGCTTAAGAGTTTTTGCCTATGAAGTGGCTTAAAAAGCTAATAAGCCATATGTATATGGATTATTAACAAGCAAAGTATTATACCCTGTAGTAAACTGTAACTGTAGTAAATAGATAGAGGACCTACTGCCGTGGTACAAACAATAATTTAGTCATCTAGGGTCCATGGAAACCCATGGAGATTGTAAAACACTGAGAGGAGGATCATAAAATGCCTTGAAATAAAAAAAAACATGCTAATATTATTTCAAATAGTTTATCTTAGTCATTGTAACGTATTTGTATTCCACTACAAGCTCTCTTCACAATAATTAAAATTATGTGTTCTTTGGGCTGTTGTGTTATTGTTCTGTTATTTTTGATAAAACGCCCTACAGCATCCATGCCAATAAAGCTCTTTGGATCAAAATCCCAATTCAACATTGATTAAAACAAACTATCAGTATTATTCAAACATGTCTAATGTGACATGCCTTGTAACAACCATGTAGCCCATATGTCTCTGTAGTAAGACATGAAGGTAAATTGTGTCACAGCTCAAAATCTAACTCAACCACTACACAGATAATCCACTTAACAAAACTCTATAGAATATTGATGCATTGCTATTATGGCCTTAGACTCCAATCTGAAACTCTTAGAAAAGAAAACGTTGTAATGATTTGAATCCCAGACTGAAGGACTACTGCTTTCTCTCAGATCATTGGGAACAAAATAGGATAAGATACAGGGTGAAGTTGGCTAAGGGGCCTGAATTAAGGATAGGCCATTGTTTTGTTTTTTTATTTAATGTTTTAAAGCTGAGATCAACTTAAATGTTGCGTGTGGGAAATTTGTGTAGGACTGTCCCCTGACACAGAAACACAGAGGAGAGGCTAAGTCACAAAATGTGATTTTTACAGTGTAGATAATTTATCAAAAGGTAGTAATAATTGTTGTACTGTATTTCAAACATTTATCCAGACCCTTTAATTGCAATTTTCCATATTCATTATGGTTAGCATTGACATTAGACCAATCCACAACATATAATAACATACATGTAAAGTCTTCTGTAGGTGTCTTCACAGCTGTTAGCTTAATAGCTCAAATCTCTCTCATCACATGTTGACCTGGTATTCTGAGTAGTCACAAACCAAATGAGGATATCTGCAGGGGCAATTAACTCGACTGATTAAATCCTGGCTCTCCATTGATTTGACGGATAAGTTCACTTTAAAAACATTTCACAGGCTGTTAAGATAAGATAACTGACAGAAAATTCATCAGTGTCTTAATGAAGAATCAATTGTTTCTGTCCATACCAGACACGAGCTTCCTAGACACTTGAGTTGCTCTTTGCTGTTACTGATCTGCTCATTAAACCTTTTAGCTCTATGTAAATAAACTATGAGAGTGTCTTTAAAAAGAAAACATCCATTTTATTCACTCCTGAGATTTTTAGTGAGGGGTTAACTTTTGGATTTATCGCTCAGGATACATATTAAACCGACTTTTAAGAAGTACAGCATATGCATCTAAACTGTAATGTAAGAGGTGATGAAAGAGGAGACTCTTCAGAGTCAGCAGCTGATTATATTTCAAGTCCAGTACTTGATATGTTTATTTATATTTTAGCATTAAGCCCAAGCAGTTTTTGTGAAATTAGTTTAAAATATAAAAAACATGATCATTTCTGCAATTTAATATCTATCCTGCCTTGAATATTTTAACAGTTAAAGTCAGAAGCGTCTACAGACGTGTCTTGTTTGCCATGACAGAGAGTGACCTCTCTTTCTAGGGTTGTTATTGGTTATGCTTCCTGAATAAATAGATATCTTAAAACCCTTAGAGAAATGAGGACCTCCTTGAAAAGGAGATGCCACATCCAACGGGGCTCACTTGAATTAATCAGCATTCAGCAGAGACAAGCATGATGAGGACAGATTATGCTCTGGTTTGCCGCGATCATATTCTTATTTTAGGTTTTTTATCTCTTTGCGTGGATGGATACATGTCTGGATAGATGTATATTGTGTGTACACACACACACACACACACACACACACACATACATATGCATAATGAAGAGTATAGCTTTCAACTTTCTCTATTACTGAGTGCCTTGAGATAATACTTGAATTGGCGCTGTGCAAATAAAGATTCAATGATTGATTCAATTACAGCATATTAGTGGTTGCTGTGGAAACACAGGATGCTCCATCAAAAATGTTACCATAGGAAAGAAAAACTGCCTTTAGTGTAGGCTCTTGCCTATCAAGAGCTTCCAATATTTACTGGAAAAAAAGGATTCTGATCAGTGTTATAGTCAAAAAAAGTAATCAGTGCTGTATGGACATACTGTACTTAACTGCATGACAGAAATAATAACAATAAATGAAACAAAGTCAAATGACTAAATATGTGCTGCCAACTAAGAGCTCAAGGTTCAATTAGAAAACAAATGACCTGTTTTTTTAAATAAATATTGAAATACTATTCTTACATTCCTACTAATATATTAAATGATTAATTTAATGAACCACAATCCTATTATACCTTGGGGCTAAGTTCTCCAGCTTTTTCTGTCAACTGAGTTAGCTTCTTCAGATCTGTTTGGCCTGTTCATCCTGGCTATGGTCCATTTAGAGTTTGTTTTTTAAAAGGGCAGAAGGTATCATTCCCATGATTCCTCACTACCCAAGGCATTATACTTTGCTATTTTGATTCACTTCTCCTGGCAGTGTAAACTGTGTGTTATGCATTAAAGTTATAACTGGATTGGAGAAATAAAAAGTATTCAATATTTGTTCTAATAGTTACACTGAGCCAATGTCAGAGTAACATCACTTTAAAAGATTCACCATCAATAATCAGGGCTGGTCAAAATGCGGAGGGGAAAGGTATAATCTCTCTGAATAAACAGAAAAAAGGTTACAGGTGCAGGCTATTGAGCAAGATTTTTACGCAAGGACTTCGACCTCTGTGTGTCCTGCTGTGTGCGGCCATATTGAACCCAGGGCAACACTGGCAGTGTCACTGACAGCTGGCACTGCGCATGCTGCAAGTCATAGAGAAAACATGTTTTCCTGTGATGTTCTCTGTGGGCAAATACTACTACGCAACACTTTACTCCATGACCTCAAGATGAATACCAGCGCTTTTGTTCACCATAATAGCTGTTACTCAGGATGAATGTGCATTTTGATAATTAAAGACAAATACTTATAATCTGACTCACTTAAACATAGAGTTTATTTGTAATTACATACAGGAAGTGATATTTTTTTAAATTTAAGAAAATTAATAGATGAAAATCATTGTAATGTTCAAATACAGAAAATGTTCCAGTATTTAAAAAAGCTTGAACATCATTGAAAATGTAGTTTGAAAAAAGATTGTGTTGAATTGCTAAAGTTTGAAATCATCTATTTGTCTAAAGAAAAAAAAAAAGGGGGGGGGGGGGGGGCACAATCAACAAAACTTTTGTCATCATGGTGAAATCTCTACAGAAAATCCACCATTTTTGTTTGGAGGCCAAAATATGGCAATTTTTGGCTATATTGTGGAGTCCAGAGTTTTTCTTCAACTGAAAGACTGAATCCTAAGGGTCCAGCAAGATTGCTCATTTAAAGGAAAAAGGTAATTGTTGTTAACTCAATAAAAAAATAGTCCACTCTGACACAAATCTGTTGTGTGTACCAGCTGCAGGACTGTACAGACCTTAAACCTAATAAATTGGTGGTGAAAATAATCATGCCAGTACTTACAAAAAAGCCCCTTGAACACATTTTGTGAAACAAACAGAATGTCTACCATTTAAATTTTTTTTGACCAAATATGGTTTCAGAATAATTTTAAAAAGTATTAATTTCAGCAAAAAACTTTAAAGTAGCTGTTATGCAACAAATCTTGTAAGAATTGCTCCCTATTGGCCAAGGAATGGACTGTTTGACTATTTTTGGTGGGTGTGGCTAAATGGTTCAGTAGTGCCCTTACAAAAAAGAAAAAAATCCAGCCACCACAACAGGATATATCTACAGTACGATAATTTGTTGAGCAAATTAACCATGCCAGGACCCACAGAGAAGCCCCTGGAGTAATTCTGTGAATCAACAGGAAGCCACATATTTAGTGTGCTATTAGAACAGCTGAGTTAGACATCTGAAATACATCACACACTAATGGGTGACCATTACGACTAACAGATAATTTGGCTTCTTGGTCAAAGAAGGGGATCCGAGCCCAAACTTGGGCAGTTATCTTGTTGTGTGTGTCATACTTTTAAGGCTTTTAGGCAATTGGCTTCAAATTTCTTGGAGAGTCACAACAAACTCTCTTCATGAAAAACTTACAAATCCATTCATGTCAGATTCAGTAAAAATCTTACAGATCCAGGCCTTGTATCTAAGTGAAGTTCTCCTCAGCCACCAAGCTAATTTACTTTAACTTTGGACTATTCTTAGAGGAGATGTCTCTTAATAAAACTAAAAAAAAAGACTGTACGTAAGTCAGAGGGTGTCACTGCACCAATTCCTACAATGTTGCATGTACCTAGTGATTTTGCTGAGCGACTGACACAAATCCTCTGTGACTGCTTGTTGTGCTGTCTTGTGTGGTTGTTGATGTTTTTGTAGTATTTTAATGCTCTCTGTGCAAGACAGATTCACTTGGGGGCACTCAAGGTTTTGTTCATTCACATCTGAGTGTAACTGAAGGGAGGACTAAGAAACAGGGGGAAGCTCACTTTGATGTATCCTGACATCATTAATATAAAATCTAGCTGAGCTGAATGTCAACATTTTGATAGTTTCATAGGGCTATTTTGTTATTTTTTGTTGTGGGGTTGCACCAGGTACTTGAGAAAAGTCAATGAAGTGGCTGAAAGGACTCTCAGGAGCACTGCACCGTAAAGGAGACCAAACTCACACTTTTTATTAAAAAAATGTGTCATGAAATTTTGTTGGGTCAGTTGTACGATTGAGCAAAAACATTTGAGAGTGCTTTATTTTGCCTCCAGGAACATCTGTGCTGGGCACTATTTTATGATGCAGAAATCCTTCAGGATGAAATTGAATCAATGTGCACAGGCAGAAGAACACACAGACATTTGCTGCAGTGGATAATAGTACCAAACACAGAGACTTCATGGAGGAAAAATAAAACGCTCTGCCATGTTTTCCCCAATCATACACTCGACCATAGATAGCTTTGTTGCTTGTTTTTACGTGAATTTTACACCATTACATCGGGATGGGAATTGATACGTTTTTATCGACACCAATGCTGTGAACAATCCCGTTAATCCATCCAATTCTTTTACGATTCTCCTGTTGATTCCTGCAGATTTTCTGTCTGGGAAAACATTGGCCTGTAGACCAAGGCAGAGCTTGTCAACCAGCATGGCAGGCAGCTGATTGGGGCCCCAGGCCACTTGTGGGCCCCCAGGACCAATGAATTTTACTTTACAGTGATGCCTTAGAATGTAGCAACTGCGGTGACCAACCCCATTAACCCAGTCAAATAGCCAGTGGTAAAACTGCAGTGACAGCTTTGATAGGGCCCCATGTCATCCCTGTTTAAAACCATACCAGAGCTGTAGCTAGAATTGGCAAATAGTATCTGGTAGGGGTGTAACGGTACATGTATCTGTACTGAACCGCTTGAAATGGACGTTCGGTTTGGTACAGTGCTGTATTCGAATGAATACAGTATGTTTAAGTTAGCAGCTGCACATGGCTCTTTAATATTTACAGCGGTACTTGTCTACGATTGGCGTGATTAGGGAAGGCTTTTTAATATTCATGAGGAAAGAGCTTGAGAGCTTGAAGAGCCTCCCCCGTCGCTGAAATCTCCTGTTTGTGAACACTTTGGCTTCCTGGTGAAATGTTGCAACGGAGAAAGACAGCTGGAAAGAACAAAGGTGGTGTGCCGATACTGTTCAACTGAGGTTGGGTATTTTCCGACAGCACGTCAAACACGCCAGCTCACCTGAAATGGCACCACTCAAGTGTAAAGATTTCCACAGTAAAGAAGACACTGTAGTGCAAATTAAACTGCCTCTGCATTCCAGCAGCCTCTCCCAGAGTTCAGATCGGGCCAAAGCGATAACAGCATCCATCATTATCATATAGCATATGATCTAAGACCATATTCAGTTGTGGAAAATGCTGGTTTTAAACACATGCTTAAGGTGATTGAGCCCCGGTATAAAGTGCCCAGTCGTCCACATTTAAGCCAGGAATTTAAAAAGAAACTCATTATTTTTAATTTCATACATTTGTTGTTTGTTTATTTTATTTAACTTATTAGTATTACCAAGCAGCACATTGAATATATTTTGGTTTTAAGTTCGTATAATGACAAATTTTTGGTTTAATAAATGTGCTAAACAAGCAAATGGTATTGCGTTGTTCCCATGCTGTACCGAAAATGTACCGAACCGTGACCCCAAAAAACACGAGGTATGTACCGAACCGTCATTTTTGTGTACCGTTACACCCCTAGTATCTGGATTACCTGTTTTGCTGTAATGCTATATGTGCTGTGTGTCTTCAGATTATTTATGAAAATGTTTAAGAACATGTTCTTCTCAGAGGAGCCCCTTGGGAATTTTTGTCTTGGGCCCCAGCACACTCTAGAATCGCCACTGCCTGTAAATTTTCAGTGGCAGCAATGTCAAACACATGCCACTGCATAGTTAACTGCTTCCGCAAATTGCTGGTGTTTCTACTCACTTAAGGTTGTGCAGTAAGCATCTTTTGTAAAAAATTAAGCCACAATTCTGACGGCTTCTGAACCCTGTCACTGGAAGGAATTGATAAGGGAATTAATTAGCCAAAAGACTCATGATATTATTGGATGGAGCTGTTAACAATTCTCAACTGGAATTGTTTTTTGATTCCCATCCCTACTATTATATATTTAATAACTGCACCTAACACGAACAGAGTTCCCTACAAGTAGTCTGAGTTCACTCTTCTCAAAGGTACAATACTGCTGGGTTTTTTTCAGCCACTTCATTGACTAATGTCAAGTAACTGATAGATTCTCTTGTCAAAATGATGAAATGTCCCTATAATATGAATGATATGAGCTAGAGAGTACAATAGATAAGGGCTTTCCATTGTGTATTTTTTATTTTCTGTTTTAAATGCGCCATAGCTGCTCCTTGTGCCACAGCTCATCGTGCGTGACACTACCTGAGCCTGAGGTCCACATGCGGGGGAGGACCTGTTAAGTGCTGCTTATAGTTGAATTTCAACTCTTATTGTACAAAATGAAAATGAAGATTTTTGACCCACAAAGCTTACCAAAGTTTTTACCTATCAAACCTTGAGCTCCTGTCTTATTTTTTTTTATATCACTTTAGTCACACCACAACTTAATTTTCTGTTCCTGACTCTCAGATTAGTGGAGGTTTTCAGGACATCGGCATACAGATCGGTGAACTTAGATAGAACAGGGGAGCAGGAGCGAAGAGGACTGATCAGCACAGACAGAGAGCAGGCAAACCTGATAACTCAAACACACTCCTGTCCAAATTGACTGACAGGTCAGCGAGTTCGATGAAAATGGTTTGGAGCTTAGGGTTATTCTCTTTGAGCTGGGCTGCAGGCACATGCGATGGGACAAAGATGCACATTCATACATGCGAGTGAGACCACCGTGCTAACCCTGGAAGAATAATGCGGAGGCCACATAGGAGGAGATTAGTCCATGCAAGGTGGAGATGGAAATGCTTCGTACAGTCACAGCAGCCTGAGCAGTCATGTAACATCTCTGACCTAGAATGTGAGGTGCCCCATCCTCAAAGCCCACCCTTACACTAAGACTGAAAATATTTACAACAGACCAGGAGTGAAGTAATGCTGGGAGTGAGTGCAGTCCTTGCTTCCTCCACCCTCTGGCAGCTTGTGTTTCACCCAACATCACGGTGACTCTCTATGCAGCAGCGCCGCTCTCATGAAGTTGACGGAGATGTTCCTAAACAGTCTCGACAGTGCAAGCAAAAGAAATAAAGTCTCGCCATTTAACAACTTTTTGTCTTGTCATTCATGGACCTTGAATGCGTCCCGATTCGTTGCACACGTGTCTTTGTGGCCTTGATTAAAATTCTTGAAAGGGAGCCAATGTTAATATCATGGAAACATAAAGATATGTGGTGCTAAACAAACACAAGGGTTTTATTTATTTAATGGCTCTCACAATAGTGTATACATTATTGACTGTGCACAGAAAGTGGGTCATTCCTATTGATAGATGCGATGGGGAACGGTTGCCAGAGCTGCAGTGCAGAAGGAGATTTCCGTGAACTTATTGACCTCCTTGCACACACTGAAGTTGCTGTTGCCTCCTGGCTGTGGCTCAGTATCTGGGTCAGGATTCCCTGGATGGAGACGGGCCCACCTCCCTCCTCTCTGACAGCAACAGGCTGCAGGAATGGGGAGCTTGTGATGAAAGGGAGGCCATGGGGTTTTTACTTGGAAAGCAGAAAATACCAATCATAAAACAAATCAGCAACTATTTCATGTTGCTAGAAAAGGCATCAAACTGAATTGTTTGTTCATAATAGACAAATTTGTTGTTGGATTCCCCTGAATATTGTGCATCAGCTGTTTTACATTTGAAAGGATTAGTCAATAGATGTGAGGTGATTGAGGTGAAGTGCTTTAAGTTGAACACAGATCCTGATTCAGAGTTCACTGAGAGAGTACAGTGAACAAAGCTCTGCGAACTAAGTGAACCTTATGTGTGGGCAAACTTTCTTCATAGTTTATACAAGGGCATTTAAAGAGTCCATCTCTGCCTATGTAGAGAGTTAACAGTTATTATAGATGTTATTCTTACAGTAATTGTTCCTAATATAAAAGTCAAATTATTGTAGATATACATATAAGAACATGTTCAAGTTCAATTTCAGGAGCCCCAACAGGGCATCTCAAGCAGTCTGAGAATAAGGGGGAATCAGGGGCGCAGAAGACACTAAAATACATTTTGGTCAAGGAAACTTGTGCAGTAAGCACAGTTATTCACTCATAATCAATCCAACAGACATTACAGAAGATACCACTGAGCACACACAAGCACCACATCTTCAGACATAACAGCTTATGACCAAATACTAAAGCTGATAATTCCCAGGCTCCACAAGTTTTTTGATTTTACCTCTGAAAGTTTTTCAAAAACCCTTAAACTAACATGTGTATGAATTTAGGGGGGTAAATAAAAAAAAATGCAATACATAAATTAATAGATAAAAATATTAGTCTACAGATAGTAGATCCTATATTTTCAATCTTAACAACATTGAAAATAAGTTCATTTACGTATCTTGACTAATTTATTTAACTTGAAGGTATTTGATATTTCTGTTCATTGTAGCTGTTCAACTGCTGTGGGTGTGTATAATTGGGACAGTGGTTAATTAAATGATGGTCCAGGTATAGCTGTTAACCCTTTAAGGCCCAAGACCATAGATTATTGCCAAAAAAATTCTAATTTTTTGGAGCTGAAATGTTTGTTTCACTTTCTGCTAAAATCCATAAAAATGTCCATAAGATTCAACATATAGATTTTTCGTGTCTCATTTGATACATTAGGTGTTTTTGGCAACTGATAATCCATGTGAGGACATTTTTTGATTTATCTGATTGTATAAAGATGTTTTTTTTTGTAATTTGTCGATCATATTGAGTAGAGAACAGTATTATAAAAATATGTATCAAATATGATACAATTGGCTTTACAGGGTTAAAACCATTTGTCTTGTTGTGCATGATTGATTGTTCTGTGTCTTTTATTGTGTTGTTTTACATTTAATTAAAAATCACCCAAAAACTTGAATGTAGGTCTGGAAGTTCCCCGACTCATACACCAAACGTTAACCTTCCTAACGACGCTTGTAGGAAGACCCACTGGATACAGGAAGTAATGGCAGGCACTGCAGAACACATGTTTGAGACACTAATGTCATGGATCCAGAGTAATGTTTGACAGAAGGCAGAAAAGAGAAGAAAAGACTAAACACAGCCCAAGTAGCAGCAGTAAAGATTAATTTTAAAAGGCAAAACATACATTTATTTCTCACCTTGATACCAAACTGCTTTTTTATGAGTTTAATGTGAAACACAGTTGGATTTATTTGCTTGATATGGTGCTCAGTCAGGTCATATTGACATTTTGATATAGGTTTATCCAAGAAGGGAAGAATTAGACTGCATTTTTAGCAATTGTTGAGCAACATGGGAGGTCACAGTACAGATACATGACCAAGTATGCCATTTAAACCTTTTTATTCAAATATTCTTATTCATCATGCTACAATCTTTGCAGGCCAGCAGCTTTATTTGTATATCCTTATTTGGCTTCAGGTAGTTTTGCCAAGCTTTATCCATCTGTAAAGGAATGCACCTACTTTCGTCAGGCACTGGAGGCATTGTGTATATATTTAGAAACCTACAGACACAAGACACCTGTAAGTAGAAATGTATTGTAGTCTTTGTATTGTCTTTTATTAATCTATCAGTGCTCGAAAAAACAAACAAACAGAGATGTTAATGGAGCACTTCCTGGTGGTGATATGCCTTCACAAAGTGTACACGTGCCAGGCTGTAAACGTAGAGTAGTAGGTCTGCGAGAAGGGCTTATGGTGGTTTTTGTGAATCGAGGGATTGAAAATCAGTTCCAGTTCAGAATTAATGACAAATACCTCAAGAAATTTATGTAATTTACATGACTGCACAACAAGAACCATTTACACAACAACTTGCTGGCTGTGATCTTTGTAGAAATCTTATGAGCAATGGCTGAACATTATTCCCAAGGACTTTGACTAATGAAGTCCAAAATCATGTCAGCTGATCCCACGGTCAGATTGGACATTTGAGCAAAGCTTGAAAAACTCCTTCAGAGAGCTCTTGAATTATGTTTTTTAATCTAATGTTGTTCATTATGGGTAATCCTGTATGTGTTCATGCTCTGTTGTTGTACTCACACACAAGACAGGATCTTATGATTCAGATCTTATGGAGAGATGTCAGACTGAGGGGGGGGGGGGGTTAATGCCCTGGGCAGTTGAGGATTTATTGCTTAGCTCAATGTCATCTTCACAGGAAGTGACAAGGGACCTTTTCAACAACCAAACCTTACTCAAGGCTGATTCAAACAGAAGTGGTGACTCTTTAGCTCCCAGTCCTGGTCCATATGAAGGGACATGGACTTTTGCTCTTGCAGGACATTCAGTTGTTCCTTTCTGTGTAAGTTATCCATCAGCATTACCTAACACATCCACACCCCTCCATACCCATTTACACACCACTGATGCAGCAGTGGGAGCAACTTAGGGTTAAGTCTTGCCCAAGGATGCATTGACATGTGACAGCCAGGGCTTGGCCCAAACCTTTGACCTTCTGATTGATGCTAGAGCGTACTACCAGCCAAAGTCACAGACCACCCCTCAGGCTGAGCATGTGCATCAATAGGCTCAATAATCATGATCTTTGATCTATAATCTCCAAGTTCTGCAGATAGATTTTAATTTATCACATAGACGAGCAAGGGAATAAGATGAGGCCCAGTGATGTTTGACTTTTCGCCCCGGAACCTTTACTGTGATCTTTGTTGTTGTATGCAATCAGTTTATATTTGAGTTAAGTTGGATGTTTATTCAAAGTTTTTACAATATCCTTTAAAGAGATTATGAGATATCATGCTTGAAAGTGAAGGATGACCTCAAGGCTCCATGAGTTTAATTAGATGATTCAAGAGTCAGATTTGATATTTGTGCAGACTTTGGAGAAAATCCCTGACAGCATATCTGAGATGACCTGTTCACAGACAATGAAAGCACATGAGAATCTATGACCTTGACCTTTGACTTATAACATTTAAATTCTATTGTGATCCTCCTTGAAACCCCTCAAGTTTTTTGCGAGATAATTTGCACACAAGAATTATATGTATCCTCAGACAACTTGAAAACACGGTGCGTCCGACCTCAGCTCTTGTTGGTATAAATGCATTAAAAAACTGTTCAACATGCTTCATAAAACAAAGTTTGTTGTCTGAAAATGTTTTTTGAAGAGAAAATTAGGTTGTGCACTCTGTGAACTGAGCTGTAACCGTCACTGGCTGATAGTTCTTACGTGTTTATTCTTCTCTATGGATTGCTGAAGCACCTTGTAAGAAGCCAGAATATCTGAGCAAAGGTAGCTGTAGATGTGATCTAAAGACTTTTGTCTTACTGTATGTGCTGCCCTACTTTTAACAGGGATGAAGTCAATAAGTTAACAGGTATGTCGTCTGTAGAAACTAAAGGCCACTTAGTGAAAGAGTGCACCAAGTGCAGCTGTATTTGACTGGGTCAGTGGGTGCAATGAAGCTCTTTAGTTGGGTGTTTATTATTCTTTTCTGTTTGTTCTGTAAACAATTTAAGCTCAGACCTACATTTAGACTACAAGTATGTTGTAATGTCTCTGTAATCTGAGTTTATTTAAGGTAATAGACAAAATGTAGAAAAATGACTCCACGTTTAGCTTTTAATATTAATCAACTTGGTACAGAATGGAAATTAGACTGAGAGTTAACTTTAAGATCGCTTTATTAGTGTTATGTCACCATGGTGGCACTGGCCCCAAATCAACTTGTTGATTACATCGTTGGCACACTACTGTGCACTTTGACCTCTGTGCTGACCTGAGCCTCAGAGGTAAATTTGTCAAAGTTTTGACCCTCAGATACAGTATACCCCCGCGGCCCCAGAAACTCATCGCCCTGCCTCTCTTATCTTATCAATATAAACACAAACTCAGGGTGGATGTCATCATGCACCGATCTGCTGTCAGCCTGCCTGCTGGTGGGCATTCAGAAGAGGCTGAGCGAGGCGGCATACAGGGAGGTTTGCAAAACAAAATTCACATTTGGATTGAGCTTCAAAAGAAACATCCTGTAGCCGGCCCTTATTTTTACAAAACCAAACAAAGAAGCTGAAAGCGCTGCACATACTATTTGTTTTTTTAGCTGTCTTATTATCAACCCTCTTTCTGACAATGATTACATTCCATGCTCTTACAGACTCTTAAAAAAACTATTTTTATATCATTATGAAAACTATCATTTACTGATACAAGTGACTCTTAGTAAAGGGTTATTTGAATGTACAAAAATGGAGAAATTCTGCTCTAAGTAAGAAGAGGATGAAAACAGATACTAATATTACATCATATATTTCCAATAGTTTCCAGGACAGAAAAATCTTTAATTTCTTTACCAGTCACAAACCGTGTCTGTGCATGGCAGCAGTCTCTATGCGGTTTAGAAAAATAATGTTATTTATTTTAAAATATATGCGTAACTGACCTATTGATGTGAATTCACTGCACACAGAGAAAAGTTAGAGTGGAAGGCATAGAACAGGAGAATCATTTTAAAGAGCAATACAGTAAAAATCCGTCAATTTTATGAATTAGAGTGAGCTCTGGAGTGATTTTTGTATATTTTCTTTTTTCCCAGTGAAATTGGACAGCCAGCTGTGACTCGATTAAAGGAAGACCCTTTGATTTTGACTTTATTTAGCATAATCAATACAGACCATGGTTAGGGTTGTATAAATAAGGATTAAGAAATATTTATTTATGTGCAAACAATTGTTAATAGACTTAAAACTTTGAACCTGCCAAGTAAGTAGCAGAAGAGAAACTGGTCAGAAACACAAGAAATTACATCCAGTGATGAGTGAGCTGCGTTAGATGGTGATATCTCACATTCTGCTTGAGCCAAAGACAGATAATTTTATCATCACCCACCATGATTTAACACAATATAACCCTGCTCCTCCTCAAACAAGCCTGCAATGTATATTTTACTTGTGTACACGTGGCCAAAGATGATGTCCTGAAGTCACTTTGTGTTAAGTTTAGATAAATCACTGTCTGTTTTAAACATCCCAGTGAATTGTACTTGTACCTGTAAACTGGTGTTTTCGGCACTGAAAAGTTCAGACTGTTCTGTTAGATGCTGTTCCTTTAAAGGTCTTCCATATTCCACTTGATTTCTCATCTTGAAATAACAGTGACATATTTACAATTGAGACCTAAATTGTGAGGAGGAATTTAAAAGAAATATGATATGGTCATTCTCTAAATGGACTGAGCTTTTGCAGAGATACAAGTATCATTGGTAAACAACAGCAGAGGGCTAAATGTCCTCTCAAACTGGAATTCATAAACATATACAAAAAAATACTTTGCCTACAGATATAATGGAGTATAAGAACTTTAAAATGTTATTTAATAGATATAAAATGTATGCTCATACTCATAACAAGCCACCACTGTTCATGGATTTCAGCCGGAGTGGAGCTTAATTTCATTCTCCATAGCTACTGAAAGACCCCTATGGAGAGGGAAATTATTAAATTTTAATTGAGATAGGTTGAATGGGCTTACAGTGAAATAAAAAAAAGGATCTAACAAAATGATAGCAAGTTCAAGAAATAGCACAAAAGCTTGAAACAACAACTTTATTCAGCCTTCAAAAAACACCAATATTAGCTCAGTGGCTGACTTACAACCCATTGTTTTCTTTTTTTTCTTGCACACTTTATTTCTAGATTTTCAATTTAACAGAACAGTATAACAATGAGGAGGCAAAAAAAACCCCAAAAACTAAGACAAGACAAAATCATCAACTAAGAATAAAATGACAGACGTAAACATGACATCCCAAGGTCATCCATCAATAGATGTGCATATACATACAGTTCTGTAGCAGAACCAACATGTATCCATAATGTTGAGTCTCTGCACGTTAATGTAACAGGTGCAGGGAGGTATGGCAGAAGGTCACAGTAAAGGGGGCATACATATATTCATGGACACTCATATTTAACTATCTAAAACTGGACAATCTGACAGACCATTATAAATGATCTCAGGTCACATTTCTACTTGACAACCATGAAGTACAGGAGTTACTATGATAATAAAACCCGTTGTTTTCTGTAGCACATGTGCCAGCCTGTACTGTGTAGTGTTTACTGTAGTCTGGCTTCTTACTTTCTTTTCCCACAGTCATCCATCACTGTCCTCTTTCTTTTCTTTGCCACAGCCATAGAGGAACACATTACAGAGACGGGCTAACTTCCTTCCTTTAGCTGAGTGTGAACTTACACCTGAAGCAGTATGCAATTCTCTCAAGATAACTGTGTCTCGCTACCAGACTAAATTAGTGCTACACAAAGGTGATCAGAGTGCTTTGAGGGAGCAGGATAGATGCATTTCTCCGTCCTGGTGTGCCTAAACCAGCAGATTGACTTTGAACTACTAACTTAAGACACAGACACTGCATAATGTTGCTTTGAGGGATTTTAAAGGATAAGTTCAGTTTCTGCAGCTTTCACATTGTTTATAGAATGAAGTAGAACAATATACTCACCCAGAAGGCTTTCCTGATCCAAACAGTGCTTCGGGAGATATTTAGATCCAAAATCGAGCGGCGGACATCCGTATAATGGTAGCACACGGGGCATGTACAGCACCGCTCCTAAAACTGCATTAATCGTCCAAAAATTCATTAGTTTTACCAATATTTCATCATGGTCCACTCGCACTACTCCTCCACGACAGTCTGTGTCACTCCAGACGTGTTGTGTGACTGTACTGACCTCTGAGCTGAAGAAGAAGAGCGCTTGCCTCCGAGCATGCGCAGTGCGGCTCATTGTTTCAGGGGAAGAATGCCAGCTACACAAGGACTTTCTTCATCCAGTTTTGTGCAAAATGGACTAATATCTATCAGATGAAGATGTTGTGGAGGAGAACTTTGAATATGATGGGTGTCCTTACAGTTTTGAGCCAGAGTTTACAGATGAGGAGCTCATCGAAAGGAGGAGCTGGAGGCAGCTCTCCAGAGAGTACTGCGCATGCGCGGAGGCAAGCGCTCTTCTTCAATTCAGAGGTCGGCACAATTACAAAAACATGTCTGGGGCGACACAGACTGTAATGGAGGAGTAGCCCGAGCGGACCATGATGAAATATTGGTGAAACTAATGAGTTTTTGGACGATTAATGCAGTTTTAGGAGCTGCGCTATACATGCCCTATGTGCTACCATTATACGGATGTCTGCCGCTCGATTTTGGATCTAAATATCTCCCGAAGCACTGTTTGGATCAGGAAAGCCTTCTGGGTGAGTATATTGTTCTACTTCATTCTATAAACAATGTGAAAGCTGCAGGAACCGAACTTATCCCTCAATTAAACTTTGGAAAAACAGAAAAAAAACGACTTTAGATTAGATTTTCAAGCTCAAATGTCAGGGTAATGGAGCCACATAATCACACAATAATGCTCAGAGGGATTTTCCTCAAACTTTGTTCAAATTTAGATATGACACAAGGATGAAGTGATTTTGAAATTTTCTGGGCCAAAGGTCACCAGGTATTGTGCTCAACTCTTGATCATGAATGTAGTGTCTTGGGATTTCTCTGAAGTCTGCACAAATGTCAACTTTTATTAAATTTACAGACTCTCTCTACTTTCTCCCTGTGATGTCCTTCCACCTGCCTAATTTACATGCTTAACTACTGTGGCGTGATCACAGACGTCTACTCTAGTGCTTATTTGAGAATCATAAGAACATTGTTCGTCATTACAAAAGAACCTTCTTATTTCTCACAGTAGTTTCTTCTTGTATCGGTTAATGCAGAGGTGAATGTTAAAGGTTAAATTAAAGGGAAACGCAGTAAAAGAGAGTTCAACTCATTTGTCCTGAGACTGATGTGGTTTGGTTGACGGGTATTTCATCACTTTCCAATCTCCTCTGAGTGAACATTTACAGGCAGTATGGGCGCCTGGAGCTGCCAAAGAACTTTTCTGTACATACATATACGGCTCCACACACATGAGTTGGCAGCGCTTATGGGAACACCTCAGAAGTGATTCACCTTCATGTAACCTCTCTCAACATCGGTCTTTATTTAGAGCTAGCGAGTGTGCCACAGGAGATGAAATGGTGTCAAGGAGAAGAGCATAACACCCTCTTGTTAGAGGAAAGTGTTGTTTACTACAGATTGATGGAAAGTTCTGAACTCATTTAACATCTGCCTCAATAACAACCAGAGCGGTGAGCTGCAGAGAAAAGGCCTCAACACTCACTTCCAGGAAAAGTTTTGCACTCACTCTTGCATGACTTATGGCCTGTGCTACATCCCATTCATAAAGAGGGAGCAAGTAAAAACAGCAGGGGCCTCTAAAGGAGGCTTTTCAGGAACATGCAAGGAGCAAAGAAAGGAGATGTGAACACACCCTGGCTCTCACTGGGTGAAAAACATTCCTGAGTGTACAGTAACAATATCAGGTTTCATTGGGAAAAGAACCGCATTTCTCAGTGACGTAGTAAACACAAGAAGAGGAACTCGGAAATGAGAATGAGAAAACCATCAAAACAAGCGTGTTGAGACACTGCAGAGGCTCTCACTGTCCTCCCTCACAGTGGATAAGTGTGCCATGTGAGTTTTAGGCGTGGGAGTTCACTTGTGGCCTAAGATAAAAGCAGAACATGTTGTTACACATTCTTTTACTTTGGTAGGATGAGTTGTGCAAGGCGTGTTTTGATCACGGTACATGCAGATTTATTGGACTTGTTAGTGTAAATGGAGAGGAACAGAGATGGAGGGGAGAGAAAATAAATCATCAAAGCCAAACTTGCTTATAGCACAAGCATACCTGCCCTCAGGGTTGTCCATGGGTGATTGTTTTTAATGTTTCCTCAGAACATATAATTCTCAGTGCAAAGGCTGAGGAACATTCAGTACATTTACATGCACAGTTATAGGGATAGTTCAGTATTTTTGAAGTTGGGTTAAATCGGGTACTTCACAATAGACAGTGAAGTGATTTGAAGGGCTCCAGTAACACTGCTTCTTGAGGAGACTGAGCCCAGTCTACACATATGGTACAGTGCTTTTGGCAGATAGTTATTTTGCATAATTGTATAAAAAGCCACAAAACATGTTGAGTTGAATGTACGATCAGGCTTTAAAAAGAGTGTTTATCCCCTTTGTGTCTAGCAAAATTTTACAATGCAGCAAATGTGTTTTTTCTTCTGTGCACAATGATCCTGCTGATTTGCTTTTTCAGGCGGAAGAACTCATGGCCACATGGTGCATCGTAACACAGAGACTTCCAGGAGGATAATGAAGCGCTATGACAGTTTTCACCTTATCAAGTTGACGCAACGTAGTTTTGTGGATCATTTTTACGTAAAGCTTGCAAATTATGCAAAACAGTATGTCTGTCAACAGCAGTGTACCTTTATAATAGTCTGAGCTTGCTCTTCTTAAAAGCACTGTTCTGCTTGGAGCCTTTTCAGCCACTTCACTGACGATTGCCAAGTGCCTGATAGAACTCAACATCAAAATAATGAAATTTCCCTTTATGTCAATCTGCAGTTAAACATACAGTATGCCAAGTCAGGCTCTAACCCTGCAGAGCAGACAAGTATCGCTGTGGGAGGAGGGAGGGAAGACGTCCGCCACAGGACAGAACGAGCATGGCATGCAGCACTGTGATCATCTAATGACAGTTACTCTGTTTTGGTAATTGTTGGAGGCCATCATTGTAATCATAGTTAAAACTCAATAAATACACTGGCGGGCCCATATTCAAATATAGATTGTGTTGGGTGGTTCTAATTTCAAAAGTAATTGTTACATTAGTACATTGGAAAGCTTTTACACATGCACACAACATTACAATGTACCAGGTAGAATTACAGCATTATGCACTAATGCAGTGCAGATGATACTGGAATTGAATCCTACTTCTGCCTCATTTGCTTTTGTTTTTGTTGTTTTCCTCATAGCAGCAAAAGGGAAGATAAAATGTAGCAGTTTCTTTTCAGAACTAAGTGTCTTCTGAAAAGTTTCATAACAGATTATTTGACTTGCAAAACTGGCACATTACATGACTCGTAACCTCAAAATAAAAATCTGGATACTTAACTGAATAACTGTTTAACCTTCTACTCCAAACACTGGCTTCTACATTGGCAAACAATTTTAAATTTTTGGAAATGCACTTTGAAATGTTACTTTGTCAAGTTTTCCTCCATCATCTATTTCACTTATTCTCTTCGGGGTGGTGGGGGGCTGGAGTTTTTCCCAGCCAACAAAGGGTGAGCTGTCTCCTCCACTCCATCCTTTAACATCTGGAATTACCTAGCAAATTTGCAGCAGTTCTTTTCATCCATCTGAGCTCAGCATTCAACCAATTCAACATCATCAGATGATCAAGAAATTACAACAGCTCAACACTGCCCCTCAAAACATCCACCCTATTCACAGCTTTCAGAGTAACCAGCCACAGGCTGTGAAGATAGGGTCTGCTAAATTTGACACTACCAACACTGGAGCCCCCCAAGGCACACAGCCTTAGTCTCTTCCTCCAGACTTAACAGATATGATTTCATCAGTCCCTCATTCGTCACCTAATACTACAGATATTCCCATGATATTGAAATCCTGGCCTTCCTCAATGACCACAACTCCATCACTGCTTGTCACAACACAGTTCTGCACTTCACACAATAGTACATGGACAACTGCCTCCATATCAGTGTAGGGAAATCATAGGAACTGGGGCCTGTACTACGAAGCTGGATTAAGTCATCCAGGATAACTCTGCGACAACTCGCTGAACTTCACCGGATCTCCGTCATCCAGATCTGCTGTACTACGAGGCTCGTTATCAACTCGATAAGTGAATCCGGCTGGGATCTGTGCGCGCGCACATAAAATGGGCGTGGTTAGCGGCCCCGGAGCATTTTCCACAATGGAGAAGAGAGCAGCCTACTTCACGGTGGAGGAGCAGCAAATAATCCTGCAAAAGTATGAGGAGTACTGCAGTATTATCCAGGCCAGGAGCAACACGGTGAAAAACATGGCCCTTCATTTTCCAGAAACACAAATCTCTGAAAATGTAATAAAGAACTCATCCACATTAAACCAAAATTATGTAATTAAATAGTCTTTTAAATGGTGACGAATAATTATTTTTATGTATTTTAAATGTAATTTAATTAGCCTAAATGTAATATTTAATTTTACTTTTATTGTACTTTGCATCTAAAATAACATTTGTCCCACTGTCATGATTCACCGCTATTGGAAAGTGTAAAACATTTCCTCTTTTTTGTTAACGAAAATAACAAATGGACAGTGTTGATAACACTGGGATAAATCTATGAATGAAATTAAACGTAAATTAGATATTTAAAAATATTTTTTCCAACAAAATTCTGTCCCTCCGTGTCATGGTGTTACTACCAAAATTTGGAGATCATATTACATTAGACAACATTTAAGGTATGATGATTACTTATGTAATTGTAATTGAACTTTAAACGACAATTATTGTTAGCCTACTTGACTTTATCCATAATAAAGTTCAGTACTATCATCAGCATGTGTTGTCTTTTATCAGAAGTAAACATCCTCGGATCAAACGTTATCACTGACATTGAGAAATAATGTCAATCAAGCGGATTACTTCGGTCACGATAAAAACGCTCCCGACGAAGTGCTCCTCTTACAGTTCGCGCACCGACATTAACCGGTTCCGGCAGAAATGGGCAAGCCATTTTCCAAGACAGCAAATTGGTGACTGTGCGGTCTTTCATGCCTGCCCGAGAGAACCGATTGGTCAGCGGGCGGTCTGTCACACCCCGTGAGCTCTTATCCTGGAACTTAACCTGCTCCGGACCAGGTTTGGCGTTCAGCATCAGTTACCGGGGCAACGTGTCTGGATAAAAAGAGATCCACATTCGTAGTGCAGAAAACCCGAAACGTATCCAGGAAGTTATCTCTCTAAGAGCTAATCCAGCTTCGTAGTACAGGCCCCTGGTCTTCAGCACACCCACTTTCAATCTGAATCCCATCAGTGGCAACACAGTAGAACAGGTCAACGAATTGAGATTTTGATGATTTTATAACATGGTGTGATGAAGTCTGTCTTCAAGTCAGTGTCAAAAACAAAAGAGATGTGTGTCAACTTCAGGAGAAGATCTTTTCCAGCTCCTGTTCTGTGCTGTTCACAGTCACTCTGTTGGAAGAGTGAGACACTACAAATATCTGGGCACCAAAATCAATGACAAACTGAAATTTGACAGAAACTGCCTGAGGATGTTCACTAAAGTTCATGTTGCATAGTCTCTGATGAAGATGATTTACTGTGCATTCATTTAGGTCATTATCACCATTTTTTTGGTATAGCAGTCTGTTTATGAGAGATAAGAACTCCCTCGGGAAAATCATAAAAGTGGCCTCTGAGGTAACTGGAGTAAACTTTAAGCACCTTGATTACATCTATAAAAAAACTAGTGCTGAAGAAGGCCAAGTCTATCCGCATAGACACCTCCTGTTCTCATTTTGTACCCTCTGGTTGGCGCCTGATCACTCCCTCGGCAACAAATAACAAAACTTTCTTCTTTGTGCAAGTTTCGCTCCAGGCTGTAAATGCTGAGGAAAAGAGGATTATACTGAACATGTATCTTCTGTTTCCTTTTGACTTTTATATATGTGACCATGTGACTTGTAATAACTTGTATTTACAGCTATGTAACGTTTTAATTCATTTTTAATGTGCTCATGGCGACTCTGTGTGTGTGAAGTTTTAGCTTAAATATGACTGAATAGGTAATGAACTTATCGTTGTGTTGAAACTAACGTACTATTTCTGTGAAACTGTTTGTGTTTATGCCCTGTGAATACCTGAGCTCTGTGGGTTTTTTTTTTTATCTTGTTGCAAATCAAATTGCCCTTCTGGGTCACTAAATAAACTGAACTGATTCAAAATACTTTAGAATTACCATGGACAATAACTAAACCTTTGACCACCATGGACATCCATATGAGTTCACAGCAAAGGCTACACGCCATCACTTAATGCCCTTTCCTTTTCCCCTCATCTTCTGTTACCACTGTGAAAGAGGCTAATCCAACCCATCCTGATGGTTTAAAGGGACTGTGAGGAGAATCTGCTTCCGGCGACATAAAGACTCTGCTACCCATGAGCATGCGCAGCGCCTGTTGTAAAGCTGCGTTCCACCTCGGAACTGGGAGTGACATCATCTCCAACTTATCGGCGTTCCAGTTGAAGTCGGAAAAAAACATGCCGATCTACCAGGCTATTGTTAGCTGTTGTTAGCACGCCCTGTGTTGTTGTATGTAGAATGTGATTAGCACTATGGCAGCATTTTGTAAATATAAGTCTAACAATACGATGTATACAGCTGATCTAGAGCGACACACCCCAGTCAGAAGTGCAGATAAATTGATTATTACAGGAGCTAAATAACTGTTCACACTGGGGGCATCCATCTTGGATTGTCAACTCGGGGGTGGCGAGCTTTCACCGAGTTCCCAGAAGGAAATTCCGGCCTCAGGTGGCGTTCCAGTTTTAGTTTCCTATTCGGAACTCAGAAATTCCTACTTCTGACTACAACTTGAACGCACCACAAGCCAAAGCATGTGTATGTTGTGATCAGAACTCTGCATTGCTTTACAACTTCTTTTTTCAACAACTTACAGGATGCAAAGCAACAAGGTAATGTATCTCTTTCTAGTTACGTAGCGGTAGTTTTTGATGTGTGACAACAAGCAGTTTTTGGAAAACTTAGTATCGTAGTTTTGTAGCCGGCTATATATCGCTACTTACAGCTCGGTGCTCTAAGACGTGTCTGAATAATATAAATTTGCTCTAGTTTTAATTGTCTTGTTCCTGAAGTTGAGTATCCAGGCCAGTGTATCTGTATCTGTATCTATATATCTAAAAGTGAGACTTTTTTGTAATTACTTAGAAACTCCTCACAGTCCCTTTAACACAATACTGTCTGTCGATAACAAAAGCATCTTAAAAAAGTCACACAAAAATAATTTGCATCCCCACACCCAACATCCCAGAACTCAAATGAAAGAGCAATAACCTGCCTCAGCAGAGCAATAGCACATAGCACTCCCTCAATACTCACTTCAGACTTCTGCCCTCTGATCAGGGCACTGATGGAGAGAGCTTGCTTAAGCTTTTTTTCTGTCTGCCATTTCCATCCTCAACAAAATAACTTGCAGATTAATGCGCCTCTTATGTGATGTAAATGTTTCTTATGAATACAGTGTGTGTTCTCTATTTCCTTAATGTATGCTTATTTTTGTTTAACAGCCTGTGAAGGCAAATTTCCTGCTGGAAAAAAAAAAACAAATATATCCGTCCATCTATCCATCCATCCATCCATCATAGAGGTTATGTAAAAATGGCAATAGTCTTGCTTCAAAACCTTGTTACCTTATCAAAGAACAAAACTCAACACTGCCTTTTAGACCACATGCCCAACAGCTGAATAACCAGTTAGCGTTGACGACTTTAATGTTCTGTACATTTGGTACACACTCCACCCTACATTACTGGCACAGACACAAATATGTAAGACTCTTGCTCTACACATAGCACATAACATGTAAAATATTCCTTTATCTTTTTCAACCTGCTTCCCCCAACCTGTTTGTGCTGTTCTTCTCCTCGATCAAACCCTTACTGAAATTGTGTGGCAGGAAGCCCCTATTCTAGTTGAGGTCTGTTTGAAGTGTCTACATGCAAAAATAAATTGGCCTTCAACCCTATCATCCAGGTGTCTTAGTCAAACTTTGAGAAGCTGGGCTTAGCAGAACTGTAGCTGATGTGACAGCATGCATTTTTAAAGTAAAGTTTTAGTGAGATTGCCACACTTCATCAAATTTTTAAAATCGTGTTAACATACTATCTAAGCCATATCCAAAATCATAGAGGAAAAACAGTCATAGCTGTTTAGTTTTCCTCTTTGCAACCTTGTGACAGATTTAAACCAGTAAATTCAGTCCTGACAGCGTGCAAGAAAACATGAGTACTTTAACTCCTGTAGGTCCCAGCAGCAGCAGGACTGTGTGTGCGTGAGTGTTTTTGATCTGCATTTCCAGATGTTGGAGAGCTCCTCTGTTGTTCTGGCCATAACAGAACCATTACTACATTCCCAGGGCCCAATGTTCCCAAATGTTCCTTAATATCCTCTTAATACAACACATTAAGTAGACCTTCAAAAGGGTAGTCTGTTCTCGAAGATGTTTTCCTCCAGGTCAAACTTTAGATTTATGTTTCTCTGGGCCAGTATGTAGAAATCATCAGCCCTACTTACTGTTGATGTACTTCTTTGACTTTCACATTAAAGGGCATGTTCTTTGACTGTAGACATTGTTCCCATTTGTTAACATTTTTTAAAATCAGGTTTCAGATAATAAATCTACGTCAGGAAATTTTATCAGGATTGCCATGTTATATATAGCATCTGCTCAGCTGTTTAAACTGCACCTTCTGTGGAAGTCCTGAGGTGCTCATTTATTTACTCCACTTCTTTTGATTGCAAGAAATATTAATGGGTTTGTTACTGCTTCATATTACAACTACCTAAACTGATTTCCCCATCAAAACACGTAAATGCATCTCATTATCTCCTCTTAAGCAAAGCATATTCCATCATAAATAAGGGGAGATTTCCTATGTAACCAAAAAAATAAAGAAGAAAAAATAGGTTGGTGTCTGTTGGTCCCATTCAGCAGAAAACAACTCAAACCAATCAGTGTGAGCTCTTGTTCTATGTAAGAGCTAAGTGCCCTTCGAGGTATTGACCGATCTGATTTCAGTCTTTATTCTTAACAGACAAAATAAATAAACCTCTCCTATAAATGTACCACAGAACACTGCATTAAAATATATTGATGGCAGAATTAAGTTATACTTGTTGAAGCATTCCTACAACATCAGGAACAATCAAAAAAGACAGAATGGACAACCAGTTTTTCACTGGATTTGTTGCAGAAGAGGAGTAGGCCAGCTGCTTTGGACATTATTGACACACAGCCCATCAGTTGTGTGGAATCAAAGTGCTTTCACAGATGGGCTTTCCCTTTCAACCATTTTCGAGGTGTACTTCCTGTCGGTCAGGCTGAGCTCTGGGAACGCCCCCTGTTGGATCGAGCAGTTCACTGCTCCAGGCATCCTAATGTGCTGCTTAACTGTATTTGTCAACTTTAATGTACACTTACAGTCCAGTGTATATTTTTTATACCCATTCTCAAATGTATATCAAAATATCTAGAATAAGATGACAGCCTGACTGAGTGTTGACATGTTATCTTTGTGCTCCACATCAAATTAAAGGAGAGTGTCAACATTTATTTGCTTTTTTAATATGCTGAACTCCTTCACTTTGAAATTAAAGCATGTAGAGAACAGACTAGACAGCCTATATTATGACCTGTAGTCTATATTAACTTCACAGCCATGTTTTATAATTATTTAAAATCTTCAGTCTGCAAACTTTCTTTCTGCATGAGGGATTGTGTGCTTCTGTGTGTTTAGTATATTAGACAGAATTCATGCAAGTACACACTCAGGAGGGCTAGCTTTGCACCTGACCATTGTTATGTCATGAGAAACACCCCTGGGCATTGACAAGATGCCCATTTGTCATTTTAACAAAAAGAGTGTTTGGTGTTGAAGTGTCAACTGCATAAGGGTAAAACAGGAAGACACCAGTGCTGCAGGCTTAAGATTATTTGTCTTAAAGAATCCTTAACTCTAGTTCATTTTTTCCTTTTGATGACAAACTCAAGCAGTCATATGTCTGTCTGAGATGCTCTGCTAAAGCACCTGCTAAGGCCCCTTCCTCTTGTGGGCCCAGTCTGCTCTGATTGGTTGACAGGTCAACTCTGTGGTTGCTGGGTTGCTGGGTTCACTGATTCACGGTGCAACATTGTCAACAGCTCTGCATTCACTCTGCCGCTGCTCTGCCCAAGCCAATGTGCTTGAACTGCTGAAAAACCACTGGCAGGACCTCACAATAGGTCTATGTGGGGGCAAAGATACATTTTAGGCAGATCCTGGTGCCAAAAGATGGGTAGATAGAAAAGTTCTGATACAGCGAGCTTATGCCACACACAGAGCACCTGAATATTTCCCTGATTTTATCAAGGTTACCTGCATATTTATGATTGCAAATGTCTAGATTCTTCAGACCCAATTAAACACTGTTTTTTTTCTTCCAAGCCCTATATCAGTTTCTCATTTTTGCATTTCTGAGGCTAAAGAAAAGATTGTGAGGATCTCTCAAATTTCATCGAGAAATTATTTTTGTCTGAAACAGTCTGAGTAGATATAATAAATGTCTGGTTAGGGCTTCTAAAGCCATGAAAGTCATGAAAGCTATCAAGGCTACAGGATTAATCATGTGACTATGTTGTTTGGAGACGGATCTTGGATAAAGAATCAGAATCAATAATTATAAGAAAGCAGTGCCTGGTGTGCTGATTGTGTGACTTTATAATTGAAATCATGGCCTGTTGTGGTCTGCCCCACTTTAAAAGCCAGTGTCTTGTAATTGTATTGGGATGCATCGTTATGGATTATGGAGAATCTGAACATTTGTGAAGTCTCCCCAAATACTGAACCAAACAGGTGTAGAAACATTTTATTTTTCCAATTGGGTAACATCTTTTCAAGGGAAGGCCTTTTTATTGCAACAGGACAAAGCCAAACCGCAAACTGGATCTATTACAACAACACGGCCCTGTTTTCACAGGTCCAGGTTAACCTGACCTTGCTGCAGTCCTGATTTGTCACCCACCGAAAACATTTGGCACAACATGAAACTTAAAGTACGATGAAGGGAGATCATAATCTGTTTGACAGCTGAAATCGTGAATCGGGGGGGTGGGGTGGGGTAGGTGGGATTCAACTTTCAAAATAACAGAAACTGATCTCCCTCCCAAACACTGCCTGAGTCTCTGTCAATAGAGCGAGTGTTTCCGCAGGTCGGAAAATATGACTCCGTCCCAACCTCTTTTGAAACATTTTGATATGCTTTTTTTTTTTTTTTTTCAGTGTTTGACATACAATGTCATTTTCAGTGGGTGTGACTGGCTCCTCAACCAGTGCCAGCTGGGATAGGCTCGAGCCCCACAGTCCTCAAAGGAGTGAACTGTATAGATCGTAGAAGAGTTTTGATCTAGGAATCACACTGCACAAAAGCACCATGTCACATACATCACTGGAACTTTTCACAGTTTGCATCACTTCACCTACACTTGAGGCTCATATTACCCCCACAACAGAGGTTATGGTTTTGCCCGAGTGTGACTGTTTGCTTGTTTGTTAACAAGATTGCACAAAACCTGGTGGACAGATTTTGCTGAAAAACTTTCAGGATACCAGTAATGGCCCATCTCAAAAATGATGAGATTTGGTAGAAATTGGAGTAACCGCCATTAAAACATTTTCTCCCAGTAATCATCAAACTTCGTATGATATCAACATAAATCCAAGTGTCCAAGAGCTCGGTGGGGGTTTTCGGAGTCAGTGAATCAGACCATGAGGGTTACTTCATCACTGAGGCTACATTTACACGGACACTCCCTGACATAAACGCAAAGATTTTTCCTTTAAAGTCGATCTGCATTCAGATGGAGACGCTGGAGACGAATGAAACAGCTGTAGTATGCATGCCGTTTCAGTAGATGGCGGTGTAGATTTGCAGAGAGGCAACACACGTACGAAGAAGAAAAACTTTTCACAAACAACAATGGCGAGTGGACGCACAAAGACGCAGGAGTTTCTTTTCTGGACAACAAATCTGTCTGGATAACAAAATGAGTGGTACACACGTTACTCAGTAGATGGCAGAAGCTGTTGTTGTTCCTGGTATGCGCACACAGCCTTCATGTGAAAGAGTACTGCCCATGTGGTGACATCAGCATTTCACCCTGAAACACTCTGTTATGGGTTCACAAGGCGCTGCATGGAGAGCGGTTTGGAAACTCTCCACTCTGGAGCCTGGTTTCAAAAGTTTGCTGATTTAAGCTTTCCAGGTGCCGTTCCCATGTAAACAGGAGGCCGAAACGCAATGAAAACTTATCTGATTTGATCGTTTTAAGCCTTGTGTGAACAATCCCTGAGATGTTGCTCACAGGTGGAACAGCAGTGTGGACTACCTTAGGGGAAGGTTTGCGCTCAGGAAGGTGGGTTTGTCTTAGTTTATCTAGCTCAGCAGTTTTTGAATGGTGGGTTCGAGCCCAAAAGTGGGTTGGGAGCTGCTCTCAGTCGGTCACAAATTGTGCTTGAAGAAAAAAAAAAGTAATATATTCAAGCAGAAAGGGAGCATACATCTGTTTATTTATTGTGATCTGTTTTGTTTTGATAATCTTGGTTCTTCACTAAAGTACTTCGCTTATATGTGTCCTGTTATTATTTAATAACAAAACTAATTTTCCCATCACATTATGGTAGTTCCTTATGATCTCTTAAAAACAACCAAAGTTGCATAGAAGTGGAAATGTATCTCTAGAAGGAGGAACGCATACATGCATTTTCTCCCAGGGTTTTTGTCACGATGACGTTATATTTGCCACTTTCTGTCTCTTTGTTAAATGATAATAAATGGTAAATGGACTTGAACTCATATAGCACTTTTCTAGACTTTGACTACTCACAGCAGCTTTCCATGCTGTAAAGCCAATAAAGTTTTATCTAATCTAATCTAATCTACACTGCAGATGACACCCACCCATTCACACCCATATTTACTCACTGATGGTTGGAGTTTCTATGGCAGTTATCCATCAGTATGTTAGTAAGTCATTCACGTCTTACTTTATTCTCATTTATGTGCCACTGACACAGCAGTGGGAGCAACTTGGGTTTAAGTGTCTTGCCCAAGGACACATTGCCATGTGACAACTGGAGCTGGGCTTGAACCTGCAGCCTCCCAATTACCAACAATACACACTATTTGACTACCACACCATCCCTGTGTTTGTTTTCGTAGAATGTTCAAAGTCATATTTAATTATTAAGAAATCCGAGCTGTGTTTTTTTTCATTGAGCCGGTGGTCCTGAGTTTTGACAACTACAGTTGTGCCCAAAAGTGTACACCCCCCAGCAGAATTTCTGATTTTTTGGCCTTTTCTCAGAAAATATGAATGATAACACAAAAACCTTTCTGTCACTCATGGTTAGTGGTTGGGTGAAGACATTTATTGAAAAAATGATAAGTTTACTCTTTTTAAATCATAATGACAACAGAAACTTCAAAAATTACCCTGTTCAAAAGTTTACACCCCCCAGTTTTTAATACCGTGTATTTCCTCCTTTAACATCAATAACAGCTTGAAGTCTTTTGTGGTAGTTGTGGATGAGGGTCTTTATTTTCTCAGATGGTAAAACTGCCCATGCTTTGGTTGTCTTGCATTAGCTGCACATTTGAGATCTCCCCAGAGTGGCTCAGTGATATTGAGGTCAGGAGACTGAGATGGCCACTTTAAAACCTTCACTTTATTCTGCTGTAGCCAATGGCAGGTTGATTTGGCCTTGTGTTTTGGATCATTGGCCTGATTTCATCGCAGACGCCCAAGAACGCCCCACAGAGTCTGTCTGGGCAGATGAGTGTAAATTTTCCACCAATATTTTCTGATAACATGCTGCATTCATCCTTCCATCAATTTTGACCAGTTTTCCTGTGCCTTTGTAGCTCATGCATCCCCAAAACATCAGTGATCCCCCTCCGTGTTACACAGTAGGAATGGTGTACCTTTCATCATGGGCCTTGTTGACTCCTCTCCAAATGTAACGTTTATGGTTGTGGCCAAAAAGTTCAATTTTGGTCTCATCACTCCAAATGTCTTTGTTCCAGAAGTTTTGAGGCTTGTCTCTGTGCTGTTTGGATTGTAAGCAGGATATTTTGTGGCATTTGCGTAGAAATGTCTTTCTTCTGGCGACCCGACCATGCAGCCCATGTTCCTTCAAGAGTCTCCTTATTGTGGATCTTGAAACATCCACCCCAATTTTTTTCAGAGAGTCCTGTATTTCAGCAGAAGTTATTTGAAGGCTTTTCTTTGCATCTCCAACAATTTTCCTTGCAGTTGGAGCTGAAATTTTTGTTGGTCTGCCTGACCATGGTTTGGTTTGAACAGAATCCCTCTCTCTCCCCTTCTTAATTAGAGTTTTAACAGTGCTTCTTGGCATCCTCAAGTCCTTGGATATCTTTTAAAATCCTTTTCCTGTTTTATACAGTTGAAATACCTTTTCTCGCAGATCCTTTGACAATTCTTTTGCTTTACCTATGACGCAGAAACCTGAAATTTCATCGCAGTGAAAGATGCACGTGTGAGGTCACGGGTGAGGATGGTTACCTTTAGTAGACATTCAAACCCATTTGTGTCAAATTTTGTGCATGTTATCAGGCCAAAACTGCCAGGGGGTGTAAACTTTTGAACGGGGTAATTTTTGAAGTTTCTGTTGTCATTATGATTTAAAAAGAGTAAACTTATCATTTTTTCAATAAATGTCTTCACCCAACCACTAACCATGAGTGACAGAAAGGTTTTTGTGTTATCATTCATATTTTCTGAGAAAAGGCCAAAAAATCAGAAATTCTGCTGGGGGGTGTAAACTTTTGGGCACAACTGTACATTAGCTGATGCGTCTGGATCACACTTTAACGCTCTGCATGATAAAGTCGACACTGTGGAAAGTGGATGTAAAATAATTCTGGTCTGAGCATCGTTTCTACAGTGATTCAGTCTTAGGAAGGGGCATAGACCAAGTGATTAAGATAGCACAGTGGATATGATATTCTTCAAAGAGACATGGAATAATATATTTTAAAGATGGCAAAGGTAGCCAGAGGAGACATTGCATCTTCATTCATCAGTATATTTTTATGGAGGTCCATAGGTCTGTCAGTTTCAGGCCATGCTCGTAAATGTTTTATTTCACAAATCCCCTGAGAGTTTTTTTTTCAGCTTGTGCACAAATGTTAACTTTGTCTCTTGGGTTCAGCTGTTGTTTGCACACACAACACCTCAAGAAGATTTCCAGGGATTTGTTTTTCAAACTACTCACAAGTGTCTACCCTGACTCAAGAATGAAGTGAAGGTTGTTTGGAGGTCATAGATCAAAGTAACTTGGCCTGTTGCTCATCTCTTGCTTCCGAATTTGATATCTTCACCTTGGCAAACTATGTTTAATTTTGTGCAAAGTCCACCCCCACTCAGGGATGAACTTATTCAATCTGATGTTTAAACACGTAGTGTTCTTTCCTGCTTGTGAATTAGATATTTTAAACACCGTCAGAGATTTGCTATGATTTTGTACAAACACCTGCTCCATCTTCAAGACTCTAGTATCGTTTTGGAGTTTTAATGTCAAGGTCAAAAGCCACATGGTCATTCTTCCCTCATACAAGTAATGTTTAGATTTTCTGAAAATGTACTTGATGTACTCCCTTGGTTTAAAAAACAAAAACAAATCTTCAAGTGATTTTAGTCAAAATTGTCTTAAAAATAAACTCGACTCAAAAATGGCCTGATTAGAGTTTGAATGTCAAAGATCACTGCAACGTCACATTTCCACAAAAAAAAAAAAAAAAACTCAGCCCTCCGTCTTGACAAACCAAACTTTCACTATCAGGCTGACATATTCCTCTCTGACACACATTTGCCCTGCAGTCGCACTAATTATTTAGATCAGGGGAGGACAACTATCAGCCCAGGGACTACATTGTATTCCTTAAAATTCTTAGTTATATCTTGTTGAATGGTTTCTGTAAGGGACTTCTGAGATGGTTTTTAATTAATTTGATACAGAACAACGTCAAATGAATGTTACAAATCATCGATAGTCGAGATTTTTTTGCTTCTGACTAAATAAATTAATAATAACAGCATTATCATTGCTGTCAAGCTCAGAGTCCTTTCTCTATTTCCTGTGGTTTTCAGTATTTTTTTTTAAATAAAAAGTGCCTCAGTCACCATTTATGTTGGTGATGGTGTTATAAACATTTTATCAAATTAAAGCACAAAATAATATTTAATGATCAGATCAATACGGTATTCATTCATGCCGTAATAGAGCATTTTCTTAAGTTCCTGAAAGTGGCAGTGTCAAATTTAGCTTCACTGTTTGGCTCTGAGCCTGAAATTCAATTCTGTATTCTCACCAATGCAACATATTTGATGCTTTTCAATTTGTTAAATTACAATTATTTTCTCTTGTCCGAAAGATTGTAGTTATGCCACTGTTTTTGTCAAGAGCACAAAGTCTATACTGAACTTACAGTTACCCTTTCCGTTCAGGGTTTGTGCCAATTTGTGTCAGATACAGATGTGACCCCAAAAATATTGTATTCTTTAAAAAATGTTACTTTTGCTTTGTAAAAGTGGACTTTCAGTAATGATGGGGTAAACTACTACTATACATTTGTACAATCTGGCAATGTCACCGTCAAAATTGGGATATGTATAGACAATTTGCACATCCAAAATGTGGTCTGTAAATATCAGCAAAAAAAATCTATACTGCCAAAACCAATAACCAACTTTCTTGGCGATTATTTGCTGATCCGGATGCTGCTCTGGTAATATCATGAATGTCTATTTCTGTCTGTTAGATTTAATTGTCGTTTTAGGGTTTTTCATGCCTGAATTTCTGCCCTGATCTAACAACACTAAGCCGTACTAAGCCTCTTTTCCACAGTAAATGTTTTTGAGCATTTACAAATATGTTTCTTTTTCAACACCCAGCTGAAAGTGAGGATGGAAACTTGTACCACATGTTATCATGTGTGCAGATGATACATGCGTGGCCGTTTACGTGATAGGGCACCATTCACAGGCTTCCTCCTCTTTGTTTTTTCCACATCCTCATTTTTCAATCATCTTCATGCGTGTTTACAAAGTCTGATGTGGTTTTCGACCAGCTCATCACTCACCCTGGTTGTTACAACATTTGTCTGGCTTTGGTGCCAGGGCTCAGGCCGTGCCCGACGCCGTGTGTTGATGTCGCAGAGAAACGGAGCCCCAGGGTCATCCAGCCTGATCAAAAGAGGGCTTTAAAATGCACTTTAGTACACCGGGGCAGGGCTTACCCAGTTGTTTTGGAAAGCAGGGCAGCATATTAACGTGTGTTTTTATGTGTGTGTGTGTGGGAGCAGTATAAGGAGGGCACGGAGACTCTGCTGTGTTATGAGCTGTGCAACTGAGGTGAGAGATTCGTTGGAAAGGAGTCGACTTGTTGAGTTCAGAGGGGTCCTTGTGTAGCCTGCTCTGAACTCTTACAACCTCAGTGTGTGTGTGAGAAAGGGAGTGTGTGTGCGTGTGTGTGTGAGTGAGAAAGAGAGAGAGAGAGAGAGTGTGTGAGGGGTGAAAGGGGTGGTGGTGCTGGTAAGTAAATGAGTGAATGAGCTAAAAAACATGCACCGGTCGACCTCGCCTGTGCCAACAGGGTTGAAAGTGATCCCCACCCACACACACACACACACGCACACTTTGCCCATGGTGGCCTCAACACGTATTTGCGTGAATGTGACAGTGATAACATGCAGTGCACCTCTTACCCTCAGTCAACCCAGCAGCAGAGAGCACACACTGTATGAGGGACTTATCATGTTTCCTGTGGTGATCATGGAGGCACTAACTATCTGTGTGTTACATGATCATACGGAAAAAAGTCAGATACATATGAGAGTGTGTATCCTGTTTTATTAGAGCTCATAATATAGATCTGGAAAAATGTACAGCCCCAAACCATTGCACTTGATTCACCTCATCAAACTATCTACTGTAAGATGTCCTCCAGTTGCATCAGAACTATGATATTTCACTTTTTCGTATTCTGCGCCTGATGCTAGGAACAAGAGACGCTGTCTGTCTGAGTGCAACACTTTTACCTTTGGACATTTTCTGTACCTGATTTGTGAACCTCCCGACCTCTGTTTGTTACCGTTATATGTAAGTGTGGATTATTTATTGCATTTCATTTTCATAAAAATCACTAAAAACATGATTATTTGAGCTTTTTTTTTCTTCATGATTCTTTTATACTTAGTTATTCCATTTGTCATTCTCAGGTTCTGAGAAATCCCCAGATTTAGAGATTTTGTGTCCCTGAATCTTCTCTTCTTTGAATGAATCACCATTTATTTTATTGTTGTATTTATTAATACTAACTTTATTTAACCAGGCTAGTCTGTTTATAGAATGAAGAACAACAATATACTCACCCAGAAGGCTTTCCTGATGCAAGCGGTGCCGGGAGATATTTAGATCCAAAATCGAGCAGCGGACACCGATATAATGGTAGCCTGTAGGGCATAGATCGCCGCTCCTAAAAACTGCATTAATCGTCCAAAAACTCATGTTTTTCACCAATATTCCATCATGATTCGCGCCGAATGGACTGCCATTGCAGCCTGTGTCTCTCCACACAGCGCTGTGTGGCTGAACTAACCTCTAAACAGACGAGTCTGTTTGCATGCCCTTCGCGCATGCGCAGTACTCTCTGGAGCGTTGAGATCGCTTCCTCATTTCTATCAGCTCCTTATCTGTATAATCTGGCTCCAAACTGTAGGGCGTCCATCATATTCAAAGTCCTCCTCCACAACATCTTCATCCCATAGATATTCGTCCATTTTGCACAAAACTGGAAGAAGAAATCGATTTGTAGCTGCCCTGAAACAATGAGCACTCTTGTGAAAAAGAGCATGTAAACAAACTCGTTAGTTCAGCCGCTGGCTGTGTGGAGAGACACAGGCTGCAATGGCCGTCCATTCGGCGCGAATCATGATGGAATATTGGTGAAAAACATGAGTTTTTGGACGATTAATGCAGTTTTTAGGAGCGGCGATCTATGCCCTACAGGCTACCATTATATCGGTGTCCGCTGCTCGATTTTGGATCTAAATATCTCCCGAAGCACCGTTTGCATCAGGAAAGCCTTCTGGGTGAGTATATTGTTGTTCTTCATTCTATAAACAATGTAAAAGCTGCAGGAACCGAAGTTATCCTTTAAAGGCACAGAATGTAGAGTTTGACCACCAGGGGGCTCTCTGCCAAACAAAACTTCCACCAGTGAGTCAAGACGTAGTTTCTCCCATCCACCTTCACTGCTGACTATTCTTTTGATTCAGGACTCAGTAAACCAGTGTCTCTTTTAAGTAGAAAAACTGTGCATAATGAAAGGGGGAAATGAAATGGGAATGTTGGTTTGCTGTGCATTGATCATATTTTGTAGAGCGACATTTTTTGACTAGTGTTCCCAATTTTAAATGAGAAATAACACTGACGGACAAGGGAGACAAAAGATCTCCATTCAGCTTGTATCGTCTTTTTATGGAGGTTAGAGGTGTAGTTACAGGAAGAAGTTTGGTTGACAGAACAGACAGCAGGCAGAAAGTAAAGGAGGTCTGTCACAGGTAAGCAGCACAAAATATGAATGAGCTCCAGAAAGAGAATGGCAAGATTGTCTGCACCAGTGCAGCAGCCTGTCAGGCATTACTATGGGCTCCTAAGACAGACACATTTGACATACTGTATGTTTTCCACTTTTCATATACAAGGACAAAGAATGAAGATAAAGTACACTGACTTTTGAACTCCAAATTCTTACCAGTTTAGTATTTGGTCTGACAGTACTTGTGCAAAGTTTAAGGAAACCCATCAAATTTTTCTTTAAATATCTTATTCATAACTTATTCAATTTAAAGTGCAACACAGAGCCCACTTATCAAAATCCAGATGATCTGAAATCTATTCGAATGTTGCAGACTTTTACGACAGATGCCATGCCTCTCCATGTAATCCAAGCCATATGCTTTTCTCATCCCAGGTTACAGAAATTTTGGGGTGATCATGTCAAGGGTTCTGGGGAGAAATATTGTTATGGGGATTTTTGGGCTCTCTTTCGACCCCTCGCATATTAACCCTATGCAGGCAGATGTATTAGCCTTTACATCTCTTTAATCCTACTTTCATGGAAATCCTCCAAACCTCCATCCATCTCCCTCTGGCTTATGGATGTTACGTTCTTTCTCAAATTGTAAAAGTTTATGCGCTCTGTAAAAGGTACCTGTAAATTTATTCATGAATGGCAATCCTTCATAGATTACTTCAGTTCGATGCAAACCTTACCCCGGACTGATCCTCCTCACCCCCATTTCTTTTTTATTTTCATTTTATACATGTTACATATTTTACTTTCTTTTATTATAAATGTGTTTGTATAAATTTGTTTTTTTCCCTTATATTGAGATATTAATGCCAGACTTTGAGGGCCTGGTGTTGTATTGAGTTGAAAGGGAAAAAATGGGAAATGTATAATATGTATAATCTCATTTTCTGACCTCCAAAATCTACGGAATTCATTTTTGAGTCATGGTGGAAATTTGTGTAATCCCTGAAAATATATTTAATTGTGTTTATAAGAAAAGGATGAACATGAGGCCCAGTGACCTTAACCCTGACCTTCAGAATCATCTTTTATTCTCTCCATTTAAGTGAACATTTGTAGTAAGTTTGAAGAAAATCTCACTAAGTGTTCAGCATTTTGACCACAAGCATTGGATTTCTTGGAAGCCCGCTGACCTTTAACTTTAACTTTAAATATAAAAAAAAAACGTAATTGTTTTTCTGAAACACTGCGCTCACTAGGGCTGTAATCAACCAAAGAAATTGTTGGTCGACCAAAACACGGACCGCGGCTCAGTAAAACTTATATCAGAACTTGCTTATGTTTTAGCCGAGTTTTTCTGCTTTGTGTCCCTTTTTAAAATGCGCCACAAAATTACGTGCTGCTGCTGGATTAAACTTATATCAGCACCTGCTTCTGCTTCTGTTTTAGCCCAGTTTTGGCTTTGTGCCCCTTATTAAAATGCGGCAGAACATGGCCAGCGCTGCAAGGAGTGTGCCCGGCGCGCCCGGCGCACCTCCAAATGCCCTGCATCTTAAACCATTCATGGGACTCCTTAAGTGTTTCCATACAGAGTTCCATATTAGCCAAGTTGTTCACTACAACAGACACTTTTTTTTCTGCTCGACCTTTGAGGCATCGGCAAGTTCATATAATCCGCAGCGATGTTTCTTCCCGTGTCCGCCTCTCCTTTATTACCTCTCTCATGCAGAAGACTCTTTGCTTTCCAGTCTTCATCAATGAAATGGGCAGTCACTGTCATATAGGACTCCATTTGAAGAGGCGTACACAGCTGTTATCTTTATCTATTAACTCTGAAACTTTCTCTTTTTTACTCCCTCGTATTTTGCCGTGAGGGCGTGCGTAATTGTCTGGCGCGCCGGCACTGAATATCCAGGTTTCAATGTTTTTCTTGGCCAATGGGCCTCATACCCTCAGAAATAAATTGTCGATTCCTTCTGTGATGTCGTTTTTGCATTTGGGTGTTTATATGAGGCATAAAATCCAGTTCGGACTGGGTTAGGGATGCAGCCGCTGCAGCGCTGTTGCAGCGGGCAGAGCGCATGCAGTTATAAAACAAATACACGATTATTAGACTAGAATATTGAAATGTTCTTAAATAAAAATATTGAAATGAACGATAAATACATTGAAATGTTGTTCTAAGACATGATTGGGGTGCTCAGAAAATAACTCCATTTCACTTGATACGTTTCTTCTGATGAAATGAACTGAAGGGGGAAAAAAAAAAAATGACACATTTGGTCGACCAATCAGAATTTTGGTCGACTGAGCACGCATCGACCAATTAGTCGACCAGTCGACTTGGACTTTACAGCCCTAGCACTCACAGTATTTGAGGTCACACAAACATGAACTGTAACTTCCAAACATAATCAGTTCATACACTCGGGTGTATTTGATGATGAGAAAGCATGATCACAAGTCCTATGTCCGTTACAGACGTCCAAAATGATAGATGACCTGAAAATTAGTTTTAGGTGAGAAAGCCTCAGGCTGGAGATATATTTGCAGTTTGTTCTTGGGTTTACGTTTACACTCATTGACAACAGAAGCGTTTTTTGTTCTTATACTCGTTATTCGAAGCATGTTTCTGGAGGATACTACAAGAGAGCACACGAAGACTTCAGGCTGTATGTAACTACCCATGGCTTTCAAGTCTCCCGTTTTGGCCAGGAAACTAACACATTTTACCCCTTTTTCTCGCCGTGCTCCCGTATTAGTATACCCCCGCAAATCTTTCGTGCTCGCGCCTGGAGCAGTGGACCGTTTGATCCACCAAATAACGCTCTCGATTTAACTTGGCTATCAGTCACGTAAACGCTCTCTTGACCTCAGTAAACAAAAAGTGGGGTACACTTGAGTAAAATGGAGGACACACAAAGCCACCCCAAGCAGACAGTAACAGCACCGGATCATCTGATGAGTGCTGCATGGAAGTATTTTGGATTCTACACCGTTGGCGGCAAAATTAAAATCAAAGCACAACTCTCTCGTCCTCCACAGCAAATTTACCGAATTTTAGTGTGAAGCGGTACAAGTTATCAGTTTACACGGACACAAGTTAAAACGGTTACACTCAAGTTATTTCCCAAAAACCGTTTAGTCTTCACAAAGAGAATAAATCTTTCTTCTAGATTAGCAGCCATGTTTGGGTCTGCACAGACCTAGTGGCCCATTATTTGTAAGTGGTGCATTGTGAACTTGTTACTGTTGCTCATTGTTCTTGTATTGATGCTGTCACATATCCTTTGGTGAAGACTGCAACTCACATCTGTGTCACATTAATTCTGAACGACATGCTGAATTGATGCAGGGGGCACATGGCAACCATCATGTGTCTGTGTAGTTAACAGCAGGTATATCTCCAGGCTGAAGCAGTGAGTCATGTCACAACCCCAACATTTACTAAAAAGGTTGTTTTTGGCATTTTTATTTCTGTTTATAATATTTAATTCATTTACTTTGTCTGACAATGTCTTCTAGCATTACGAGAGAGGGAAGTGAGAGGAGCAGCCATGAGATGGTTGTAATCTTCAAGCCGACCACTAGATGCCCCTAAATCCTTCGTACTGCTCCTTTAACAACACACGAACACCAGGGCAGCCCTTTGCAAGCCCATATCCATTTAACATTTACCACACAAAGTCTGTTGAAGTATTTACAGACTGAAAAAGGATCAGACATGAAAATTTGTTCACTTGTCCTCCACAGTGTGAATCCTTATCAACATTTTGATAAAACAGCCACGATCATGAGCTCCTCTGATGGAGGCTCAAATCACTAGAAATTTTGAAATGAACTCCCAAATAAAATGAGAATTATTCTTTTTCTGTCATCTCTAGCCCCCTTTTACAAGTCAAAATTCAACTAGTAAAACTATAAAGAAAGAAAACCTCTTACTGGTGCATTGTCTCTAACTCTAAACTCTAAAACTCTAAATTGTGTGGAAGGTCAAAAAGTCGTTCTTGTGTTTTTGCTGAAGTTAAAAGTTCACAGGGGATCAAAATGTTTTACTTCCCTCGCAGAGATTGTTGGATTAAGGAGCAGAGGCTGTGATCTAAAAGGCTCTTTACTCCATCATTAAAACTGCTCCAAAAAGACGGATTAGCCTAAGTGCTATGACTGGTTGTAAATCACACAGAATAATGGTTCAGTTTGGACACCTACCATCATCTCACACCTGTGATGATGTTTTTTTAAATCCTTAAATCTGAACGCTTCAGCTCTGTTTTCTCCTTCACAAGTTCACAAAGAGTTCTACATTTAAGCTGATTTAAACCTTCTCTTCCAGTTAAAACATAAAAAAAGTTATGAGTAATTTATCAGCGGCATGCTGTTTTCTACTTCAGTGGAGAGTCAGTCAGGCTGTAACAGACCCTGGAAGGCTGGAGGATATGAACTTTTTTCTCTAACTGGAAGTGATTAAATGTGCAGGGAGGCCTGTTTCTGCCAGTAAGAGACAAAAATAAGGCAGGAGCTCAGCCTTTGTAGTAAAAACATGCCTTTAAGTGGCAATTTTGACAGATTTTCACAAACACCAGATTCAAAATACCATAAAATCGGCTCTAAGGTGCACATTTAATACACATTTTTCTTTTAAATCTAACCACCTAAACAGCTACACGGAGTGAGCTGGCTACCACCCTCCACCAGTGTATTCTCAAACGAGGTTATAATCCTGCATTACAATAAAACACTCATGTACTATCAAGTAAGAAAATGTGTTTATTTGAAAATACCCGTGACCAGTGAAGACAGGCAAAGTGGCTCTAAAGCTGTAAGTGTTTTACAAACTAATGCAGGCTTACAGCTAAAGTGCAGCAATACAGCTACCTGAAGTGAAACTTAACTTGGCAAAAGCAAATAGTGCCACAGTGACAACAAAACCAGCACAAAAATGTCTTAAAAGTCAAAAATCTCACTGCTGACTTTGTTGGAGCCCTGTGTTTATCCACAAGTGAAGTCCATAGACACATACTCCTCTGAGAATCTGGGTACAATAAATCATAAATCTGTTCCATTGTAGTCATTTTTATTTTTTTGTAAATATATACATTCTGCTCACCAGCTCTGGAACTCTCTCCCACCTGTCAAAATCCACCTGTTCAGAACAGCATACTCCTTACCATGAATATTCCACTCTCATCCACATATCTATCATGATATAGTTGTATTGTTTTGTTGATTTTATTGTTGTTGTTTTATCCTGTACAGTGTCCTTGGGTGTTTTGAAAGGCGCGTTTAAAGAAAATGTATTATTATTGTTATTATTATTATTATATATTGTTGTATTTACCTTTGTTTTAATTTTTTGTCGTATTTGTACAGTATTTGCTTGTAGCTTATTTTCTTTGTATTGTTTAAATCTTTTTTTATTCTATACCTTTTACCTTGTGGACAGCAGAGTAGAAATTTCATCGAGCAGGAAAATATGTTTCATAATGTGGAAATAACTAACACTGTGAATCTTTGAATCTTGAATTTTGGAATCAGATGTTTGGATCAGATTTATTCCAATCATATGTTTCCAACTTCTGTGATAGATTCAGTCTTTATGATCTGGAAAAGCGATGGCATATGCATTTTTAAGAACTTGTGTAAAAACAAGATATTTTCTTCATTTTCTCAGCTTACACAAAATAACATACATTCCACTTACCCATTGTTTCTCCTTACTAACAAATTTGCAGATTCATAGCATATATCCACAGCCCCCTGATCTCCCAGCTGAAATGTTTAGTGTTTTAGCTTTGTTTTAAAACAGGGAGAATGTACAAAAGATTAGTCTCTTAGAGAGAAGAAATGTTTTGTTCTAGACTGAGCAACAAAATTGGTTAATTTTAACAGTACATTACAAAGTTAACTCACATAAAAAATACACAATAAAACACAGGCGCGGCCTAACACACACAACCATGACAAAACATTACAGATCAAAATACAGATATTAAAATCTTGTGTTAGTAACAAAATACAGACACTCTTTCGATAAGCCTAATTACTGCAGACCAGACTTGTTCCTTAAAATTCACTGTTAATTATCTGGAAAAAGAGGGAGCCAGTGCAGAGTTTCAGATTGGTTGGGAGATTTTTCCAGGCTTTAATGGCTCTATAGGCGAGAGATGATTGTGCTAACCGGTACCACGTTTAGAAAACTACAATGTCCACTTGAAGCAGATCTCAAGGATCTACTCGTGCTGTCAGAGCGAGGCTGAACAAAGGTGTTCAGTGGTGAAGGAGTTGTCAAGAAACGTGGCACAGAATGAGAGGCCACAAGTGCGTGACACAAAATCAATGGTCCAAAGAGCGAAGGTTTTATCCAGAAAACAGGCAAGGTCAGTACACGGGCAAGCAGTCAAAGCAAGGCTACATTACCCAAAAAGCGCGATCAATAAACAGGCAAAGTTATATTCAGTATAGTTATGACCATGAAAAAAGACTCGGACAAGGACTGTGAGGTACAACAATCTGGCACAAGACAAGGGGAGACATGAGGTTAAATACACAAGGAAATGAGAAGTTGGGAGAAACACTCAGCGTATAGGTGTGACAAGACGGGGGCCAGACAGACAGAAACAAGTAAAACTTGACAGGAGTCATATTATGGATTTTTCTATGCACAGGCTGAACATCTGGATATAAAACTGTATTTTGTATGTGTTGCATTTTATATTTAGCAAGTATATTACAGTAATGGTATTGCTGTTATTTTCTATCAAGAACTTTCAGGGTGTACAAAAGAGGAGTAATTGGTGTTATGTTTATAATGTATCATTGACGCTACTTTCTCCCTCTTTTTTGATCGTTTGATCTTAGTGGGAAGATGATCAAACCATTGAAATAATAGTTATTTTACAGTCTATTCTTGAAAAAGTACACTCTGATTCTGCCAATCACGGACACCTGCAATTTAAGGTATGACATCTAGACTCTAGACATCATCTTTGAAAAACTTGCATGTTTACATTGTTTTAAATAAGCAGATTAAAGAAAAGTGATGATTACATGTTAAAACCAGAGAGGAAGTTGTAATTATTATATCAATTTAACTATTTTTCAGTCAGTTATTTGAGCAGCTGTTTAAATAGTCACACCGTTTCATGCAGATAAGATGTGACTAAATCTACACGACGTCTGGATTTCCCAATAAAATAAACAGAGGGACGATCAAAATGTGCACAAACAGTACGTGTTGTGTTATCATGAGAACAGGCGCACTCAGTGTCCATGTCGGATGATTGATGGGGGACAGGGCGGCCAAAGAGTGACTGACCTCCACAGATGTTATTACACATCGATGAGACTGTCCATCTGATCATTAACCCCTCAGCAGTGCGTAATCACACCAATACATGTGTGTTTGAACGCCCCCTCTCAGTCTCTTGTCGTGACCCCCCTCTCTCCAAACTCTGTTTTTCTGCTACTGTATTTCGTTGAAGCGCATCGATTTTACCATGAACCAGCTCCTCAGGGTTGTCTGTGGAGGACTCTGATCGGCCCCGTGTGCCTGTAAACTTGTTATTCTCTCTTTCAGACTGTGTACAGAACAAGCTGTGTGCAGGACGGAGGCGTTTCACGTCTCTGTGGCCTACATTCCAGCAATAAGAAGAATATTTCAAGTGGTTCAACTGCTGGTAATGGTTTCTTGTAAAAACTGTGAGGTGTAGTTACTCTTAATAATGAATCAGTGACAGTTTATTGGCTGGTAAATATCATTTCAGCGTAACGGAAGTCATTTTCTCCAGAAGAGAGTGCTGTAAAACTTTAATTGCCTCTGTTGAGCATTAAGTTAAGCCTCTGTGGGGCCCGCTGTCATTCTTGTTCGGTTACCATATGTCAGACAGTGAGAAAGTGGGTGAGTTTAAGAGTTAAAAGTTCAGTTTTTCAAGAAAAGACAGGGTTAAGAGATGTGAGGTCAGAGCTGTAAATTGCAGCACTGTTATTGTGATATGGGCATTCACAGTCACTGAAATCAGACATCATAGATATCGCACTAACTGAGAAACAAATTTGACTCGAGTGACTCCTACACGCACGTCTAAAATAAACAACCTGGGCAAAAAAAGTATGCTTTCATTGTTTTGACTATACACTCTCTGGCCACTTTATTAGGTACACTTTGCTAGTACCAGGTTGAACCTCTTTTACTCTCAGATCTACCCTAATTCTTCAAGGTGTGGATCCAACACAATGCTGAAAACATTCCTCAGAGATTTTGTCCCGTTTTGACAGTTGCATCAGGTTTGTTGGCTGTACATACTTGATGCAAATCCCTTTGCCCACCACATCCCAAGGGTGCCCTATTGGATTGAAAAGCAGTGACTGTGAGAGCCACAGGAGTACAGTAAAGTGTCAGATGTTACTGATTAGATTCATCTTGTCTTCTTAGAACATCAGTGTTTTTAGTGTTCTTTTGTTAAGACAAAAAAAGGTATGGTTACCTTGACATGTTTCGACGTTACTCTGCTGTCTTCTTCAGAAACTGTCATCCTGACAGCTGTGACGTGTCTTTTTTTATTGGATCAGAAAGCAACAAATACAAGAGGTGGATTAAGGAGTCGATAGAGATCAGGAAACAGGGCACGGACACCATCAACAGGGATGAAGGAGCCTTCCAGCTCTCACACACCTGGGATTCACTTCTCCAGAGGCCGCCAAGCAACGGGGGACGTAGCCGGCGGGACAGATCTCGTGATCAATCTGTCCCGCCGGCTACTCCCGGAAACAGCTGATAAAAAGACACGTCATAGCTGTCAGGATGACAGTTTCTGAAGAAGACGGCAGAGTCACGTTTAAACATGTCAAGGTAACCATACCTTTTTTGTCTTAACAAAAGAACACTAAAAACACATGTCACAGTGTCAGATGATTGGTACACTGTGTTCACAAAGAGATTGCCATAGTTAGCAACTATACTTAGGTAGGCTGTGGTGTGTTTAGTTGGTACTTTGAGACCAAACATGTGCCAAAAATCTATCCCCCACCTCAGTTTCCCACCACCACCATCATACTTTATTGATTTTCATATTAGTTTCTGACCAGATCGTCTGAATGAAATTGAGACTAATCTCACAGGACAGTATTTTCCCAGTCATCCATTGTCCATACAAGCTTTGGCCTCAGTTAACAAACCTGAGCTAAAGAAGTGGAATCTGATGTGGTCTTCTGCTCCTGTTGTCCATCAGCTTCAAGTTTCAATGTGTTGTGCCTTTAAAAATTGTCCTCCACATACTTTTGTTGTAACAAGTGGTTATTTGAGTTACCGTTGCCCTTCTGTTACCTTAAGCTCTGGCAATCTGACCTCTGATATCAGCAACTGCTGCTCACTGGATAGTTTCTTTGTTTTGGACGATTTTCTGGGTTGGATTTGTCCAAGAAAAAAAAAAGTTTTTACTTAGTACGTTAACATTGTACCTGTTGCATGGAGGCCAAGTTCTTAAGATCATGCCTCACTGCCATTGTAGAAAGCAGACACAGAAGCTCACTTATGGCTCATATGCTCCTTTTAATATTCTTTAATTACTGCTGTTATTCTTTGTTGAAATAATACTATATGAAGTAGTTACATAAGGTACATATTTTTGTCTTGCAGGCCTCATGTATAATGTAACACCTTGCTGTTTTGGATTTTTTGTATTTATCAAATAGCAATATGTATCTCTAAAAGAAAAGATTTGTTTTGATGTGATTCATGTCAATATCCTGCAGCCCCTGTAGTGACCTCGATTCAAGGATTTGTGACTGTATTTAGAGGTCCTCATTAGAGGAAAGATATATCACTTGGTGGGGAGCCAAGAATCAATAAACTCCTCTGTTTTCTCTGTACAAGCATTATTTTAGCCTTGAATTTAAGCTTTTAAACTATCCAGAAAAACAAAGTTTAAACTTGACCAGATTAACAAGGCTCAAGCCAGAACTTGAATGTTTGATGTTTTCAGCCTGTTTTATGACCCTGAGTTGTCAGTAGCAGTATCTGTATGATGTATTCCAGCTCTACATCATCTTCTGAGATACAGTAAGTAGCCATTATCATGCAGAGGTAAACGGATATAACCATAGACTATAAATATGGATGTAATCTCTGTGATATTATTCAATGCCTGACAAGATGGTGGGTACATTAAAATGCTGTCTCAAGAAAACGTTTGGTCCATCAAATAAGAAAGAGATGAGTCTCATTGTGAACAGCTACTGCAGACAACTGTTGTGTCAACTCAGACCATTGCTCCACAAATGTATGACTAAGTTCTTTCCTGAATAAAAGTAAAACTGGTGTGTAATTCCAGAAATTTGTCATTCTATCGTGAAGCTATGAAGAAATTAACTTTTGATACCAGATTTGTAATTTAGTAGCAATTTGTAGCAATTCCTGTTGTGAAAATTGACAAAAACTCAAGTTTTAATCAGTGATTGCAAGAACACATTACAGAGTAGTATATCTAAATACTCTGATTACTTTTTGGTAACTAGAAATACCATGTATCAGTGTTATCTGTCTAGTAATTTGTCTGTAGTTACTTTGTACAACGTACCTTCTTACTTCCCAATAGTTGTCATTATATACTGAAGGCTTTAGAAAAAGCAGAAAATAAAATAAAATCACTGTGATGTCTACACTTTTTCTGTCTGATACTTTTTGGCAAGTTGGCAACGGATTCACAAATTAAGTGGTTTGAAGAACAGAATGCACTGGCGGAATATCTCAGTTGTTTTAGAATTTAGGATGAAGTAACGACAGAAAGGAAAAAAAGGAGCACCCACCAAGAAAAATACAGAAAAAGATGACTGGTGCCAGAGCAAAGGCAAGTCACTGTTCACATTGAGCTTGTTTCAGCTCTCAGCCCTCGTAAGTGTCAAAAACAATCAGTGGAAACAGGTCTCTTGCCGAAGTGCCATCTTACGAAATAAGAATGTTTCTCAAACAATCAATCAAGGGGTGTGCTAATGTTAGGTCAGAAATCTCTGAGTAATGGACTCAGACTTGATCTTCACCAGCCACATCAAATCAATAACATCAGCAGCCTTTTATCATCTAAAAATCATCGCCAAAATCAAAGGTATTGTGTCTAAACCTGACTTGGAAAGACTTATCCATGCATTTGTCTCTAGTAGGTTAGACTACCGTAATGACCTGTTCACTGGCCTCCCCAAACGAGCTGTAAGAGCTGCAGTACATCCAGAACACTGCTGCTCGAGTCCTGACCAGAACCAGGAAGTTCCAGCACATTAGTCCTGTGCTCAGGTCCCTACACTGGCTTTAAAGCAGCTCTGCTTGTGTACAAGTCTCTCGACGGCCAAAGTACATCTCCAACATGTTAGTGCTATATGAACCATCTCGGACTCTGAGGACCTCAGGGACCGGCCTCCTGCTGGTGCCCAGAGTCCGGACTAAACATGGGGAATCAGGGTTCCAGTTTTATGCAGCTAAAATCTGGAACAGTCTTTCTGGAGATGTGAGACAGGCCTCTACTCTGACAATGTTCAAATCTAGGCTCAAAAAAGCTGTTTAACTGTGCATATGACTGAAAGGATCTTATCTGCACTCTTCTCTTTAAAGTTCATTTTATAATGATTATAGTTTTTTTGTATTGTGATTTTAATGCAATTTAATTTATGTAATGATTTTCTTGTTCTGTAAAGCACTTTGAATTGCCTTGTGTATGAATTGTGCTCTACAAATAAACTTGCCTTGCCTTGCCTTGTATAACAAAAGCAGACCAAACATATTAAATTTATCTTGTGGATATATACACAACACTTTTGCCAAAGTGAAATGCCGTGAAACCTGTTAAAAAACACTGTCCTTGTCTGTAGGGGGGCATCATAATTGTGCCTTTATTGATAGGAGGGAGAGACCATGGGAAGGGAATGAGAGAGAGGGCACACTGCAAACTTACCACAGGCTAGATTTGAACCCGGGTCAGCAGAAACATGTCTACAGGTCGTTTCTGGTTGCTTACCACTCCGCTGAACCAGCACCCGAACTCATGCCCTTTTATGGCTTCCCTCGGCATGTTGGCCCATTCTGCTCCCAGCCTGCTGTGATTGGTTCACAGGTCATCTCTGTGGTAATTGGTTGGTGTTCAGTGCTACTCTGCCATATTTCCAACAACACTGCATTATTTTGCCATTTCTGCACTGGCCTTCTACTGCAGGCCAATGAGCTTAAACTGAGTCTAAACTAAGCTCAACAAGCCATCCATTTTAAAGAGGAGGAGAGGGAAAGGTCCTGATGCTGCAGACTTCTGTGACTGCAAAATTGTGTATTAATGCGTCTGCCTTCGCTATTTCCCATCTGGTTTCATTAGTCCCTGGTCTGTCCTGTCTTTTGTTAGTTTTTATTTAGTTTTTTTTGGTTTTGCATTCTCTTTATGCGAAATGTCCTTGGGTCTCTTATAAACATAGATTCAAGAAAGTTTATATAGGAACATGTTGGTTAGACATTGATCATTGGCACCATTTTTTCTCATTAAAATTAATAGTAATGAAAATCAAACTGTAAATTTAATTTTTCTTAGTATCAGTATGATTACTTCACATGCTGACTTGAAGAGAAAAGAAACCCTGTGTCTGTTGCAGTAGCTGGAGCAGCAATGACCATGTGTAGCTTATTTGGACCAGAGAGAGCAGATGAGTCTAAATAATTTCTTGTATGTTAAGATTTTAGACAAACAGTGAAAAAGTGTTTACTATGCCTGTTGAACATACTGGCTTTTATATGAATAATACCCAAGCTCTTATGTCTGTGCTTAGCGAAAGGTTTTCATGATTCCAGAATTGTAAGCTTCAATACAATACCAGTAAAGACATTTTCTATGCAATGTATGTTTTTTTTTAAAAGTCAAAATAATAATAGTCCTTGAAATTTTTTTTTTAAATGACAACCTGCAGCATTAAAATACAAGTCCAGGACCAGTACCTCATAATATGACAAAGCATTTGCAGTCACTTTTCAATGGTTTCCTTGTTTTGTAAACAAACACATTCTCTGTTATGGATGCTTTTCTAATAATTTTCACTAAATGCTCAAAAAGTAAACACAGGAGAGATTTTACAACCACTTTTTTTTTTAAAAGTTACAGGAACACGATAAACTAAAAATTGAAAGACAAAACATGATTTGCCTTTATAGGCTTTGTTATTCTTTTCTTTCATTTTAATAAACTTTGCTGCTTGGGTTAAAAACTCTGATTCTAGTTCTATGTGTAAGCTTTTATATTGTCAAAATGGCATTGATGCCCAATGTAATCATTTCAATCAAACAACTGATCTTTATTTTTTTTTTTTTTAAAGCAAATACGACTGAGCATTTTATGATGTCATGCAATGCTGAGCAAAGTGGCAGCTGGACTGGTTCAGATTCTTGAAGACGTTTTGCCTCTTCTCCTCTTTATATTCTTGGTCTTCTGCAGTCATCTCTTTAGAAATGAAGAAGCCTTTTGGAGCATTAAAAACATGACCTGAAGAACCAACACTGACTTGAATGATGTACATATAATGTGTACTGTAACTTAATACAAATACTACCTTTTGTAGCCTCCTGATAATGTAAGTTTATCCTCTGACCTTATTTCAATATTACTTACTAAAGATTTCTATTTGACTGGGCAAAAGTTCTCTGAAATGTCCCTTTTTTAAACTGACTCATCCCTTATCAAGCTTCTGCCTCAGAGGGTCACAAGGTCAGAAAAACATTTTGTACTCGCCGTCCATTTACGGTAAAAACACAAGTGGTAAACTTGGCGGCGGCAGGTCTTTGTGCGTGGCGGGCAGCGTGTTTATTTGTTTGACCTGAGCCGTGTTCTCTGCTAACTGCCTGCAGAGGAAGTCAGCGCCCTGTGGCCGGCTGCCTCCTGTGGAGCTCAGACGAAATGTCCGTCTGTTTGTCATTAAAGGGTCAATCAGTCAACATGACCTGATCAAATTACTATTACACTTCTTGGCAGCTGTATATGTGTGAGTATCAGCATGTGTTTTTGATGTGTATCTGTGAGTGTGTTTGACTAGGCTTTTGTCCACTTGCTTTGTGCAATAGGGAGAGTTTTGCCAAGGCAACTACTCGTCTTGTTGTGAAACCATACATGATGTTCTATTTGATGGACACGTGGACACATGTTGGTCCATGAGTGCTTTTTATCGTCTGATAGTGTAATACTGCAGAAACAGCTGTTTGAAAGCAGCTGTATCATGCCAAATATCACCTAAAACTTCATATCAACCCTCTTAATTGAAGAGTTCTCATTTGGTTCTGGGTAGTTCTGCAATCAGCTTTAAACCTCTTAGATATTTGGCCCTGATGTAAGCCTGGCACAAAATGGAATTTATTTGAAGTTCAAATCAACAAACAGGGAAGGGATGCTTTACATTGCCATTATGGATGTAAAGAAAACACAATTACTTGGGTTTAATCATCAAAATTCAGAAAATCCACGTTTTTTTTTATATCGCTAAGTTGTTACTCAACCGGAATCCAAAGCTGCTGAAAGTCTGCTGTCCTTGAGCACACGGATATCTGTCTCCAGCTGTCTGCATCTTTGTAGGTCATCAAACATCATTATCTGACAGTGTCTACAAACAGATCCTGAGTGAGAGAGTTTTAAAGATTTGAAATTTACATAACCAAAGTGTCTTCAAGACAAAGAGGAATGTCTCAGACATGGCCAAAAACCCAATACTGTGAGACTAAACATAACTTTTAACAAAGAGAATGTGGACACACTAGCAAGGTTCGTCATTATTGATCCACTCGCCCTTTCTCCAACAAACAATCAATGCTTTTTATTTCAGCTTCCTCTTCTCTTTGACAGTGCTACTTTTCTTCTGGACAAGTTTTCTTGACGGTTCAAATCCCTTTGGGGTTAAGCTATTTGAAGCTGAGATAAACATGCAGTTGTTACTAAATGATGAGACACTCTATCCAGCCTTTTGTAATATTGCTCAATTGTCTTTGAATTCTGCAAAACCCATTAGAAAAAAAAAAAAAAACATTTAGGAATTTGCTGCAGACAGACTGCTGATAAACAGACTTGGTCTGTCCAGACTTAGTTTTCTGCAAGGCTTTTGTGGGTGATCTAGCTCTCCAAAGTGAACATCACCAGAATATTTTTGATACTGAAAATCACAAGCTGGCTTTGACATAAAATTTGACAGAAGACCCTGACCTTGACCTGTGACACAAGGCCTAATCTGGTCATTCTTAGGTAATTATAACATTTAATTGAATCCCTAAAAGTATTCATGAATATTGAAGTGCACAAGCAAAAGATTTGCTCTAGACTAAATGATTTTGACCTTCGTCCCATAACCATTAAAATCTAAAGAGGGCATTTATTCAGAGTTTGACAGCAATGTCTAAAAGCATCACAGCAGTTTGCAGAAGACTCTAAAGTGTTACCTTGACTTCTGACCTCAGAATGTAGCTTAGGCTGGCCTGTCCGCAGACCAGTCTAGTTCCTGAAGTCTCTTACCACAAAGTCAAGTGCAGAATGTGGTTTGGCTTTGTTAAGCTGAAATAAGCATGATTGTACCTATAAGCATTGATGGGGCCCTCACACGTGCAAGTCACCCATGCCACGGGTACTAACACACCCCCATGCAGATGCTTACTTTGCAGTCATAGCAGTCTGGATGGTCCTTTTCTACTCAAGCCTGGTGGACATGATAAAATGGGGACTTGTCAGACCTCAGCAAACATTTCCACTTCACAACATTGCTGATTCTACTGTTGTTTTTATCTTGCACAGCGTCCTTGAGTGTCGTGAAAGGCATTTTTGCTCTTAAGCTGTTCGTCTATTTGCTCATGCAGTTGTTTACAAAGTGGTGAACCTCACCCTGTCCTTGCTTGCTGATGTCTCAGATTTTTGGGGGTGCTCCTTTTGTACCAATCATGACGTTCCAGTTGATGTGCTTCCCTCTGAAGTGTTTCAAATGGGTGTTTTTTGAGCATACCTCAACTTTCTCAGTCTTCTGTTTCCCCTGTGCCACGTTTTTTAACCCTGCTGCAGCCATCAAATTCTAAATGTATGAATATTTGAAAAAAAAATACCAGTCTGAACATTAATATGTTGTCTTTATTGTAGATTCTTATCAAAGGGGTTTTAAAATCATTGTATTCTGTTTTAATAAATGTTTTACCACAACCTCCTGGTGGCCAAAGTTGCCCGTCCCAGTTTTAGTCAACTCCCATGTTTTTTCTATGAAATTGATTTAAAATAACTTGCCCATGTGCTTCATATAGATATGTCTGTATCTTTGGTTTGTCTGTAAATGTATGGTAGATATCAGCTTTACATGTTTGGACAGTATCACACAGTGCACACATGTTGTATGTTGACTGTCATACATGCCCTTTAAAAGCACAACCCATCACATGTTTGCCCCTCTGCCTCTCAAACAACTGACACAGATTCAATATTGCCATCTTATTTGGCTATTTTTTCTCCTAGTGTTGAACTCAAAGCCTCTGACGGATAGATCGAGCACACAAAAACACTGCCAAGTATTATAACACCAGCAGGAGTAACTTTACCTCTGCTTTCTCAATCCCACTCTTTGCTTTGGAGAGCCGCCAAGTGTCATTCACCTGAAATGTGTGTAGAGATGAACTCAAAACAAGAGTCATGTGTTGGTTTTGCGGGTACAGGGATGTGAAGATGAGGGCTTTAGGAGATCAGAAGGATGAATAGAAGATTAGCCAAAAGGAAAACACACTTATTAAATCAACAAACTATGAATGTAAAGACTTATGACTGTAATCCTCGGTACAGGAAGCGAACAAAATACCTTTGTTTTCTTACTTTTTTGTTCAAATACTCTTTGTGCAAATAAGGCGAAAATGCTCTATTAAAACTCACAGACAAATCTCACCAAAGTGACATCTGAAATTTGTAAGTGCTAAGTTTAATGGATTAAAAATCTTCTCTTAATATTTTAGCTCGGTGGTGATACACAGCATACTGCACACTTTATTAGATTCACAATCCCAGTACCAGGTTGGGCCCCTTCTCTGTTCAGATCTGCTTTAGTTCTTCATAGCATAAATTCAAAAAATTCTAAATTCAAAATCCTCCTTCACACCCATCACTGTCTGCACGGTGCAGCCCCCACCTACCTCACTGAACTCCTCCACCCACACACTTCAGCCAAGACCCGGTCAGGCCGTCTGCACCCGCCCAGGACTCGGCTCAGGACCATGGGCGACAGGGCCTTCGAGGCTGCTGCTCCACGTCTGTGGAACGCCCTCCCCGACCACCTCAGGGCTCCACAGACGGTGGACTCTTTTAAAAAAGGACTAAAAACCTTTTTATTTCGTATTGCTTTTCCGGATTAATTTTGTTTTTTATTATTCTTGCTGACTCCTTTTAATGCTTTTACTGTCTTTATCATTGTTTTTATTGTTTTCCTGAGTGTGCACTTTGAGATTTGCCCGCAAATGTAAAGTGCGTTATAAATAAAATCCATTATTATTATTATTATTAAAAAAGGACCTGAGTTGCAAATTATTAGGGCTGGGCAATATGGACCAAAAATCCTATCTTTAGATTTTAGCTCAATGTGATACAAACCTGGCCACTTTATTAGGAACATTTTAGCTGGACCCCTTTTCCCTTCAGGAAAGACTCAATTCTCCATAGGATATAATAAACAATCTACTGGAAGTGTGCCTTGGAATTTGGTCCATACTGACATGAAAGCATTACGCAGTTGCTGTAGATTTGTTGCATCCGTGGTGCAAATTGTAAGATGGTCTATTGGGTTGAGATCTGGTGACTGTGGAGACCCCTGAAGCAGAGTCCTGCACGGGTCCAATTTTCAAGATCCGCCCTGCCCCGACCCGGGGGCGTACAAACCCGCACCTGAACCTCAAACCCGCGCATCAGCCCGATAAGTACCGCGACCCGATCCGACCCATTGAAACACGACCCGCAGCCCAACCCTTAACCTTATTTAAAGTAATCATTTTGGGTCATATTGTCTGAAAAAATAATGGTATATCGCCGTAGTTCAGATGCCAGTGAGTAAACAACGCACCTGAATGAAGCAACTCTTCCAATAAAAGCCTGACTTCAGCTTCATCATCAACCCTCTGTGATCTTCTCCCATACAACTGTAAAATCACTTGTTTTTTACGGAAGTCGCCGTCAGGGGATGGGTACATTGTGGATATAAAGGAGTGGACATGCTCAGCAACAGTACTCAGGTAGGCTGTGGTGCTCTGTTGGTGCCAATGAGCTCAAAGTGTGCCACACCATTACACTACTACCAGCCAGAGCTGTTGGAGCAAAGTGGGACGGGATTCACTATCTCCCTGCTTGACCTCACCATGCCTATTAAGGTGATCATTTGGGCATCTTGACGGGTTGTTGGAGGTCAGTGAATAAGTCCTGGACTGAAGAAAAAATCTTAGGTGAAGAAGATCAAGCCAAGCAAGTCCAGAAGCATCTCCATCAACAAGGAGAAACTGTCAGACCATCACTGTCATGTCGAGGGCGAGACTACTCTGTCCTCTTAACTGGACGCCTTTCTATTCACGTGCCTGGACCAAGGATAGTCTGTGTTATTGAGGTCTGAGCTAGCTACAATATTGTCCGGACTGAATCTCGAAGAGGAGAATAAAGGATGTGTTGTTTTTTTGCTAACATTTGTAAGTGCGTTCTTTTGTTAGTTGGTTCTAAACAGGATAACTCAAAAGGTTCTCCATAGATGTAAATCATATTTTGAGGGAATGTTTTTCATGACACAAGGAAGAAGTGATAAAGAGTTTGGTGGTGATCTGGAGACAGTTTCTAAAGATTTGTTAATTATGTGATTATGGGGCAGTTTTCCACATTTGTAACCATAACTCTCCCAACAGTGTTAGAACTGCTTTGGCAGAGGATTGTTTTTAATATGTTTCAACATGAAAAAAGGATTTAGAATATAACTGAGTTTAGATCCTTGTGAAATAGACAAAAACAGCTCTGTGGTAATGTTCTGCCATGATGTTAAACTGTATCAGGGCTTGAAGCTGTTAAAGAGCCAAACAGCCTTTATCGCTGGCCTTATCAGGTTAATATGACCCTTTTGAGCGTGTTCATTTGATCAAACCTAAGGTCTGTGAAAAAACAACATGTCAAAAGGTCTTAACACTTATGCAAAAAAAAAAAAACATGAAGCGCCCACGCAGCTCTTTCTCTCTGGCATCCTCACCTATGAAATGACAAAGTGTAACATTCAGAGGTTTTACTGAAATCCCCATGTTTTGATGTAAAGGTCAGCTGGGCCTCCTGTCCTGCTGAGTGAGTTGTTGACGGGTCTGCTGCTTGTTGTATGAGTTCAAAAGGCACGTGTCATTAGAGAGTATGAGAGAGTGTTTGTGTGTCCCGGTGGGACATTTAGAGGTAACTCAGTTGTTGTTAACTAAAAATGACCATTCTTTTGAAAGTTACACAAAGAAAAACATCCGTGGGACTGAGAAAAATGTATATAACATAATTAATTATTTTACTGCAGTAATATTTCTATCCCTAATGTAAATTAAAGATTGATAACCTCATCATGTGAAGTATTTAGGGCATGTACACGAAGTCACAGTCAGTCGAGGGAGTGGAATTCCAGGCACTGATTGGCAAAAGACTGACAGCAGATATAAGAGGGAAGTACGCAGTCAAAATTAGCAGAAAAGTGTTTATCAGTATGAGTATTTTTTTAATTCAACAATGTACACTTAAGGCAGTTAAGATCCTCAGCTGATTTTATTGAAACACTTGAAAGCCATAACATCAGGTTGATTACAAAGATATTAGAGCAACTGTTATCATATGACTAAGCATACACACTGTTAGGTAATGAGGAATAAGATCAACACGTTTTTCCTCTTGTTATTAGAAAATTAAAATCTAATTTCATTAAATAGTTCATAAAATTAATCACCAGTATTTCAAGTGATGCTACACAATGAACAACAGATAGTGTTTTAATGACAGTTCCCATCATAAAACCCAGAGAACCAATCAATAAATCAGTTTTTATTTGTTTAGCACCAAATCCTAACAAACCTTACTCCAGACATTTTACAAAACACAGGGTCAATGCCATACTCTACTTTTAATATTCTAGATATTTCTCTTCAACCTTTATTAAATTAATTAATTCTTTTTTCATTTTATTCAAACACAAAATGAATCCACCATGAGTACAGCACTTTGCTAAACTGGCTAAATTTACAGTGGCATGAAAAAGAATCTGTTAGGCAACAGGAACTCTTCAGCACAGTCAGACTTAAGGCCATCCACTGTGGCGTGTTGGGGGTTGTGGGCGGGTGGAGGTAAGGAGGTGGGCTGAGACAAAGGAATTTAAGTGAGAATGTATGATAGTAACAAATTTATGGATGCCATGACCATAAATGTGTCCTCATCATATTTGTCTCTATTGAACTGAAATTTATTAGAGGATAGTTTGTAAAGGTAGTTTTTATGGCATTCTAATCAATAACAACCATGAATAGAAAGATTGTTCTACTACAGTATGATCAGTACCACCTAAAATTATTGTGAAGTGGAGAGGACTGATGTTGATTAATAAAGCAGCATCTAAATGATCTGCAATTAAATTGGGTTTAATTGATTTATAACTGTAAATTTGTGATGAATTTTGTCATTTCTGTTGATGTGGGATGAAGCATTTTGAGTCGAGTGGGTCCACATCAGCAGTTTTGGCCACAGTAACATATGTGTGATTTTTGCTGAAAGTGCTGAGTATTGTAATCTAGTGATTAGTCTGAGATTCATATTAGGAACTGTAATAGTAATGGAATGGGGCTGAAGAAAAGACCCAGTACTTGCAATTTTAGTAGAAAAAAATGAGAAGGTCCACAGCAGTAGGTCATCCACAACAACAATCCCAAGCAGCCAAAAACCTGAGGCAAGTAAAGGAGCAAAGAGAAAGAACAAGAAAAGAGAGACAGGAAGGAGAGAGCGTGTTGGAAAGAGGAGGAGGAGGTAGGAGCTCAGTGTGCCACATCCCCAACAGTCTAAACCTGTTTCAGCTCAATTATGGGCTGGTCCAAGTCTGAGCCAGCCCAGACTAACAGCTTTATTAGAAAGATGCCTGGTTTGACAATAAAATAGTTGAGTCTATAGATTTGAACATAAATAATGAGATAATCAAATCACTATGACTCCCCTGTGATGTGTCGAATTTGTAACTTGTATTTTTTTTACGTCGACATCAAAAGGAGGCACCATGAGTGACAAGAAAAGAGGAAGTGATGTAGACCTTGGGCCGCCTGACATACAGCCACAGCTTGCACCTAATTGTCAAAACAGCCATTTCTACAATCAACATAAGAGTTGGCTTTGCTTATCAGAACAGATGAGGGCTTCTGCAGCTGGCCTCTAGTGGTCACACAGGGAACTACACTTTATGTTCGTCCACATGTGCTCCATCCTTCAACACTTTACAGAATCTGGCACCTCAAGATTTATGACATCCCCTAGACAAATACTGTTTCTCTCATCAGATTTCCTCCACTGCCCCCAGGAAACACTGATGTTATCAAGCAGAACTGATTTTGTTGTTCTATTCTCAGGAAAGCTGAACTTGTTCTGCTTCGTACAGCCACTGATAATACAAAACACGCCTTTGTAGTTTTTTTCTTCATATGGCTCATGATCGGGCAGCCATTCCTTTCAGGTACACACATGTACAGATTGTTCTTTTGAGTTTAAGCACACAGAGCCTCTGGAGTACCTCCAATCAGTTAACACACGTAGAGAGAACAAGAGGGCCAAAGGTGAAGATATTTATAGTCCGAGACAAACAACAAGAAAGGAAGAGTTCCCTCTAAAACTGAATTTTAAAGAGGCGTCACGCTGGCTAAAGAATGTGGACATTTGTCACCGCCTAGTGGATAAATACAGACACACACACAATATGTCAGGAACAGTTGTGGGTTTGCATCAGCACTTACAACTCTTATTTATTCTGCCTGGAGAAAACCAATAATTGATTCTGTAAGAATGAGAATAGTTTTGGAAAAAAAGATCTTAACTGACAAGAGCCCCTACAAATATAATACCAACAACATAATGCCCTATAGGTTTCACAGTTTCTTTACTCTTCACTTACGAAAAAATATGTCTTGTTTTTTATGAAAAGTAAGATTTAGGCATCAAAAACTGTAAAATGACAGTCATCCAAACAAGAGAGGCCTTTTATTTAACACTTTTGGAGGATACTGGTTTCATTTATGCAGTTTTCTGTATGCTCGAGTTGGTTAGTTAGAATTTATGAGTGTTTAAAATATAGGGATGGGAATGACACAGTGTTATTGATACATATGCCATGATCAGTTCTGCTAATTGATCCAATTCTTTTCCTATTCTTTAACACTATTGATTCTTGAGGACTTTTTTGTAAAAAAAAAAATAAAGTTGGCCCTCACAAATTTTCAGTGGCAACAGTGTCAAACTAGAAAAGCACTCGGAGAGCGCTGACCTCTGCCAAGCAGCACAGTTCCCAGACGGTGATCTGGATCAACAACAAAACTGAATCACTTCTTTCTTTTCCCATGCTGAACATTTCCTGAAAATTTCATCAAAATCTATAGCTCAATGATATCGATTCCTTCAGCAAGGTGTTTTCAAATCTTAGCTGGAATTTGTTTTCAATTCCTATTCCTGTTAAAATAGCAGTTGGACAGATGTTTAATTTGTCAATGTTAAAATTTTTGACAGAGTTGAAAGACTAGATATTCAGGGGGACTGTCTTAGGGGTCAATGTTATGTTCAGAAAGTTAAATATTAAAAATGGTCCAAATGCCAGAAAGTTGCCAAAGCATATTGTTTAGTTGACTTAGAGAATGATCCTCAGCTGATGAGTGTTTTGACCTCTGTTAGAGCTGAAGTCTTTGAATAAAACCGATTTCTTTCGATGGCATACATCCATTTAGGAAAAATGGTAAATACCATGTTTATTTATTTACTTGCTTGCCTGATGCTTAGTTTGAGAAATTTTGGAGAGCTAATGTTGGGCTCAAAATTCCTTTCAGTGCCCCTGATTACAGCATCATCTTACTGCTGTGGAATACTGAATATTTTACTTAACATACGCTGGAGTACCAGAATGTAAAAATATTGTTAAACAATCAAAAATATGCATTAAGTTGCTTCAAGATAAAATGTACTAAATAAAGACATAGACCTATAAGGCCAAAATTAAGTCTGTGTGGAGAAAGGTAGGTATATAATGCAATCCAATATCTATTTGTAAATTAAGTGAAATAGAAGTATGAAACACAATAGCAGAGGACAAAACTGTAACACTGCAGCTTAAATCAAGTTAATGTTTAAAACAAACCCTCCCATCCTTCTGTTGAGTGAAAGGACGGGGAATGTTTTTAGGATATACTGCCCTCTAGTGTTTACTATTGAAAATGGGCAGCCCCTGCTCCTTGACTATTTTTTCTCACCATATGTTGACAAAATTTGCAAGGCTGTTTGGAAAAAGTGAGAACAATTGACTGGATATCATCTTTCTGACCTCTTTATGAGGTGCATTGAGTTAAACCCTTTTTCTGGCTAAAGAGAGGGACATAGTGACAACAATCATATAGGCTGTGGTGATTAAATTATGCTCAGCACCCACTGGAGTGAGTGTCAGTTCTCTGGCCTTGTTGATGCCAGAGCTCAGAGGAGAATAACCAGAAGGGTTCAAGATTACAAAAAAGCAGCAGTAATTAAAATAACCACTCCTGACATCCAAGGTAAGTAGAGGATCATTTCTGAATGCACAACTCATTTAATCTTACAGCAGACTGAAGGTGAGGCTTTTGCTGACATTAGATCACCAAATTTGGACAATAGAAGATTGGAAAATGTTTTCTGGTTTGACTTGTGCTCATATCTGCAAACATTCAATTGATTCATTATTCAGATTCATTATTTTTCAGGAACCTCATGAAAACATGGATATGTCCTGTTAGAGAAGTTTATACTTCTTCTTACCCTTTTTGTTCATGTAAGCTGACAGGCTATAGAAATTACAGATTCAAGTTACTGTCTTTTTTTGTTTTCATTTTCTGGTTGTCACTTAGTTTGTATTTTTAACTGTTTTTAAGTTGTCACCTACATGATTGAAAATTCACTCCAGACATCATGTCTCAATCTAAAAGAGTACCTTTTGAATGTGGTGGAGCACATTAGAGTGTAGATGTGCAGCCAACAAACCTTACAGCATGCTGCTACAGGTCAGGACAGACTGAAATCTCTGGGAAATGTTTCCAACACCTTTTTGAATCTATGCTGCAAAGAATTAAGGCAATTAAAGGTAAAACTGGGCTGGAAAAACAAGACTTTGGCTGTCTGTAAGAGAGACCTGAGCCGTCTCTACTTCCTGAGGAGGCTGGGGCCCTTTAGCATCTGCTGGACAAAGCTGAGGGTGTTTGATGAGTCTGTGGTGGCCAGTGCTATTATAATACTCAAAGTACAGAAAAAAAGACGTCATTTATTGGAAAACACAGGGTGTCAATTTTTGTGCAGTAAATAACACTCTTCCTGTTTGCATCCAAACATTTTTTTTAAAAGAGAAGGAAACTGTATTTTAAGAGCTGTGATTATCTTTTGAAACATGAAAAAGTAAGACAATTGGGAATAGTTTTGGGGGATAATGTTTTGGAATGGGCTGAACAATTAATTAAAATGAAGTAAAACTCTCTCAAAGTTAAGAAAAATTATGAAACATGAATGAATTGTTGCTTGCTATGTTTATTCACAGATTTAAAGCACAAAGTCTTTGGTGTTTTTTCTTTTTGTTTGCATTAAACGATTGTCTTTTAATATTTATGTAACAAACCAAAATAAAAATCATAAAACCAAAATCCCAACTTTCAGTGCAATAAATCTACTGTCCCTACTGTCAACACTGTACATTTATATTTATATTCATATTGTATTGGTTATAGTGGAAATTCTTTGTTCATCTTACTTAGCCTTACGTCTACATATTTTTACATTATTTTGTTATTATTTTACAACTGTTACTATTATAATATCTTCATAAATCAGTGTTTGGTAAGTTTTTCTTTATTTTTCTATATTACTTTAATGTCTACATCTGATATTCTTACTGCTATATTGTGCATAAGAGCAACTGAAACAACTAACCCCTACCAGAAAGGTGTACCTAATGAAGTGGCCAATAAATGGTATCAGTGTTTCTTTGGTAGACAATGCTCTGTAGTGTTCACTGTTTGAAATGGGCATACCTTACTTCAAGACAGCAAATATTTTCAAAGAAATATGTGGTGTTATTTTGAATAGTTAAGATTTAGTCATATTTAATTCACAGTTGTGCAAACTCAGCAGCGAGGCCATAGTGCAGGTTTATGGCTGTTAATGTTATGAACTTTGTAGCACGTAGTTCATTCCGTTTTTACACAAACCACAGGAGTGTGCAGAAGTGAGAGAGTGATTCGAGACGCACGCTGTAAATGTGACAGACTGTCTGTCACAAACTGACCCAGATAATAGTTCTGTTTTCTTCATCTATTTGGAGGAGCTTTTGACTCAATATCTTATCTTTGTCCTGCATCAAAGTCTGTTCAAAAAAAATATTGTGAAAGAGTCCAGTCCAGTGATCATGCCAAGGAGGCTTTGATTTGTTGAATGACTGTAAAGATTAATATAATTGAGCAATCATTTTAGGAAGATATATAATAGTAAAGTTGTGTATGTAAAAGCTATTAGATCAACAACAATCATTAGTCATTTGGTCTATTTACTTGTACAAGGAAGTATGTCATTCACTGAGCATTTAGCACATCGAACAAGTAAAAAAAGTGCATTTTCAGTTCTGGAAACCACGCTTCAAGTTAATCACACTTGCTGAGACACATTTCTCAAAAGCTCCCTGCAGTTTCCTTCAGCTGCATAAACAAACGCACATTTCAAACACCTTTTTTCACCCAAAGTGTGTCCACTGGGAAAAGTGCCAGTTAATGTGGTGGTGGGTTAGAGGGGGGGATGGTTCATTTGCCCCAATCAAAGTAAGCCCTTCTCCAATTAAAGAGCTCATATTAAGCTCTTTTGCATTTTATATGCCCTTTAGTGTGTCATGTAATAGAGAGCTTCTTTAAACAAGGCTAAAATCTGTTTCATCTCCCTTTCCTCCTCCCAATGACGCGAGTTGCTGCTTAAATGTCTCATTCCCCTGACTCCCCAATTAGACCAACCAGTGTGACATCCTACCATTGTTTTGTCATCAGTTAAAGCCCATGGGCTTATGAGGGCGAGTCTGGAGCAGAGAGAGGACAGCAGAATGAATGGAGAGATGTTGACAGCAAAGCACCACAGAGCTGACCAGGGAGAGGGGACTGGGCTCAAGGGGGGAAGGGAACCATAAAGGGGCAGAAGCTGTGATGCTGCGTTCACACTGGATGCTACTTATACTACCTCGGCAATTAGAAACTTAATTTATTGGATCTGAATTAAATCAAGTAGGATTTGATATCTATGTTTTTTTCTTTCAAACTCCGGATGTATTCCCTTGTTTATAGTATCACAATATTTTGCAATACATTGTTAATCATCCATGTATTACAGTACATATCATATCACTGGATTACTGCTAAAACACACCCCTAAAGAAAAGTGTGTCCCTCAGAGACATTCACTGAGCCATCAGGGATTAAAAGCACATATTATTGGGTAGTTAAAGGGGCAAATCGAGTGAATATTCTTTGGGCTGTCTCTGGCCAAATTAAGGCCCCAGTCAGAAGTTTATTTTTTTTAATAAAAATATAAAATCTAAAATACTCATAACAAAGGCATCTCACTGAACTGTTTTGATTCACAGCTACAATAGTAAATTTGTGAACGTTAGGTGTTGTTGATAATAAAGCTTTGGTAACTAAAATAAGGAACAACCACACCATCTGAACAAGGTCAGACTCAGACCTACAGCTTTTTCTCCATTTTTATAAGAGTGGCCTTTGTCAGAGGTTCAATCCAGAAACGGTCACAGGTAAATGTTGGATCCACTTTGAACCCCAGTTTCTTGTAAAGAGCCAAAGCAGGGCGCTGGGTTGAACTTGTGTCGAGCTCCACTTTTGAGAACCCTCGCTCTTTGCAGTAGTCGAGCGCAAGGCGAGTCAGCCTGGTGCCCAGGCCAATTCTCCTGTATGACTGTGAGATCATCAGTCTGAACATTACCCCGAAACTCTCATTTCCGCTCTGTTTGCCCACAACAGCCACTGTACCCAGAATATGAGGCTTCCCATCAACCTCAGCCTCAGCCACCCAGAAATTGTCATCTGGTCTGCTCTGAAAGTTCCTGGGGATGTCGTTCATGTCTGTACGCAGTTGCTCTCGAACAAATCCAGCATACAGCTTATGGCAACAGTAGTAGATGAGGCCAACCCAGAGTCCAAGAAACAAAATGGCCCCCAACACAGAGCCGAGGAGGTAGCCCACTACACCCACCACCAAAGTACCAGCGAGGTGGGAAGGGCTGGTCATGGCATTCTTAAAACATGGGCCAATGAGCTCAAGGGTGCAGTCGCTGAACAGAGTGCGTACGACGTCCTTGTCTGCAGGACGGAACGGACGGATCACCAGCTGCATGACCTTCAGCAAACTAAATGAAAACAGAAAATAGAAATCACATCTGGCATGACAAAGTCCAAAAACATTAACTCTTGAAGACCTTGTAGAGGCTACTGCTCACTTTCTGAATATATTTATCTGCAATTTTCAAAATCCAAAAAATTCAAAACACAAGGAAACACTACAGCTGCTCAGTATTATCCACATGATATGGGTGTAGGCAAATTAAAGTTCAAAAAGTTAATATAATCTGAACTGCCAAATTTGAAAATGTGGGTAGATTTTACTGTAAATAAATGCACCAATTCAGAACCAAACTGGTTACTATAGAATTTGTTTGCACAGGTTCTCAGACTGTGTTGAGTATTTTTTGAAATAGGAAATCAATAGATTGATCAAATAGGGTTTTGTTTTCCTGTGTCCAGTTTTTGCTTTAGATATTCAAAAAGTGCCTCTTTAACCAAGGTCAGCAATCATTTTTGTGCAGAAAAAAATGGTTTTGTTAAAATGAATAACATTTTAATAGTGTATATGTTTACTGTTTGTTATTTTAGCAATACATGCTAAGCATGATTTGAAGAGTCCTGTGATTGTATTATTGATGTGTTTTGATTACTGTTAATTGCATTTATGTTGTGCTTGAAGTACTGTTGTTACACCCACCGGTGGGGATGTACCTTCCTCATAGAGTTGGCAGGTGGTCAAATCTTTACAATTGCAGTGGACCTGACTGCAGTTTTGTTGAAAGTTACGTTAATTCAGTAACTTTTTGAGTGCTTGTACTTCTTTGAATACTTTTACTTAAGTATGTTTTATAGGAAGTATTGTTTTTAGTTTGAAATGGTATAAAAAGCTACACCAAACACATGTTTCCATCAGCTAGTGTTGTCACAATATCACAATTAAAACTTCAATACCAACACCAAATTTAATTCCCTGATACTCCATACTGAAACATTATCTTAAAAGAAAGTGATACTGGTCAAATTCTGTATTATAAGCACGCATACATGGAGTTAGTCTGGTTTATTGGAACAGTCCAATTCAGGTAGATTAAGACAGTGTTAAAAAGGCTCCTTGGTGTGTGCAGACCTGTAAACGCCTCAAAATGTTAATGAATAATCTGAATGTCACTTTGTGTGAGCCTGTTACCTTCCACTAGCCAACATGCATGTCACGCATAATCCTGTTGATGCATTTTAATCTAAGACAGTAACTCAATCTCTCAGTAAAATTTAATTTTTTAATTCACAGCATTAATTGTACTCAAAAGAAGCAAAAATATGAAAAATCCAAATTTACTGCTTCATTGGCAAATACACTTAATTCAGCTGTACAGTGCTGATACTGTATAACTTTTAATCATGTTGTTTTCTGGTAATCTAAGTCCTCTGTGCTTCCTTCAATGCAACTTGGTAAGTTTATTTCAGTTCAGGCCTGCTGACAACCAGCAAACATGTTTAACATCAGACCTCTTTGTCATATTGTTTGGCTGACAGACATGAGAATTTTTACATTTCTGCTGAACAACACTGTTGTCTACTCTTGCCAGTTAGTACTTATTAATAACAAAATGCACAAACATTTGGTGTCTTACCTTTTAGTCACGGATGACTTGAAATCTGAGGTGAAGAGCAGCTCATCCAACAGCAATATCACAGCTTCAATAAATCACACATAAACGCATTGCTCTGGTTTAAAGTTTAACTTAAGGGCACTCTGACACTAAAACAATTACCAGAGGAATCATCTTAAAATACAGCTCATGCTTTGTTTAGCTCACATTACAAATTAAAATGTGAGTCTTTGTACACAACTTTCAATATGCGTTCACAGAAAAATCCCAAATCATTTGTTTCCTTTCTGTAAGTTCTCTCCACATAGAAGGAGAACTAGACTGGAAGAACACCTCTTCACCACATACTTCTTGCAGTGCGGCCAAGTTTGGGTGTGTGGCTTGAGTCACATTTTTATGACAGAGTTCAGCAAAGTTACTTTCACATTGTTGCCCATTTCTTTTGAACTTGCTATTGTTTAACCTGCCTCAACACAGCTCTGCATAGTCTCTCAAACCAAGTGTCTGTAATGCAAAATGATAAACATGACTGTTTTAAATGAACAGCTTATAATTCATAAAAAAGTCATTTGGTTTAAAGGACAAATAAGCATTGAATAGTGGTGAAATCACTCTTCAGCTTGAATTATAGACAAAATGATGAATTAAACCAAGTACTACAGAGAACTTTCTGGCATTTGGATCATTTTAAGTATGCAAAATGTTTTTATTTACAGTAGAACCAGTTCAATTTAATCTCTGACATTTAAACCCCGTAAAGATTCAAAAATTGTGCATATTATACCTTAGTCTTGCTCTATAACTTTTTTTTGTTTTCCCAAAGACTGCAAAAACCTGACATGATATTTGGTACATCAAAAGCACAATGTAGGTTTCTTTAACTTTGAATAGTTCAAGATATATGTGGCATTTCTCCAGGAGACTAACCTGCATGTAAAAGATCAACTTTGGGTAAAACCACCTTGGACTGAACATTATTTTCACTCTAATTTTGAGTCCAGGGCCAGAGGAGTTGCCATATAAATCCCCAAAAGCATGCACTTTCCCCCAAATTAAATTATATATGATGAAAATCCCAGATATTTAATTATGGAGGGCTCTATTGACCACACACCTTCCTCTTTGGAAACCAAAATAAGGAACAACCACACCATCTGACTGCAGTCTGACCCAGGCCTACAGCTTTTTCTCCATTTTGATAATAGTGACCTTTGTCAGAAGTAAAATCCAGAAAGGAGTATCAGTGCTGATAAACGTTGGGTCCACTTTGAACCCCAGTTTCTTGTAAAGAGCCAAAGCAGGGCGCTGGGTTGAACTTGTGTCAAGCTCCACTTTGGAGAACCCTCGCTCTTTGCAGAAGTCAAGTACAAGGCGGGTCAGCCGTGTGCCCAGGCCAATTCTCCTGTATGGCTGTGAGATGATCATTCTGAACATTTCCCCATGTCTCTCATTTCCGCTTTGTTTGCCCATGACAGCGACCATGCCCAGAATCTGAGGCTTCCCATCAACCTCAGCCTCAGCCACCCAGAAATTGTCATCTGGTCTGCTCTGAAAGCTCCTTGGGATGTCCTTCATATCTGTACGCAGTTTCTCTCGGACATAGATAGCATATAGCTCATAACAGCAGTAGTAGATGAGGCCAACCCAGAGTCCAAGAAACACAACAGCTCCCAACACAGAGCCGAGGAGGTAGCCCACTACACCCACCACCAAAGTGCCAGCGAGGTGGGAAGGGCTGGTCATGGCATTCTTAAAACATGGGCCACTGTGCTCAAGGGTGCAGTCGCTGAACAGAGTGAGTACCACGTCCTTGTCTGCAGGACGGAACGGACGGATCACCAGCTGCATGACCTTCAAAGTAACTAAAGGAAAACAGAAAATAGAAATCACATCTGGCACAACACAGTCCAAAAACATTAACTCTTGAAGACCTTGTAAAAGCTACTGCTCACTTTCTGAAGTTTTTTCTGCCACTTTTAAATCAAAACACAAAACATAACAAAGTTGGAACAAAATGCAGCTCTGTGGATATAACATGAGTCACATGCAAGGCTTGCAATCAAAATATGTTGCTCAACAGACATTTGCGTTCAACTAACCTTTCAGTGCAGCTGGATCTGCCTGATTCATTGTTTGCAATTAGACAAAAATATATTCTGTTTATCTGGTGTTTCAGGTTAGGTGTCAATTGGACACTTAACAAGAGACTTTATTTTCTTTCTCAATGAAATTTTAAAAATAAAATATTTTCTGAGCTGATGCCAGGATACCTGGTTTTTATTTCAAGGTTATAAAATGGCCAAAGTTCAGAGATAGCTTGAATTTCTTGTGTAAAATAGATAGGTAGGTAGTTAATTATGTCAATAGATAGATAGATTGATAAACTTTTCTCTCCCTTGCAGGAAATTTGCCTTAGACAGCAGTGCTACTGACTAAGCGCACAATATACATAAAAACCACTATAAAAAGGTTGCACAAGCAAGTGGTTGGTGACAACCATGATCAGTAAATTTTGCACAGATTAAAGTGCAGTGCTCAGTAAAATACACAGAAAAAAATAAGTAGAAACAAGTTAGAATGGTTGAATAACACCATGGATGATAACACAATGGATAAAGATGATAGATAACTGCAACAAAACAACTCAATAAATGTGCATTTTGCAGTTTAGGTTTTGGAATAAGGCCGTTTGAATTTCTTTTCCATTCAACCCAAAATAGTTTGGTTTATTGAACAGTCCAATCCTTGTAGATTGAGACAGTTGAAAAGGCTCCTTGATGTGTGCAGACCTTTAATTGCTTCAAAATGTTAATGAATAATCTGGATGTCACTTGAGTGAGACTGTTACCTTCTGCTAGCCAACATGCATGTCGTGCAAAATCCTGTTGATGCATTTTAATCTAAGACAGTAACTTAACCTCTCAATAAAAAGGTTTCAGTAAAGTTTAATTCAAAGTATTAATTGAAGTCAAATGAAGCAAAAATATGAAAAATCCTAATTTACTGCCCCAATGGCAAGTAGCCTACACTTAATTCAGTTGTACGGTGCCGATACTGTACAGCTATTAATCATTTGTTTATTGGTAATTTAAGTCCTCTGTGCTTTCTACAATGCAACATCGGGACTTTATTTCAGTTCACGCCTGCTGACAACAAGCAAATGTGTTTAACATTAAACCTCTTTGTCACATTGTTTGGTTGACAGACACTTAAAATTTACATTTCTGCTTAACTACGCTGTCATATACTTTTGTCAGTTAGTACTTGTTAATAATAAGCGGTCAGGGTCTTACCTCTGAGACACCCAGACGATGTGTAAATCTGAGGCGAAGAGCAGCTTATCCAACAGCAGTATCTACTGCTTCAATGAATCACACATTAATGCAGTTCTCAGGTTTAAAGTTTAACTTAAGGGCACTGACACTTAAACGACCAACAGAAGACGGATCTCAACAAAATGTGTCTTAATTCACAACCTTCAGTATGTGGTCACAGAAAAAATCCCAAATTATTTGTTTCCTTTCAGTAAATTCCCTCCACATAGGAGGAAGACTAGATTGGAACAGCTCCTCTTCACCACATACTTCTTGTAACGCTGCCAACTTTGAGTGTGTGGTCTGAGCGAGATTTTTATGACCGAGTTCATCAAAGTGACTTTCAAATTGTTGCACATTTTCTTGGAGCATGCTATTGTTTGCCCTGTCCCAAAGCAGCTCTGAATAGTCTCTCAAACCAAGTATCCTCTCTCTGTGAATTAATTTCTTAATCCCTTGACACTTTTCTCATATATTTTTCCAAAAGTATATAATATTTCAAATCTATTGATCAAGCTTCCATTTCCTTCATATGGGGAGAAATGACTCCTAGGATTAGGAAGTCCCTTTTCCAGCGGTGCTCACTCAGTGGTGGACTCTGCCAAACTTTCTCTACTTCCATAGGCAGAAAATACAGATATATTTTTGTTTATGGTATATACTCCCAAACCCGGGTGGTGCCAACTCTGATCAACTGCTTGTACCTCTTTGAAAATGTGGTATCAGTTCAGGTACCATTTTAAGTTACATTCCCCCTATACTCTTATGCCTATAACCCACAATAATATTTTTCCACCCACTTTTTTAGATCCTGTATTCCACTTCTGGGAAAGAAATGGCACAGACATTCAATGAACTACACATTGGCAGAGGTTTTCGTAGCTTTATGGACCTATCAGCTTTCCATGGTTTGTCCACAACTGGGGCCCGACCCATATGGATTTTTTTAGGCTGATGCAGATACACATATTTGGCAGGAAAAAAAACAATTACCGATTAATCATCCACATTAATTTAAAAAACATATATAAAAAGATTCTTTCTTAAACTGGTCCCTGAATACTACAATGAATTAATATATGATTTACAGGCAGAATATTTTACTGTTTTACAATACTTTGTTCCTAAGTATTTGTTTAACTTTGTAACACAGAGGAGCTTTCAATTACAGAAATTTGCAGAAAAGCACTACACCTCTAGGAAATTAATAATTAACCCTTAAAATGAGTCACTCTTGTTCTTCTTATGGAGGAAAATAATAAGAAGGTAGGATGTTGTACAGGTAGAACAACTTTTAAAAAGTTGTAAATAGGTCATTGTGAGAGGATAACAACAATATTCTATTCTTAAAGCTAGGGTCTACGATCTGAAAACCAGTTTGGCTGTTGAGACAGATTTGAAAATCTGCCCCCCGCCCCCTAGCTCATGTCGCCTCCTAGCAACACGGCCCCTCTGATAGAGAAACAAGCCGGTGGCAGCTGGCATAAAATAGCAGCAACAACAACTTCAATAACAACTCAGCTCAACTGGAAGTAACAAACACGACAGTCATCCCCCTTGTAGCACACAGAGGTAGCCATTTCAATTGGACCGGTGGCGACTGGTGTCGCCAGAGCAGAGCCGATTGTGGGCGAGGATTTATGTTTCTTCACCAGCTCAGTTTACAATGTAAACGATGCATGGCTAACTTATCCTAAAATCTATTGACAGAGCCTACCCACTCCGACCAACAACGTTCAGTCATTAGCCAGTATAGGCACAGACTAACCAGAGTTATCCAGCGGACATCTCTCACTGTAGTAAACAGAGCTATTACCTGTTCAACCAGGGGCGGAACGGCTGGTGCTGAAGGTTGGCCAGCGGCCGGTGCTGCAGTTGTTCACCAGCCGGTGGCCTGTGCTGCGGCCGGTGGCCAGTGCTGCGGCTGTTAGCCAGCCAGCGCCCAGTGCTGCGGCCTGTGCTGTGGTTGTTCGCCACCCGGTGGCCTGTGCTGTGGCCGGCCGTTTGGTAGCCGGCGACCGGTACAGTGTTCAACAATCCCAAATCATTCTGCAGCTTTTTCTACCGTTCGATTCTCCAATGTTGAGTCTCTGTTGGTACCTGTATTACTCATATTTCTTCCTTGCTTCAGCCTTTTCCCCGAAACTTTTACGTTTCCTTCTCTTCGATGTGGAGGGTAACAGGGGCATCCTCCTCTACATGATGCTTCAGTAGCTGTGCTGCTAGCTGATCACCGGTACTAAGAGAGGTAGTGGGGAGGAGGCGGGACCATGGGCGAGATGGTGCGGAGCAGGGGAGACAGGGGATTGGATGGACTCACGGACCAATCTGTGGTCAACTATTATGCTGCTTTGCAGCGGATATACTGAATGGATTTTTTTCCTTCTTTTTGGTCTTCATATCGCTTAGATCCGACCATAGGACCATAACGGCCTTATAAATGGTGTTATTAAGATGTACCAAGCTTCTAAATCGTAGACCATGACTTTAACCCTATTTTATTTTCTACTTTGCAACTTTCAAGAGCAAAAAACTTTCAAGTACAAAACAAAATATTGGACAAAACTGCAATCAATTCCTGCAAAATATCATAAATAACCTTCTTTAAAATGTCAATATATAGATGAATTATTAACTCTATTTTGTGGCATCTGCCTTCAGTCCCAGAATCCTGATTAGTGCATCAAAGTAGGTTTCAGTGCAGATAGAACCACTTTTTTTATAGTAGACATGAAGTAATGTGTGAGGAAATCAAAATATTTTGAGGGACACTGCTCATATGACAAAACTACTTTAAACAGGTCTCATTAAAGTTCCCAGCAATGATGAAGGGTCCTCCTGAATGAGTCTCTTGCAAATGGCTGATGACGTTGTTGAGCTCCAAGGGAGCTATGCTTACGCTAGCATATTTAACTAACTAGCTAGTTAGCTCAACTAGTGTCGGGGACAAGCGGGTGAAGCCAAGTTTCCTAAATAGCCATCACAGAACAGTCACGAATAAACTGATACCCTGCCATCAGAAAGTCCAATTCATCTGTTTTGTGAATGACAGATGTGGCATTGGTCAGGAAAATGCCAGTCTGCGAGGCTGCTTCCATAGCTGAGCAGAGAGCCCGGTGGTCTTGCTATGTCCAGCACTATATAATGTGCCACTCACTATGTCAGACTTGCAGGCACAAACAACATTCAGTAACTCTGTGTGAGTTTTGCCCCATACACTCAATTATCCATACACACAGAATTAGTACAGAGCTCAGGGCAGCTACAACAATGCGAGCCGCTATCTTTCGCAACGTCATAGTTCTGCACAGCGTGGACACGGAACAGCGTTTAGTATTTTATGAGAAAGTAATAATATATCAACATTACTTTGGCTAAACTCTGGCCTATGTAAAATACTTTAAAAAGTGCTATAATGTACCTATTCGGTCAACCGGCCAACATCTCGGTCGGGCCCTACACACAGCACACTTATTTATTTACCTTCAAATCAAGCATTTTTTCTGTCTTCCATTCCTCATACTCTGAACACCCATAGGAAGATTTTTGTAAACTGACACCACTCAGAGGTCATTTGTTCCACAATTGTATCAGGGTCTTCTGTCATATAAGGAGCACTGCTCTAGAAGCTCTGCTACCTGGGAGCGAGAACTGGAGGTGAAACTAGAGGGAGATTTTTTGGGGAGGGCCATCAACAGGAGACATTATTCATCATCATGTGCCCATTTGATGCAGTTAAAAATTGTTAAAGATTTTATCTGCAGAATTCAAGACTGTTAAAAATTAACCCTGGGATTGAAGACTTCTGTGTTCATAGTGGAGACTCGCCATGTCATGTTAGTCATATGTTTGCATTATGCCCCAAACTTGAACATTTTTTGTCCTCATCTTTGAAATCATCTCAGAGACACGAGGGATCACTCTGGAACTTTGCGGTCTTGAAGCCATTTTTGGTGTCTCTCCAAGCCCACATGCCCTCAGCAAGACCAAAACACTTAGAACAATGAATATATGCATCACAAGCAGAATATTTTACTGTTTTACAATATTTTGTCCCTAAGTATTTGTTTAACTTTGCAACACAGAGCAATTTTCAAATACAAAAACATGCAGAAAAGCATTTAACCCCTGGGAAATTAGTAATTAACCCTTAAAATTAGTCACTCTTTATCTTTTACTTCTTGTTGATGAAAATAATAAAAAGGTAGATTTTAGTACAGGTAGAACAACTTTTAAAAAGTTGTAAATAAGTCATTGTGAGAGTAAAACAACATTCTATTCATAAGCCTCTTTAATTTCTACTCTGCAGCTTTCGAGAGCAAAAAACTTTCAAGTACAAAATAAAATACTGGACAAAACTGCAATCAGTTCGTGCAAAATATCATAAATAACCTTATTTAAAAGGCCGCATTCTTGTGGCTAGGTGTAGTATTCTACTTAACTGGATATTGCCACAGCCTCCTCTTATATCTGTCTGGTTGAAATACCTCATTTTAAGCAAACGTCTCTGATCCTTTTCTTTGAGGCATCTGTGGTACAGCACGAATGAACCTTGACTTTCATTCTCACAATCTAATTTCAACAATTAATACAAGCAAAAAAAGACATCTTGTTTAGGTATCCACTTCTGATTTAAACACACTGAATTGTTTTGATTCACAGCTACAATAGTGATTTCTGTGAGGGTAAGTTGTTGATATTAGAACTTTGGTAACTAAACTAGGAACAACCACACAATCAAACCAAGTTTAGACCTACAGTTTTTTCTCCATTTTAAACATTGTGGCCTTTGCCAGCAGTAAAATCCAGAAAGGGGCATGTGTTTTGGTTAATGTTGAATCCACTTTGAACCCCAATTTCTTGTAAAGCGCCACAGCAGAGTGCTGGGTTGAACTTGTCTGTAGTTCCACTTTTGAGAACCCTCGCTCTTTGGAGAAGTCGAGCACAGTGCGAGTCAGCCTTGTGCCAAGGCCAATTCTCCTGTATGACTGTGAGATGATCATTCTGAACATTACCCCGAATCTCTCATTTCCACTCTGTTTGCCCACAACAGCCACCATGCCCAGGATCTGAGGCTTCCCATCAACCTCAGCCTCAGCCACCCAGAAATTGTCATCTGGTCTGCTCTGAAAGTTCCTGGGGATGTCGTTCATGTCTGTACGCAGTTGCTCTCTGACATGGATAGCGTATAGCTCATGACAACAGTAGTAGATGAGGCCAATCCAGAGTCCAAGAAACGTAACAGCCCCCAACACAGAGCCGAGGAGGTAGCCCACTACACCCACCACCAAAGTGCCAGCGAGGTGGGAAGAGCTAGTCATGGCGTTCTTAAAACAAGTGCCTATGTGCTCCTGGATTCCAATGCTGAACAGAGTGAGTACCACGTCCTTGTCTGCAGGACGGAACGGACGGATCACCAGCTGCATGACCTTCAGCAAACTAAAGGAAAACAGAAAACAGAAATCACATCAAAGACCAAAAACATTAACTCTTGAAGACCTTGTAGATGCTACTGCTCACCTTCCTAATTTTTTTATCTACCATTTTCAAAATCCCCCAAAAAACACAAAACATCAAGAAACATAAGAGATTCTCAATATTATCCACATGATATGAGTGTAGGCAGATGAATGTTCAAATAGTTAATAACCTGAATGAAGAAATTTGAAAATGTGGGTAGATTTTACTGTAAACAAATCCACCAATTCAGAGTCTGACTGGTTACTACAGATTATGTTTGCACAGGTTCTCAGATTGTATTGAGTATCTTTTGAGATAAAAAATCAATAAATTGATCAAATAGGGTTTTGTTTCCTGTGTCTAGTGTTTGCTTTAGATATTCATAAAGTGCCTGTTTTACCCAAGGCCAGCTTTCATTTTTGTGTGCAATAGAAAAAGGTGTCTAACAGAAGAAAGGGCAATGTAAACTTCCAAAGAGATTTGAGATGAACTCCAAGGTCACGGTACATCAGAATCGGATTTCACCATCCCTTGCTGTTTGAGCCAAAGTGGACTTAATGGACGACATCCCTGTTGAAGGCAAATCATAAAAATACAGACTGATATTTGCCAAAATACATATTGACAAACCACAAAGCTTTTGGGAAAATGTCCTTTGGGCAGATCAGACAAAACTGGAGCTTTTTTGTAAGCCATATATGCTCTATGTTCACAGACCCGAAAATGAAACATACAGAGAAAAGAACACAGTTCCTACTGTGAAACATGGAGGAAGCTCAGTCATGTTTTAGTGCTTTGCTACATCGGACACGGGGTGTCTTGAATCTGTGCAGGGTGCAATGAAATCTCCATCTCCATCAAGGAATTCTGGAGTGAAATATGCTGCCCGTTGTCAGAAAGCTTGGTCTCAGCGGCAGCTAATGGGTCCTCCATCAGGATAATCACCCGTAACACACAGCTAGAAGCACCGAAGAATGACCCAGAGCAAAAAATTGGACTGTTCTGAAGTGGCCTTCTGTTATCCCTGATCTCAATCCTACTGAACATTTGTGGAAGGAACTGAAACATGCAGTTTGGAAAAGACAGCCTTCATTCATTACTTGATTTTCTGTACATTTTTATTTAATTATTTTGTCAGTTTCAAATTATTGCAGCGACCCTGTGTTTTTTCTTTCTTAAACGGTATAGTACCAACCCACCTCTGTTTTTCCCACCTCTGTAAAATAGCTTAAGCTCAGAAATTCCTTGACTTCCTTGTAAATCATACAGTAGGTAGGTGATAGGTAGGTAGATATATAAATAGATAGATTGATAGATAAACTTTACTCTCCCTTGTGGGGAATTTGTCTTAGCAGTGCTACTGACCAAGGGCACAATATACATAAAAACCACTGCACATAAAAAAGTTCTATAAGCAAGAGGCTGATGACAATCATGGTCAGTAGGTTTTGAACAAGCAGGTTAAAGTGCAGTGCTCAGTACAATAAGCAGGAAAAAGAAGTGGAAATGGTCAAATAACACTAAGAATGATATAACAATGGACAAAGATGATATGTAACTGCAACAAATCAACTCAATAAATTTAGTTTTGAGTTGTGAAATAAGGTGGTTGGATTGCTTTTCCATTCAACCAAAAATACTTTGGTTTATTGAAACAGTCCAATCCTGGTAGATTGAGACAGCGTTAAAAAGGCTCCTTCATGTGTGCAGACCTGTTATTGCCTCAAAATGTTAATGAATAATCTGGATGTCACTTGAGTGAGACCGTTACCTTCTGCAAGTCACACAAAATCCTGTGGATGCATTTTAACCTAAGACAGTAACTCAACCTCTCAATAAAAAGTTTTCAACGAAGTTTAATTCAAAGTATTAATTGAAGTCAAATGAAGCAAAAATATGAAAAATCTAAATTTACCGCTTCATTGGCAAGTACCCTTAATTCAGCTGTACAGTACTGATACTGTATAACTTTTAATCATGTTGTTTATTGGTAATTTAAGTCCTCTGTGCTTCCTTCAATGCAACTTAGTGAGTTTATTTTCAGTTCAGGCCTGCTGACAACCAGCAAACATGTTTAACATGAAACCTATTTGTCATGTTGTTTGGCTGACAGACATTAGAATTTTTACTTTTCTGCTTAACTACGCTGTTGTCTACTTTTGTCAGTTAGTACTTATTTAAAACAAACTTTACAAATGGTCAGGGTCTTACCTCTTAGTCACCCAGACGACTTGTAAATCTGAGGTGAAGAGCAGCTCATCCAACAGCAGTATCAATGGCTGCAATAAATCACGCATTAATGCAATGCTCAGGTTTAAAATTTAACTTAGGGGCCATTGTTTGCCCTGCCTCAAAGCAGCTATGCACAGTCTCTTAAACAAAATATCCATACTAGAGCCTGAACTCCTTGCCTCTAACTGATCCCTCCTTCTGTGAATAATGTTTTAATCCATTGACACTTTTCATAGGATAAACCAAACTGATGATACGTGTTAGTCTTTTCAGTGGAATACCTTTAAAACTTATCTTAGAGAACACAGTACATCATGTGGGTCACACCAACATAAAATTAGGAAAGGTAAACAGACAGACCTTTCTAATGCTCTGAACCTTTCTCCCAAGCTCTATAAACACTTTGACTTTCAGGCAGAGTTTGATCTCCTGTCAACAGCAGCAGAGAGGTTAATGCTAAAATCTCACAGTTCTTACTACAGATATAGTGATAAAGCCAGTTCCCTTCGAGCACATCAGCCACAGTGTCCTGCAGCTGCACGTTCTATTTCACTGTTTAAAATTCACTTGAGATCAGTGACTTTCAACCCAGCTGACATTAATTTAAATTTTGAGTCTTACTATCCTTGACTTATACCTCTGATTTCCTGCACAGCTCCAACAACATGGCACATTTTCACATTTTTGATATCCCCAATTTATATGCCACTTTAGCTGATAGTTTTCTCTGAGTTCGATAAGGGAGACTTCATCATAGCTGGGATCCTTAATCAGGCCTGTTTAAAGAAGTTTGTGCAATATGTGCAGTGTCCCACAAACTATTTTGATTTCCTTCCTCAAGTTACCTCCTGTTTACAATAGAAAAAGTGGTTCTACCTGCACTAAAACCCACTTCTGATGCATCAATGAGGATTCTGGGACTGAAAGGCAGATACAACAAAATAGAGTTAATAATTCATAACAAATCATCTATATATTGACATTTTAAACAAGGTTTATTATATTTTGCTAGAATTGTCCACTATTTTGTTTTGTACTTAAAAGAAGCTTATGAAAAGAATGTTTTCCTCTCACCATGACCTGTTTACAACTTTTTAAAAATTGTTCTACCTGTACTATATCCTACCTTCTTATTATTTTCATCAGCAAGAAGTACAAGATAAAGAGAGACTCTTTTGAAGAGTTTATTATTAATTTTCCAGAGTTTTAATGCTTTTCTGCATGTTTTTGGACTTGATTATTCCTCTGTGCTGGAAAGTTAAACAAATACTTAGGGACAAAGTCTTGTAAAACATCAACATGTTCTGCCTGTATTTAATATATCCATTGTTCTAAGTGTTTTGGGACCAATATAAAAAAAAATATAAATACATATTTTACATAAATCAGCCGATTTACCGGTAACTGGTATTTTTTTCTGTCAAATATCATATCGGCATTGGCTTCAAAAGATCCATTTCGGGCGGGCCCTAGTCTAAAGCAAGGTTATGGATATGCCTTTTGTACACCTCACCCATAGCCCCCGTCAACACCAATAATATCAGGCCTGGATATTTCAATTATCGCTTGGTACTTGACAGGGTTACCCACTTCCCCCCTGCTTTTGCCATTGCTTTAAAGCCTCCCTCTGTCACTGTCAGAAATTCACCCTCATTCCTCGGGATAACTTTTAGAGGCATGGACCACAGGCTTGCTTTTCATGAAGACTTACTTGACGTATGCCTCTTGATTCCCTACGGAACAAAGGGGCCGCAACAGCACCCCTCCAACGAACACAGTTTTCAGATCCCCTTCAGCTGGGCCCACGTCATTCCGTCGACGCTTCTGTGCCAAGTCTGTTTATGTCAGTCCACCTTTTGCTTCCCTTGTGGATTACAGTCAAGGGCCTGCCTGGTGACATTAGTAGCAGGCTTGCGGAGCATGTAGCCAATCCAGTCCCATTTTCGTTTCCTGATCTCAGACTAAAGTGGAGCTTGTCTGGTCCTATCCCACAGTTATTCATTGTAGATGACTTCTGGCCACCTGATGTTGAGGATGTTCCTGTGACAGCTGTTGGTTAATGTCTGGAGTTTGTGGGTGTTGGTCTTGGTTGCCTGCCAGGTTTCTGAGCTGTAAAGTAGGATAGACTTGACGTTGGTGTTGAATATCAAAATCTTATTTTGGGCTGTTGATCTCAAAATTGGCCGCAGGGTGTTGAAGGCATATCTGGCTTTGTTGATTCAGCACCTAATGTCTTCTTCTGTGCCCCCATCTTTACTGATGACACTGCCCAGGTAAATAAACTTGTTGACTTCCTTTATGTTTTCTTGGTGTAGTCGCACTGGGTCTTGTTTTTTTTGTGTTCACCCTCATGACCTCAGTCTTTCTGATGTTGATTTGGAGGCACAGCAAAGTTTTTCTTTCGCGTCTTGCTGTCTGTGGGTGAGAAGACTGATGTTGTCTGCAAAGTCAAGGTCTTCCAGTTGCTTCGTGAAGGTACACTGTATTCCCATTCTCCTGCCTGCCGTGGCCTGTCACATTATCCAGTCGACCACCAACAGGAAAATCGTTGGTGACAACAGACATCCCTGACAAACACCGGTTTGTAATGGAGAAGGGTTCCATCAGCTGCCCATCATGGATGACTTGTCAGGTGGCATCTTCATAGAGTTGCTGGATGATGGTGACCAACTGTCTTTTTTAGAAACTTTGTCTCCTGTTCTGTGTACAAAGTTCACTCTACAAAGGGTGAATGTCTCCTGTAAACTCACAGGCTCTCCTGGTGTCTTAGTCTGACCTACCATTTTATCTAAATTACTGTAGTAATTTAGATAAATTAAGTACTTAGGAGTAACTGTTACTCGTACACTATCTTCTTTATTAGATGCAAAATTTACCCCTCTACTTGGCCATATGAGGGCTGCTCTTCAGAGATGGCTTGATCTGCCTCGATCCATGCTCAGTAAAATTCATGCTGTTAGGATGAACATTCTTTCAAAATTTCTTAATGAGTCCCCCTATTTTTGCCTAAATCATATTTCAAATCTATTGATCAAGCTGTAATTTTCTTCATATGGGGAGAAAATACCCCTAGGATTAGGATGTCACTTTTGGAGCTGTGCTCACTCAGTGGTGGACTCTGCCAAACTTTATGTACTATTACTGAGAAGAAAATATCCATAAATTTTTGTTTTGGGTACATATCCCCAAACCCCGGTGATGTCAACTCAAAGCAAATTTTTGTTCGTCATCCTCTATTTCAGTCTCCTCTTGTCACCCCTGACATCTCCATCTCATTTTACTGATAGCAAAATTGTCTGTACCTCTTTGAATGGGAGAGAAATGTCATACAGACATTCAGTGAACTTACTCAGAGGTCATTTGTTCCCCGAATGTATCAGTGTCTTCTGTCATAAAAGGAGCACTGCTCCACTACCTGGGAGCGGGAAGTGGACGTGAAACTAGAGGGAGATTTTTTGGGGAGGGCCTTCAACAGAAGACGTAATTCATCATCATGGGCCAGTTTTCCTCCTCTGTGGCTCCTCTGACATGCGGGGTCCCTCAAGGATCTGTTCTGGGCCCGTTGCTCTTCTCCTTATACTTGCAACCTTTGGGGTTGATTTTTAGGAAATATGGGGTCCCCTTTCATTGTTTTGCAGATGATGTGCAAGTTTATCTGCCGTTGAAGTTCCCAGCCACTGATGCTCTTCAGTGCCTGCACAGCTGCATGGTTGATATTAAGCAGTGGATGGATTTGAACTTTTTGAAATTAAATGAAAGCAAAACAGAAGTTGTCCTGTTTGGTTGCCCTGATCTGGTCAAGCCCCTTGCTAGCTCCCTTGGTCCACTAGCGCCTTATATTAGGTCCCAAGCCAGGAATCTTGGGGTTATAATTGATGGTGCATTCAAACTTGACAAGCAGATCAGTGCTGTTGTTAAGTCCAGCTTTTATCAGTTGAGGATTTTAGCCAAAGTTAAACCCTATCTGGACCGGAAAGACTTTGAGACAGTCAATCATGCTTTTATATCATCTCGTTTGGACTATTGTAACGCCCTGTATGTCGGCATTGAGCACTCTCAGCTTAACCGCCTGCAGATTGTCCAAAATGCGGCTGCTCGCCTCCTGACTGGGACAAAGAAACGGGAGCACATAACTCCAGTGCTCTCCTCCCTTCACTGGCTTCCAGTGAGGTTTAGGATTGATTTTAAGATTCTGTTATTTGTTTTTAAGTCTCTGAATGGGCTGGCCCCAGACTACCTGTCTGACCTTATTAGGGTTCATCAGCCCTCCAGAGCGCTTCGCTCAGGAAGCCAGATGGTCCTAGAAGTTCCTTGATCCTCTCTAAAAACCAAAGGAGATCGAGCCTTCTCTGTTGTGGCACCCAAACTGTGGAACGCACTACCTGCAAATGTGCGGTCTGCGAATGGCCTCTCTACGTTTAAAACGCAGCTAAAAACGTACAAGTTCACCTTGGCTTTTGGTGGAGTATAGCCACTTTTATTTGGGACTTTTATTGGTTTTACTGGGTAGGATGCATATTTAAACTGTGCTGTCAGTGTTCTTATTGCTTTTATTTGTTTTATTACTTTTATTTCTTTTTATTGTTTTACTGTTTTGTTTTGTTTTTTTTATCATGTCTGCCTTTCTACTGTAAAGCACTTTGGTAGGCTACTGGCTGTTTAAATGTGCTATATACATAAAGCTGACATTGACATTGACATTGACATCATGTGTCCATTTGATTTAGTTAAAAAATGTTCAAAGACTTAATCTGTGAAGTTCAAGACTGTTGAAAACTAACTCTGGGATTGAGGACTTCTGTTTTGAGTGTGCAGACTTGCCATGCTCATATGTTTGCATGATGCCTCAAACTTGAACATTATTGGACCTTCATCTTCAAAATAATTTCAGAGACACGAGGGATCACTCTGGAACTTCGCGGTCTTGAAGCCATTTTTGGTGTCTCTTCCAGCCCACATGCCCTCAACCCCCTTTCAAATGTTGTAGCCTTTGCCACGCTTGTGGCTAGGTGTAGTATTCTACTAAACTTGAAATTGCCAGTCTCATCTTTTATGCGTCTGGTTGAAAGACCTCATGTTTTATTTTAAATTAGAGAAAAGCACTGTTTCCACCAAGTGGTCTGTTATGGTTCAGCATGGTTTGGCTCAGGCCGGATCAGTCACGCCTGATCCTGTTTGCGTTTCCACAGCCAACCGAACCCTACGTGGTAAGTGGTGTATAAGCCGGATGCCAACAGCATGACGTCATAGCAGAGCGACACCATTTACCAGGCTATTAAATACAATGAAGAAGAAAACACGACACAGTAAACAAAGAGCAATGATGGAAGACACCCAGCAATTCTTTTCTGTGATGAGCATCTGGCTTTTTGTTACGGAGCACAACCAAGCTTTGTTGAATCTTCACGAAGAGGAATGGAGATTTAAACATGGTGGGGTTATGTGTTATTCCGCTGTCGCACGGGAAGTGACATCTCCTGCGACCAATCAATGGACTGCAGTATTTCTAGCTCCACCTTCTGGGGTCGGATCGGTATGCTTGGCATCCCGACAGAAGGGTACCAAAAAGTGAATGGAATGGTTCACTTTTATGGGGTCCTGTCTCTGTTTTAGGCTATGGAAACGCCACAAAAAGCAAGCCATACCAAGACCAACTGCACTGAACCCTCTGGTGGAAACAGGGTTAAAGTCAAATACACTGTACGTGGGGATACAAATAGATTTTTCAACCACTCGAGTCTTTTTATACAGTACTTTAATGACTTACAAACACTTTCTTGATCCAATTTTAAGCAAACTTCTCTGATCCTTCTCTTTGGGGCATCCATGGTATAGCACAAATGAACCTTGACTTTCATTGTCACAATCTAATTTCAACAATAAATACAAGCAAAAAAACCATCTTGTTTACGTATCCACTTCTGCTTCAAACACTGTGAACCTCAATAGTGATTTTTGTGAGGGTGTTGGTAATAGAACTTTGGTCACTAAAATAAGGAACAGCCACAACATCAAACCAAGGTCAGACTCAGTCCTACAGCTTTTTCTCCATTTTTAAAATTGCGGCCTTTGTCAGCAGTAACATCCAGAAAGGGACATATGTTTTGGTTAATGTTGAATCCACTTTGAACCCCAGTTTCTTGTAAAGAGCCACAGCAGGGCGCTGGGTTGAACTTGTCTCTAGCACCACTTTTGAGAACCCTCGCTCTTTGCAGAAGTCGAGCACAGTGCGAGTCAGCCTGGTGCCAAGACCAATTCTCCTGTATGACTGTGAGATGATCATTCTGAACATTATCCCGAATCTCTCATTTCCACTCTGTTTACCCACAACAGCCACCATGCCCAGGATCTGAGGCTTCCCATCAACCTCAGCCTCAGCCACCCAGAAATTGTCATCTGGTCTGCTCTGATAGTTCCCAGGGATGTCGTTCATGTCTGTACGCAGTTGCTCTCGGACGTAGATAGCATATAGCTCATAACAGTAGTAGTAGATGAAGCTAACCCAGAGTCCAAGAAACACAACAGCCCCCAACACAGAGCCGAGGAGGTAGCCCACTACACCCACCACCAAAGTTCCAGCGAGGTGGGAAGGGCTGGTCATGGCGTTCTTAAAACATGGGCCACTGTGCTCAAGGGTGCAGTCGCTGAACAGAGTGCGTACCACGTCCTTGTCTGCAGGACGGAACGGACGGATCACCAGCTGCATGACCTTCAAAGAAATAAAGGAAAACAGAAAATAGAAATCACATCTGGCACGACAAAGTCCAAAAACATTAACTCTTGAAGACCTTGTAGAGGCTACTGCTGCTCCTATTTTTTTTATCTACCATTTTCAAAATCCCCAAAAAAGCAAAACATAGAGAAACACAAGAGATGCTCACTATTATCTACATGATATGAGTGTAGGCAAATGAATGTTCAAAAAGTTAATGTAACCTGAACTGCTGCAGTAAATTTGAAAATGTGGGTAGATTTTACTGTAAACAAATGCACCAATTCACAACCAAACTGGTTACTACAAAATTTGTTTGCACAGGTTCTTAAACTGTGTTGAGTATTTTTTTAAATAGAAAATCAAGAAGATGATCAATAGGTTTTTGTTTTCCTGGTTCCAGTTTTTGCTTTAGATATTCAAAAAGTGCCTCTTTTACCCAAGGTCAGCAATCATTTTTGTGTGCAGTAAAAAACTGGTTTTGTTAAAATGAATAACATTTTAAAAGTGCATTTGCAAATGAGTCTAACAGAAGTAAGGACAAAGTATTTTCAATTGCATTTGTACAGAAACTATAAATTACCCTCAAGTCAATAATACATGCTAAGTATGATTTGAAGAGTGCTGTGATTGTGTTATTTGATGTGTTTTATTACTGTTAATTGCACATTTATGTTGTGCTTGAATACTTTTGTTACTCTGACCGGTGGGTATGTACCTTCCTTATAGAGATGACAGTTGGGTAAAATCTTAATTGTTGCAGTGGACCCTACTGCAGTTTTTTTTAAATTGTGAGTTTCTATCAGCCCCTTGTATCAATGTGTACTTGAATTTTACCTTCAAGCGCACAAGTGTGCCTAGTTGTATCTTGAAAGTGTACCCATCTGGAGTATTCTTTAAATGGACTGATTTGCAGGGAGGAAGTTATTAGATTTCTTAAAGCTGTGTTGGTTTGGAGGAGTGGGGAGTATGACTTCCACTTTCCAGGTCTATTCACTGTCTCTCCGATATCAACTATGGTCCACTATCAACTAAAAAAAAGAAAAAGAAAAGCTAAACCAATCACGTTCCATCAGCTAGTGTTGTCACAATGCCAAGATTAATATTTTAATACCTACACCAAATTTAATGCCCCAACACTCCATACTGAAAAAATACCTTAAAAGAAAATGATACTGGTCAAATACTGTATTTTAATCATGTCACACAAAAGTCACATTTAGGATCAGTTATGTCAGTATTGAAAATATAATCTCACTCACAGTTTTCAGAGTTTAAGTTGAGACAAAATTATGCTCTGTGGATATAACATGGGTCACATGCGAGCCTTGTAATTAAAATATGTTGTTCAACAGACATTTGCGTTGAACTGACCTTTCAGTGCAGCTGGATCTGCACTGAAAGGGAAATATATGCTGTTTATGTGGTGTTTCAGGTTACGGTTAAATGGGGGGCTTAAGACCAGGCTTGATATTCTCACCCAACTAATGAATTTTAACAAATACAATATCATCTGCGCTGGTGCTGAGATACCAGGTTTTTTATTTTAGGGTTATACAGTAAAATAGCTCAAGCTTAGAAATATCTGGATTTACTTGTAAGTCCTAAGATAGATAGATAGATAGATAGATAGATAGACTTTTCTGTTCCTTGCGGGAAATTTGTCTTAGACAGCAGTGCTACTGACTAAATGCACAATATACATAAAACCCACCAGACAACATAAAAAGTGTTACATAAGCAAAAGGTCTGTGGCAATCATGGTCAGTGGTTTTTGCGCAAGCAGGTTAAAGTGCAGTGCTTCGTACAATTATCAGTAAAAATAACTGGAAACAAGTGAAAATGGTCAAATGACACTAAGAATGATAAAACAATGGACAAAGATGATATGTAACTGCAACAAAACAACTCAATAAATGTGCATTTTGCAGTTTAGGTTTTGGAATAAGGCTGTTTAATTGCTTTTCCATTCAAACAAAAATAGTTTGGTTTATTAAAACAGTCCAATCCTGGTTGATTGAGACAGTGCTACAAAGGGCTTCTTGATGTGTGCAGACCTTTAGTTGCTTCAAAATGTTAATGAATAATCTGGATGTCACTTGAGTGAGACTGTTACCTTCTGCTAGCCAACATGCATGTCGTGCAAAATCCTGTTGATGCATTTTAAGCTAAGACATTAACTCAATCTCTCAGTAAAAAGTTTTCAGTAAAGTTTAATACACAACATTAATTGAAGTCAAATGAAGCAAAACTATGAAAAATCCAAATTTACTGTTTCATTGGCAAGTACACTTAATTCAGCTGATACTGTATAACTTTTGATCATGCTGGTTATTGGTAATTTAAGTCCTCTTTGCTTCCTTCAGTGCAACTTAGTAAGTTTATTTCAGTTCACGCCTGCTGACAACCAGCAAGCATGTTTAACATTAATCCCTTTTAATTGTCATATTGTTTGGCTTTAGACATTTGAAAATGTTTGTTTCTTAACTACGCTCTCATCTTATTTTGGCAGTTAGTACTTACTTATAAAATTTAAAGACATTTGGTGTCTTACCTTTTAGTCACAGACAACTTGTAAATCTGAGGTGAAGAGCAGCTCATCTAACCAACAGCAACATCAACTGCTTCAATAAGTCCTTCATTTTTACAGTTCTCTGGTTTAAAGTTTAACTTAAGGGCACTCTGACACTAAAACAATGTACAGAAGAAGCATCTTAAAATACAAGTAATGCTCAGTTTAGCTTACAATTAGAATAAAAACATGATTCTTCGTTCTCAACCTTTAATATGTGTTCACAGAAAAATCCCAGTAAATTTCCTTCATCTTGCAGGAAGACTAGACTGGAACAGCTCCTGTTCACCACATACTTATTGTAACGCTGCCAACTTTTGGTGCATGGCGATAGTGAGATTTTTATGTCAGAGTTCATCAAAGTTACTTTCACATTGTTGCACATTTTTTGGAGCATGCTATTGTTTGCCCTATCCCAAAGCAGCTCTGAATAGTCTCTCAAACCAAGTATCAGTAAAGCAAACTGATAAATAAATATGACTGTTTTAAATGAACCACTTATAATTCATAAAAAAGTCATTTAGTTTAAATGCACAAATAAGCTTTGAATAGTGGTGAAAACACTCTTCAGCTTGAATTATAGACGAAATGATGAATTGAACCAAGTACTACAGAGAACTTTTTTGGTAATTGGACCATTTTAAGTATGTAAAATGTTTTAGGCCCTGTTTACGTGAAGCGTGAGGTTTTCATTGCGTTTTCACCTCCTGTGTACACATGAATGGTGCCTGGAATACCTGAATACGAGACTTTTGAAACCAGGGTCCAGAGTGGAAAGTTTTGAAAATGCATCACCGCCAGGCTCCATGTAAATGGGATTCATATGCGCAGCACTCTTTAACATGAAGACTGCACCCTCATACCAAGAACAACAACAACTTCAGGGGTCTACCGAGTAATGTGTGCTCTTCAATCCCTCTTCAATGTTGGGGGTGACAATAAACAGTCAAATTTCAGAGAGTAATTCTTGAGGGGGAGGGGGCATGAAAATAAATGCTATATTTTGGCTGTGTTGTTTTAGTACTTTCTCAAATGTCTTGCATAGTTATACTGTTTATTGCATAGTTATAACTGTAAGTCACTGTTCCTTGTTAATCCATATCCTGCCTGTCTACAGGTTTGTTTATGCTCAAACAGCAATTACAAGAGTTTTATTGGTTGGAAGGTGTGAACTACACCATTTGTGACCTAACAGACTTCTTATTTCACCATTAACACTTGTCTTATTACCACAACAGCAGCTTTACGAGAACTGAGAGCTCAATAAAAGTTCTAAAACTAGAAGAAAAACTTCAATGAATACAAAACTACAACAAAAGTATTCTTATGCTTTTATTAATTTGTCAAAAAGAAAAAAACAAAAACTGAATATATTACAAAACTTAAATTCCCAAACCCTTTAAACTGAATATCTAGTGTAAAACCACTTGACTTAAAAATAATGTAAACGTGTTTTAATTGGAGAAATATCAGGAGTGGACATTAACAGTCAGAACATAATCAGAAGCTGGATACATTCAAGTGAACATCTGTGTCCAAGTTAAAACTACTTTCTTTTTAAATAAATAAATCCAGAATAGAAGTAAAGTACATAAATGTTTAAAGAGAATTCCAATATAGTGTGACATTTGTTTCATGTATGAGAGGACGAGGATGTCACCTGTCTGTCCTCTCTGTCACAGTCTGCTGCATCAGGTGGACAGTTCACAGATTCACTACAAACTAAGATGAAAAGATGTGCTACATACAGTGCACATTTCATTAGCTTAAAAAGACACCCTATTAACTGCATGCTGTGTTAATTTAAAACATGCCGGCAGATTTGACCACAGGAGTTGAAATTTTGTTTTTCTGTGTGCTTGTTGAAAGGTGGAGTGATACACAACTTATGAGCCATTCTGTGTTTTAATACACTAACAATGTCCAATCACCACGGCTCTGTTCGCCTTCCTCTGTGCGTACACGACTCTGCTATGCTGGTCAGAAACACTGACTGTAAAAAACATGGACGTCATGTCGCTGGGCTTGAATTGAAGTCGAAACAAAAACTGTTCCCCAAGTCCTCTTTTTTTCTGAAAAGTTTCTTTTTCATCAGTTATTAGAGTTTAAAAAATAACCGCGGTTTACGGCAGTATCACAATGATTGTGTACGGCATATGCTACAGAGTTTTGCGACCGTTTACGACAGCTGCGTCCAGATATGGTCCAGATTCTCTACTGGCTGCACAATGTTTAAACTGAACAGATGTAATTTCCTGTATTTCTATGCATTTTTACAAGTTTTGAAACTTTACAGTGTAGATTGAGACTCATTACAGAGATGATAATGGAAACATTGAGTAGTCTGCCATACATGATATTAATATAAATCATTATTATAATCATCATTATTGTTGGTGCGATTTCTGTATTCATTGTTTCAGAGGCTGATACAGATATTTTTAAAAATCTAACTTACTCAATTTTCAGTGAAATAAAACTGACCTGTTCATTACACTGTGCCACTTTTTATGCCAGAGACATGTGTAAAACAGCATTTCACTCTCCAAAAATAAAAGTGTTGACTTTTCTAATTTAGACACTGAGTAATAATAAAGTGATGCATTGTGATAAACCCTTACATTCTGCAGACAGACTGTCCCGTTAAATGATAGTGAATATTGTTGGACAAAACAGAACAAAGTAGGAGCAGTATGAATGTCGACATGGCAAAACAGCTCAAGGGGGACATAACAGGATGTCTTGTCTGGTAAAAAAAAAAAAAAAAAAGGCAATGGAAGATCAAGCGTTTGTGACAAAAAGACAGATGACGGTGTCAAATGTTTGTCTAACCATTATTCAATAACATATACTGTCCTAAATAATAGTAAGGCCAGAAGAAGGGGACCTTTTTCAAATAAAATCCAATAAAAATGTTCCTGTTGATCAAAGTGCCATCTCAACACCAAGGTACATGAAGTTAAAGCAGAAACTAAAACCATAGTGATCACAATCCTCTCCGATTTACACTGTTACAGTTTGGTAAACGTAAAAACATACTTACTACATAATTAAAGAAATATTTTTAAACAGAATATTAATTTTGAGGATCACATGAGAATGCTCTCACACATATACATATGACTATCTACTGTAATACAAAAAAGACAGTGGCTAAGACCTTTCTGCAAATTCATGTGTGTTTGTCATTTAAACTTGTGCCCGCCTGTCGCTGTGACCCCTGAGACCACTTCTCTTTCCACGGCTCTGTGACCCAGGGGCCTGATCAGTCACTTTGAGTTGCAAACAAGCTTGATCGTGGCTAGTTTTATCAGTCTTTTTTACATTTCTACAGGGTTAGCTCTTCCCCAATTAAAGATGGGAAATTGATAAGATTCTATTAATAAGAAAAACAGTGCTGATTAAATTCTTGATCCATTCCCTGACCAATTCCAGAGGATTATCTGAGTGGGGAAAAAAAAGTTGGCCTTGTCAGGCATCAGTGTTAACAAAATCAAACACATGGCAGTTCTGAAATCAAATGCCTTGCTGTCTAGATGAAAGACTGTATTGTGATCAAATTATCACCCTTGTATCAGGTTACATATCATACCACCAGGTTCCTTCCAAACACCCATCAGAGAAACGTATTTCACTTCAGAAACGTTCGCTGAGATGTCAGGGATTAAATGTGCTTATTATGAGGCACGTACAGGCACAAGTGAGAGGATGTGCTTTGGCACAGGCCAGATTTAAGGCCTAGTCAGATGGGCTAAAATCAATGAACACAAGTAAAAACAAAGATTAGGGGTCCACTTCTGCTTTAAAAGAACTGACCGGTTTTGATTCACAGCCATAATTGTAAAGTTTGTGAGGGTTAAGTGTTGTTGATATCAGAGCTTTGGAAACTTAAATGAGGAACAACCACACCAGCTGCATGTGTTCGGAGTCGGGCCTACAGCTTTTTCTCCATTTTTATAATAATGACCTTTGTCAGAGTTACCATCCATAAAGGGGAATATGTGTTGGTATGAGTTAGAACCACTTTGAACCCCAGTTTCTTGTAAAGAGCCACAGCAGCGCGCTGGGTTGAACTTGTCTCGAGCTCCACTTTGGAGAACCCTCGCTCTTTGCAGAAGTCGATCACAGTTCGAGTCAGCCTGGTTCCCAGGCCAATTCTCCTGCATGACTGTGAGATGATCATTCTGAACAGCTCCCCATGTCTCTCATTTCCGGTCTGTTTGCCCACAACAGCCACCATGCCCAGAATCTGAGGCTTCCCATCAACCTCAGCCTCAGCCACCCAGAAGTTGTCATCTGGTCTGCTCTGATAGTTCCCGGGGATGTCGTTCATGTCTGTACGCAGTTTCTCTCGGACAAAGCCAGCATATAGCTCACGACAGCAGTAGTAGACGATCCAAGCCCAGAGTCCAAGAAACACAACGGCCCCCAACACAGAGCCGAGGAGGTAGCCCACTGCACCCACCACCAAAGTTCCAGCGAGGTGGGAAGGGCTGGTCATGGCGTTCTTAAAACAAGGACCAATGTGCTCCTGGATTCCAATGCTGAACAGAGTGCGTACCACGTCCTTGTCTGCAGGACGGAACGGACGGATCACCAGCTGCATGACCTTCAAAGAACTAAAGGAGAACAGAAAATAGAAATCACATCTGGCACGACAAAGTCCAAAAACATTAACTCTTGAAGACCGGGTAGAGGCTACTGCTCACTTTCCTATTTTTTTACCTGCCATTTTTAAATCCCCCAAAAAACCCACAAAACATAAAGAAACATAAGAGTTGCTCAATACTATCCACATGATATGAGTTTAGGCAGGTAAGAGTTTCAAAAGTTAATAACCTGAACTGCCATATTTGAAAACTCGAGATCTTACTGTTCAAAATGCACAAATTCAGAGCTAAACTGGTTACTTCAGATAGGATTTCACAGATCCTCAGACAGTTTCTGAGTACTTTTTGTTTCCAGTGTCAACTTTTTGTAAAGACCACAAAGCCTCTCTGTAACTAAAATGACCCTGTTCTTGTCATGGCTGCAGTCCATTTGTGTTCAATGTGTATGTACTGTAAAGCATTATAAACACTTCTTTTATTAATGTAATGATACTTTTGTCTCATAAAAGTGAACAATCAGTGATGGGGAGGTAAACCACTACAGTACACTTGCACTTAACTATATTTCAACCAATTTATGAGATATTTCTGACCAATTTATACTGCCAAATATTAGCTGTAAATATCAGAAAATGAGTTGTTTTCATCCTCTCCATGTGTGCAGACTACTAATTGCCTCAAAATGTAAATGAATAATCTGGATGTACCTTTGTGTAAGCCTTTTACCTTCTGCAAGCTAGCATGCCACGTCAAGCAAAACCCGGTTGATGCATTTTAATCTAATACAGTTACTTAATCTCTCAGTAAAAAGTTAGTATAATATCCCAGATAGCAAAAGACTCCGGGGCGAATCCGCCCTCACGGCAGGACATCCGCCCATGGCTCTCATTTCAGCCATGCGCAGCAGAGCTGAAATGAGTCCTCACAGCGGAGCTTCTCAAGGTGGATTGATGGCGGAGAGTAGGCGGACGCGCCAATTGCGAATCTTCCTAACGGCAGCAGGAGCACAGGATAAAAACACCGTAAGTAAAATACGTTACAAAAACATGTCATAATTTTGTGAAAGTAATTAAAAGTTCAACTACATTTTAAAAAACATAGTATCGTATTTCTGTAATGTTGACAAGAAGACGCTGGCTTATATTTGTGTAATACAAGCGAACACTGTCAAATGTGGATTTAAGTTAGCTAAAGTAGCATTTTTTTTTTTGTTATTTGTTTTTGTTTGTATTTTTGGGGCATTTTGCGCCTCTATTGATAGGAGAGAGAAAGTGGACACCCTGCAAACCGGCCACAGGCGGGACCCGAACCCGGACTGGCAGAAGCACGCACATGGGGTGCCTGGTTGCCAACCACTCCGCCAAACCAGCACCCCTAAAGTAGCATTTCGATTTTTTTTTTTTTTTAATCTTTAACAGAAGGGAACCAACAATTTTGCGCACATTTGTATACAAAACAAGGAAAGGCAAAATATGGACTCTTTAGGTCTGTGTCTGTCATGGAGTGGGTGGTGGAGTAAGCTGGGCATTCAAATTGAGAAGATCCTGGTTAAATGACCTTGATCTCCCACAGCTAAATCAAAACATTTTATCACTAAAGGCACATAACAATCCCAACCTTTCTACAGTGCTTCTCTCCAGGTTTGGTGGAGGCAGATTTTTTTCCAGCGACTCTACAGCGACAATCCTGAGAAAGCTGCTGCTTGTCTCTCACATTTTAATGGTAAATGTATTCTACTTACATTCTTGAAGACTTTGTCACCATTTATTTCGTTGTCCACTTCAAACAGCCTTTGGAAGCCAAAGATATTGCAGATGCCATCATATATGTCCTAAGTGCTCCTCCACATGTGCAGGTTTGTGATTTTCCTCTCTCATGTTCTTTTAGTGTAAGGGACTTTTGTCTTTAATAACTAAGGTTCAATGAACTTAAATAGTAAAAAGAGCCAATGCAACCCCAATCAGACCTCTTCATGTTGCTTTAGCAAGCAGGACATAAACTCAGCTAATGGTTTTGGTTGGTTATGGATTACAGGGCCAGTTAGAGAAAGATAGGGACTAACTTTTTGCCAAGAAAATATAAATACGTAAACATTTTCCACTCCCTCTATTGATCATATCCTGGTTCTGCCTTTGCTGACTGAGTCATGATCTGGCCACAAAACGACAAAAGCCATCATGAAACTGACTAATAGTAGAAACTGACACAGTAAAAAAGATGGTGTTGAAAGTTTAAGCCGTGCTAAGAGTCTGATTCTTGATAAACCGTCTTGTTTGTGGAGAAAAACTAATTCATGAACAATGCAGTGCGATGCTATGTCTACAAATTGAAACCAAGCTTGACTGTCAAATGCCAGTAAATATTAGTAATAGAAGTTGGTGGATTAACTCCAGAATGGTAAGGGGAAAGTGAAATGCTAAGCGACCCCCGGCAGTTCAAGGAAATCACCTGGCTTTGCCTAATGGCAGCTTGGGTCCACCTCTGTTTCTCAAGAGACGAGTCTTATCTTAACCCTTGTTGCTTTGCTGCATCTATAACCGTTGAATCCTGCCATGTTTTCACTGACTTATGCATGTTATTTCCTTTCAGATTGGAGACATTCAGATGGAGCCACAGAGCAGGTGCCATAACGTTCCTCATGTCACAACTTATAGAGCCTCTCTTCTTCCTTAATCTGTGAACTGAAAAACTGATTTGAAATAACTATAATTTTACACTTACATATTAAAATGCATGGCTGAAACACTGATTTGTTGAATTTGATCTTTTCTGTTTTGTGTTAATTAGGGATGTAACGATATGAAAATTTTGTATCACGGTTATTGTAACCAAAATTATCACGGTTATCATTATTATCGCGGTATTGTTGCAGTGTGCTCAAAATGTTCTAAAATACTTTTACACAGAATTGAAATCATTTAACCACTTCATTGTTATATTCATAACAGTTCTTTTGTCTTTTTTGTCAATAAATGTGTCAGACTCAGAGGCCAAACAATGCAAACTGCGCATGTGCACCTCGCGTGAGGATCCTTAATCGAGGACAGATACATAGTTCCGTCTTTTCCAGGCAAAGAGCAGCATCACTGTGCGTTACTGAGGCAGTGTGGTGATCAAGCACGATATAACGGTAATTTTAATTGGACACGGTAACGATTATCGTGGGAAATTTTATCGCGGTTTACCATTTTACCGGTAACCGTTACATCCCTAGTGTTAATGTTTAACTCGAGGTAAGGAAAGACAAAACATGACTAATGAAAAGAGGTCGATCTCAAGAAACGTCCTGTAAGTGTCCACAAGGTGTCACTGAAACAGCCCCTTGATAATCAGTTTGTAAAGTCAACCTTGTATCACATGTTCAGTGAAGTTTTTACCGCTAAAGCTTTGATGACATGAAAATTACTTTTTGTTCAATAGCAGCCAACGGGGAGGAAGGGCAAAAAGCAGTGACCACCACTGCCCACTAAGACTGAAATCACATTACAGACCAAATTGAGATGTTTCTGTTTTTTTTTTTTTTTTGATTCAGTCAATTTGTTTCATGATAGTGTGAAATACAGACCAGGGGTCTTATTTTTCAAATTCAAGTCAGGTCACTTTTCGTAGGATTCAGTCAGGTACATTTTCTGGACATCCATGTTTGCCTTCATCATACAACATTTTAAAATAAATTTGGACATATGACATAAAAAGTTAAGAAGTAAAACCAATATGCTTACGTAATAAATGTGGGAAGAACTGGCAGAAAACTAATTCACACTGTGAATATGCAGGTTTTGATACCATGTAATGCACAGTAATTAATTTGAATATGAAAACAATGTAACAACAATAATAATATTTAATAATACGTGAGGTAGTATCTGTCCTATGAAATTAAGTTCAGTGCTCATGATTAATATTGTTTAAAAAAGAATAGAAATGTCTGTTATATAGTGCTTTGATTAGTTTGTGGTCAGACAATATAACTATAATTTTTTTATTTTATATTTAAAAATATAGGCAATTTAATTTAAAAAATACCTTTTGGAAACTTGCATTTTGCTCTCTTTCTCTCTAGCACTTTAACAATTGACTCACAGAGCTCTGTTATCAGAGGTGTGATTGGTTAGAGTGTAAACTTTTGTTAGTTAAAGTTATTTACTCACCTGAATGACCTGCTGAGCAGGTCAGGCCGGGCATTTTGATCAGTCAGGGCAGTAAATGGTTTAACTCTGAAGTGTTATGTAGGCCACATTTAAAAGAGCTGAGTGGAGCTATAGAATCAGCATTTGAATTTTTTTTCATGTATTCAGAGTCTTGTGGATTTAAAGTAAAGTATTAATAGTCTGTACATTAAGTTTTCTGTACATCTCTTAAATGAGATTTCATTACTATTTGTTCTCTAACTCATGTAATAGACATTACACTGGTAAGTGATGGTTCTTTTATTATGCAAGTTACTATTCAACTGCAAATAAAAAACAATATTCTTTCTAATGTGTGCTGTCAATACATTCAACTTACAAACCATACAGTGGCTTCAAATATTTTTATCTATTCTTTTCCAAAGTGTTCATCAAATCAGATTTTTATTACTAAAGACACATTAGTCGTAAAAGTACTCTTTTTTTGTACTACAGAATCAGAAAGATTATTGTCATTGCACACACAAAAAGTTATTTGTAAAAAAAATGCAAATTTTGGTCAGTGTGGCGTTAATTGAATTTATGTAAGTAGTTGTTTGACAGATGAGTCATTTTAAACAAGGGTTTTGTAATGAGTCTACAGCAAAATAACAACTGAATGAATGGATTAAAATCCGATCTGAATCCGGTAAACTACATCCGCATCGGATCCATGCCGGATCAGCAGTGGATCCAAAACGGATAGGCTCTGGACCGGGGCCAGACAGGATCCGTGATCCTCATCCTATCCTTTTGAAGCCTTTGGAACGGATCCGGTGCGGAGTCTGTTTGCTATCTGGGTTTTACCTTCTGCGAGCCAGCATGCCATATCAAGCAAAACCCGGTTGATGCATTTTAATCTAATACAGTAACTTAATCTCTCAGTAAAAAGTTAGTATGATAAACCAATACTTTTTAAATGTGCACACTTTTATTGTTTACTTCTTGATTATTAGCAAGTGCAATTAAATCTGCTGTTCAGTACTGATACTGTAAAGCTTTTCGGCTATTTAATCATCTTTTATTTGTTGGTACTATTAGTCCTCTGAGCTTCCTTCACTGTCACCCTCCACCATGACCGCAGACCTACAAACTGCCATGAACATTATTAAAAAACCCCTGTTTTCTCTGTTTTTATGGGAAACCCCGTAGAGCAGATTTAACCGTTTAACCTGCATTACAGTAACATCGTGAGTGCATTACAGTGCAGGTCACCTTTTACATTAAACCTGTTTGTTATATTTTTTAACTTACAGGTGTTTGAATATTCAGTTTTCTGCTTCACTACACTGTCGTCTAATTTGTGCAGTTAGTACATATTAATGACATATTTTACAACCGGCCAGTGTCTTACCTGATAGTCACCTAGACGACTTGTAAATGAGTTAAGGAGCAGTCCGTCCAACCAGCAATATCGACAGCTCCAATAAATTACGCATTAATGCAATTATCCGCTTTAAAGTTCAACCGAGTCACTCTGACACAAAAATAATTACCATAAGAAGCCTCTTAAAAATACAGCTTATGCATGGCGGCTTATGCTCGGTTTAGCTCACAGGTACAGCGCGACAAAACCCTGAATGACAAGTTTCATTTCAGTAAATTACTTCCGCAAAGGAAGAGGACTTAACCAGTTTGGAACAATTCCAGTTCTCGAGGAAATCAGCCACGCTGGATCTTGACTGTCGGTGTTGTCGTGCAGAGAGTGACCGTGTCAACTGGTGACCTGCTGGAAAATGAGTTTGTGTCGTAGTTGCAGCAGACAATAAAGGCGGTCTGTGCTCTAATCAGTACCACTTTATGTTATAAAACGGTAAACTACAAAGTATTTCAGAAAATATTGTTAGAAACTGAAGAAAAATAAAGAGATATTTAAGTTTTCATTTTTGTAATTGCGACACCTTAGCCGTATATTCGGCTGTAAGTGCCGGGGAACACGGATGTATTCTACACTCATACACCGGATGCAGTTAGTCAGAAGTAGAGAACAAACTGTCACACACGTTGAAAAAAAATGCTTCAGAGTAACAGAGCCTAGGATGAACTTTGGTCCACAGTCTAGCAGTTCATTTGCCAAGAGAAGTATAGGATTTAGTGCAGGCCTACTGCAAATGTTCAACACGTATATACTTTGTTAAACTTTGAAACAAAGGGAAACATGGGGGGAGCTTTTTTGGCTCTGAGTGAAAACTGCAGCAGTGTGTTGCCGACGTTTTTTGCATGCATTGCTCGATGTTGTTTGTATGTACAAAGATGCAAATTATCTCATCAGTTTAGCACGAAGGTTAAATCTTAGTGACATCTTTAAAGACATTCAGATATTGTTTGCAGGTAGGGTAAATATTTAGACAAACAACGCCCAAAGTTGCAGGTCTTCAAATGGCCACCGGAGTCTGTCTCAAAACTCAGATGTCGCTGACTCAATAAAAGCTGTTTCAGACAGACTTCATGAAGACAGGGCATGTGAGAGGTCTTGATCGTCTTTTTTGTCTTTTGCAGGAGAGTGCTCTGTCACATAGAGATAAGTAAAAAAAATGGCATTTAAAAATAGTCAAGTTACTTTAATTTCCAGAGATTAGTTACTTTTTAACTGTTCCAAAGGAGAAAAAGGCCGGCAACAACAGATTTCATCGAACTCTGTCATATTAAAGGGACTGTGAGGAGTTTCTAAGTAATTACAAAAAAGTCTCACTTTTAGGTATATGCCTGATCGAAATACACACTTTAAGATGAGTTTTATAGCATCAAAATAGGTTATCTATAAATGCTATTCCTTAGCTTCTTGGTCGGGTCGGACAGGACTGGACTGGACTGGATACTCAACTTCGGGAACAAGACGATTAAAAGTAGAGCAAATTTATATTATTCAGACACGTCTTAGAGCACTGGGCTGTTAGTAGTGATATATAGCCGGCTACAAAACTACGATACTAAGTTTTCCAAAACTTGCTTGTTGTCCCACATCAGAAACTACCGCTACATAACTAGAAAGAGATACATTACCTCGTCGCTTTGCATCCTGTAAGCCGTGGTGTAAAAAGTCCTTGAAACCCATACTTGAGTAAAAGTAAAGATATCTTATATAAAATATACTCAACTAAAAGTGACAGTCACTCATTAAAAAATCACTTAAGTAAAAGTCTTAAAGTAGCTACTATTAAATGTACTTAAGTATTAAAAGTAAAAGTACAAACAAAGAGAACAGGTACAAATAGTTGTTGCTCTCCCAAGCTTTATTAAGTTTAACTCTTCCTCCCTCCTTCAGCTCCCTTCACCTCTTACTCCCTCTCTCTATTCCTCTCTTATGTAAAGTCCACAAACTTGCGGTTCATCTTTAGCAAGAAGTTGATTTTCAAAATTGCATGAGTTCAGTCGTGCTCTTTGCGGGCTGAATACAAGTCCTGCAATGCTAAACAGTCGTTCACAGGCTGCAGAGGCAGGCAGAGGTGTGTTCAGCTTCGCTCAAGAGCACAAACAGTCTGTACGATCCTCTTCAAAATAAAATGTGAAAATAAGTGTCATTTATATTCACATTTTATCATGTAGCGAGTAACTAAGTTGACAATTTAAATGTAACGAAGTATAAGTATCATTTTTTAATTTTTAATGTAGTGAAGTAAAAGTAAAAGTTGCAAAAAACACATAGGCTCAAGTAAAGTATAGATACTCCCAAAACATACTTAAGTACTGTAACTAAGTACTATTACTTCGTTCCTTTACACCACTGCCTGTAAGTTGATGAAAAAATAAGTTGTAAAGCAATGCAGAGTTCTGAGGAAGGTCCGGGCTACAACACAACAAACCCGCTTGGCTTCGGTAACGTCTTTGGTGCGTTCCAGTTGTAGTCAGAAGTAGGAATTTCCAAGTTCCGAGTAGGAAACTGCAACTGGAATGTCCCCCGAAGTCTGAATTTCCTACAGGGAACTCGGTGAAACCTCACCCCCCCGAGTTGATAATCTGGATGCCCCCAGTGTGAACAGTTATTTAGCTTCTGTAATAATCAATTTATTTTATCTGACTGGGGTGTGTCACTCTAGATCAGCTTTATTCATAGTATTGTTAGACTTATATTTACAAAAATGCTGCCATAGTGATAATCACATTCTTCATGTGGTATTTGTGAACAACAATGCAGGGCGTGCTAACAACAGCTAACAATAGCCTGGTAGATCGGCATGTTTTTTTCAGACTTCAACTGGAACGCCGATAAGTCGGAGATGATGTCACTCCCAGTTCCGAGGTTACTGGAACGCAGCATTACGACAGTCACCGCGCGTGCTCATGGGTAGCAGAGTCTTTGTGTCGCCGGTAATAGATTCTCCTCACAGTCCCTTTAACCCAACCTAAGAGGGTAAATGGGTTTATAAAAGACTTAAAAGCTACGATCGTTTTGTCTTGATGACTGATTTTATGTGAAGCTGTGATGGAAAAGCTCCTCCTATATCCCATAACAATTCTTTCTTATTTAAAAGTGCAGGTGTAGGTGGGCTGCACGGTGATGATGCAAGTGTGCCTCACAACAAGGGTGGAGTCTGCACCCACTCCCCATGAATGTGTGGGTTTTTCTGGGGTACTCTGGTTTACTCCCACAGACCAAATACAAGCTTGTTGGACTGATCTGACACTCAAATTGACCTGAATTATAAATGTGTGTATTAATGTATATCACCCTCATGCTGGCCCTGTGATTGGCCTGTCCAGGGTGAATCCCACTTCACCCCCAATGTAAGCTGGGATAGGTTTTAGCCCCACGCATCCTTAAGAGGGATAGGTGGTGTAATAATAATGGTTAGGTAGATGAAGGTATAGTTGACAGAGAATACATGTATGCATGACATTTGAAGTAGACCAAAGCTGAAATTAGCTAATAAAAGCCGACTGGAATTTTTCACTGTGTCTTGGAATATTTAAGACAATAAGCCCTTGAGTGAAAAAAACATCAAACGAGCACATTCTGTTTTTGATAATCTTAACAAACTTACCAACTTTTACCGTTTTTAAAATCTTGAACATTATCTGGAAGAGAAAACAGATACTAATTCGGAATCATGGAACTACAACATGGTGGTTCGACTTAGAGCTTCCTCGTAGTTGACCTGATCAACGTCATGGCTGCGGTAGTAGTTTATGAATTATTGTATACTAAGAATTGCTTGCAACGTTTTTGCAAGACGCTTTTAGCAGTTCATAAGCAACTGCCCTTCAGACTAGCTCTTAAGAGTTTAAATGTGGGCATTATCATATGGATTTTATTGATTCAGAATAAACAGTAAATCATGTGTATTCATTATTAACTTTATTTCAGGCATTTATTAAAAAATGGTATCCTTAATCACATACACTTTTTGGTCTTGGGAACCAGGAAGTGCTATGTGCTAACTCTCTTCTGTGTTTTTGGAGTCATTCCTGCATCACTCTATGAAACCTTGTTTTGATGTATTTTACCTGATTAAATGTGCTCTGAAAATGAGATGTTATTTAGAAATCTCAAATTAATCATTCATACTCTCAGTTTTTAAGCTTTTATGTTTCAAAATAATGTGAAATCTCTCAAAACAGTGGTCAAAATGTGTAATTCAATCCTGTACAGATAAAACGGATACATTTCATAGTCTTTAAGCCTCCAAATCACATCTTTTTTTTTTTCAGAAGAACTCTGTCTTCACAGAGAGAAATGATCCTGCTGATCTATTGGTTAGTTTGTAAAGCATATTGAGGGTATTTCACTTAGCTTAACCACTGACTAACAGCGGTGGAAGAAAAAGAGGACAAAGAAAGTCTTATGTGGAAAAAATATGCATACAAAACAGAATTTAAAACTAAATTAACCATTTCACAGACTAACCACATCCTATTTCAGACTCAGCAAACTTTAAACCTACATACTTACATAACCAAGAATTCTAAGAAAACAAAATGAAATTAAGCTTTTTGTACAAACACACAATATGAGAAGCAATAAGATGAATTCATTCAGGTCTTCTTGACACATTTTTGTCCTCAGTATTTCTGTCATTACTCAGATTGTTGTCAGTGGACTGGCTCGTCTGAGATACTTGATTCTCTTTTCCACATGTTTTAATCTGTCTCCAGATCTTCAGATAAGCTGTCCTGATTTTTTGTATTTTGAACGTGTACACAACTGGGTTCACAGCTGAGTTTGCATGAGAAAACAGGACGCCTATATGGAAGGCCGTGTCAGGTAAATGAGCCCCTGGATGAAAGTAGTCAACAGTGTTCATGACGTGAAGGGGAAGCCAAGACAGAGAAAAGAGAGCCAGGACCAGTGCCAAAGATCCCGCCAGCTCTCTCTCCTTCTTCATGTTGATCTGAGACTGCTGTTGAACACTGTTGCCTGGTTTCTCTCTGAGTTTTCCTCTAATGTTATAGAAGATGTATCCATATAATACAGTCATCACCAGCAGAGGGCAGAGAAAACAGAGGAAAAATCTGATGTAAACTAGATATGACAAGGGGATTACAGCAATGAACTGGCAGAGCAAAGTAGAGTTAGTCGTTTCAGATGAAGTAGGGTGGTTGTGCCATCCAAACATCGGAGTAAAACTCAGCGGCAATGCAACAAGCCAGCATGCTGCTGCCACAAACATAGAGTGTCTCTGTGTCAGCATTCTTTTGTACCTGTGAAAACAAATAGTTGTCATTTGCAAGTATTATCCATAAATATCAATAATGTAAAGCTAAAAATATCTGTAAATCTGGAGCTCAATCAACGTTAATGTTTTGTGTCATCTTACAGAGAAACACAAAATCACAACAGCATAATCCCTTTTGAATCCCTGATCATAAAATTGCCTTTTTATGTATGTCATTACAATTAGGACTCAAGAAGCAGAGGTACTTCCAAAAAACATACCTCAGAGGGACTGAAACACGGAGGAATCGATCCACTGCAATAGCCACAAGAGACAGTACAGAAGCCAAGGTCAACAGGATCTCCACACAGCTGAGAAAGAGGCAGACGTCGAATGAAGTATCAATCCGCTTGTCCACCAACACCGTCACTGGAATGGCCACGCAGCCCACCAAAAAGTCAGCCATGGCCAGAGACACGATCAGGCAAAAGGTAGGCTGCTTCAAGCTCTTATTGATCCAAAGTGCTAAAATTACCAACATGTTACCAAGACAGCACAAAACTGCTATGGTCACCTCCAGCACTGTGTAGATGACTGTTTCAGCATCCATTCTGCTTTGAGTCCAGCAGATGTTTGATAACCTGTCTTGCTTCCCTCTGTTATACCAACAGTGAGTGTGACAGTGTGAAATTCAGATATCCTGTGAGGGTTGCCACATTTGTTCCCCTTTTTAAATAGAGAAAAACAAGTATATATGCCTGACTGCAGATCAATCAAAATGTATTACAGTACTTTACATTAATTGCGAAAGTCAAACCGGAGGAAGTCAAAGCCACTTCCTTTGGAAAACTGTGCTCTACGTATCCAAAAAGAACGCTCTGGAGACAGCGTGCAAATGCTGATGACTTATTTACATGATGAGTCTGGAGGTTTGTTGCATTTCACAGGTTTGTGCACTAATACCTGTCTAATCAGTAAAATGGAATTTTTTACCATAGTTAGACCTTCTTGTTAATCTTACTGATGTTTACAGTAGATCATCCGAGACAGGCCAAAAGTTCACCAGGAAGAAGACCAACTATTTCATCATATATTGAGGTGAATGGGATTACTGCCACCAGTGGCTAAAAGAGGAAGTGTTGCAGGTTAACTGTAAAGCAAGGGGAACTTTGATTCTTACAACAGTACACAGACCATAAAAACAGCATATTACAGTTACAGGTTATAGTCAGCTCATACTCAATTGTCTTTTTGTCAGGATTTTACATTGATTGTAAATGACTGATATGTTCCACAGTTTTACATTTTTCATGTGTGAGCTGCACTCAAAAAATTTGGCTGTCTCTTTCAAGGTATTACATCGGCTCCTCTCGTCACAGATCTTATGTAGCAGACATCAGCTGTTTCTTGCTTATGGTGGCACTCAGAGTTGAAGGAGACAAGCCATTATAGACCAGACGGGCATCTGAAAATTGAGTAAGGTTATCTTACCTCAGTAAATGTTGTGCTCTGACGATGGTGATAAGGGGTTTTGTTCACTTGTCAAGCACTTTTAAATGTCCATATCATGCTTTTGTCACAGCCTGCCAGCTTGGAGGCATCCGTGGAAATGTGTAATAGGTTCTTGGACTTTTTCATTGATAAGGTTGCTACTGCCAGGTCTCTCATTTCTGCGCCTGGATCTGACCCCTCTGAGCCTGATCCCTGTTCTGCAGTTCTTGCTAGGTTTGAGCCAGTCTCTCTTGCAGACTTAGAAGATCTGGTTGGCCATATTAAGCCGTCAGCTTCTCCCTGGGATGTCATCCCTCCTAGGCTGTTTAAGGAGGTTTTCCCCAGTATAGGGCAGTCTGTCTTGGCTATTATAAACAGTAGTTTGTCTTGTGGTCTTGTTCCACTAAGCTTTAAACATGCAGTGGTGCAGCCGCTTCTTAAGAGATCAGGCCTTGATTGCACTGTGCTGGCCAATTTTAGACCCATCTCTAAGCTCCCTTTTCTCTAAAAAATCGTAGAGAAAGTTGTATATGCACGGCTTAAGTCTTTTCTGGATGAGCATGGTGTCCTGGAGGTCTTCCAGTCTGGATTTAAAACTCTCCACAGCACAGAGTCAGCCTTGTTGAGAGTTTTTAATGACATCCTCCTGGCAGCTGATGCTGGAGATCATGTAGTTCTGGTTCTGTTGGATCTGTCCTCTGCCTTTGACACCGTGGACCACGATACCTTAGTGGCTCGGCTACATAGCCTCGTAGGTATTCGTGGTACTGCATTGGAGTGGTTGAGGTCATATCTTGCAGACAGAACGATGAGTGTGTGCCTTGGAGTTTCAGAGTCCAGCTCTGCTCCACTGCTGTATGGGGTTCCGCAGGGGTCGATTTTGGGGCCCCTGCTGTTTTCGTTGTATTTACTGCCTCTGGGCTCCATTTTGAGAAAGCATGGCATCTCTTTCCATTGCTACGCTGACGATAGCCAGATCTATGTGCCACTGAAGAAGGATGGTGCTTTCTCCCTAACACCACTTCTTGCATGTCTCGAAGACATCAAAGCCTGGATGGCTTTGAACTTCTTACACTTTAACGAGAAAAAAACAGAAGTGATGGTGTTTGGTCCCAGTGGCCCTTGTGAATCCCCTCCTTTAGACATGGGTCCTTTAGTTATTTATTTTAAGACAACAGTCTCAAACTTGGGTTTTAAGATGGACAGTGATTTTAAATTGGAAAAGCAAATTAGCGCGGTTGTAAGGTCCAGCTTTTACCATATCAGGCAGCTGGCAAAAGTAAAACCCTTTCTTGGACAACAGCACTTTCATACAGTAATCCATGCCTTTATTACATCTCGGCTGGATTACTGTAATGCACTTTATTTTGGTGTTAGCCAGTCCTCCCTCTTACGTCTCCAGTTGGTGCAAAATGCTGCTGCTCGCCTCTTAACTGGAGCACGTAAGAGGGAGCACATTACTCCCATCCTGGCCTCCCTGCACTGGCTGCCTGTGCATTTTAGAGTTCATTTTAAGATTCTTTTATTTGTTTTTAAATCTTTAAATGGTCTGGCCCCATCTTACCTCTCTGAGCTTCTTCACCCCTACACTCCTGCTTGGTGCCTCAGGTCAGCTGATCAGCTGCTCCTGGAGGTACCGAGGTCCAAACGGAAGCTCAGGGGGGATAGAGCTTTTTCTGTGGCGGCCCCCAAATTATGGAACGAGCTTCCCGTCCACATCAGACAAAGCTCCTCATTGTCCATTTTTAAAACTCGTCTTAAAACTCATTTTTATTCCTTGGCTTTTGACCCTGCTTGAGACTCGGCTCCTGTTTTGGTGTTTTATGGTTTTATGGTCTGCTTTTATTTATTGTTTCTACTGTTTTTAAATTAGTTTTTAAAAACAGTGAAACAATTGTTTTAGTATTTATATCGGCTTTTTTTTATACATTGTTTTTAATTAATTTTTGTCTGTTTTGTTTTGTCTATTTGTGTACAGCACTTTGTTTCAACTGTGGTTGTTTTTAAAGTGCTTTATAAATAAAGATGAGTTGAGTTGAGTTGAGTTTTCTATGCCCTACAGCAGAGGTTCTCGAATGACGTGGCTCGACACACCGCGATCTTGGGGCAAGTTCAAGCAGATCAAAATCGAATGCATGTTTGTTTTTTTTGTTTTTTCCTGTACCATTTATTTAAATACTTTTAGTTCCACGTTAAACTGCAAATTCTGTAAATAAAAAAAAACTGAAGTTTTTCTATAGTTAGCTGAACTGTACTGGGTGGCAGGATTATTATGTTACAGTTGATCCACATGATGTTTTTTTTTTTTTTTACCTTAAATAGACCTGTCAGGTGGAATATATTTGGCTGGATTCATAGAACTGGAAAAAATAATTAGACGAGTTCTTCATTGAATGAATACTTAAAGAGTAATACAGTTGTTGGTAAACCCCACTGCTGGGGTTTACTGCACACCTGTAAACATCGCTAACACCTTTACCTGTTACCCACTGTGAGACTGAAACGCTCTGGTTAGGAGTCTTTATGGTCATTTTTCATGAAATACTGCTTTAAAATTAATAATACTCAGTCCATTTCCAAAAGAAACACCTCTTGCTGAATGACATTGTGCTGGCAGTTAAGCACACACTCAGAACGTTTACTTATACATCAAAGTTTTTGGTGGTCCTGAGAGTTTCTCGTACACGGAAAAACAAGTTTGATCATGACATCTCCACCTTTCCCTGTAAGAAGGTGTATATTTTTATTTATTTTTTGTAGTTGTAGCTATAAATATTCTAAATAATTATATCGGATTTTTTTGGATTAAGTGAATCCCCCGCACACGGACATTTTTGCTCTTCATCCCACTACCCTTTTTATTTGATTATTTTTAAATTGTGATGTAAGAGTCAGAAATTATTGACTCTTGCAGATTTATTCGGCGCTGATGATTGCTATGGTAAGTTCACAATCACAAATACTCAAAGAAAAGAAGATGCTAGTTTTCACATGCTGAATATCCCTGAATGAAAATCCACAGTCTGCTCTGACTGGCTGACTGGTCTTCTCTGTGGAAACTGGTCACTTCAGCCCAGTGCTGTGATCAGCTCAGGGTATTAAACCCAGAGAGGCACATGGGACGTAGAAAACTTTGTTTCCTTGTTACCTTTCTGGTTAAATTCATTTCTAACTTTTTAAGATAATCTAAGAGTATGCCAAGGCTATGGGTGAGTTTATTGGTTCTTAAAAACTTTGTATTGAAAGCTTTTTGGCATCAATGTTTTTTCACCATTTTATGTTGTCCAAACATTGTTTTTATTTATTATACTTTTTAGCCCTTACGCTGTTTCAATTGTATTTGAAACCTTTTTTGAAAAGCTGAATAATCACAATGATAAAAATGTCTCACTGTTCCAAAGCTTTAAATTGACATCTTTATTACAAAGAAAATTACACTTTCATACAGATAACTAACCAATCCTGTAAAGAATACAAATATTTTGGAGCAATCAGAGTACCTTTCATACTTTTTCAACAGAAAAGTGAAAAAGAACATGTTGATAGTAAATGGGAAGTTATATTTCTTAAAATAAACAAACTGTGCTGACAGGAGGATGACAAAATGAACAATATTGTTCAAAAACTAATAATGAAATTAGTTTTGAGTTAAAAAACTATGTTATTAGAAATATGAAACTACAGGAATAAAGTCTACAGAAAAATAAGTTTTAACAATAATCATATGAGAGACTAATAGGTTACACAGAGCTGAGTTTATCATCTCTCAGTCACTCGTTTTTGTCCTCACTGTGTCTGATCAGATTGTTGTCAGTAGACTGGCTCGACTGTAATCCTTGATTCCCTTTTCTGCGTGTAAAAATCTGCTCCCAGATTTTCAGATATTCCGTCCTGATCTTTTTTATTTTGAACGCATACACAACTGGGTTCACAGCTGAGTTAGCATGAGAAAACAGGACGCCAACATGGATCATGTCAGGTAAATGAGCCCCTGGATGAAAGTAGTCAACAGTGTTCATGATGTGAAGGGGAAGCCAAAACAGAGAAAAGAGAGCCAGGACCAGTGCCAAAGATCCCGCCAGCTCTCTCTCCTTCTTCATGTTGATCTGAGACTGCTGTTGAACACTGTTGCCTGGTTTCTCTCTGAGTTTTCCTCTAATGTTATAGAAGATGTATCCATATAATACAGTCATCACCAGCAGAGGGCAGAGAAAACAGAGGAAAAATCTGATGTAAACTAGATATGACAAGGGGATTACAGCAATGAACTGGCAGAGCAAAGTAGAGTTAGCCGTTTCAGATTAAGTAGGGTGGTTGTTCCATCCAAACATCGGAGTAAAACTCAGCGGCACTGCAACAAGCCAGCATGCTGCTGCCACAAACATAGAGTGTCTCTGTGTCAGCATTCTTTTGTACCTGTGAAAACAAATGGTGTCATTTGCAAGTATTATCCGTAAATATCAATTGTACCGAACAATTATGGCGGCTGCAACGGCAGCACGGCGTGCAACAGGAGAGTCGTCCCTAGAGTTCACTCGCTTTAAACCGGAGATTTACCGAACTTTAGACGGTAAAGTCTTGGTTGAGGATGAATTGCTGAACTTTATTGTGATTAAGATGCGAACTTTAAGCCATGATGACATTATATCGATTGTTACAAGCAGCTTCAGCTCTGAACGGATTGAGTCCTCAAAGGCGGTCCTATCAGAATTGCTCCCACACAGCAAACGATGGGTTACACACAGGGGACAAAAGAAGGACATAAACAACGTTAAAATGTGCCTGCAAGTGCTTAATGAGTGTGGAGAAGATATACCAAGATTTGTTTCGCATTTCCTGGATGAACTACCTCCTGTCTCATTTAATCACATCGATGTTTCAGCGCTCCTCAGGAGAATGCAGCAAATTAATAAGGACATTAACTATCTAAAAACAACTATGAACACCCAGGTAGCTGCCTGTGCCACACTGCGGGAGGTCTCCGCTGCTTTTGACAACCGCCTGTCTGCTATGGAGAAGCCATCTGGATCAGGCGCTACTTCAGCGGCAGCTGGCTTCTCTGACATGGATACACCGGGTCCTACTTCGAGCATGTCGGGCTCTCGTTCGGTCTCTGAGGAGAAGCTGCTGGACCCGGTTCTTGCTGGCCTCCACAGCCCTGCTGGAGCCAAAGGAGAGACGGTAGCGCCACCTGGTGAGACTGTTGGTAGCCAACCAGCCCTGCCTGCGGACTCAACACCGGGTCGCATGACCTCCCACTCGTGGAGTATGGTGATTAAGGAAGGTCGCCGTATTAAGCTGGCCCCCGAGACTGCTCATCGTGGCCCTACAGCCCACACGGTCAAAGCTCTCGTGAGGCATGAGAGGAAAAAGGCTGGTATAATCGGGACTGGTGTTGTTAGCAACATACGGGCGGTCAAAACTAAGTTGGTGAGTGTGTTTGCTACCAAGTTTGACCTCAATGTCGACGCTGACACTCTGTGTAAATATCTACGAGGGAAGCTAGGACGGGAAGTGAACTGCCGGAAAATTGAGACGACACAGAACAGATTTAACTAATTCTGTGTCACGGCTGAATGCAACGATGTGGCGGAAATGTACGACCCACAGCTCTGGCCCGCTGGGTCTTTTGTTCGACGCTACTATGAGCCTCGCCGCCCCAGAGGAGCAGTTGGTGGTCCGACTACAGCTGAGGAGGCCTCCTGCTCTCAGCAGGCAGGGATGAGGTCGGGTGATGGAGCTGGGATGCTTGCTACACCGGAGACGGAGACGGTGACGGCCAGCTGCCCCGTAGGGAGGAGTCATACGGATCGCCAGTAATGAGGATCATCTCGTATAACACTCGCGGTTTGCGAGTAGGACACACTGCTGCTGATAGATCAAGACGTCTGGTAGTAGATACACTACTTGAACAATGTGACATTTTGTGCCTCCAAGAAACCTGGCTGGCCAAACAAGACCTGGATAAACTGAACACTGTACACAAGAACTTCCATGGCGCTGGTGAGTCCACTACAGATCTTTGCACCAGAATAGTCCGGGGTAGGATAGCTGGGGGCGTTGCCATATTATGGAACATCAAATATGATCCATTGGTGAAGGTGGTACGCCTAGATGTTGATTGGGCCATCGGATTAGAATTTAATTTTAATGGAAAGAAATTTACTGTTTTAAATATTTATACACCGTATGAATCCCACGAGAATGAGGATGAATTTCTGAATAGATTAGCTTTTATTCAGTCCTTTAAAGAGGACAATAGTTCATCTTGCCTCTATGTCATGGGTGATTTTAATGCTGACATGTCTGACAGTAAGTCGTCATTTGCACAGCACCTGCAGCGATTTTGTAATGACTCTAAGCTTATTCTGTCTACTAAAGCTTTGTTGCCGGACACAAGCTTTACTTATATTAGTGAAGCATGGCACACGACCTCCTGGCTGGACCACGTAGTAACCACAGCTGATGCTCATGACTCTCTGAAAAGCATTGAGATATGCTATGGTCATGCTACCTCTGATCACATACCAGTGGCTATGGTGCTAAATGTTGAGGATATCCCTATGATGGCCAATAAAAATAAAGCTGCTCCCTCTAAGAAACTGGATTGGTCAAAACTGAACGATGAGGACAAGGCTGGATATTCCCTGTTAACTGACTGTCTTCTAAATAACATTGTGTTGCCTAAAGAGGCCATAATGTGCTCAGATACTAACTGTAAGGATGTGCATCATGCAGAGCTTCTTTGTGCCATGTTTGATGATATTGTGAATTGTCTTAACGCTTCCACTGAACCTTTTCATGAACAAAAACGTAAGGTGCCCAAGATCAGAGCTGGGTGGAATGAGTTTGTGGCTGAGAAACATATTGCTGCTAGAGAGGCTTTTACAATTTGGTCAGAAGCAGGTAGACTTAGGCAGGGAGTGCTTTTAGAGAACAAAAAACTCACAAATGCCAGGTTTAAAAATGCACTTCGCTTTATTAAGAAAAATGAAGATGCAATGAGAAAGGATTCGCTTGCCAAGAAGCTTCTGAATAAGAGCTGCACCGACTTCTGGAAGGAGGTCAAGGTCATGAATAATTGCGTGACCTCCTTGCCTTCAGATATTGAGGGTGTCAGCAGCCCGGATGGCATAGCTGAGGTTTGGCGGTGGCACTATTACAATCTCTTTAACTGTATTCCAAGCAACAAACTTATTATTGATGTTGACTGTGCTGACTCCACAGCAGATATGCTGGTTAAGGCAGAAGATATTTACAATATCATTAACACGCTGGAGAATAATAAAGCTTGCAGTATGGATTACATAACTGCAGAACATCTAAAATATGCTTGTTACAGACTCAGTCCCTTGCTTTCCATGTGCTTTACTGGTCTCTTGATTCATGGTATTCTGCCTAACTCTATTATGACTGTCCTGCTAGTGCCAGTGCTTAAAGACAAGGCTGGGAAATTGAATAGCATAGACAATTATAGACCCATTGCTTTAGCCAGTATCTTATCAAAAGTACTGGAGAGAATCTTGCTAACAAAGTTGGAGATGTACATCCGTACCTCAGACAACCAGTTTGGCTTCAAAAGAAAGCATGGTACTGACTTCTGTATCTATGCTCTCAAAGAGATTGTATCTAAATATACAAGTCTCAATACATCTGTTTTTCTTTGTTTTATTGATGCGTCGAAGGCATTTGATAGAATTAATCATGAAAAATTGTTCAGGAAATTGCTGGGAAGAGGTGTCCCTAAATTCTTAGTGAGAATTTTAGCGTTTTGGTATGCCCATCAAACTTTTTATGTAAAATGGGACAATGTTATATCTGCGCCATTTTGTGTGTGTAATGGGGTCAGGCAAGGAGGCATATTGTCTCCTATTTTATTCAATGTTTATATGGATGACTTATCCTATCAACTGAATAGGGCCAATACAGGCTGCTGTGTGGGCAGTGCTATTGTTAACCACCTTATGTATGCGGATGACTTGGTCTTAATTAGCCCATACTCTGCCGGGTTGCAACAGTTGCTGAAGGTTTGCTCTCAATACGGCGTAGATCACGATATTAAATACAACCCTAAGAAAAGTCGCATTATGATAGTAAGAAGCACTGGAGACAGGAAATAGGAGGGTTTCAGTCACGTGATTATTATGACGTATGAAGAGGGCGTGGTTTTAGATGGAGGGCAGGAAGTAAACATGAGTCTATGAAGAAGACCGGTGAAAGTTCAGACAGCTGATCTAGGTCCAGTTTCAAGAAATAGATATAAGCAGTTAATCAACAGATACGGTGGGCGTGATCTATATCTCATGAAGATGAGCGAGTTTTCGGCAGAGACAAAAGATTTACCGGCAATTGAGACTATCGACATCGCAAACTGTCTGGTAATTCAAACAGCAGATGAAAGCCTACAAAAGTATGGAGGCATACAACTTTTTCATCAGCGGGTGGGTCCACAACCTTGGTACCAAACTACTACAGGATGGTTATTGTTTGGTCTTCGCAAGGGTGAGTCTTTCTTCTTTTTTATGTGTTAAGGTGCTAGCAGCTAGCAGTCGCGGCTATGATGTACACAAACCATGGAAACAAACACGCAACAAATCTGAACGGCGACGTTAGCCCAACAGTCAAAGAACACAAGGACGTTAATTTGTGATATACTTAAAGCGCCCGTAAACAACACAAAACATTGGCATCTTGATTGCTTATCACCGCAAGTTCTAACGTTACTTTACCTCCTGCCCTCCATCTGAATTGCACGCTGTCGCTATGCGACAATGTGACGTCACGTGAAACCCAGCTATTGAGGTTTCCGACCTTTTATCTGTCTGACAGCCCTATTGATGTGTGTGAGGACATTAAATATCTTGGTCATGTCTTGTCTAATGACTGGACGGATGACAAAGACATCTATAGACAGCGTTGTAAATTATATGCTCAGGTGAACACTCTGATTAGGACATTTTCTATGTGTTCTGTCTCTGTTAAGTGCTCACTTTTCAGGGCTTACATCACCCCACTATACACTGCTCATTTGTGGTCTAACTTCAAGACACTGAGTATGCAGCGGTTTGAAGTAGCCTACAACTATGCACTGAGGCTTCTGCTTCATGTCCCAAGGTGGCACAGAGCCAGCCAGTTATTTGTGTCCAATCGGGTGCCAACATGTGAGGCTCTTTTAAGAAAGATGATGTTCAGTTTTATCTGTCGACTTGATCAGTCTGAGAACAACATAATAGAAGCTTTAGTCAGCCCAAAGAAAAGCTGCTATAGATTTACTTCCAAGCTGAGGCGACATTGGTGTAATAGGTTATATAAACTCTAATAGCTCTATAACCTGGACCTTATGTATCTCGGCATCTTTTTTATATATTACTGTCTATTCTTGTGTCTGTTTTGTTTGTTTTGTTTTTTGTATATGGATCTGTGTCTGCAATAAAGATTTATTATTATTAATAATGTAAAGCTAAAAATATCTGTAAATCTGGAGCTCAATCAATGTTAATGTTTTGTGTCATTAAAGTTTCGAGGATCTTACAGAAAAACACAAAATCACAACAGCATAACCCCTTTTGAATCCCTGATCATAAAATTGCCTTTTTCTCAGAGGTTCTTTCAAAAAAACATACCTCAGAGGGACTGAAACACGGAGGAATCGATCCACTGCAAGAGACAGGACCGAAGCCAAGGTCAACAGGATCTCCACACAGCTGAGAAAGAGGCAGATGTAGAATGAAATCATCATTCTTCCATCGACCATAACCGCCACTGGAATGGCCACGCAGCCCACCAAAAAGTCAGCCACGGCCAGAGACACAATCAGGCAGTAGGTCGGCTGCTTCAAGCTCTTACTGGTCCAAAGCGCCAAAATCACCAGCATGTTACCAAGACAGCACAAAACTGCAATGATCACCTCCAATGTGTAGATGACTGCTTCGACAGTCATTGTGCAGAAGTGGGCTGATTACGTTTGCAGAGCGTCCCTCTAACACTCTTAGTTCGATTCTGTGCAGCACCAGGATGTCTTCAGCTTATATGCTCTTATATGCTCCTTTTTTTTTGAACAAAGTCACTCTTGCATCATTTTTATTAGTTATAAAATTTGTGGGCCATTGAGCCAAATCAGAGGAAGTCTCACAGCCACATCCTTCAGAAAAATAGCACTTCCTCGAGCTTGTGTGGAGGTCATGATGCTGAAGGTGTTGAAACTGAGGCTCACCTCCAGCACTGTGTAGATGACTGTTACAGCATCCATTCTGCTTTGAGTCCAGCAGATGTTTGATAACCTGTCTTGCTTCCCTCTGTTATACCAACAGTGAGTGTGACATTGTGAAATTTAGATATCCTGTGAGGGTTGCCACATTTGTTCCCCTTTTTAAATAGAGAACAAAAAGTCTCTATGCCTGACTGCAGATCAATCAAAATGTATTACAGTACTTTACATTAATTGCGAAAATTAAGGCTCTCAGGTCAAACCGGAGGAAGTCAAAGCCACTTCCTTTGGAAAACTGTGCTCTACGTATCCAAATAGAACGCTCTGGAGGCAGTGTGCAAGTGCCGATGACTTATTTACACGATGAGTCTGGAGGTTTGTTGCATTTCACAGGTTTGTGCACTAATACCTGTCTAATCAGTAAAATGCAGTTTTCATCATAGTTGAGCCATCTTGTTAATTGGACATAAATCTTACTGATGTTTACAGTAAATCATCTGAGACAGGTTAAAAGTTCATCAGTAGGAAGACCAACTATTTCATCACATATTGAGGTGAATGGGATTGCTGCCACCAGTGGCTAAAAGAAGAAGTGTTGCAGGTTAACTGTAAAGCAAGCGGACTTTTGATTCTTACAACAGTACACAGACCATAAAAACAGCATATTACAGTTACAGGTTATAGTCAGCACATTCTCAATCGTCTTTTTGTCAGGATTTTACATTGATTGTAAATGACTGATATGTTTCACAGTTTCACATTTTACATGTGTGAGCTGCACTCACAGATCTCATCACAGATCTTATGTAGTGGACATCAGCTGTTTCTTGCTTATGGTGGCACTCAGAGTTAAAGGAGACAAGCCATTATAGACCAGACGAGCATCTGAAAATTGAGAAAGGTTATCTCAGCTCAGTAAATGTTGTGCTCTGACGATGGTGATAAGGGGTTTTGTTCACTTGTCAAGCACTTTAAAATGTTCATATCATGCTTTTGTCAGTTTTCTATGCCCTACAGCAGAGGTTCTTGAATGACGTGGCTCGGCACACCTGGATCTTGGGGCCAGTTCAGGCAAATTAAAATCTAATGCATGTGAGTTTTTTTTTTAAATCTCCTGTACCATTCATTCAAATACTTTAAGTTCCACATTAAACTGCAAATTCTGTAAATAAAAAAAAAAAAATGAAGTTTTTCTATAGTTAGCTGAACTGTTCTGTGGCAGTATTATTATATTACAGTTGATCCTCATGATGGTTTTTTTTTTTACCCTAAATAGACCTGTCAGGTGAAATATATTTGGCTGGATTCATAGAACTGGAAAAAATAATTAGACGAGTTCTTCATTGAATGAATACTCTAAGTTGTTAGTCAAACCTTAATAGCACTGGTGGATAGTTGTAGATATAAACAGACTACTAATGTACTGTGACACAGCCAGTTTTTATGGGTATGAGTACAGTGCCTTGAGCAAAATAAGCTAGAAAACCACTGCACTCTAGTGTGTTTAACATGTCTGCTCCACCTGAAAGAGCACCTTTATAAACAAGAGTTAGATAGATTAGATTGGAAAGTACTTTATTATCCCTCTAGAAAAAAAAAATGTCCTCAAGGAAACTGGAAATTCATATTCATTCAATTGGGTGTCCTCGACATCAGGACTTCCTCTCTCCCTCTTTATGGTGCCAGACTTGGATGATAGATTGAATGCAGAGTTGTTGATGATTTGGTGCCAAGGAGCGCTGAACTGACCTTTTAAGCATAGAGTTGATCTGTTAACCAGTCAGAGTGGACTGAGACCATGAGGTGGAGTAAACCTGAAAGAGGTATGAGCTCTGACTGAGTGTCGGACTGAGACTGAGGTATCACCAGTGCATTAAAACTAAAAGGTGTTTTGAATATTAGTGATCGTGAACATACCATAACAATGAGACAAATATGAATATATACATTAGGATTAGGGTAAAATATGAACTCTTTAAGAGGCAGTTGTTCACAGATTAGATATCACTGAATGGTTACCCTCTACTCTTTCATGTCACTGTCTGAACCTCCAAAGCAAATCACTTTTATTCATGCTTTTGGCATTAACTCCAATACAACATTTCTTGCTTATTTTTTTCATCTTCAGTTTTGTTGGAACACTGAGTCTTGATTAAAATATATTTTCTGTAACTACAGCTCGCTTCCTATCAAAAACACTTGTCTTGGTCACCAAGCTTTGGTTCTTAGTCTCAGTTTGATGTTAGGGTTTACTCTGCCTTGCAGCCTTTACCAAACAGCCATACATCCACTATCTATACCCCTTATCCTTTTTGGGGTCATGAGGGACTGGAACATATACCAGCTGATATTGGACAAGAGGTGGGGTACATCCTATACCGGTTGCCAGCTAAACACGGGGCGATAGAGATAGACAACCATTCACTCTCACACTCATACCTAAGGGCAATTTAGAGTCATCAATCCACCTGATGAGCATGTTTTTGGTCTGTGGGAGAAAGCCAGAGTGCCCAGAGAGAAATAAATTACATACAGTGGCTGTGGAAGAACATCAGAACATATCAGGCCAAGATGACCGTGCTCGTATTTCCTCTTTTTTTTTCTATGAACTTCAGAATCCGCCCCATTTATTTTGTGGCTAACTTCCGGACGTTGCCTCACACATTTAAGGCGTCAGCGGAGCGGATATTTTCTGTGTAGCTTTCTCAAGCCACATATCCCTCAAGCAACAGGGGATCCTTTAAAAACAAATTAACTCAGTTTGGTTTAATCTTCATTTTTAGTCATCTTTAATGAACAATTTTGATTTAAAAAAATCCACAAACCAAAATGACAGAATGACTGTAAAATGTGTCAGCTCATCTCACACTAATGGACTGTTCCATTGCAGCATCTGCGGTGACGTAAAAGCAAGCAGAGAGGCTGATGAAAGAGCAGGGGTGTCAAACTGAAAAAAATAGTGAAGCTACCCAGACAGTACTGAAAAAGGGAAGTGGTATGATAACAGTATAAAGTTTATAGCAACAACACCAAAAGCGTGCCAACAGTCACTGACAACAAAAATAACTTTGTCAAAGTGCAACATAAGCCACAGCTGGGGTTTACTGCATAAACATCGCTAACACCTTTACCCCTTACCCACTGTGAGACTGAAACACTCTGGTTAAGAGTCTTTATGGTCATTTTTCCTGAAATAATGCTTCAAAATTAATGATACTCACTTCCATTATTTCCAAAAGGAAACATCTATTGCTGACTGGCATTGTGCTGGCAGTTAAGCACACACTCAGAACGTTTACTTATATTTCAAAGTTTCTTGTACACGGGAAAAAAAAGTTTTATTGTGATAACTCAACCTTTCGCTGGAGAAGGCTGTATGTTTTGATTTTATTTTTGTAGTTGTGTTATATAGGAATTGTTTTTTTTTTTTTTTTATTAATTTGAAACCCCCCCCCCCCCCACACACACACACATACACACATACACATACATTGCTCTTCATCCCACTACCCTTTTTTATTAGATTTTCCTTAAAAGTGTGATGTAAGAGTCAGAAATAATTGACTCTTGTTGATTTATTCAGCTCTGATAATTGCTATGGTAAGTTCACAATCACAAATGCTCAAAGGAAAGAAGATGCTGGTTTTCACACACTGAATATCCCTGAATTTATATCCACTGTGTTTAAGCTCCTGTGACTTCAAGACTGCTGTCCCTATGTGAGTCCTGTCTGCTCTGTGGAAACTGGTCACTTCAGCTCCGTGCTGTAATCAGCTCAGGGTATTAAACCCAGAGAGGCACATGGGCCCTATAAAAATCTTTTTTCTTGTTTCCTTTCTGGCTAAATTTATTTCTAACTTTTTAAGATAATCTAAGATTATACCAAGGCTATGGGTGAGTTTATTAGTTCATAAAAACTTTGTATTGATAGCTTTTTGGTGTAAATGTTTTTTCACCATTTTATGTTGTCCAAGATTGTTTTTATTTATTATCCCCTTTAGCCCTTACGCTGTTTCAATTGTATTTGAAAACCTTTTTTGAAAAGCTGAATAATCACAATGATCAAAAAAAGTCTTACTGTTCCAAAGCTTGAAAGTGACCTCTTTATTAAAAGTAGTTTCATACAGATAACTAATCATTCATGTAAAGAATACAAATACTATAGTGCATTCAGAGTACTTTTGTCATACTTTTTCAACAGAAAAGTGAAAAAGAACATGTTGATAGTAAATGAGAAGTTACATTTCTAAAAATAAACATACAATGCAGAGAAGAGGATGAGAAAATAAAGTTAAAAAATAACAAATGAAATTGTTCAGAGACTAAAGATGAATTTAGTTTTGAGTTAACAAACTATACTTACATTACATTTTTAGGAAATGTGAATTGAGAAAACATCCAAGACCAGGACTGGTACCTGATCAAGATTTTACTGGCATCTTCAAAAAAGGCCATCACAAGAAAATGGCACAAAGAACTCCCCCCCCTACCCGAATGAAATGTACTATATACTGTATATATATGAACTGAACATATACTATAAAACTACAACTAATGAAATGGGAACACAGATGGGAAAAAGGGATTATCTACAAGCGCCATCAGAAAGACTGACAGTAATGCTTCTGACACTCTGCTCTTTGTGAATTGTTGTTATTGCTTTCTTTAAATGAAAAAAATAATAAATCATGAGTTAAAAAAGTTAACAAACTGTTATTAGAAATACAGAACTACAGGGATAAAGTCTACAGAAAAATAGGTTTTAACAATAATCATATGAGAGACAAATAGGTTACACAGAGCTGAGTTTATCATCTCTGTCACTCATTTTTGTCCTCACTGTCTCTGATCAGATTGTTGTCAGTAGACTGGCTCGACTGTAATCCTTGATTCTCTTTTCTGCGTGTGAAAATCTGCTCCCAGATTTTCAGATATGCCGTCCTGATCTTTTTTATTTTGAACGCATACACAACGGGGTTCACAGCTGAGTTAGCATGAGAAAGCAGGATTCCAACATGGAAAGCCATCTTGGGTACACTGTTAAAAAAGTAATCGATGGTGTCCATAAGGTGGAGAGGAAGCCAAGACAGGACGAAGAGAGCCAGGACTAGGGCCAGAGATCCCGCCAGATCTCTTTCCTTCTTCATGTAGGTCTGAGACTGCTGTTGAGCACCACTGCCTGGTTTGTCTCTAAGGTTTGTCCTAATTTTAAAGAAGATGTGAGCATAGAGTACAGTCATGACTAACAGAGGACCGAGGAAACAGATAAAAAATCTGAAGTACACCAGATATGAAAACGAGACCACAACCACAAACTGGCAGACCAAAGTAGAGTTAGCTGTGTCAGAGTAAGTCTGCTGGTTGTACCATCCAAACATCGGAGCAAAGCCCAGTGGAAATGCAACGATCCAGCAGGCTACTGCGGCGAACAAAGAGTGCCTCCATGTTACTGTCCTCTTGTACCTATTGTTAGAAAAGAAGTAGTTATTTATTTCATCAACAAATGCTTGTGCATGTAATGAAGACACTATTTTAGACCATTGACCATAGAACTACTACTTTATGTTTGTCAGATTTTCATATGAAAAACATTACCTTAGAGGAATTGAAACCCGGAGGAATCGATCCACTGCAATAGCCATAAGGCATGTTACTGATGCCAAGGTCAACAGGAGCTGCATACAGCTGAGAAAGAGACAGACGTAGAATGAAGTCCTCATCCGCTTGTCCACCATCACCGCCACTGGAATGGCTACGCAGCCCACCAACAGGTCAGCCACGGCCAGAGACACGATCAGGCAGTAGGTCGGCTGCTTTATGCACTTACTGGTCCAAAGTGCCAAAATCACCAACATGTTACCAAGACAGCACAAAACTGCTATGATCACCTCCACCAATGTGTAGATCACTGCTTCGACAATCATTGTGCCTCAATCAAGCAGAAGTGGGCTGATTATGTTTGCAGAGTGTCTCTCTAACACTGTCTTAGTTTGAATCTGGGCAGCACCAGGATGTCTTCAGCTTATATGCTCCTTTTTTTCAAACAGTGACTCTTGCGTCATTTTTATTGGTTATAAAAATGTGGGCCATTGAGCCAAACTAGGGGAAGTCTCACAGCCACATCCTTCAGAAAAATAGCACTTCCTCGAGCTTGTGCAGAGGTCATGATGCTGAAGGTGTTGAAACTGAGGCTTATCATGTCTGGTCAATGTGAAACTAGGAGGTATTTGCACTATTTTTACACTAAAACCACTCCAGATAACAGGATGGAGCTTTTTCAGCAATATACTACATATTTGAAATCAAGCTTACTGTAAGGAGTTCTTGACTGGACATGAAACAGACTAACATTTGTAATAATACATCTCTACATTCTGTTATTACTGACTAGAAGAAGGATTCTGCTGTGCTGGAAATCTCCTTCTCCACCTCTGCACTCTATGTGGCTTAGAGACGTAATGTTCCTTTTACGGCTTGAAAAAATCAAATATACTCTCAAAGGGACAACAAACACCTTCTATAAGAGGTGGCAACTGTTCCTAACATACCTGTAATGCCAGTTACAACAATTCTGCTGGATGTTGAGCTATATCTAAGTACCTGTACCAACAAGTCTCTTCCTAGTTGTGCATAGCATTTTGGACTTTTGGATTGCCAAGTTTCATCCTCATAACATGCCCAGATGTACTTGTGATCACATGCACACGCGCAGCTGATTCACAACCAGAAGACTGATTCAACTCCAAACCCCCAGCACATTTGTTTTAAACGAAACCAAGTCATGTTTCAGTCAGTGGTAAGAAAACACCAAAACATTATCATAGTAAAGTAAAAAACAAACAAACATGAAAAGTTAAAAAGTTGAATGGGGCAGTAATGCTCCAAAATGATGGATGCCGACCGCCGTAAAACCAAAGAAGAAACAGCCTTGCGAGAACTGCCACCTGCAGTAGCCTGGGTGGCAGCTGTCATGGGATTAGAGCCAACAGAGGAACAAACCACGATAAACAAAGTGTTAATTTTAGATTTTTTGTACACCTGTCTTAAAATGTGAGGGATACTGGAGCTTGGTTGGGGTTGTGGGACGGCTCATAGCGAGCTTCCCTTATTTTCAAAGGCAAAACTTGACAGGTAAGCATTCTCCAGCGGACTTGGATCCCTCTCAGCTTGCTTACACGCACTGAATCAGAGTGTGTGCACGCTGTAAAATGTATGCACAGGAGGCAGGCAGAATGGCGACAGGATTTGATTGGGTTAAAATGTGGGCTACAAAGATGTGATTGGTTGGTGTTTTCCCTGGTTTACTCCTGCTGTAGATAGCGGACATTATTCGCTCTATTTTAAGAACACATTATGAATTGATTGCCTTCAGGTCATAAAGATCATTTTAACCAGTATTACAAAAAGTGTATCTAAATCAGATTATCAACCTTTAATGCATGACATCTTTGATTCCAATCTCAAAATTGGAAAAAAGGATGACACTGATAAGACAACGAGCAAATGAATGTGATAAGATAAAAAGAGATAATGAGTGTTTTGTTTGAAATTCGTCTTTAAAAATAAGCACAAATGTGTTTCTGTTTATTCTGTCAGAAGTGGGAAATAGGAAGACCCATATTCATCAGTACATCATCTGAATTTTTTTGAAAAAGGGCACTGCATATAAGATCTGTCATTTTTGATTGCTATATTCTAATATTTAAAAAAATATCTTTCTAAATAATGATTTCTTGGTTCAAGGGAACTTTTAAAGTATCCAAGCAACAGGGATGTATATCAATATGAAATTCTCCTACTTCTAAGCCTTTAAAGGAAAAGTTCGGTTTCTACAGCTTTTACATTGTTTAAAGAATGAAGTAGAACAATATACTCACCCAGAAAGCTTTCCTGATGCAAACAGCTCTTCGGGAGATATTTAGATCCAAAATTGTGCTGCGGACATCCGTATAATGGTAGCACATCCAAAAACTCATTAGTTTCACCAATATTTCATCAAGGTCCGCTTGCACTACTCCTCCATTACAGCCTGGGGTCACTCCACCCATGTTTTTGTGACTGTGCTGACCTCTGAACTGTAAACTTTCTTCACTGCGCATGCGCAGTACGGCTCATTGTTTCTGCAGTGACCGCCAGCTACTGAACAACTTCCTTCTTCCAGTTTTGTGCAAAATGGACGAATATCTATCGGATGAAGATGTTGTGGAGGAGAACTTGATATGAATATGATGGGTGTCCTTACAGTTTCGAGCCAGAGTTTACAGATAAGGAGCTCATCGAAAGGAGGAAGCTGTACTGCGCATGCGCGGGAGCCGTGAAGAAAGTTTCCAGTTCAGAGGTCAGCACAGTCACAAAAACATGGGTGGAACGACCCCAGACTGTAATGGAGGAGTAGCGCGAGCGGACCATGATGAAATATTGGTGAAAAGAATGAGTTTTTGGATGATTAATGCAGTTTTAGGAGCGGCGCTGTATGCCCTATGTGCTACCGTTATACTCGGGATGGGCATTTTATCTGATGCGCAATCAGTGCATCGATGCGAGGGTCTATGGTAATTTGCATCGGTTGGAGTGGTGTGCATCAGATTAGAAACTGGGCTGAAACCACAATGCATCGCCTTGTAAAAGCTTTGCATCGGTAAAGTCCGATGTCATGTTATTATATATATATTTTTTAAAATTTAAAATTATTATTTTCAGTCAATTCACTTCCATAATTATCTCTCAGCCGTTAAATTCTCACGAGTGGACTGTTTATTGCGGAACGACAACACACTCTGATTCACCTACTCACAGTCACCACTAGGCGACATAGGCGTCACTAGTCACTGAACATCAACACCTGAGGAAGGATGCCAGAGAAGAAGAAGAAGCACATCCGGACTACTCCACTCTGAAGTGGTCTTGAAGGAACAATAAAGTTGAGTTGAATTTGCATTGTTCTTGCATCGTTATTGCATCCTGATTGATTCGTGGTAGGAAGATAAATCGTATCATCCTGAATTGGTAGATGCTTCATGTGAACGGTTAGTGTATCGTACCGTAGCCTACATATCGAGATGCATATCGTATCGTCCTGGGGATGGAGATTTCCATCCCTACGTTATACGGATGTCCACCGCTCGATTTTGGATCTAAATATCTCCTGAAGCACTGTTTGCATCAGGAAAGCCTTCTGGGTGAGTATATTGTTCTGCTTTATTCTATAAACAATGTGAAAGCTGCAGAAACCGAACTTATCCTTGAAGCTAAGTTTTGAATGAAACACACTTTAGAAAGCACAATTATTTTCTTAAAACAGGAAATTAATCATCTTTATTGATCAAGGTATTTTTGTTGATTTTAAAGCATAAGTGTATAATATAACATTCTAAACATTTTCATGGAAGTCAGAGAAGACAAGATCCCACCATCAAACCCCTTCCCCACACACCCACCCACCCACTGATGAAACAGGCATACACATACAAGTGCAAAAACCATGAGCACCTTTAAAACATTTACAATGCAGGAGAACAGAGGTGGAGAAAACAGAAAAGAAAACTAAATAAAACAACTTATTTAAAAAAAGAAAGGGCAATGGCAGGCAGATCATTGGTGATTAGCTACAAACAGACATTGAGAGTCAAGGTTCATTCGTGCTCCACCAGGAGAGTCATAAATGCCCCGAAGAGAAGGATCAGAGGAGTTTGATTAAAATTGGGTCAAGTGTTTGTATCTTTAAAGTACTGTATAAAAGGACTCCAGTGCTGGAAAAATCTATTTGTATTCCCACGTACAGTGAATTTGACTCTCTCTAAATTGAAAAATAATAATAATAATAATAATAATGAGATATTTCAACCAGACAGATAAAAGAGGAGGCTGGGGCAATTTCCAGTTAAGTATTCTACACCTAGCCACAAGCGTGGCAAAGGCTACAAATTTACAAGGGTCTTGCTGAGCAAGCCGGTGGTTCACGCCCCGATGGGTTATCCCGAGGGATGAGTGTGAATTTCTGACGGCTATAGAGAGAGGCTCGATAGCAATGACAAAATCTTCATCTTTATTATTTGCTACAGAAATGGTAGAGCAAATCTAAAGTATTAGACCAGCCTTTTTTACTGTAAGGCTAAAAGCTGAGGAACCTGAAAGCATACATGTTAATGGCAAAGAGGAAGTTAAACTAAAAATAAACATAGAAAAGAAGATGTAAAACCATACAGAGTTTAATAGAGACTTTAGAGATAAGAACATACCGACAGAATACATCTTAACTCTGCTAACCACATCCCTTTTAATGTGCACTGTTTAAGAGAATAACCAAGAACTTCAGTAAAAAGATCTTTGACTGAATTCTAGGAATTAACACACTATACTATTAAAGTAAACAAGTTAGCCACACAAATAAATGAAGATCAGTGCCCATGCTGATACCTTTGGTTTAAATATCAGATTACCTGATATACAAGGGCTGTCACTTTTCATTATCATCAATTTTGCATGATTTTTGTCCTAAGCTCATCTGAAAGGGGGTTATAAGTGTGATAAGTTTTCATGCTATCTGGTGTCCTCTATAGTCTGCCTCAGACACAGGTGTTACAACATCCTTCTTTTATCGTGTTCACACTCATCTCAAAAAGCATGTCAAACAATATAAATAACATGGTCATTTGTATAACCTTGCATAGAATGTTAACCTTAATCATGACTCATTTTGTGGGTTGCTTGGCCTGCAGACTTTTTTTCCCTTAGTGCACAGCATGACTAGTAGTCACAGCAAAGCTGGCTGTGGCGTAATGATGTAAGGGCAGCAAAGGCTTTTGTGGGACCAGTGGCGTAGCTGAGATGTATTCCACATGGGTTTTCATATGTGTCAAAGGGGCCCACATGTTTGGCATGCCGCATTGCACACAAGAATAGGGGACAGAAAAAAAGTAAAATTAAAAAAAAAGGAAAAATACTGGATACAACCTCTCATTACTGCCACTATTTGAGATGTGTATTTCTTTTTTACATTCTTGCAAATGTATCAACAACCTTGTCCAAGTTAGTCTTCCCAGACATCTCTCTCTCAATGAAAAGTAATGCCAGGCTTGAGAGGTGAAACTCGCTCATTTTTTAGTGCAGATAAGTCTTGATCAGTTTAAGGTGACTGAAAGTGCGCTCTGCCTGTGCACCTAATGCTGCCTCACTTTCATGCTCTCCCTCAATATATCCATAATAATAAATGTTATAATAAAGCCTATAGATTTCATTTTTATTGACAAAGAAAACTAATGATTTATAATGTATGGCTTTTCTGTTTGTGCCCTGAACAATTATCTGGACTACACATATATGGATTATTTTATGGATGTATTTAGTGGATATTTTCTTCAGAGACAATACTGTCCACACCACAGAATTATCTCTGTTCATACAAAATGGCAAAGCTGTAAACGATCACCTCTGAGGCCTGAAATGTCATGCCCAGGCGGTTGTGGAGTTCAGAAAAAAATTAAAATAGCACAGAAGAGCATTATAAGCAAGCACAGTCAAATGGTCCAGAAGAAGCAAATGCAGATTTGAAACAAAATAATAATCAAAAATAATAATCACGAGTTAATAAACGTGTGGGAAACACTCTTTCAGTGCAAGCATATGACCACATATGACATGTGGACCATTATTGTTTACAACCACTTTTTATCGGTTTAAAAATAGCCATTAATCTCCATTTTTATGGGTGAAATCGCTGCGTTTGTGTGGTTGAGATGATGTAGCACCATGTCGCTGCAGTAGACAGTGAATGTTTACCTGCATGTCTACCTGCAACAGGTGTTGTGCCAAAATGTGATTTCTGCCAGAAACTGATTTCCGGTCCACGGGAGCGCGCACAGCCGTCAGAGTTGAAAAGCGCATCTTCTGTGGCTCTGCAGCAGGCTTCATCGGACTCAAAGAACCAGTTTGTTTATGAATATCTGACGATGTTTATTTGTGTTTGCGTTTGATCGCCTCCTGTACGTCTACTTGCCTTATATCGCTGTTCAATGACTAGTTAGTGACTTTAATCAGGCGTGTATTTGCGCGAATAAAGATAAAGATGTGTCACTGACGAACCTTATGTTTTTTCTCTGCATCAAAAATACAGTAGATCCCTCAACAGAGTAATTGACCCCAAACAGTGATTTGCACAGTTTAAAAAATGAGTAAAGGGACTTTACAATGTAAAAATCAGCTTATTTTGCTTGCCAAAAATTGATTCATGCCTCTGATATTGTACATAGATGGGACTAAATATCACAGCAGAGTAATATTTACAAGATTTGACCCCAATAAGTACTTTTTACCAACTAAAAAATGAGTAAAACTACTTTACAATGTAAAAATCAGCTCATTTTGCTTGCCAAAAATTGATTCATGCCACTGATATTGTATATAGATGGATATTTGCATCAAATGACTTATAACACAGCAGACTAACATTTACAATTTGACCCCAACCAGTACTTTTTACCAATTAAAAAATGAGTAAAACCACATATAATGTAAAAATCAGCTTATTTGTTTGCCAAAAACTGATTCATGCCTCTGGTATTTTATATAGATGCTTATTTTGACCCAAAATGACTAAATATAACACAGCAGAGTAATTTAGATTTGACCTCATTATTAGTGCATTTTACCACTTAAAAAATGAGTAAAACTAATTATATGTAATCATATTTTGTTTGCCAAAAATTGATTCATGACTCCCTTTACTCATTTTTTATTATATCAGTGGCATGAATCAATTTTTGGCAAACAAAATGAGCTGATTTTTACATTGTTATGTCCTTAAATTGATTTTTTAAGTGGTAAATAGTACTTGTTGGGGTCAAACCTTGTAAATGTTGCTCTGCTGTGATATATTTAGTTATTTTGGGGCAAATTATCCATCTGTGTCTAATACCAGATGCATGAATCAATTTTTGGCAAGCAAAATGAGCTGATTTTTACATTATAATGTGGTTTTACTCATGTTTTAAGTGGTAAAAAGTACTGGTTGGGGTCAAATCTTGTAAATATTACTCTGCTGTGTTATATTTAGTCATTTTGGGGCAAAATATCCATCTATGTACAATACCAGAGGCATGAATCAATTTTTGGCAAGCAAAATAAGCTGATTTTTACATTGTTATGTCCTTAAATTGATTTTTTAAGTGGAAAAAAGTACTTATTGGGGCCAAACCTTGTAAATATTACTCTGCTGTGATATATTTAGTTATTTTGGGGCAAAACATCCATCTATGTACAATATCAGTGGCATGAATCAATTTTTGGCAAGCAAAATGAGCTGATTTTTACATTGTAAAGTACTTTAATTGATTTTTTAAGTGGAAAAAAGTACTTATTGGGGTCAAATCTTGTAAATATTACTCTGCTGTGATATATTTAGTTATTTTGGGGCAAAATATCCATCTATGTACAATATCAGTGGCATGAATCAATTTTTGGCAAGCAAAATAAGCTGATTTTTACATTGTAAAGTACTTTAATTGATTTTTTAAGTGGAAAAAAGTACTTATTGGGGTCAAATCTTGTAAATATTACTCTGCTGTGATATATTTAGTTATTTTGGGGCAAAACATCCATCTATGTACAATATCAGTGGCATGAATCAATTTTTGGCAAGCAAAATGAGCTGATTTTTACATTGTTATGTCCTAAAATTGATTTTTTTTAGTGGTAAAAAGTACTTATTGGGGTCAAATCTTGTAAATATTACTCTGCTGTGTTATATTTAGTTATTTTGGGGCAAAATATCCATCTATGTACAATATCAGAGGCATGAATCAATTTTTGGCAAGCAACATAAGCTGATTTTTACATTGTAATGTCCTTAAAATGATTTTTTAAGTGGTAAAAAGTACTTATTGGGATCAAATCTTGTAAATATTACTCTGCTGTGTTATATTAAGTCATTTTGGGGCAAACTATCCATCTGTGTACAATATCAGAGGCATGAATCAGATTTTGGCAAGTAAAATGAGCTGATTTTTACATTATAAGGTGGTTTTACTCATTTTTTTAGTGGTAAAAAGTACTGGTTGGGGTCAAATTTTTGTAAATATTACTCTGCTTTGATATATTTACTTATTTTGGGGCAAAACATCCATCTGTGTACAATATCAGAGGCATGAATCAATTTTTGGCAAGCAAAATAAGCTGATTTTTACATTGTAATGTCCCTTTACTCATTTTTTAAACTGTGCAAATCACTGTTTGGGGTCAATTACTCTGTTGAGGGATCTACTGTATTTTTGATGCAGAAAAAAAACATAAGGTTCGTCAGTGACACATATCTTTATTCGCGCAAATACACGCCTGATTAAAGTCACTAACTAGTCATTGAACAGCGATATAAGGCAAGTAGACGTACAGGAGGCGATCAAACGCAAACACAAATAAACATCGTCAGATATTCATAAACAAACTGGTTCTTTGAGTCCGATGAAGCCTGCTGCAGAGCCACAGAAGATGCGCTTTTCAACTCTGACGGCTGTGCGCGCTCCCGTGGACCGGAAATCAGTTTCTGGCAGAAATCACATTTTGGCACAACACCGGCCACCACCCGGATGTTTTCTGCCCCAGTGAGGACCCCACTGTGGCGGAAATGATCTGGAAGCTTGGCGCATTTGGCTGCATCTTCTCTTAAAATTTTATTTTTTCGAGCAATACGTTTTTCTGCTCCACTAGCGGCTTTTTCTGGGGGCATCTGTCTTTTCTTCATCTTTTTTCATCTCTCGTCTTCGGTCTGGCTCAATACGCGGCTGAGCCAATCACATTTCAATGGGCCAATGGATCAGCTCAAATCGGCAGGGGTCTCCCCTCCTTAATATGCAACATAATACAGTGACCCAGTCTGACGTCACGTTACACTCTGTGCTAACCTGCTGCTGCAGAGAAGGCAGCTGCTGCGCTCATAACGCCTCGGATTTAAACAAACAAACAAAAAATCATCGGAGGTGTGGTGAGGAGGGCCCGTGGGTTTTCATAACCCACCAACCCCACATAAACTACGCCACTGTGTGGGACTCTGCCTTCTTCAGAATACGGCTGTGTGATGATGAAACTGTTAGAAGGGAAAATGCAAATTTGTAGTGTTTTTTTCGACTCTTTCATAAAATGTAGCTGTTAAATCACATAAAGAAGTCAAAAGGGCATCATCATGAGTCCATGTGATGAAGTTATACTGAGAGCGCCCTCTGTTGGATGACATGCTTCACTGCTCCATTTGCCTTGATGTGCTGCTGCTGTTTTTTACTTCAAACACCTCCCTAGTGCTTAAATATTAATTTCCCCTCCAAAATAACATTAATCTTCTAATATCAAAGATAAAGTGACAGCCCTCACCAATAGATTCAGATGTTTACATAACCACTTCTTTTGGTTTACTTCTCCCACAAAAACAATATTTTAGTTTGATTATGAGAAGAGATCAGAATTTGTCCATCAGGAAAATTCCTTCAGCCTAAGAAAAAAATCTTTGAATCCACAAATAGGTGTGCCAAATGTCAGCATTACACTGATATGACAGCAAATAAACATCTGCATCTGACATCCATCCCACATTGATTTGCTGATAATGGGTGTGGGTAAAAAGGGCAGATCTTGACTGATGCCATTGTTAGACTAATGCAGGGACACTGCCAGACATTTGAGGCCCTATGAAAAGATGTCATACTGGGCCGAATCCCAAAGAAGTTCTGCTCAGATTCTTAACCAAGCATCGGTCAAGCAAAATAATATATATGGAAAAACAATAGACCACTTATGATGATTACTGCCAACTTGTTTTGTTTAGGGACTAAAAATGAATCAAACAGGACAGAAAAATCATTCAGCTAGAATTATACAATAAGTGGTGAATTCAACAATGTGCTGAAATAGACTTTCTGGCATTTGGACCATTTTACATAGTCATTTTTATTCATCATTTTAATTTAGGATATAAACTTCCCCCGTGAATCTTAATTTTTTTCACCCTTTCAAAGATGTAACAGTTTAGAAGTTTAAATATTTGTGTGGTTCCATAATCTGCTCTTTTAACATGATATTCAGAGACTTGCTAAACGCATGAAAGAAATCAATACCCACTTGTTAATGTTCTCAAGGAACTCTTCTTATAACTCTTCTTAGATATACTGTATATAATGCAAAACCAGAGATGTGTTTATTTTGTAAGTGTTGGGTGAAGAACTCCTAAAAAAAAGTCAGCAACAAAAAAGCCCATGGATAATTGCATAATTAATGTGTCAAATTAATATGCAAAATCGCTGCATTGGTAATTATCTTTCAGCTGATAAGTAATTTAATCCCAGCTTATGCATTGAGTAGCTTCTTATTTCTTAAAGGCTTTGCACACATGTTAGACTCTCTCATCCCCAGTATAAGGTTTTGCTGAAAAATTAATGCAACACTGGATCAAAATAAATCTTGTGACATTGCAGAAGCTTAGGGAAACACTGCCAGAGAGAATGCGTGGTGTAGTCAAAGCTAAAGACGATCCAATGAAATATTAGAGTGTAAGGCTTTTTTTGGTGGCAACTTTTATTGGCCAAGCAGTGTATGAACTAATAAACACAGACACACTCACACATTAGCTTCTTGTTCATTTTTTACAACACTGTTTATGTTGTCACTGAGATTGTTGTCAGTCGTTTGGCTTGTCTGAGACCTTTGATTTTCTCTCCTTTCCACAATTCGCTTCCAGATATTTGAGTATGCTGTCTTGATCTTTTCTATTTTGAACGCATATACAACTGGGTTTACAGCAGAGTTAGCATGAGAAAGCAGGATGCCAACATAGACGGCCATGTCAGGTATATGAGTCTCTGGAACAAAGTAATCAAGACTGTTTATGATGTAGAGAGGGAGCCAGGACAGAGCAAACAGGCCCAGAACCAGAGCCAGAGATCCTGCCAGCTGTCTCTCTTTCTTCATGTAGGTCTGGTTCTGCTGTTGGACACTGTTGCCTGGTTTCTCTCTGAGATGTACTCGAATTATGAAGAAGATGCTGCAGTACAGTGCAGTCATCACCAACAAGGGAGTGAGGATGCAGAGAAAAAAGTTGAAGTAAACCAGATACCACAGGGGGATCACATCTATGAACCTGCAGATCAAAGTAGAGTTGGCAGTTTTAGATAAAGTTTGGGGGCTGTACCATCCGAACATTGGAGCAAAACTCAGTGGCGCTGTAACAACCCAGCATGCTGCTGCCACAAACAGAGAGTGTCTCTGTGTCACCATCCTTTTGTATCTGTAAAAAAATAGAGGTTACTTTAACTATCAGCAAACACATAACATACATTATAGATAACAAAAAAGAAAATTTCAATGATGACCATAAAACAAGATGAAAAAGTTTCCCATTTTGTCCTTAATAGTCCCCTTAAGCCTTCACAATTATCCTGTCATTTAACTCCACTCACTCAGTTGAAGTCTAATAGGGATACAGATCTATATATTTACAGAGAGGAGTTGTTCGACTTTTATGTGAACTGAAGTATTTCTGCACAGATGACTTGTTAACCATGATGATATCACAGCATACATTTGGGAATCATTTTGGCCCTTTATCACTATCAATCAGTAAGATGACAGCTGACTTACCCCCATCTTATATCGTATGACTGTCATGCACCAAAGAAAAACTTAAGTTGAAAAAAAGATCCTAAAATTCAGTGATGTGGTTAGACCTCTATTGTGTCCCTTAGAGAAAGTGACAACTTCTTATCATTCATATGGACCAACAGATGGTCCTATTTTCTTCTTTTGTTTTCATGACAATAGTGTCCAATCAATAAATCATATCACTGAAGCATAAATATTCATTTAACCCTGGTTGCTCTGTAAAAAACATGTCTTTCACTTAATTGTGCTTGACAAGGTTGAGGTTTTCCATGCACTCTGATACATAAAGTCCAGGCAGACTCAACAAAGCAAAAAATTGCTTGGAGTTGCAAAGGTTCAACATCCCACCATCATAAGACAATTCCCTCTCCCCCTCTTCTGCATACTCCACATGAAAAATATGTACTTATAAAAACAAGTACTGTAGTATGTGGTCTGTTCTGTATGCCCGAGCCACCAGAGACAGGATCATTTTCATGTAATGACAAGCAGAAAGCAATCTACATAACCGTACCTGAGAGGGATGTATACTCGCAGAAATCGATCCACCGCGATAGCCAAAAGACATGTAACTGATACCAGGGGGAAAAGGATCACCACACAGCTGAGAAAGAGACAGCCGTGGAATGAAGTCGCCACTCTTCCATCCACCATCACCGCCACTGGAATGGCCATGCAGCCCACCAGCAGGTCAGCCACGGCCAGAGACACGATCAGGCAGTAGGTCGGCTGCTTCATGCTCTTACTGATCCAAAGTGCCAAAATCACCAGCATGTTACCAAGACATCATAATACTGCTATGATCACCTCCAGCAATGTGTAGATCACTGCTCTGACAACCATCGTGCCTCCAATTAAGCAGAAGTGGGCTAATAAGGTTTACAGTGTCTCTCTAACACTGTCTTAGTTTGAATCTGGGCAGCACCAGGATGTCTTCAGCATATCAGCTCCTTTTTTGAACAAAGTCACTCTTGCGTCATTTACATTACATATAAAAATTAGGGCCATTAGGCCAAGAGAAGTGGTGTGAAACTGAAAAAGATGGTGAAGCTACCCAGGCAGTACTGAAAGAAGGAAGTGGTATGATGACAGTATAAAGTTATAGAAGCAAGGCAAAAAAATGCCCCTCGTGTGTCAACAGTCTCTGAGAACTTTGTCAAAGTGCAGCATAAGCCGCTGCTGGGGTTTACTGCATACCTGTAAACATTGCTAACACCCTTACCTCTTGTGTTCCTGTCTCACGGTGGTGAGACAGGAACACTCCGGTTAAGAGTTTTAATGGTCATTTTCATGAAATAATGCTTCGAAAAATGATACTCGCTTCCATTATTTACAAAAGTAAACACCTTAAGATGATTGGCATTTTGCTGGCATTTAAGGACACACTCAGACAGTTTACATACATGTTATGTCTGACAACATTCATTCATGTGCATATTATGTCCTGCTGGACTCTGTTACATTGTGCACTGTGGTTGACAGATTACAGCACATTAAGGATCACAGCAGTGATGTGCGGAAAGGGTCATAAAGTGTGACAAAGATGGTTTTGCAGCAGTTGAAGTAAACTCAAGTCAATACAGCTATACGGTGTGGTTATTTTCTACAGCACAAACATAACAGTGGCGAACAAGAATGTCTAAACTCATCTTACCACCACTGCCACCTTTCCTGCCTGTTCCCCGTGATCCAGCGGTTCCCTGGCGTCATTTGAGGATTATGTACTGGCTTTAAGATGCACAGACGTGGCGGACGCGAGGAAGAGCACACTCCTGCAGCATTGTGCCGGGCAGGAGGGACAGCGTATCTTCACCACGCTCACTTTTATCGGACGATAAGTATGTCACTGCCACGGCTGCCTTGAAGGCTCACTTAAGCTTTGGAAGAAGCTGTCGGGTGCATCGTTTTGGGTTTCGTCAGAGGACCCAAAAGCCAGGTGAGACTGTTGCCCGCTTTGTCTCGAGACAGAGACTGCAGAGGTAGCTCACATTGTGAGTGACAGTTTGGATGTACAGAGAGTCGACAGGGGACCAAGG